>OX328014.1:8435798-9078580 GCA_946811545.1 Netelia fuscicornis
GTATACGAAAGACGTTAATTATTTCGTCACATCGTGTGCGCTCGACGCTATCCATGCAATGTCATGTAATAATATCAAAAGACAAGCTCGCGGGGGCTGGACGACCTCAGCGACCAATTCGCGACTCGAGAAAAAATTGTCCTCGACGAAAAGACTCGTACGAGGAAGGACGAACCGCGCGAGCGATAAATTATTTACGAATATTCTTTTTCTTTCGTTTCGATATTCATAATTTTCCGCGCTTTATTCTCGTTTATAAAAAAAATATCCTTTTACGAGCATATCGTCGTTTGAGAATTTTTTTATTTCCTTCGTTATCGAAAAAGATATTGTTTTCGTGAAAGAAAAATAGCGCCCACGCGAGAGCCCGATCCGGTACTGGCGTGCGTGGCGCATGCGCGAGGATCGAGCGCATGCGCGGACGCATGCGTACTTGCGTAGACGTGCTCTCGCCTCGTAGGCGCGCAAATGTAAATAACTCGAAAACGGCTTGAGCTATCGAACTGAAACTTGGCGTGCTAATGGACTAATATTGAAGGACTCTTCTTACCGTGACTTCGGGAAATAAACACAAAGACAATAAGATTGCTTAAGAATTTAAATTTTCGTTGAAAATGTTGAAAAATATACGCAGTGTACAAAAACGAATTTAACTACAATCAAATAATTACGTTTATACTGTGTCACATGCGCAATTTGTATATAAGCGAGACACCAGACGGAAACTCGTTTCCTCGACGCTGTTCAGCATCCACGAAGATAAAATGTAACGACATGAGAATTTTTCGACTTTTAACAGAACGACGTCAGCGACGACGATAATAATAATAAATACCGGTTTTCTATTTCAATATTATACTTCATCGTAATTGCAACGTAGGAAAGGAGGCAAATCTTGCGAGACGCTAATGAATCTTTTTGATACCCATGCCCTGAGGAGATTCGGCCGATTAATTTCGGGGAACTCGCTAATTTGGAGGACGCATTTGTATGTGTTGCTACATACATATACATTTATAAACGAGTCAATCGAATAAAACGAATATTCAAATGTCGAGACTAAGATAATCCGCTCGCTACGTTGGCCTTCGAGACGTGGTCTGGAAATCTTTTTGTCCCAAAAATACTGAAAAAAACGAAATAGAAATATCGAAAGTTCGTCCATTATTCTAATGATGCTCGACCAAATTGCCGAGAACTCCAATTTTATTTTACCTCAAACTTACCGACGTAAAAATCAGGCAACCAGTGAAATTATACGCGTCCTGAAGCGGTAAAGCGAATTGTAATGCTCAGGCTAAATGCTTCGCTCAGTTGTAAGCGAGAACATTGTGAACCTCATTATCCGTTTGCAAAATAATGACTAATGAACTCTTTGCACGTAATTATATACAAGAGTCCTTTTTTAACGCGCGTAATAAATTTATTGCAGTCACAAATCGACATTTATTTTATAATTTATCGTATCTTTCACAAATTTTTTGTTATCTCTACGATAAATCAAATTTCGTTTTATCTCGAAATTTGTTCGACTCGTTTTAATTGATTTTTTCACATTTTAATAAATTTTGTCTTCGTTATTAAAAAATTAAAGATCGAGCATTAATTTTGTGAAATTTATTGAGGTTAAATCAATTTTGGTATGGATTTTGTAAAAAATTTAACAAAATGGCAATGTTTTGAGATTCGTGACGATTTTTTAGAATTTTTAAAATACTTATTCGTTCCATGAAATAAAAAATAGATAATTATAAAAAATAGCGCAATAAATTAAAAATTTGTGCCAGATTTTAATTTCAATCATTACCTATTTTTAATAAATAATTAAGACTTTTATAACGATAATTTGCATTTAAGAAAGAATTTTTAAAATACTTATTCGTTCCATGAAATAAAAAATAGATAATTATAAAAAATAGCGCAGTAAATTAAAAATTTGTGCCGGATTTTAATTTCAATGATAATTTTTAATAAATAGTTAGGATTTTTATAACGATAATTTGCATTTAAGAAAGAAAATCCGGTGTCCAGTAACGAAGAAAACAATATATCACTACTTTGTTTAACGATCGACAGTTCGTCACGAGTCAACATATAAATCCTCGATCTGTGTTTATAAAGTTAATTACTCAGCAGCCACGTTCGGAATTTACGTCTTAATTAAGCGTCGTCCAAGTCACTAATAAGGAAGTTTCTCGTACTCTCTCGTCTCGGTACACACAGACGGACTCGAGTCGATCACGATGTGATATACGCGATACGTTTTAGTGTATCTTGTAAATCGTTGAATGACAACGTACTCGAGTACCACAAACTCGAAGAATGAATTGATCGAAGCTTCGAGATAACGAAATACAAATATAAAACTTCTGCGAGGCCAATAAAATATTTATCGTTCAATTTCAGATGAGAAATAGATTTTGGGAACGTTGAACCTTTTCGAGGATGACCCACTTAACAAACGACCGGAAAACCAGAAAATCAGATTAATCGTGGGAATTTTTATTTTGGTAATTATTCATTTCCATGGATCGTGGCATCTGTTTGAAACCGCTTATTCATGGATTTAGGCACGTTTAGAAATTTTTTTTATACAGAATTTATTCGCACGAATTATTTTCATTATAATTAATGTCGACGATTTTTTTCGCCGATGTTTTTTCTCATAGTTGATCCGTGTGAAAGATGAAGTTCGAATGGTTTTTTGGAACGTGGCATGTAATGTTGTTGTCGACGGTGGAAGATTTGAAAAATAATTACCAACGAAATGGCGATCTTTCGAGGTTATGTTCGATTTTTCGTGAATTTTGTCTTCTTTTTTTTACGTAATTAAACGGAAGATTCGATAAATTAAAGGAGATTGGCGTTATCAATGCGAGTGATAATGATCGAAGGACGTTTTTGAAAAATTATTATCGAGATAATCAAGATAAAAGATTATCTAACTGCGAGACTTCAAGATCGATGACCAACATCCAAAATGGCGAATGTTTGAATAATAAAAAAAGAAACGAGTTTTCCAAAAATCGATTCTAATATCAGTTCTTAATTGCTTTTTAATGCAAATTCGAAATAAAAATTCATTAACAATGAATTAATCATTAAACAAGGTACAATCGATCTGAGGAATGTTCAAATCGTATTTTCCATTATGTCGATCTCGATATAAATAAATCGAAAGAGAAAAAAAAAGAAATAATTCGTCGTAAATCTCTGGGAATTAGTCATACGTCAATATTGGCATTCGATCTCGCGCATGCGGGACAAGGTCCTTGAGTGTTCTCAGGATATTTCATCATTATGTGCGTCTCTCGGGGTCACGGGCCATTGGCCTGGACCACGAAAAAAAGGTTTTTTCGCGAATGCCGGAAGTGCCCGGGCGTTTTATTTCTACTAAAAGATTTTATTTTATTTTTTTTTTATTTATTTTTTTTTTTTTTTCATTAATTATACATGTCCCGTCACATTCTTTCGTGTAACGCCCAGGTCAAATCAACGTTGGTACGTCTGATAGCCGATAGATCGGCTGGCGCGATTTTTACGATCTTTCTTTGCGTTTTTCATTTTCTTTTTTCTCGTCAAATCACAAATTTTGTTTTTTTTTCTGCTTCGCTGTACGCGTTCATACGTATCCGTTCGTTTCTACTTCCAATCGTTCGAACGTAGAGGATGAAGCCCCCGGGCCTTTGGAACGATAACCATCTCGTTCTGTGACGTGTGTATGAGAATCCTCGACACAATTTACCGGCAGATCACGTCCTTCGCAGCTCGAGTTTCGTTGCGTTTCACATACAAAAACGTATGTAAGTTGCGTTCTCACGTCACTTTTTTTTCTCTCTTTCATTGAACCACCGTGTCCCTCGTTTTAAATCGCCTCGGTGTTCTACTTTACCGACCTTCTCCCTGACTTTTGACCATTTTATTTTTTGTTAAATTGTCTTCCACACGAACGATATGTTCGTTTTATTTCATCGGAAAAATTTGCTCCAT
This sequence comes from Netelia fuscicornis, assembly GCA_946811545.1. NCBI lineage: Eukaryota > Metazoa > Arthropoda > Insecta > Hymenoptera > Ichneumonidae > Netelia > Netelia fuscicornis. Next base: position 8,439,789 of record OX328014.1, read on the forward strand.
CGTCGAAGTTGTTTCGATATATCGAAAAATACCTCGAGATTATTGTCAAATGCAAAAAAAAAAATGTTAAATTATTTTCCATAAACGATATTTTCATTTTATTTCATCGGAAATTTTGGTTCGATCGTCGATTTTGTTCCAATAATCGAAAAATACTTCGAGATTATTGTCAAATACAAAAAAAAATGTTAAATTATTTTCCATAAACGATATTTTCATTTTATTTCTTCGGAAATTTTGGTTCGATCGTCGATTTTGTCTCGATATATCGAAAAATACTCCGAGATTATTGTCAAATGCAAACAAAAATGTTAAATTATCTTTCATAAACGATGTTTTCATTTTATTTCTTCGGAAAAATTGGTTCGATCGTCGATTTTGTCCCGATATATCGAAAAATACTCCGAGATTATTGTCAAATGCAAACAAAAATGTTAAATTATCTTTCATAAACGATGTTTTCATTTTATTTCTTCGGAAAAATTGGTTCCATCGTTGATTTTGTCCCGATATATCGAAAAATACTCCGAGATTATTGTCAAATGCAAACAAAAATGTTAAATTATCTTTCATAAACGATATTTTCATTTTATTTTATCGGAAAATTTGGTCCCGTCGTCGATTTTGTTCCAATAATCGAAAAATACTTCGAGATTATTGTCAAATGCAAACAAAAATATTAAATTATCTTTCATAAACCATATTTTCATTTTATTTTATCGGAAAATTAGGTTTAATCGTCGATTTTGTCGCAACATATCGAAAAATACTCAGAGATTATTGTCAAATATAAAAGAAAAATGTTAAATTAACTTCCATAAACGATATTTTCATTTTATTTCATCGAAAAAATTTGTTCCAGCGTCGATTTTGTCCCGAAATATCGAAAAATACATCCAAGATTACTGTCAAATGCCAAAAAAAAAAAAAAAAAATATCCAAATTTTTATGGTTTTTTTTAAGTTTTTCCATTGTCGACGTAAAATTGTCAAGGATTTTCCCAATGACGACGATTTGTTTTAAGATTGGTTGTCAATTTTACGACGAAAAGATCCTGTAACAATGTTCACTACGCTTTATAGTTTTCAAGATATAAATTCGTGTCAAGGGCCGCGCGAAGAAGAATATAAATGTCCTGACCCGCATTACCCCGGCTCGTGCGCACGAAACGGAACGCTCGGGGGCGGGGTAACGAGGGTCGACCTCTTATGGATTACGAGTCCACTGATATAATCACAATATTAATCTCAGTGTCGAATCTCACGCCCACGCATGTCGACCAAATAAAATTTCGATGACTTTTTGCCAATGCAGCGGCGACGTTTATTTTTATTTTTCCTCTTTTCGAATTATTTTAGTTTATCGCGGTCACGCAATGTGGGATGAATTGTTTCCGTTTTTGAATACGCGTCATTAGTTGAATATTTGTAAACTAAATATGAATCCTACGTTATTCTTTGAATGTTTTTTCATAAATTTTACCGAACGTTCATAAAAAAAATGCACAAAAATGGTGCTGATGCATCAGATGTAAATGCACATTTGTTTTTTTTCTTTCGGAAATTTTGAATAATTTGAGAGAACAATGTCTCATAGTGGAGTATTATACCATTCGAATATTCCAATTTCTTAATTTTCAACGACTCCAGATTTCGAATTTAAAAAAATCTTAATCATAACATTCGTCATTGTGAAATATTTCTTTCATAAAACAAACTCTAAATTAAACATATGTAGACTGGAATTAAAAAGGCTACATAAATTTATCGACATTTCACATTAAAAAAAAAAATATTTTGAAATCGTTAGATTTTGAAAAAACAAAAAATTTGACCTTCCAAGGTGGAAATTACTATCAAAAAAGATTGTCCATATTGCAACATAAATTACATAGATCATAAATAACCCCCCCCCCCCCCCCCCCGTGGCGAAACCCAATTTTGATTACGTAAAAATAATTATATTTTTAATTTAACGATGATAAGGTCAACCAAATTGTACTGTCATAAAATTGTATGGAATTATTTTAGGAGACTGTGACGCGTGCGAATTTAGTATCGCATTACGTCGAACGCGAATCGAGTTAATTAAACTACAATTCATTTCTGATGAAACGAATGCCAGGGGTAATACGGTTGGACAAGGCGAAGATAAAGATCGTAGTTTTGACGTTTCGAATTACCGCGTTGAAATTTATATAGCTCTGGGCATAAGAGAATTCTTATTCTCCTATTCTCTTTTTCTTTTTTTTTTCCTTTATTCAACCGGGTCAAGGTTGAGAGCACCTTTTTCGCCTACTCCGTAGATTTATATACAAAGTGTCCACATGCGGGTGTTTAAATGAGCGTGATCAAAAAATGTTATATGCCCGTAGCGAGTCCGCACTCATCGACAATATCAGATTGCAATCGGGCTAACGATAAAGAGAAGAAAGAGAACAATCTTGACACGAAAGGTATTTTTCAATTTGTTTTTTTTTTCTCCTGCGATTAAAACTCGACACAAAAGAGATTATTACTTCTTTCCCTGCGTTTAAATGTCGTTGCAAAAGGAATTTTTAATTTTTTATCTAGCGATTAAATTAATTAAGTTAATAATCCAACAGAGACAATTGGAATTTTTTGAATTGAAAAATATTTTAATCCGACGAAAAGCATATTGGAATATTTTATGTCCAGGGGATATTCTTAAATGCTTTTTTCGTTTTATTTCGATTCAAAATATTAATGTTGTCCATAAAAACGACGCGAGCAATATAATTACGAAAAAATATATTTTTTTTTTGTTGTAAATATTTTTCATTCTATGAACAACAATTTTCAAGATACGTTGAACAAAAAACGAGATGATTAAGTATTTTCGAAACGTTGATTAAAAAATGTAAAAAAATTCACGCCAAGTAGTTCCAATTAGTTCCGAAAACTGCCGCGGTTTCGGAAACGTTTGAGGTTAGGAATTGAAAAAAAGTGGCTGGATTGTTGAATTGGCTTCGTATGCGAGCGTAAAAACGTGTCTTATAACGTAATAAGCAATCAGCCGTGTTACCAGATTTCGAGATACGCTGGGTAACGATCTCCCAGAAAGAAATATATATACATACACGTATATCCGCGCGTACATAGCGAGATTAGAACCGGACGTTGAAATATTGCGAGGATTCGTGGAAGAAGGGAGAGTTTTTTTGCGTTACGCTTTATGGATATTAAAACGTACATATACGCGCAATCCTATTAATGAAATCCTTCTTATAATATATATATATATATATATACATATATATATGTGCACAATATCTATATATCTGATGTTACGACAACCGATCGAAAACACCCGAGCGTCGTACAATAACGGGTCAAGGTCGAGTTGTTTAAGAAGACAACGAGAAGCTGATGAAGAGAGCGAAAAAAGAACGAAGACGAAAAGAGAAAAAAAATCCGACATTGCGCACCGCGCCCGGAATGAATACAAAAGTGCTCTCGCCACGAGCCACAAAGCCCCTGGGGGCCTCAGCGTCTCTCTTACTCCCGTCAGCGATAACGATCCTTAAACGAGCCGCAACGTCCGACAAGGTGATGAGATACAATTTTTGTTGTTTATTTTTCATTTCGTCGAAGGGTAAACTTCCCCATTTTTCGCAATGAACTCTGATCGTCCTTCACACGATTTCAATGATCGTAAAAAACGTTTCGTTCATGGGAAGGAGTCAAACAAAGAATTCTGATGGTGGATCCTTTTTTCACGTCACAGCAGCGTTTCGATTTCATGGATGAATCGGAAGTTTGTAGAAATTGGGTCGCCTCAGTCTAGCGCCTGGCCAGGGACGTGCTAGTCGTGCTAAATGATCGCAGTGCGCATGCGTTCGCGCACGCATCACGTCCACCGCGCATGGGACTAGGTGGGAGTAAGAATATCCATTAATGCGAAATCCCTTAAAACCGACGCGTTGTCAGAACGTCCGGTCTCAATTTGTTCGTGAAATTCAAATTCTTGTATCGTTGGGCACCCGATACTCCAATGGGAGAATCGATCTTTAAATATGACGATGGGGAAATACAGAATTCAAAGGAGAGAAAAAAGGTCTCGGAGACATTACTCGATTCGACCTTCGTTGCGGTAGGTTAGTCGCTCGGCCACGCACTCTCGGTCATCAGCAAAGACACGAAAGAGTTGTGAGAGACGTATGGCAGTGCGATTTCATCAATTCGTTTCTATAGCTGTCCATATATATATATATATATAATACACACATGGCAGTTTGCGCGTCTACGGCTCCTGGTTTTCTCGTTGCGCAAGAATAATATACGCTTTGCAATGTACATGCGGGTACGTACACACGCGTGTATATTTTTATACGATGTGTGAGACTGTATTGTATAGGTCGTACCCCGCCCGTAGACGTCTAACGCTTCCATATGCACCCGGGTATATTGCCAACGGAATAACAACTTGCGCAAGATAACTATATATGCATATATCTACATTTGTTGATTGCATGGATGCGTAGCTCTGTTATAAATATATACGTGTTACAATCGTTCATGCGGAATTCGCGTATTAAAAAAAAGGAAGAATACCTAGTCTTCTCGAAGAGTCTTTCGATATATTCGTACGCAACATCCGACCTACGATGTGTTATTACATTCTACTGTAATAATTCTTCATTACGCGTCAAATCCTTGGTAATTCAGTAATCGGTCAATAGTGAATGATGACCAATCGGCCCGACGCTCCAAAGTAGAATTAGCTATTTGATTGTTCCCGCCCGATTTGGTACTTCACCTTTCGCTAGCGAGATAGTGAGCAGCGGTGAGCCACCTAGCGGCGAATTAGGGTAGCGCGCTGGCTAAACGCCGGCTGGTGGAAGGGCTGTAATGCTGGGTATTTCTTGTCGCTAGGAATTCGTCGTATCTACTCCCGAGTCATTAATATTGTATTGAGAATTTTACAATGTTTTTGTATCAATCAGCTCGAAATCATCCGTGTTCAAGAATGAGGTTAAATTTAATGGCGTGTCGGATAATAATGAAAAATAAATATAACGATTCTCCACACTTCGACTGAATTGAAAAATCAAACGATATCTTTCGACATTGTCTATTTATAGCCCTACGACTTTTTATCGTTGTGCAATTAACATTTCTTTTATTCATCGTATATGGAGTAAATGAATTTGTTTACATCTCCCGTTCTCCTGGGATATTCCTTTCACGCTTTTCGAGACCTCAAGGACTCTGATTATAATTACAAAAGCAACTTGTATAATAATGGTAATAAAGCGTAATAGAACGCGAGAGCGTGTCCATATGTTCGTGTTTTTTTTTTGCACGTATATAGTGATATAATTGTGACGGAAAGAAGAGTCCGCAAATGGTGGGAGGCGTGATTTTTTCACAATATAAAAAGCTATTAGACACGAGCTGCGATAACGATTTACGCGATCGTTACTCATAATTTTAATGTGTGGCGTATACTGTCGTAATATATGGATCACGATCGTGCTTTCGTGTGTCTGCCTAGAGACTCTCGCCTTCCGCCGACACGATTTCACCAACGATCGAGCCTCGTTAATCGTACCGATCGCAGCGACCATCTTTCGGCTATTTTATTTAAATTAAAATTTTCTTTTACTTTCCTTCACTTCCAATAATATTGATATATATATATATCAGATCTCTTTTAATACCAATAAAAATTTATATAAATTAAAGATTATGTCAAGCCGCCAATTCGTATGACACCTTGAAACGTTTTTTTAACGACAGGATTACGAGAAAGAAATTATATAAGTATATAAATCTATTTTCTTTTGATATCAATCAAAATTCATATTAAACAAAAAACCACATACGTCTATTTAAGTGAAATAATACGTAAAATTTACATGTAAATTATATTATAATGTTATACGATCTAGTATAACATATTTTCAAAGGATAAGGATTTCAATATTTTTCTTTTTTAATCCATATGCATTACTATTGCGATATGGACATTCATAATCGAAAATGATACAAGCCACCATCGTTTAACCAGTGACAGCTCAATTTTTGGTATAAATTTGTCATAAATTAGTTAAAATTATTAAAGAAATTCCATGTTTACGTCTTCAACGAAGTCGCATTCGAACGTCTAACAAAATCACGAGATTATGCGATGACTTCTTCGAATTTAAACCGGGTTTTACAGAGTCGGGGATTCCATAGATTTCTTACAGCTTCTTCTAACATTTCTAGGAATTTGTAACTACAATGTCAAAACTTCATGTTCTCGCACCTAGATTATAATTTTGTCCCATCGACCTAAATTTTTACTTCCCAGGTGTTCTAACATAATAGTTATATTTCCAAAAATTCGTATACGTGAACAGACGTCACACGAAGCTATTAGTCAGGACGGAAAGTTAATATAATATTAATGGAAAATTTTGCCAAATTTTTAATTCCGAAAAAATTCAATTTTTTTTGACAACTTGCCGGAACTGTTCGATTTGAACTTTACAAATTTCCTCGTAACTTATTCTTATCCAGAGACGTTTTCAAAATCGGCGTGAAAGAAGGAATTTACCATATTAATCTTGGTTTTATTTTTGCGATACGTCATATTTTAATAACCTGTGCATAATCTTTTTTTTTTTTACCGGATAATTCGAAATTCCTTTCCACCACCGACACTTGAACTTCTTGCAGTCCTGACTGAGATATAATTCTTGAGGATCTTTGACTACGGGAGGAAGAGTCAGAAGTCGAGGCTCAAGAAAGTTGTTATCCTTGCAGTTCGAAACGACATAACTCGTCGTATGGCTATGGATATAATATCACTTGTCGACTTGTCTATGTCGACTGTGTGTCATAATTAAGACGAGATTTTAGATTGAAGAAAAAAGAAACGAAAAAAAAGAATCAGAGTACCGTTTCGGTAGTAAAACAACATTCTTTGGCGAGCTAAGTAACTACTTACTCTCCTTGAACAAAAAATAAAAATAAAGTAAAATAATAAAAATAATTATAATAATTTTCATAACAAAATTAATAACTCGATTAAGCGTAGTCGTGCATAAGTTCGTAAAAAAAAAATTCGCGTTTGGTACGAAAAAAACGTTAATTAAAATAATAAAAATAACTATAATAATTATAATAATTTTCATAACAAAATTAATAACTCGATTACTCGTATTCGTGCATAAGTTCGTAGAAAAAATTCGCATTTGGTACGAAAACAACGTTAATTAAAATAATAAAAATAACTATAATAATTATAATAATCATCACAACAAAATGAATAACTCGATTACTCGTGTTCGTGCATAACTTTTTAAAAAAGATCACATTTGGTACGAGAAAATAGTTAAGGAAAATAATAAAAATAATTATAATAATTATAATAATTATCACAGCAAAATTAATAACTCGATTACTAGTATTCGTGCATAAGTTTGTAGAAAAAATTCGCATTTGGTACGAGAAAATCGTTAAGGAAAATAATAAAAATAATTATAATAATCATGATATAATAATTATAATAATCATGACAACAAAATTAATAACTCCATTACTCGTATTCGTGCATAAGTTTGTAGAAAAAATTCGCATTTGGTACGAAAAAAAAAACGAGAGACTTGTAAATTGTTTACGATACGAAAAATCGAAAATCATCGAATAGTCATAAAATTTTTATTAGCGACCAAGTCGAACATTATACCAGATATCCTTGATGGCTTCTCTCGTCTTTCCCAAGCTGATTTACCCGAATCTCGCTATATTTCCTTAATATTTGTCGACATTTCACAGCACACTTGACCTTATCTTCGATCTAATTTATTTAACGTATCGTCAAGGATTATTTCCTCAAGACTCTTATCTCGACTTACCTTGGTTTTCTTCACCTCTCGATCACTATTGGAAAATGAAAAAAAGAAACAAACATTTCTCAACTCATCTCACAAGCTGGCAATATCTTTTCTACGTAACTGTTTGAATACCGATGAATTTTAAATGTACCAAAAAAAAGTTCCAATTTATAAAATGACAAAAAAATCAAAATTTCAAAATAAACTTAAAAATCATTTTATTCTTTCCAACCAGAAATTTTGGAAACCAGAAATTGAAAAAAAAAGATTTGAATGTCAACAAACAAAATTATTTTTTCTTCGCAATTTATGATTTCTAATAACCCGAAGAATTCGTAAAATCCAAAATATCACTTAATTAAAAAAAAACGAAAACACATATTACATTTTTGAAAATCCAAATGATCGTTAATAATTGGATTATCGCTAACGACTTAAGCGACGAAAATCGACATTTTTAATTAATAAATAGACGATAAGTTAATCGATCGTCGATGACCTTGGTGTAATAATCGAAGAGCAAGAGAAGATTTTTCTATCTCATAAATTGATCTTCGCATGCTAATTATGGTTGATTCCCGTGTTATTCGCACGGTTAATTATCATATAGATTGCACGACGAAGTTTATAATCTCTTGGGTGGTAGATAAAAAAATATTGTTTCTCTATCTCTCAAAAGCCTTTGTCTCATTTTTCGATCGAACTGGCGTTCGATAAATCGGCAATTATCGAAATTTTTATCCAATATAGTCGAGAAATTTCATGATGAATCTGCTGCTAATCTGGTTCATTCGTACTCGCCTCTGTTCGAATATGGATTGTGAATGGCGAGAGATGAAAAACGAGAGAGAGAGAGAGAGAGAGAGAGAGCAGAGTCTAGAAACGAGAGTTGGCACATCGTCGAGAGTCCTTCACCGAATAACGCGTGCTCAAAGCAAACAGAACCTCGCAGGTGTCTCTCATACTTTTTTTTACTGACTTCTTGGCATCAACCTATATATAAATCACAAAATTCCTCGTTTCACTAACGATTTATAAAATCATCATTCTCCTTTTTCAAAAATTTTTACTTCAAACTTCGTGAAAAAGAAAAAGAAATTAAAAAAAATTTTTGACACGACGTCTATCACGCTCGTGCATTATTATAATCCATCTCAATTGATAATAAAAAAAAGCCTCTGGCTTGGAAAAAAATTGGTTCCTCTTCGAAACCATCGTGCCCAGAATTTTGACCTTCGTTGAAAACTTTCTGTACAATTTGGATTTCATCGAATTCAGAATCCTTTCCTAATCATCAAAAAAATCTGTTACAAACGCCCTATTAAAATCTGAGGTCGATATAAATTAAAATCAGAAACTATCGATTGGAAAATTTTCTTAACTTCCATCTTCATTAAATTCGACATGATTTGAGAATCATTGAAAAAGTTACAAAATATTTGATTAAAAACCGAGGTCGATATAAATTTAGATCAGAAACTATCGATTGGAAAACGATTCGTTGAAAATGTTTTTTTTTTCGTCCGAAAGTACTCGTATCTGCTTCGATCTAACGCAACTGTCGAATCATCAAGATTCCCAGCAGGCACCTCGACGTATTTTTTTTTCAGGACACATTCGTGTAGTTGCGACTGCGAAATCGTTGTCAATGTACCAACTGCACTTCCGACCGTATTTCAACGTTACAAACGCTTTTATACGCACACACATACACAGACGTACACAAAAGTATACGTATATAAGTTCACAGGTGTATAAGTAGGTACTTAGGCAGAGTATATTGCTCTCGTGCGTCGCTGAAGTCTAAATGAGGTTCATACACGAGCTCTCGTACCGCTCACTTTTTTTTTTGCGATAATGAACGAGCGTGAGAAAAATTCGCACACACTCTCACTCACGTTGAGTTTGTCCAACGGCAAACCAGCGTTGACTTTATTACGCTCGAAAAAGGCCCGATTACCCGCATTGTTCATTCGCTCGTTTCGCGAGACGAATCTCCGAGGAATTTTTTTTCTCTGTCTTTTTTTTTCTGTTTTTTTTTTCCCATTTTTATTTCTTTTCTTTTATCTCGAACGAGTCGATCTTCGCGCCATTTCCGGTAGCCATTGTCTGTCAAGAAGCGTTATGGTCAAAATGTTAAAAATGAGAATGGGACGTTTCGCTTCTGTCCATGTCTACTTTCGTCGTTGGATTGCGGAATTTAGGAACGCCGCGGAATTATGAAATAACGAACGAAAGTACGAATTAATCTCTTTTTTCGGTCTGCCATTACGCGAAATGTGTCGTTTTCGTCATTTTTTCTTTTTTTGAGGTTCTCGTAACGAGTAACGACAACGAATAATTTCCTAAAATTGTGTTACGTATGTTTTTTTTTTTTTTTGATCATTTATGTAATTGTTTAATCGTTTTGACGACATGGCGGATTATTTATTTGTTTTGTAATTCAAACTATTCGGTAGAGTTATTGTCACACTAGCGATTTAAAAAAGAATTCGTATTTAGTTAATTTGATTATTCAAAATAATTTATTATTTAGGGAAGTTATTTATTCGCCGTTGATTAACAAATTATATCAGGCATTTTAATTATTGTAATTGTTAGCCATGTTTCAATATTTTTTTCTTACGTCAACGATTATTTGTTATCTTTTGAAAAATTTAATTTTTTCTATAATAATAAAATTTATTTTTATATTATCGATTGAAAAAGTATCGAAAAATTATATCAAGATTTCTAGGATTTTATCATTAACAAATTTAACTTTTTCATAAAATTTTTAGTCACTGAACCGAACAAATACCTAAAATTGTGTTACATATGTTTTCTAAAATAATTTATGTAATTGTTTAATCGTTTTGACAACCTGGGAGATTATTTATTTGTTTTTTAAATTCAACTTATTCGATAGAACTATTGTCACACTGACGATTAAAAAAGAATCGTATTTAGTTAATTTGATTATTCAAAATAATTTATTAGTTAGCCAAATTATTTACTGGCCGTTGATTAAAAAATTATATCATGCATTTTAATTATTGTAATTGTTAGCCATGTTTCAATAATTTTTTCTTACGTCAACGATTATTTATTATCTTTTGAAAAATTTATTTTTTTCTATAATAATAAATTTATTTTTATATCATCGATTGAAAAAGTATCCAAAAATTATATCAAAATTTCCATGAATTTATCGTTAACAAATTAAATTTTTTTATAAAAATTTTAATCACTGTCACAGTCAGTACTTTCCCCATTGTCAATTTTGTTGTCCATCGATTACAAAAACAAAAAAAAAAAGAAAATCCACAAATCCCAATGAAACAAAGACGAAGCGAAACAAAGCAAACGAGTCAAGTTGCACACTCTCGCGTCCCACTACGATATAATAAGTATCAATAAAAATATTATTGTTATCGAATGCAAAAATTGTAAACTCGTTCTGGGTCAATGTTTCCTTCGTCGTGTTTGTGAATAAAACGAACGAAAATTCCTCGTATTTAAAAGACTGATGAAAAACATGGAAATATATGATGACGAGATGAAATTGAGTGCGTGGGCCCAGAACCTGGTCCAGCTCTTTTGCGCCTTCGTTTAATCGGCGAAGGTGAATTCTAACAGCTGTGAGAGTGAGCGAGATAAGGTAATTTAAATTCCCAAATTCTCTGGAAGTTTCTGTCGTGTCGTACGTTGTTTTTTAATTTTTCTTTTTTTTTTTAACTGGTATCTATCGAATGTCTCCCGTGTGTCATTGAGCCTTGACATTAGTCGAAGTTATATATATATATAGACAATTTTTTTTGAAAATTTTTGAAAAATGTATTTTTCTTCAAGCTTTTTCACTTTAATTGTGTAAATTGCTGAATGATCAAGATTGATTATCGTTAGTCGGTTGAGGAAAGAAAGAAGCAAGGTCAACGTACGATCGACCTACGAGTCACATCGATTTTTTAATTTTTGCGGCCATTTATTTGCAAAAGTTTTTCTGGTAATCCGAATTTTTCGCGAACAGAGAAAAAATTATGCTTCGCGATAAATAGTGAAACGTGATTGTAATCTAATCCTGATGGAAGGACAATAACCCGGGTCGTTTGTTGCAAAATTTTAAGTTTATTTATTTATTTATTTATTTTTGTTTTTTTGTTTTTTTTTTTTTCAAAAAAACTGTTTTTATCGTTGCTTAATATATTTTTTACCACCGGGCAAGGTACGATTTTTCTAGATACGGTAATTTTGTTAACCTGGCTGACTCGTTAGAACTGTGGTAAATGGCTGAATCGGCGAAATATCGTGTACGCGTAAATTTCGTGGAACATCGGGTGATTTAGGCTCGTATTTCTCGTGAGAATTAGTAAAGAACAGAACATCATTCCCGGAAAGAGGACATGGATCAAGTATCCTTGACTGGGTCAGCAGTTTTTTGGAGGACGGAAAGAGATTTTTGATGATTAATAGAGTTTTTTAATTCGGTAAATACGACATTTGCGATTTCATTTTCTTTCAAATTTTCGTATTTTTTAAATATTTTTCAATTTTACTAACGTATAAAATTATTTTTGAAATATTTCGAACTATGCAACAATTTGAAATCATCGAATATTTGGAATATCAATGGAAATGCAATTTTTTTTTTTTCAAATATATCGCATTTTGGGAAAATTTAATTGTTTCAAATTTTGCAAATTTTGCAGCAAGTCTCTATAAATCTTAGAATTTAAAAAATATATTCCAATATATGATTTCTTAAAAAATATTAATTTTTACAATATTTAAAAAAACTTTTAAAGATTTGAATTTTTGAGAATTTCCAATTTTGCAAAAATAATTAATTTTCCGCCGCTATCACGAGGATACGAGGATCCAAGAATATATTTTCCTCTCCACGTTTGAAAATTTCCAACCAATGACGAAACGCACGAGATTTTCGTCAAAATAAACAAAACAAAAAAATAAAATAAAAACAAAAATTCCACGAGTGTTAAAAAAAACGATTAATGAATTTTCATATCAATTTGCGATACGTCTCGTCTATAGAAACTGGTTCGTGACTTTATAGTACCGGTACAAAAAAAAATCGAAAACAAAAAATAAAAAATAAAATAAACGAACGTCTGACTCGTCGTTGGACTTGATCGTTCGCGAGAGTCGAAGAAGATGAAGAAAAAAACCATGAGTTACGAATCCACGAACCTCGTAAATTGTCTGTTTGCCAGACATTTGCCGGGATGACCACCGGTCACATAATAAAAGGCGGGTTATCATATCCGGGCCCGTCGCTCGTGTCTCTTTCTCCACTTTGAGCCGAGTTTTGAATTTCGAATTGGGAACCGCATGAGTCCTTTCACGCGATTCTCCCACGTATACAAATAAAATATGTAACGGAAGATTCGAGTGCATCTCACGTAGATTTTTCTTTTTTTTTTTTTGCGTTTTATTTTTATTTTCGTTTTCGTAAATCCGGCTTCGTTCTTTTCGCTCGATTGCCGGATCTTGTAAGTAATTATTATTTTTCTTCCTCCCCGCGAGTGTTAAACAAATATATGGCGAGAGTTATGCCGTATAATCACAATCGTTTATTCAATCCGCGAGCTTATCGACGTGGAATAATCGACCGACGGGAGTGATTAGAGGCGATAAATTTATTATTCGAATCGGACTCGGAAGCTCCGAGGTAAAAAATGACAAATTATCGTTTTGCCGATGCAAACGTTTTTTCAACACATAAATTATTCCTGGCGTATCGAACGCGATGTTATTTTTGTCGCTGATTTTAGTCGCTAAGCGGCAAAAACACAAGAAATTTTGGGGAGAAAGTGGGGCAAAATGGCACACCAAAAATTGACTAATTTTGAAAATTAGTGATAAATGGCGGAAAATTTGGGGTGAATTCGTTGGCGCGATTGCAAGAGCGAATAATTAATCGATAAGACGATGATCGATGGGTTTTAAGGAGGTTTGAGAGGGCTTTTACGCTTTTGAGGATAAACAAAAATGCGTTCTTTTTGGGAATTTTTGTGGAGAAGGTTTCGATATGAATAAAATGGGATTATAAAATGATGTTGAATAAAATGGGATTATAAAATGATGTTGAATAAAATGGGATTATAAAATGATGTTGTAAAATTTATGAAAACTGCAGTGGCATTTTTTTCATTTGCAAAAATTGAAAAATAATTGTATTAATATTTGTTATAAAAATGATACGCATGAAAAATATTTTCCCTTGCACATTCACCTCGAACAAGTTTTCACCTATTTTCCTATTTAACAGGAATACTGTCATTGATGGTACGATAATAAACATTTTTACAAACACATTTACGAAATAGTGACTTTTGAAAAAAAAAATTATTTCAACAAATAAAAACATTCGTATATTATTATTACCAAAAAAAAAATATATTTTTTATAACAAAACATGTGATTGCCGTATAAAATATGGGGAAATGTTTATCCCGAAGGTTTTCGAAATTTCGAAAAAATATTTCAAATCATTTTATATAAAAGAAATTGAAAAAAAAAACGATTTTTTTTAAATCCTCGAACAAAGTCGATTAACGACAAACCGAACAATCGATCATTTTCCCATCGAACGATTTATCTATTTTATTGCTGGTCCATTTTTTTTCAACTGTGCCATTTTGCCCCACTCTCCATCCCATGGCAACGTTCTATCTCTCAAAAACGTCGTAGACGATCGAAAAAAAAGTCTACGATACGAATTATTATGTTTCATATACAAAACACGTAACGCACACCGATCGTCCCATTATAAAAGTGACGACTCTCACTGGCTCGAGATGACGTCCTAATGATGTAGGAAGAAGCGAAACAGGACGTGTCGTACACTGAGAGAACAAAAGCGAGATATTTACTGCTCGGAAGATTGATAGACAATTTTTGTAATGCCACGTACAATACCGAGGTGGTAATCAATTAGTCGAAGGAACTTCCGAGGGAATCCGGAAATTATGTTTCGTTACATCGTAATAATAATCCTCGTTGTATAAAACGAATCCGGGTTTACGTTCGAGTTACGTGGGCCCCATAATGGACGCCACAGTCTGATTATTAATTCTCAATTTGTTCAATTTATTTTGATCGAATTTTTAGATCGTACCATAATCATAATAATAATAATAATAATAATAATATTAATAAATTATATAATATTTATTATTATTATTATTATCAATAATATCAGTGATAAAGTATACATTATAATATTATTTATCATTATTATAATATTATAATAAATAGTTATAATATTATTATTATAATATTATAATAATTAGTTATAATATTATTATTATTATATTAATTTATAATATTATTTATAGAATATTTATATAAAATAGAAATTATTTAACGAAAGCCACCATAGTGTAGTGGATAAGGTCTAGATCTACAAAGCTGAAGGATGAGTGTTCAAATCCTTCTCGTGAACTATAAAATTTATTTTATATATTTAATATATAACAACAATAATAATACTTAACAATTAAATTATTATTATTATTACAACATTAATAACAAGAATAACAGTCATTAATTACCCACATTAATGCGTACACATGTTTTTTTTGTTTAACATGACTATCGCGTGTTATAATCAATTTGATTCGCAGATGAGCGAATATATACCACGAGTTCACATAACTCTTCGCGTGCCCCAGGCAAAGATAACGTCGGATCTTGAATTTCCGCTGTTTTTCTTTCTTCTTCTCATTATTTTAATTTCTTTTTTTTTTCTCTCTCTCTCTCTTTCTCCTTCTCTCCGTCTCACCCTCTCCCTAAGTCTTTCGTTGCGTTGCGTCATCAAGTATCGTTCGCTAAAAGGAGGTTCGCGCAAGGCTATTTTTCTTTTAAAAAATGGAAATGATATTCCTCTCCCGAGTCATTAGTAATGACCGGGTATGACAGTACCGTTCCTCTCTCCTTATGGTCGTTAACCCGCGAGCCAGTGACACACACCTCTCATCATTACCTCTCGTTCGATATCTGTGTTTATACGTACGTGTCGTCGTATCATCGATCATTTGACGTTTTGGAAAACGATTTTGGACTTTTCTGAAGATCTGTTTTATTAGGCGAAATTGTTGACTGGTCGTTGACGAAGGTTAAATTTTCGAAGGTATGAGCTGTTTACGAGCTCGATATACAGGCACGCGCCCAATTTTTTGAAAAATCGATAAATCGAGGTTGAACAAAATTTTTGATATTTTCATGAAATCTCGAATTTGGGAAATTACAATTATTTTCAAATTGTTCGAATTTTGAGATGATTTGAAAACTTTCTGAATGTTGAGACATTCGCACTAATTTGAATATTTTGAATTTTTCAAAAATTTGAAATTTTTGAATATTCGGAATTTTTGAAAAATGTGAATTGGTCGAAAGATTCGAATTTTCCAAGGATTTCAATCAATTTTTTTTAAATATTTCCAATCTTCCTGAACATTGAATTTTTTAAAAATTTTTTTTGAAAATTTGTTTTTTTTTGCATTTGTTTTGCTACCCCGATGCAGCTACGTTACGTGCTTCGAGAATTATATCGCGTCGTCGAGATAGAGAACAAAAAATTAAAACCGTAGGAAATCGTGATTTTGAATTTCGATAGAGTGGAAAGTCGTCTCTCGACGATAAATTCACCGGCAAAAAGCCTATGCGAGGCTGTTCGTGGAGTCCGCGGGGCAAAGATGAGCCTCGGATTAAGAGTCTCGTCCATGAACGAAAACCCGTTGCCCTTTTCCTATCCCGATTGACGAGGATTTTTTTCTCTTCATTTTGCTCGCTCTCCAGAACTCGCCTGAGACATTAAAACGTGATCGGATATTTATAAATCATCGTACCATATCTCGTTGCACTTTCTCGGGGGTTGTTCGACAAAACGCGTCTGCCTCTCTATCTCACCTCTCGAAAACTGCATTTACTTATTACAATTATATATTGAAGACATGAAAAAATGCATTTGTGCAATAAAATAGATTTTTTATTTGAAATAAAGTTTTTATGCATTCATCATTTTAATTTATAGATTGATATATCTATAAATAAAAATAATATAAATAAAATAATAATAAAAAATAAAATAAAATATATAAATATATAATAAATATATAATAATAAAAAATAAAATAAAATAAAATATATAAATATATAATAAATATATAATAATAAAAAATAAAATAAAATATATAAATATATAATAAATATTATAATAAACAAAATAATAATAAAAACTAAAATAAAATAAAATATATAAATAAACAAACATACATAAGTATATATAATTTATTCATTTTATATTTATTAAAAAATTCATAATTGAACTATTAATTATCTGCTTAAACACATTAATTGAAAAATAAATGTGAACACCAATTTTTTTTTGTAGAATAATAATTTATATTTATAAATAATTTCTTATTAATGAAACAAGAACAATTCGTTGAGTAAAAGAAATTTAATTTAGAGCATGACATTTAAATATTATAAATTACAATTATGTATAAAAGCAAATTAAAAACAAAAATAAAAATATACATTTTATCGCATCGCAACCGATTTCCATCCCGTTTACGAGTAATAACATACGTAAAAGTATCGTGCGTGCCACACATTTTCTCTTTCTACATGAATAATAATATTCACACAATTTTTCATCGCAATTTGTCGTTATCGTACGTGAGCAGAGAATGTCTGTCATTCCTATTCGCAATTGACCCATTTTTGTTTTTTTTTTTTACGACTCCGCAAAAGATCCAAATCGTGCAATTAAAACTGGAACCATTTAATTTTTATGCTCGGACACGTTTAATTTGTTAACCTGCTTTAAACTCATAAATTTGAAAAATCAGGAATTTGAAAATAAAATGATAAAATCGTGTTGTTCATAGAAATTTATCGATATCGTCCCGTTGCTATATTCTTACTATACGACAAAATCGACCATCTCTTGTCGTTTTTCATTTCTTTCGATTGCCAAATTTTGGATCTTATTTGACAGTTCGGTGAGCGAACGATTTTATTTTTCTCTTTGTCGTCTCATTCGCTCGCTCGTAGCTACACGGTCGCGCGTTAATTCGATGCATAGTGAGCGGGCACAACTTTCCTTCCGGGATCGGCGCACTTCCCCCCGGGCGCAACTACGAGAAGCAAAATGTATATATATATATATATATATGGGCCATTCCATGGCAAATATACGATATACATTTTTTATTCGTTCGTCACTCTGACATTCTACTTTATGTCATAAAAATCGACGATTTGGAAAGTTTATTGGAACGAATGGAATGAAACGCTTAAAGATTGTTTTTCTTTTTTTAACAATAAGTTATACATATTTATATTTAAAACAATTGATTTCTTTAATCTTTTTTTTTCAGAGATATTTATTATCGTATTATTTATTGTTATTTTTACTAAATAACAAACATTATTTATTATTAGATATTTCATTTTTGTAAATCTTTATTGAGATCATTTATTTAAACATTTTTGAATACTGGCAGGAGGCTGGAGAAAAGTATTTTTATTAAAAAAAAAAGAATTTATTTATAGTTATAATGAAAATCAGTTGGATTATTTTTTGTAATTGTTCTTTAAAAAGTTGTTCATATTTTTAAACATCCTGGAACTCGTTTTGTAATAATAATAATAATAACAATAACAAGGTGAAAAAGTTATTGACAAATTTAATAAATTTGTTTCGCCAATTTTTCCGGTAGAGATTTTTTTATTTCACGATTTTATGACGCGTTTGTAAAAGAGAAAAAAAAAACTAAATCCCAATGTAGGCGGAACGACCCATATACACAGCCACGAGCATTTCGCTCCGAATCTTTTTTGCTTTTTAGCACGGTAAACTTGCAAATTGCACTTCGCGATTTTTCAGGCATGCGCGGAACATACGTCGCGAAGGTTATTTTCACGATATTATGGTTCTTTTTTTTATTTCATTCTTTTCTTTCAATACAGCGACAACTAATTATCGTCGCACGAGATAACACGCGACACAAAAGTCGAAGCGCGACAAGGTAGAATTTTTCAAAAGTGGCTTACGTTATGCTAGGTCACGAAACGTCTCACATCTCGCAATTAAACAAATTAAAAAATAACGGACAGAGAAAAATAATTAACATTTTTTTCAATTAAAAATCAAATGAAATAGACAATTTTCCTAAAAATAATGACGAACGAAAATCAAATCATTTTTTTCTTGGATGTGACAAATGGTTATCGAGGTTGAAATTATAAATCTTCGAGTATCACGTGATTTTGACAACAAATTAATAACGCCCATAAAAATGTAACAGCAAAAAAAAAAAAAATAACGAATTAAGAGAAAAAATTGCAATTTTTTTCAATTAAAAATCAAATCATTTTTTTCTTGGATGAGACAAATGGTCATCGAGGTTGAAATTATAAATCTTCGAGTGTCACGTGATTTTGACAACAAATTAATAACGCCCATAAAAATGTAACAGCAAAAAAAAACGAAATAAGAGAAAAAATTGCAATTTTTTTCAATTAAAAATCAAATCATTTTTTTCTTGGATGAGACAAATGGTTATCGAGATTGGAATTATAAATCGTCGAGTGTCAAGTGATTTTGACAACAAATTAATAACGCCCATAAAAATGTAACAGCAAAAAAAAACGAAATAAGAGAAAAAATTGCAATTTTTTTCAATTAAAAATCAAATCATTTTTTTCTTGGATGAGACAAATGGTCATCGAGATTGGAATTATAAATCGTCGAGTGTCAAGTGATTTTGACAAAAAAAAATTGATAACGCCGATAAAAATGTAATAGCGAGATAAAAATTCGAAAATACGAATCGATAATAGTTAGTAAAGGTGAATTCTTTTACGGGTGTCGTGTTACACTTGTTCGTGATAAAATTGTAAACAGAACGAAGATGATAAAGCGGCGCTCGTGTTTAAAAGTGCACCTGATCATCGCTACGACTAAATATGCTAATCGTCACGATCCATCAAATTTTGCTTTTTTTACGATATAAAATTTTTTTTCTCTTTTTCTGTAATTAATATCATTTTATTAAATCAAAATCTGTTCTTTCGAATTAACATACCTTTTTTTTTAATAAAAATCGTTTATTTTTTATTAAAGACTTTTTTTACTGAAATTTTATTATTGTTATTATCGTACGTGTTATGTTTCATTGAAATCTTTTGATTTTGTTTTTGATAAAATTTTTGTTTTTGTTTTCTTTTTACAGCGATGTGGAGCGGTCGATCAGGAATATCTCTGTTCAAAATGATTCGCGCCCTCGTTCTACTGTGTATCGCCAGCTCGATAACCGTAGCGCAATGCCACAAGGTAAGAAATGGAAAAATTAACATTGAAAAGTGAGAAACGAAGGAAAAAAAGACGAGACAAAAATCATAGTCAATAACACGAGAGGATGATTGTTCTTTGGACATTGGAACTACCAAGAATAGCGAGGTCCATTAACTACGTCTACACTCGAGACGATCCAACGAGGGAGAGTGAGAGAGAGGGGGATGAGAGAGAGAGAGAGAGAGAGAGAGAGAGAGAGAGAGAAAAGCGAAACGAGATAGAGTACATTTCTGTGTGTGCACGTGGAGTGCCGATTAGAGTGGTTTAACTAGAAGGATCCTCGTACGAGACGAAAAAGAATTCGAGACACACGAGGAGAGAACTTAAGACAAAAGTCTCGCCATGAAAATAAAAATTTTAAATAAATTTTCTTTCATCCCTAATAAAATAATAATAATAATCGATCGAGCGATGGATTTATTAATTAACTCGACTAATGATCGTTTGGAACGAAAATTAATCAAATTTTGGGTTTACATTTATAATTAATTATTTATTTTGATTATTTCTTTTTTATTAATAAATTGTACATTTATTACTGTATTACATTTACAAATTTGTTGTATACACATATATACAATATCCTTGAATTAAAATTTGAGGTGAGAGATTTTTTTTTTTTAATTATTTGAATTAATTAACGATTTAGAATCAATTTTATCGATTGAATGCAATTGACATTTTTATTAGCGAGCGATGAATTAATCGATCGGTTATTTTGTTTCTTGTATTTCTTGGGTAATAAAAAAATCAATTATTTATGAACTTTCATTCATCGAATTTATAGTGGCCTTGCAATGAATAAGGGATCGTTCAACGATTAAGCTAAAGGATTAAATTTGTTTTTTATTTGTTACGTAACGAGAAAATTAATAGCTGCAGCTGGGAACAAAGATTGCCAAACACCCAGAAAAAAAAAGCGTTTCTCTTTATGCCTTAATCCCATTATCTATGCTAGAAAACTGTACTAACCGAACTGTCGAGCGACTTTTTAACGATTTCGACCGTGACGGATGACGCCAGACAAGGTGTAGCATTGTTTCTACACCTTTTGCTTTACAAAATCCAGCACCGGCGATAATTAATAAAAAGAAAAAAAAAAGAAAAACGAACGCACTGGCACACGACACATAATTTCTCACGTAAGAGCTCTCTTTATTTTTTAACGTACGCCTACGTATTCACGATTCCGCCAGTTTTTTTCAACTCGTTTGATAGACTCGTGATTAATTACTTTTAAACAAATATATTATTAATATACAAAAATAATTCATTTCACGAATTTTATTAAACACTCGATCATTATTTTTTCAATAAATAATGAATTTTGATACCTGTTTTTTAAATTATTTCATCGATTTGTCTTTAGATCAGATTTTATCATTTGGGATGGTATTTTATCTAAATTATCAAATTTATTAAATTTTTACAAAATTACCAAATTTTTTCCCTAATTTCTTCGTTAACAATAAGTCAATTTTTATTTTTATTTAGATAAGCCATTACTAGCATCGAATATTTCTTTTAGACAAAAATTTAAAGTAACTTATTCCTGCAGGGTAATCGTGATCAACGATTATACCAATTTTCTGCTATCCCAAAAAAATAGATTTTTCTATTATTCTATGACTCATCGTATATGTAATAAACGTAAAAATTGTTCGATTATTTTTTATAGTTGAAAAAGCACGAACGAGAAAATATTTCTTTAGAAATGTTACGTTACGCTTAGGTGACCACCATTGCCCCCCATCTACACTAACATTTCCTTGGACGTCTTTTACACGAGGTAGAAGGCGTGCCTGGCACATCCTTCAAATGTTCCTTAATCCTTGAGAAAACTTAATTTATCACCCTGGGTCATTATAGTTATTTATCGCTGTTTTTTCCACGAGTATACTACAAACGATTCATAGAGCAAAAAAATGGCTTAATCATTTACATGATTGCGCCTGCGTATTAACCGTTAGACTAGAGCACTGTACGATCCTTTGTTTAAAACTATTACGAACTTCTTGATTTATGAGACAAACAAAAAATATGATTAGTGAAAAAATTGCAAAAATAATTGCAAAAATAAAAACACAAAGTAGTAATAGTAAAAGTAGTAGTAAAAATAGTACTTTCAATATTTGAAAAACGATAATTTTTTGCAAGCTATTTATCGAAAAGATGCATAATAAATTTATATTGACGTGAAATTTATCCAATTTCAATTAAGATAAGAGTCAAATGAAATAAATGATTTTTTGTTTGATTAATATTGGTTTTTTACATTTAAAAAAATATTTATTCGATGGAAATGTATGCGATGGCAAAAATGAAAATAAAAAAAAACGCATTATAATATCGAGGCGCTGACTACTGCGCAGAAACGTTTCTTTTTCACTTTTTAACGAGGCTAATATCGAAACATCATCGTCGCTTTATCGCGAGATTATTCGAGACTTTTGCAATTAATTACCAATAAAATCGCAATCAATTTAACACAAACCGACGAAAATTTGGAGGAAGAAGCTGGCTTCGTGCTTGAATTCTTTGTTATTTTGGACAACTTGTTGTGATGACTCGATCAAAAACATGAAATATAATATTAACACTTAGCTGGACGAAAAGGTGCTTCCTTAAAAAGATATTTATCATTTTGTCATTTTTTTTATTATTACTCATCCTTTCAAACTTCTTTCGTCTTGTTACTGGCACGAGAAACAGATTTATTCAATTAAATTTTATCCGAATGAGCCACAAATTATTTTTAACTTTTTAAAATTAAACAAAATGTTTGCATTAAAAAAATTTCTTTTTTTCCTACTTTCGTGAATTTTTTACTATTGAGTGGAAACTTTTTATGCGAACGAGCTAGGTTGGAATCACAATTGGGATACAGGTTTCAACGAATCGAAGCGTGGGTACAGGTTTATAAAATTTTGGGTTTGATCAAATTCATGATTTTTCAAAAAAAAAATTGTTTTTTTTTTCACTTTTTTAAAATGTTAACTTAAAAAGTTGAAACTTGTTGTTTATAATGGCCCAGTGGATAATAATCGAAGCAATGTTGATAATTTTCGTAATTTTCAAAATTTTCATTTGTTAATTCGTACATTTTTTTACTTTTTCTAATTTATATATTCTTCACATTTCAAACGTTTTAGTGGTTTTTGTTATTTCCATATTTTGATAAATTTGGATAATTAAATCGTGTTTTATTAATTTTTCTAACAAATCAAATTTTGTAATTTTTATAATTTTGATGCTTTTTGTATAAATCCGTTCTCTATACGCTTCCATGTTTGCTCCAACTTGCATAATCATAAATTTCTATCAATCGACCAGAAACAAGTTTCGAGTCGAAACTAGCGAAATGCTTCCTCACAATTTTCAAGCATAAGTGAAACGTTCTCTCTGGCCAAGTCAAAATTCGAGACGCTACTTTATTATACAGAAGAATCGGTAAATGCTCGAAAATATGAGGAAGTATTGTGCAAGCTTCAATTTGTACTTTTTGTTCATACGTAAACTGCGATCGCATCTGCCTTTGATACATTGCTGTTTCTCTCGCGAATACTCGCGTGTCTCTTTCTCTATATAAATGATATATATATATGTGTGTGTGTGTGTATGTGTGTAATCCTTTCACTCTCGACAAGATGAGCGTCCAAGCCATACGGAGTTCGACCTTTTCTCATCGAGTAAGAGCGCGAATTCTTTTCATGGGAGAAGTTCGCTACAGTAATTGGCCACATAGTAAAGAAACAACTAAAAATGTAGAAATTGGTGTTATTAAAAAAATATATATATATAATATAATTTGGACGATCCTGTATATAATATAAATAATTATATAATATACAATAAAATATAATATAAAAATAATATAGAATAATATAATATAATATAATATAAAATATAATATAAAATATAATATAAAATATAATATAAAATATAATATAAAATATAATATAAAATATAATATAAAATATAATATAATATAATATAATATAAAATACAAAAGTAAGGGTTGACCCGTCGGTAAGGGTTTGCATTGGTAATGCGAAGGTCGACGGTTCGAGTCCCCGTGTGGATTTATATTTATAAAAATATAAAATATAACATAATATAAAATATAATATAATATAAAATATAATATAAAATATAATATGATATAACAAAAATTGGACTATTCTATATATATGTATATATATATATATATATATCTATATAGAATGGCCCAAATTGTTTTTCAATTCATTTATTAGGCCCATCACTATATTCTTCGATTTTACCATCCACAGTCGTGAGCTGGTGAAAGCGTTGTACCAGCTTCTTTTTTTTTTCTCATTTATTTTTAATTCGACTCCTCTCGTGTCTCGGTCTCGTCTGCTCGCATATGAGTAATGGTACGGGGATTAGGAATAGACAATTTTCCATGAACTGGCGAAATCGAACAAAGCTAGAGCGTGATTTATGTTTCAGATTCACGAACATATGACGGAGGAAGAGATGCTGTCGGTATTCCAGACGGATCACGAGTCCGGTAAGCATGACTATATTGATTTTTTTTTATACGTAATGACATTATTTATCGATTTATTCATTATTGAATATTATTGAATAGGAAACTTGTGTGTGTATGTAATTTATTTAATATACAATAATAATTAAATATAGATATAGATTAGATACGTTTACACACATTTTTCAATTATATTAAAATAATTTATACATATATATGGGGCATTCTAGTCCAAAATCCATCTCCAAAGACGATTTCTTAGATCGAACCGTGCCTAAAATTAGTCGCGATTAAATCGTGTCTAAAATTTGATTTTTTGCATCTATTTTATTTTCCAAAAAATTATTTTTGCACAGAACTTTGGCGAAAAAAGCTCATTACCTCGTGAGAAACGTATGAAAAATTTGAAAGAACAAAAATCCTGAAATTATTGTTTTGACATGGAACGCCCTATACAAACGTGATTAGTCGTTAAAAAAAATTGTTTACGTCTCGGGTCGAAACGGAATAACTCGAAACTGCTCGATTATTCATCAATTTCTAGTTACCAGACGGACTGTAGATTTTTCCATGCTCTACCTTCATTCATCAATTTTTTCTCCCATGTCTTGGTAATTAATCAAATTCTTTTTCGTCGTAACTTCGCGATCCAAATGATTTTTCCATAAACCGATGACCTTAAACCCAATGCTTTAAGGTCATCGCTCGGACAAAAAACAATCATTTTTTAATACGAAAACGAACAAGTTTATTGACCGAGTTGAAAATAATATTAACGAGGATTTATCTCGAATCAATAACAAAACTTTGCATCTCGAAGGTGTTGATCAATTTGTTTTCACCACTTCATCCCTACTCCCTCTATTTCCAACGTGATTCACCACCGCACGAACGATAAATCGTCGATAGGCCGTATTGTTGATTTTCTATTTTTTTTTTTGTACACGCACGAAAAAAAGAACCGTTAAATCCTTCGCAATGAAAAAAAATGGCTGAGTCATCGTATCGCCTCTCAAGTATGATCCATGAATTATTTATCACTTTTTACCGGATGATAAGATTTCACTCAGGCCTGTTGCGTGCCTTCCAAGAATCTCTATGTATGTGTAGACAAGAGATAACGATGCTTGGATAACGATCGATTCGCTATATTTTTATTATTATTTTATTACATACGAATATAATAATAATAATAATAATAATAATAATAATAATAATAATAATATTTTTTTAGGAGGAGGGTAATGCATTTTTACGCCCTACTGAGGGCCCTCTTGGTCCCCCAAAATGTCGGGCTCTCCTCGCGGCCCTACCGACTAAAATCCCCTCCAAAGCTCCCAACAATAATAATAATAATAATAATAATAATAAAATATATTGGGACAATTTTAGTGAAAAATAATTATTTTTTTGCCCGAGTTAATTTATTTGGAAATTTGACTAATTTATGTTAAATAAAACAAAATGATTTTCCCATTTTCACGTTACACTTGCTGCCATTTTTGTAAATGCTCGTCGCGTTTGCAAAAAATACTTTGTAGATGATGAGAGTGAAAAATTATGACAAAATTCAACTTTGAACTTAAATTTTTTTAGCCAATGACATCTACAAAGAGAAAAAAAAGTTAAAAGCTTTTCTACATTCTCTTTTCGCGGCAGACCAATAAAATTTTTACGAGCTTCCCTCTTCGCGCTCTTATAAAAGATTGGAGATATTCCAACGATTGTATTTATTTCGTCGTCCGGACGAGCGATGATCGATAAAACTCTCGATCTCTCGACGCTTTCACGGTCGATCGACAATAATTATTTAGAAAGATCGAATTAAAAATCAATAAATGTTTGAATTAATCACTTTTTATTTTAACCAACGATATGAATAAATAATCGGGCTTGTCATTTTTCCTTTTAATTTAATTACCGCAATAAATAAATGATGACGCTAATTGGTTTTAATTTCAATCATGGAAATGATTAAATGATAAAATAAGAAGAAAAAAAAAATAATACCAATTTTGATTCGCAGTTCCTGCGTACGAGATAGTGCCAGTGTTGCACACCGTTCACAGGAGAAGTCCGGAAGTCGTCGAGCCCGCGGAGGTTCATCTCAAAGCTTTCGGCAAAAATTATAATTTATTGTTAAAACCGACGAAGGGCTTGTTCAAAGCGAACAAACACGTGCCCATGTGGACGGTTACGAGGAATGACTCGAATCCTGATGGTCTCTATTACGAAGAGGTCGAAGAGGTAAAATCAAAATTAATAATTAATTGAATTAAAGGTTATCAAAATTTTATTATATATTCGGTTGATTTTACTTTTTAAATAAATAGTTTGAACGTCAATTAACGAACATTTAAATTTTATCGATTTTCTAAGTATTTTCTTGTTTTTGTTTTTAATTTTAAGAAGCATTAAAGGCAAATTTTAAATAATTAATTTTATTATCAATTAATGATCATTTAAATTTAATCAATTTTCCAGTTGAATTCAATTCAATGTTTTAATTACAAACATACGATACAGAGATTTCACTCAAGATAGAAAAAGAAACTCATCTTTTAACTTTTCTTAATTTTTCAATTTAATTGGATTCGTTTAATTTAGAACATAAGATATAATCAATTTTATGAAATTTTGAAAATAATTGCAGGCAACCGCGGATATCGGTGACATTTATCAAGACGCATCCAACATGGCGTCGATATTATTGCACCAAGATGCCAGCGGAAAGACTCTGGTGGTGAGTTTTTGTACCAAAAATCTTTGGCTCATTATTTACCTTCTATCTTAAGCTTTTATACAAAAAGTTTTCCATGCTTTGTTTGCTATCCTCCTCTCCCCGAAACAACCCCATTCCACGCAAAATTTCCTCCAACGGTTTTTTAAACGTTATTTCTCTTTCGTCACATCGTCTCGGGCTCCTCGCCATCGTTCTAACCGTGTTATTTCGTCAACGATCCCGTAATATCGTGACTGAACGCCAGAGCGCGCGCAGCGGTCCCCGTATAATTAGTGCATAGCGTCTGCGTGAGGCGGCGCTGTAAATCCTTTTCGTCCGTCGTTAAAACAGAGAAAAAAAAAGAAGTAGAGGGGAAAAAAACAATTAGAGAATAGCGGCGATTCCGGAGGATGAAGAGTTGCGTGATATCTCGCGGTCGCGAAACGAGAGAAAATAAAGAAAACAATTAGAGTCATATTTGCAACGTATTTTTTTTTCTTCTTTCTCTCATTCGCTCGAGAGAGAGAGAGAGAGGAAGATAAAGGCGGGTGGGTGTATAATGCAGAAAACGGTTTGTAGAGACGCGTAACAGACGACACGAATTAATCCGCCGCAATATCATACCGCGGTCACGCACCGCTCATCATCATCATCATCATCATCATCATCGTGTCAACCTCCATATCGCTTCTCTCTCTTTCTCTCTCTCTCTCTCTCTCTCCTTGCATGGAAATATTTGTATGAAAAATTTAGTTATACAAAACAATCCTATCCCGTGTATGTGGTTGAACAAGGTGGGCACTGGCAACCACAATTTCATTACGGCATTGATAGAAAAATCTGGGAATATAACTGGGAATATGGTTGGGTAGGAATCGGACGCGTATATTTATTCATTGATTCGCAATGACCCAAGAGAATCGATTACCGGCATGTAAATTAGATAGAGCGCAGGGTTTGTAAGTTGAGCTTAAAAAAATTTGTATTAACATCGTCCAACGCGAACTTCACGACGATTAACGATAGTAGTATTCATTGCTGATTATCATTTAGATTGTTATTTGTTTTTACCTTGAGAAACAACGATGTTTGTTGATATTTTAAAGTCCGGACTTTTTTACACTTTTGAATTTCGCGGGGAAAGCGCGGCGCGTTCTTGTACTAATGGCGGGCAGCTGGGTGGTCGAAAAGTGAGGTTAGTTTCGGGATTTCGTATCTTGATTATTATTCTTCTAATTCGATTCGATATTTTTATTATTCGAGTGGTTATGTTTCGGGACGTTTGACTGTTTTTGTACGCGAGGTTATGTAATCGTGCCTCGCCAATTTTATTACCTGGAAAAATCGGATGAAAATTCGCGACGCTCATTCGCGTTATCGAGTATTTGATCAAAATGGCGACCGATTGGACCAATGGCGGGAAATTTTCATGAATTTGAATAGAAAAATTGCGAGAAAAGGATTCGAGCTTAAAAATTCGGATTTCAATTAAAAAAAAAAATACAAATAGAAAAACAGATGCGAATTTATCTAAAAATTAATTCGAACATTCGTCTGAATAAAATTGATAAAAAATGAAAGTATCGATGATATAAAAACGGGGAGAATCTTCCCACGACTAAAAATGAGTTCAAACCAATTTTATTTCGAATTCACTTTCGACTTCCAATCAATGACTATCGCTTCCTCAATGAAAAAAAAAAGAAATAATTCATTGTCGATAATTTTGATCGAGAATTAACTTTTGATTATCTCCAAAAAACGAATGAATGACTTTGTTTCGACTTTCGTTTTGTACAAAAGACTGTAGACGATTGTCTGCGCGTTGAATGTGGAAGAGTTCTTTTTTTTGTTTGTTATTCCTCCGGGAGAAGGAGCGTCTAAATCGAAAAGCCCTCGGGGCATCCTGATCGATGTACCGCGTAGCTGAAAATCAAGAGAGTCATGAGACAAGCTAATTATATACACCATTGGCCGAGATTATGTAATATTAGCAAGCGTTGTTCAACGTGACCCCGTGGTGTCTCGACCTTTCGCTTTCACTCTCTCTCTTCTCCTTCTCCCACTCAATCTCCTCTTTTCAATTCTTTTCGCCTCCGCGGAATTACCGGGTGCATCTTCGCGTTCTTATACTCGTCGGTTGTACATAAGAAGCGGCGAAGTTCACCGCGAG
The DNA here is from genome assembly GCA_946811545.1 of Netelia fuscicornis. NCBI lineage: Eukaryota > Metazoa > Arthropoda > Insecta > Hymenoptera > Ichneumonidae > Netelia > Netelia fuscicornis. The sequence continues at coordinate 8,469,410 of OX328014.1, forward strand.
ATTGCATCATCGACGTAAAACCCTTTGATTCGAACGTTCGCTCGCTCGTTTCAATTCGAAAAATCATTAGTCGGTTCGAATCGTTTCGATGAAAAAAATATATAATTAACAATAATATAAAAAAAAAAATATCTAAAAAATATAATAACTAAATATATTTCAAAAACTTAATTAAAAAATTCGGAAAAATCAAACAAATGAAAATCATCGAAAAATAGATGTATTTTTCAGATGCTCGAGACAAGATAAATAAATACTTATAAAAACGTCTGCTGGAAAAAGGCAAATATACATATTTGTATTTTTCACACTCTTTAGAAAAGGAAAATGAAAGGTAAGTAATTGAAAAAAACGCGAGAGTAAGCACGAGCCAAGAAAAAAAATTGTTTTCAAATATCTGATTTCCTTCCTCGCTCCTTCCTCGAACGATCCTCTCTTCACGAAAAACTAATTGTACACTTTTTTTGATCGCTGATCGATGACCTAACGTTGTTCGTTGTATAATTAAAAATTCGGCAGGAAGGCAATATAGGTTCGGATTTGATCATTCGACCACTTCCGGTACGTGTGATCAAAGAAATCGTCGAAAAATCGGAAGGTCTTCATCAGCCCAATTTACTGCCAATCGTGGAGACGTCTGCGACGAAAGACAAGAGAAGCCTCAGGCTAACTAATCATCACGTGGTTTTTCGGAGGTCGAGTCGACCAACCGGCGATGAGTACAGTGACTTCAGTGAGTCTCGATCGTAATTCCATGAAAGAGCGGGAGAGAGAGAGAGAGAGAGAGAGAGAAAGAGATAGGAAAAAAATGAAGACGAATAAAGATCCTTATCTTCTACCGGATTCCTCGATCAACGATCGATCTCTAATATCTCTTCAATTAATCAATTTTTTTATTTCACTCTTTCCCGTTTGATTCAATTTTATTCATATTCTTTGATTTTTCTAACGTTTAATTTATTTTGAATATTTTCGATCTTTCAATTTTTCAATTTTAATCTTATTCTTCAATTTCTCTGTTATTTTATTTTTATTTTTATCGATCGATCTCTAATGTCTCTTCAATTAATCAATTGTTTTATTTCACTTTTTTCCCGTTTGATTCAATTTTATTCGTATTCTTTGATTTTTCTAACATTTAATTTAATTTGAATATTTTCGATCTTTCAATTTTTCAATTTTAATCTTATTCTTCAATTTTTCTGTTATTTTATTTTTATTTTTATCGATCAAGCTCTAATATCTGTTCAATTAATTAATTTTTTTATTTCACTTTTTTCCCTTTGATTCAATTTTATTCACATTCTTCGATTTTTCTAACATTCAGTTTATTTTGAATATTTTCAATCTTTCGATTTTTTTAATCGAATTCATTTTAATCTTATTCTTTGTTTTCCGTATTATTTGATTTTTATTTTCAACGATCGATTTCCAATATCTCTTCAATTAATCAATTTTTTTATTTCTTGTTTTCCCCTTTGATTCAATTTTATTTATATTCTTTGATTTTTCTAACATTTAATTTATTTTGAATATTTTCGATCTTTCCATTTTTCAATTTTAATCTTATTCTTCAATTTCTCTATAATTTTATTTTTATTTTTACACTTTTCCATGTTTGTGTGAATTTGACATTAAAAATAAAATTGTCTTAATTTCTTTTTACAAAATTTATATTATTATTATTATTATTCGTCGCTAATATTAATGACGTACGCATTAACCCGGAGATGTAACGTAAACTTTTATTTCTCAGTGCTCATGGAGCCGGATCATCTGTCGAAGAGATTTAGATCGAAGAGATCAGCGAGTGGGAGAACGAAGCGCGAAGCTCCTTACGTAATTTATCCGGAAATTTTGTGTATAGTCGATTACGATGGATACAGGTGAGTCTCGCAAATATCGCAGTTACGTATTGATGTTTGCGTTCCATAAACAATTATTTTGTTAATGAAGGAGAATCAGAAAAAAAAAACAAAAAAATATTTTTCCCGCTCGATAGATTGCACGGTGGCGACAACGTACAGATAAAAAGATACTTCGTGTCTTTTTGGAACGGCGTCGATCTTAGGTACAAGTCGCTAAAAGGACCCAAAATACGTATCAGTATTGCTGGTATTATTATTTCACGGGTGAGTAAAAAAAAAAACAAGAAGAAAAAAAACCAAAAAAACAAATTTGTTTGCTTCAAATTTTTTACATTACGTTCCGGCTTTAGAAACCGGAAGTGGATCTTCTACGAGGAATTTGCGTGTAAAATAATTTTGTTTCTTACTCGATGATGTATATTTTAATAGGCTTGTTATATTTACGAGATTTTTTTATTTTTCTTAGACAGGATGAACATCATTTTGGTACGAAAAAAATATTAATTTTGTAGACGCGGTCAGGGTTCAAACGTTGTTTGCTATTGGGCATGAAATTTAAGGACTTCGCTTAGAAAACGCTTAGGCTGAGAAAACATTTTACCGAACCGACGATTTTACGTCACGTTATCGTAAAATCGACGCAAACAAGATTTTTTATTTCTTTTTTATCACTTGGAATCTTGAAGATTCTTGATTTTAAGTTTTTTTTTTTTATATTGGTATTTGTGGTAGGAAGGGTAAAACGAAATGCTCCAATAATAAATACAAGCGTTTTTTAAAATTGTATTCTATCGTTACAACGTCGAATCGTTGGATTTTTCTAGTTGTAAAGGATTTTAATGACGTCAATTTTTTGTTTATCGTGAGAAAATGTTAAATTTAAATTCTTCAGGTGATACTTTTAGGGATGGACCGAGGTCAATGTACATTCCAATGTTAAATGGTAATACTATCGAAATTTTGCAAAAATTATTACTTCCTAATTATTATTAGGAAATCGTTAATATTTCGTTTTTGTTAATTATTATCGTTGACAATATTATGAAAAAACGGACGACGATTTTAGGAGGGAAACAGTGATCTCTCGTTTGATTAGCTACGTTAGTTAGTTCCAATCTCAATAAGTGGAAGGAATATTTAACGGTTTGAATTTTAATAAATATTATAATTAATGGATAATTGATCATAAAATTAAAGGCGTGGGAAGGCTGATATTTATCTTTCGCTATTAATTGATTCATCTTGGTTATACCCGTATTTAGAAAAGTGAGGTTATATCGAGCACGCGATGAGATAGAAAAAAGGCGGGAAATGTGAAAAGTTTGAATTTATGGAAAATTTCAAAGTCTGGAAAAATGATTTTATTTGTACATTGCATGATTGTTCATACGCTTATAAGATTGTTCTCTTGTTTCGAAGGGAAGAGACGCAACGCCGTATCTGGAAAGAAATCGCGTTGGACGCGATGCCATTGATTCGGCAGCTGCGCTGACCGATATGGGCAAATATCTGTTCCGCGAGAGGAGACTTCCGGTCTACGACATAGCCGTCGCCGTCACAAAGTAAGGGTGATCGTACTCGAAAGAGACTTTTTATATTAAAAAAAAAATGTCATTTACGAGAATGTAATCAAACATATCAAACAAACTTTCATAATTTACGGCTTCTTCGACCCGAATTCATTTTTTCACTCAATCGATTCGTTATTCGATCAAATATTTCATTAATCGATTTATTATTCACCTTTAATTGATCTTGACTTATCGCGATAAGCAGAACATTGAACTGTTCAAAATATCCGACAAATAATTAATTTTACCACGTCGCATATCGACGATAATTATGCACAATCATAAAACGCTCTCAGACCTTCCACGAAAATTTTTCGGCCTATGGACCTTGATCTTTCGAACGAGTCGAGTGATAAAGAACTCGTTGAACTCGCAAATAACTTTTTCCAGAAATCCAATTCTCCTGCTATTATTGCAGTGTTGATTTCGCCCAAGCGGCCTATAACGTTTTACTGCCAACGTTAGCACATTTTGTCGCATACGAACAGACATACACGCATCTACGCGTGCGCTTGTACGCGCATGCGCGAGTAGGTGCGCGGCGTAGCTGCGCATACGCAACCACGCATGCGCGAAAACGTGCGCGGTGTAGCTGCGCATACGCAACCACGCATGCGCGTACGATCACACGCCCGCTCGCGCATGCGCACATACGCACACGAACGATATAAATGCTACAGATATAAGTATATGTGTATGCACAGATTCTTTAAATACCGATGTTTTTATACTCTCGATGTTTTGTTTTCTTTTTTTTTCATTTTCAATCAAACAGGTATGATATGTGCCGTCGTAGGAAAGGCGGTCGCTGCACTAAGGGAACTGCTGGTATGGTCAATTACACAGTAGCGATAATGCTTGGAAAAAAGTCTTATCGTTCAACTTTTTGAAAAGAAACAAACAAACAAAAAACCTTTTTTTCTCCATAACAACGATACTTTTTTTTACCATTTAAATTATTTTGTACATAGATGAATTAATGATAATTATTGATTAATCCTTTAATGATTGATAATGCACAAATACATATATATGTATATATAATTTTGTAACGATAATTGGTATAACTTTGTAAATACGTAATAATTAGGTTGCTAATTGATAGCTCACTACGCCAGACAGTATCGCTAATAATAACAAATTTGCAGTAGAATCGTGATCATGACACCGCTTTGGACATTAGAAACTTTACACCCTTCGATTCGTCAAGGATAACAGATATATATATACATCTCGAGCATCTTAGGTCACTTGAGCCAAAAAAAAAGTTATATACAACGATTCTAAAAAAAAAAACAAAATTTCTAGTTTTTTATGATTTGCAAAAAAAAAAAGATATTTTCCTTTTTTGAATTTTTATCGATTTAGGTAATATTAAGTATATTATCAAACTTTCAGCAACGTTTCTAAATAAAAAAAACGAGTGATCGTTTCTGCTCAAATATAAAAAAAAATCCTTTGCCTTCAGTTCTTTAAATTGAAAAAAAAAACAATTTATTTGAATTCATTATATTCGTTCAAGGATTAAAAATAAAAATTGCAGATTTTTAGAAATGTGACCGAAGCAAAAAATTCCCGAGATCGTCATCGATTCGTGGAAAAAACTCGATCAAACGTCACGATTCCACGATTGCACCAGGATGGATTTAAGCGGATCCATAAATTTTGATTCGCAAACTTTTATTTTGTCTCGTACCATGGGCCGTGAATTTTTCTATTCTTAACTACGTGCGTTCGAGTTTAATCGCGTCCATCAATCTCGTTTCTTTTTTATCGTTATTTTATTGGAACTAAATGAACGATCGTTTATGAAGTCCTTAAAATAAATCCTGGGGCAAAGGAGTCAAGAACGAGAATTCATATTTTTATATTACTTTACTTTTATTGGCGAGACCAATGATTCGAGCGAGATCGTTGATTTCATTTGCACTTTTACGGCCAATGACGAAAGCGGTGGTTCTGTTAATTGGAGGCATTGGGAGGAAAACGCGAGCAATAGTAATAAAAAAATAGCTTTTCTCCTTTTATTTTATTTTTTTATTTTTTTTTTTGTTTTTTTTTTAACTTTTAGTATATAGCGCTCTCCCGGTTGGTGGCTTCGGTATTATAATGGCAATTAGTAATGCAATAATCGTGTTTAGTGTCCCTCTTGGACCGAGGGTACGACGTGTAACGATCGACGTCAATTAAAAAAAAAAAAAAAAAAAAAAAAAAAACACAAATTTGCACACACAGGTGGGAAAAGAATTTCGTTGTTTTCTTTTCCATTTCAACTTGCTTTTACGCTGTATGATTCAATTTTTTGTTCTCTTTGACATCTCCAATTCCTGGAAAACTGTCCCGTGTGACGTGGCTCGTCGTTCTGTTTTTCCGTTTCTTTTCTTTTTCACGAAAAATGTAAAAGAAAGATTTTCTATTGTTGCATTGCAGATTAGATATGTGCAGGAGGCAATTCGCGAATGACGTGTGCAATAGAGGAACAGCAGGTACGTTTTTCAGCCAGGAATGAACTACGACAAAAGTTAAAAAAAAAACAACAACAAAAAACAAAAAAAATTTGCAAAAATGGTTTTTGAGCGAAAAAAGGTCACTTTCGGATTTTCTGTTATTCTCGTTTCGCACTTGCACCCCTATTCACTGCAGGGTTTTGTTTACTCTTCGTTTCTCGAATGTTCTCCTTAATACAACAACAATAATTTTAAAAAAATCTAAAATCTTTGGAATTTCCTCTTTTTATTCTGGACATTTTTCGTTTCTATTCTTCAAATCTGTCGTGTTTACTAAAAACAAAGAAAAAAAAAGCAAGATCGTTCTTCTGGGAACTATTGTTCTTCTCTGTCATACTCACGTTCTGAACTCCGCTTGAAAAGGTTTCGTTCGAGATTCTATGGATTCTGAAATTAAAAAAAAAAAGAAACCAAAAACAATAAAAATCTGTTTCAATTCTCTTTTTATTTTCAATTTTTTTCTCTGCTAGCTCACTCGGCACACTGGCTTGAACTATCCACGTCCTCTGGCACTGTTATACCTCCCTGCAAAAAGAAAAAGAAAAAACAAATCTGTATTACCGATTTAGCGAGACAGGAAAGATCGGGCCTGCACGAAAACCCAAAAATCGACCGATTTCTCTTTTGCAGCGGCTATATCGTTCTCTTTATTTTCAAACTCTTCTCTTCATCACGCATTTTATATTTAAAAAAAGAAATTATCTTTAAAAACCATCGGCTGTCTTCCTGACTCGTGTTTCTATTTTTGTCTCTGGATGCATTGTCGATAAAGAGGAGCGCGGTCGGTAAGTCGATGTTCGATATCTCGACGATTTAGTGGTTTTTTTTTTTCCTCGAATTGTAGAATTCGACGTAAAGAAAAATGATCTTCCGTACGGTAAATTAGCTACGAAATTTTGTTCGAATGAAAATTAACCACCGGAAATGCATGCGAGCTTGTCACGAAGGCCGATAGTCTCTGGCTTCGCGTATTTATAATTCAACATTTTTATCTCGTTACTAAAACAAACTTAATCTTATCTCATCTCTCGATCATTTTAATCTCCAATTAACGAATAATCCAATAAAACGCTTTTCGACGATTTTCGATTTTTATCACGAGAACGAATTAAATGAAACCAAAGTAATTTTGTAAAAAATCAATTATCGTTCGACACGGGGGTGTATTTTGTTTTTTTTTTTTAGATCGATTAATTTTTGACAATTTTTCTCGATACGAAAAGATCGAAAATCGAACGAACAAAAATCGATTAAGTTCTGAACGAAATTTAGAAATAATTAAATCGCTGAGATATTAAAAATAACAGAATGTAGAGATAACTTTTAACAGTTTTTGAATTCTTAATCGAGGGTAAAATTTTTGAGAAATAAATCCAGAATATCTTGGACGACGAGAGAATATTGGGACTGACGTAATTTTTCCTGCTCAGGATTCGCGTACGTTGGTGGTGCGTGTGTCGTTAACAAACGTCTTGAAAAAGTCAATTCCGTCGCTATCATCGAGGACACTGGCGGGTTCAGTGGGATCATCGTAGCGGCCCACGAGGTTGGACACTTGTAAGTTGACACATTTTTTCCTGATTCGTTTTATCGGTTGAATTATTTTTCAAAAAAATTAATATCGTCGTAAAATTAATTTGTTGTTTGTTTATTTTTATTTAACAGATTGGGCGCGGTTCACGATGGCTCGCCACCACCTAGTTATCTCGGTGGACCAGGTGCTGAAAAGTGTCGATGGGAGGACGGTTATATAATGAGCGATTTAAGACACACTGAAAAAGGATTTAAATGGTCCCACTGTAGCGTCTCCTCGTTCCATCATTTCCTAAAGTAAGTGTTCCATTAGGATTTTATACACCCGGAATATGTTTTATCCCTAACGAATGAGACGATTGGACATATTCATCGTTACTTAATTGGACACCCGGTATATTTTGTATTCGTTTCAAGTTTTACACCCGGTATATTTCATCTCCTTCTAATGAGATACCTGGTATATTTTGTAATCGTTTCAAATTTAAACCCAGTGTATTTCACCCCCTTATAATGAGACACCCGGTATATACTTCACTCAATCTTTGACTCTTCGAGAATCAAATATACAGGGTGGATTCCATAAGATGTAACAGGCTATATTCTAAGGTAGATGGGATCATTACAAACAAAAGTTGCAAATATACATTAGAGATATTTTTAATAGTTTACGAGATATACATTTTTAAAGTTGGTTCAATCAGAGCGCGCCGAGAAGCGTTCGAGCCGCCCACTCCCCACCAGCCAATGCCCGCGAAATAAAAATGACTGCGTAATCATATAATAAATAAAATTGACTGCACTGAATTTTGTAACCCCAAATGTAACGCCGTACACTCTACGAATAGAGCGGGAGGGGGCGGACCCAACGGTTCTCGGCACATTCTAATTGGACCAGCTTTAACAATGTATATCTCATAAACTATTAAAAATATTCCTAATGTATATTTGCAACTTTCGTTTGTAATAATCCCATCTACCTTAGAATAAAACCTGTTACACGTTATGAAATTCACCCTGTATATAGGGTGTCTCGTTTGAACGAAACGCCCAATTAAAAGAGGATCGAATATGTACAGGGTATACCATTTAATGAGACACGCGGTATACATCAATTTCGTTTTTTACATAAATTGAACGCCCTTACGTAAAAGGGAGCAGGCTTATCTTTTCCCATTGGGACACCCGGTATATAGCTCACTCCTTAAAAATTGTACACTCGGTATATTTCCTTTCGTATCTAATAAAAAAATGGAATTGACACCTCAGAGGGTAAGAGCCTCGAAACTGCAATTTCGATTCGAAACACTCAGTATATCAACAAAAAATGAAATTACCGGAATTATATATATTTTTTTATAATCAGCGGTGACACAGCGACCTGTCTTTACAATGCGCCTCACGAGGACGAGGCACTGCCCAGAGTATTACCAGGAAAATTGTTGTCGCTGGATGCCCAGTGTCGAAAGGATCGTGGAACGAGCGCGTGTTTCGTAAGTGCAATTAAGAAATAATCAAAATTAGCAAAATTTAATTTTTCTAATTACATTCTTACGAACTGCAATCGTGACTTATATCGTTCGATCGCAAGCCAGGATCAATTTAGTTAACTCGCTACGAGCTTCCTACCAATTATTGTTAACGACGTTTTTATTTAATAACAAAAAATGTCTAATGAATTTTTCTTTCATTTAATTAATATACAATTTTTATTTAAAAATCGGACAATTGAATTCTTATAATAAAAGTTGTGGTCAGAAGTTTGCAAAGTAATAAAAAAAATCATAATGTTAGCGTTGTTAACGCTTTATATTTTTTTGTTTGTTTAACATACAGAAAGACGATCGCGTTTGCGCACAGCTCTTCTGCTTCGACGCCGGATCTGGTTATTGCGTGGCTTACAGACCAGCGGCCGAGGGCTCTCCTTGCGGAGATGGACAGGTGAGAGACTGATAAGAACAAAAAATAATTTTAATATGACGTTTTATGAATGCGATTTATTCTATTTTATTAAAATTATTTGTTATTCGTTGTTTGTAAATAATTTCAGTATTGTCTTAACGGAAAGTGCGTGGCCGAGCACGAAAATATTATTCCGGACTATACGCAAAACGTACCAACTTACGTACGTCGTGACAGTATTTACAACAACGCGGCGCAAAATCGTCCTGCATTCGGCCAATACAACAATACAGATTACAGGTAAACAATACGAAACGTTTAACTTATTTCTTTGCGGAGCTGGCCAAAGTACAAACAAGTACTTCAAGTACCAAGTACACGAAAGTATTTCAAGCGCAAAGTATCGAGTACAGAAAAGTATTTCAAGTATCAAGTACTAAGTACAAACCAAGAATCAAGTACTAAGTACTAAGAAGTACTAAGTACTAAGAACCCAGTACCAAGTACCAAGTACCAAGTATATCAAGTACAAAGAACCAAGGACCAAGTATAAAGTACCCAGTACAAAGTACCAAGTACTAAGTACCAAGTACCAAGTACTAAATGCACGAACGTATATCAAGTTTAAAGTATCAAGTACAGAAAAATGTTTTAAGTACCAAGTACCAAGTACAAGAAAGTTAATATTTTAAGAACTATGTACAAAATGGAGAAAAATGCTTTGAATATTATGTGTATCGTACAAAGGAGTATTTCGAATACTCGGTACTTAGAATTTGAATTACGTATTAAACTTCGTATTTAGCATTAACAATAAGTACACAGTACTTATGTTAGTACACGATGTCTATTATAATAGTTAGTACTTAGTACTTCAAGAATATATACACTTTCTATTTGTGCCATTTTAAATACTTCAAGTACCAAATACTTGCACTCAGTGCACCGTTGTACCGTACTTGAAGTATTGCACAGCTCCGTTTGTTTTCTTTCAGCCACCTAAAATCAAAGTTAAAAAAGATCTACGATCGTGTCTTTGAATATTTTTAACGAATGTTTTTGAGTACTCGAAAACAAAAACACTGGCGAATATGATTTTTTGTTTATCTGTAGATAATTTAAGAATTTTTATTTTCTTAAGATTCGTGTGTGATATATTTTGGTATTTTTTCAAAAAATCCTTCAAACAGGTCACCATGGGCACCAACGACACAAAGGACAACACAGCCACTTTACAAAATTACAGTTCCATTGACAAATTCTTCTCCTTACACGTACACGACCACATCGCATTACAATCCTTACACTTACAGTACTCAAATTTCATCTAATCCCGTAAGAACGTCCGGTTATAACGCGATCAATGACTACGAAAAGACGAGAAATTTTTACGATCCTTCGGTGTCGTACGACTATGGAACGTCATCGACAACGACAACGACCACGAGAAAAGCAAATAATAATTATTACAATTATCTTTTGAACGTTTACTCGACGTCGTCGACCGCGAGAACCGATTCGCCATCGAAATTGTACGGAAACACGAAAGACGCGTTACACCAAAAAATTACACCCTTCAAGTATAAATATTCCACGACGACGTCCTCGTTCGTGTCTTCGATCATCGCAGGCAATACAGGCCGACAGAGTACCCCAGGTCGTGGTAAGAAACAGTGAAAAAACAAACACAAAAAAAACAACAACAATTCGTCTTTCGACTTTTGCTCAAAATTCTCATTTCTATACTCTTCGGGTTTTTTTATTTTTTCTCGTTTCGGCCCTCTTCGTCATTCGATTAATATTTTTTCCAAATTATTCGATTCGTCTTTGTTCAACAATTCATTTCTACGTCTTTTGGTTTTTATTTCCTCGTTTCCAAATTCTTTGTCATTTCATTAATTGTTTTTCTCCAAATTATTTCGAGCTACTTTTACTCGAATAATTCATTACAATCTGTACCTTGGGATTTTCATTTCGGCACTCTTCATCATTTACAAAATTTATTCATTGTTTTTCTAAATTAATTAACGTTTTTCTTCGAAATTTTTGCAACGCGCGAATACTCCGTACAGAAATTCCTATATCGAAGAACGATCGGTTAAATCTCACCTCTAATTGCTACGAATTTAATGGTACTTCGAAGATGTTCAAACGTGTTCGAGGGGCAAAAGTTGCGATAATTTTATTTATAATAAATTTGATTAAAAGACGTAAGCGATTACTTAACAATATAAATCGTAGAATACGTTTGATGTTTTTGGGTAGACACAATGAACAAAAATCCACAATTATGAACAATTTTAGCTCCATACTTTATAAAGCTACGATTCTCCCATTCAGTAAAAGACTTACCAACTCGCACTCAAGCAGCAACGATACGATGAAACCGCGCAAATGATTTTCGCTCTAGGTGCTTCTATTTTTCATTTCTCTCTGTCTACGAATATTTCAACGGCTTACAAAGGTCTACGAACGACATGGTCATGTAACGACGAAAAAACATTAATACAGTAGAACCTCGATTTTACGGACTTATCGAGACCGGCAGTCCGTATAAACTCGGTCGCTTTAGCCCTGCCTCTACAGCGCGGTGGCCGACCAATCACGGCCGCGCGGCCGGCCAATCACAGCCGTGCGGTCGACCAATCACAGCTGCGCGGCCGACCAATCACAGCCGCACGGCCGACCAATCACAGCCGCGCGGCCGACCAATCACGCGGTTCCACGAACACCCCACCGCGCAACGGACAGGACTGAGTGGGGGGAAGCGAAAAAGTGGGGCTTGCCCGTTAACGCGAAATCCTTTAAATCGAGGTTCTACTGTTTACTTCTTTCAGAATTAATAAATCATTCACTCGACCGGAAAACCTTATCGACGTTATTCATAGCTATACTTTAAATCAGCCGGTGTGTTTAGTGTTTCCTCTATCTCAACGCCTCTTTCTGCGTTTATCACTTTCAATCGATTTACCCCATCTGCTCAATTTCCGGTAGTACGTCAGCGAATTGCCGCGTGCATGAAATCTTCCAATAACTCCAATTAAACAGATAAATTCAAGAATAATTCGTATTACTTTTTTCGATAACATTCTTATCACAAACTCATTGTTAAAAAAATAATGCTCGATATTTTACATAAATCAATTTCTTTAAAACTGTTTGAAGAATTAATTCTTTCGTAAATATGTTAAAAATTAATATTAAAAATCGTCGATCGACTCACTGACGTATTACATTAAACCAAAAAATCTTCATCAATTCGTTTCTTATCATTCTTATACGAAAAAAATCTGAATCCAGTCCAAATCAATTAATCCAATCAAAATTTTTAGGAACAGGGGACGGTGAGTGCATAGACGTGGCAACAGACTGCGCGGATCTTATCGACAGGCTGAGAACGTGGCTGTGCCATCTGCAATCAGTGAGAAGTCGTTGCTGCGCGTCACTGAAGACGATTTGCGACGACTAAGCGAGTCAAGTCAGCAAAAAACTAAAAAAAAAAAATAAAAACAAATAAATAAAAAACAAAAATCGAAAGAAGATTGCGAAGTAATCGATGAAAGAAAATCGGGCGAACACGTGCGAAAGCATCGTTCTGCGCGATTCTTTACAACGACGAACGCTACATTCGTCGATAGTTTGAGACAAAAACACCAATGAAAAAGAAAACAAAAACGAACTCGACACATTCGGATCTCGTTGCAAATGAATTGTTTTGCGAGAAAATTCGCTCGGCGAAACGAGAGATGGACCAACTATGAATATTATACGTACAATATAAAAAGATGAAAAAAGAAATTGTTTAAACAATATATACGATGATGATATTATTTTATTATCGCGGAAACGACTGGACTCACTATCGATAATGAAAAATAAGCATTTTGAGAGCGAGATTGATAATAAAATTTAAAATAAGACACACGTTGTATCGAGAATGAACGAAAAAGAATGGGAGAGAAAATCGCAAATTTCTCGTTATCGTACACGCATAATAATTACGTAGAGGCGATGTTTTCTTTCTGTTTTTTTTTTGGTTTTCCTTTTTTTTCGTATAAGACGTTGGTATCCAGTAGGAATCGCGGCAATGCCGAAACTCGAGAAAAAGACGTGAAAAGTCGAGGGAAAAAAAAAAACTTCAGTGCAATACCGAGCGCCCGCGCGAGAAAGAGAGATAAGAAAGCTTTTCACAGCGATTTTCGTGATTTGATTATTCCACTTTATGTTTATTTTGTATTTGTATTTTTATTTTTACGAATTTTTTTTTTCTTTTTCGTTTTTATTTCGCGTAATTTTTACTCGATATATTTATTCGTTGGAGCGTAAAAAAAGTTCCATGCATAGGTCGATACGGGCGATTTTTTGGAGAATTTATTGATCGACGAAAGAAAAATAAATAAATGAAAGAGAAGTCAATGAAAAAGACAAACGTGTTTGAACGTCGCGTGACGCGATAAACCTTGAACGATGAGTGTTGAGAAAGAAGTGAAGAATTGTATCTTAAGAATAAATCATAATGATTAATTAATTCGATTATTGTCAACTTGCCAACTTGATCTCTATACCTATCGTCTATTTTTCATTATAGTGAAATATCGATGTTTACTTTAATGGCGAAAAAATACACTTTTTGTACCTTCTTCCAAAACAGTAAAAACAGGTGGAAAGTTTGTTGCTCTTGTTTAATAATATTCAAAGTGCTAAACATTTTATATTTTACTTAATTGCATTTAAAAGAAAATAGAATTTTACATTTTTTTATAACAAATTAATGATTTTAATCAACTTTAATGAAGAATTATCGAAACAATGTTTAAAACGCTAAAGATTTTGTATTTTAGTTAACTACATTTAAAACAAAATAGAATTTTACATTTTTTGCTAACAAATTAATAATTTTGATCAACATTAATGAAGAATTATCGAAACAATATTCAAAGTGCTAAAGATTTTTTATTTCAGTTAACTGTATTGAAATGCAAATAGAATTTTACATTTTTTTTACCACAAATTAATGATTTTGATCAACATTAATGAAGAATTATCGAAACAATGTTCAAAGTGCTAAACATTTTGTATTTCAGTTAACTGCATTTAAAACAAAATAGAATTTTACATTTTTTGATAACAAATTAATAATTTTGATCAACATTAATGAAGAATTATCGAAACAATATTCAAAGTGCTAAAGATTTTCTATTTCAGTTAACTGCATTTAAAAGAAGATAGAATTTTACATTTTTTTATAACAAATTGATAATTTTGATCAACATTAATGAAGAATTATCAAAACAATGTTCAAAGTCCTAAACTTTTTGTATTTTAGCTAACTGCATATTGAAATGAAAATAGAATGTTACATTTGTTTATCACAAGTTAATGATTTTGATCAACATTAATGAAGAATTATCGATACAATGTTCAAAGTTCTAAACATTTTGTATTTTAGTTAACTGTATTGAAAACAAAATAGAATTTTACACTTTTTGATAACAAATTAATAATTTTGATCAACATTAATGAAGAATTATCAAAACAATGTTCAAAATTCTAAACATTTTGTATTTTAGTTAACTGCGTTTAAAAGAAAATAGAATTTTACATTTTTTTATAACAAATTAATAATTTTGATCAACATTAATGAAGAATTAGCGAAACAATGTTCAAAGTGCTAAACATTTTGTATTTCAGTTAACTGCATTTAAAAAAAAATAGAATTTTACATTTCGTAATGATTATAATTTTTGAATTACGTCCCTATTAGCTGACGAATTCGAAAAAAAAAAGAAATTAAATTTCTCGATCGACGATTACGAAGGACACCGAACGTATTAATTAAGCGGAAATTAAAAAGAAATTTTATCGAATTTATCGATCGAATCGTCACGTTCGAATGGCATTGTTAATTTTTATTTACCCACGCATCAGTACGAGCAAAGAAGAGATTGACGATTGGGGTGTAACGCAAAGTCTGTACAAGTGTCTCGAGTCAAAAATGATCGATTTCGGTTCGAGCGATACAATTGCCTATAATCAATCGAAAAACTACCGCGGTCGTCGACGGATCGCGAAAGGACCGATCGAATGGAGCGCTAAAAACTCGTCATTTTTTCTCATCACAATTTCCATTCTTAAACAAACAAAAAATCATTCACAAATTTATTATTTATCTTTCTTAAAAATAATTTTTTCAAACGTTAAATTAATCCGACGAGATGCTGTCCTCATTCGTAATCGTCTACCTGGTCCTTCTACCTTTCGCGATTACTATACAGGTAAAAAGAATTCTAACGAAACAATTTTCAACAATAATAATAATAAAAATAAAAAAAATATCGAAACAAGAAAAAAAAACAAATTTATAGGTTCACGATGACATGAGCTCGGCCGAAGTTCGCGAGACCTTTCAAACCGACCATGCCACAGGTATTTTAAAAATTGAGTTTTCTGATTTATAAAAGAAAAAAGAAAATTTTTTTAAAAATTGTGCAAACCAAAAATTGATCCAACGAGCTATTAATTTTAGTGCCGGAATACGAGGTAGTGTCAGTTTATCACACTTTGGATAATCGAGACGGCGTTAATAAAGCTAAGCCAGCGTTAAAAATCGACGCCTTTCAAAGAAAAATCAATCTTTATTTGACACCGATCGATGGATTATTGGCAACAGCCTCGACACCTGTTTGGATCGCAGAGCCCGATATCGGAAGTCCCGAAAATGTTAAATACACCATCGTGCCGAATGTAAGATTTTAGGATCGTTCGATTTTCATCGAATTTCCATTTCTTGATTTTTTTTTTTGATTTTGTACAAAGGCATTTGCAAAAGTTGGAACTGGCTATCAAGATCCTTCGACACTATCTGCCATCGTCGCCTACAAAGGAAAAGATGGTGAAACTTTAATTGCAAGTATACCAATTTTTGGGATTTAATATTTGTAATAATATTTTTATGCCTCAATTATTTTAAAAAAATATATTTTTTGTAAGCTCGTTGAGAAGGGGCAGGAATGTACCTTTGAGTTCAATAGTTGTTCATTGATTTTTTATTTGCAATTTAAAAAAAATATATTTTAGTTTTTAATCAAATCGAATTGACTAATATTTAAATCATGTTTTGTCTGGATAAATTCAAATCTAAATTTCGATAAAAAATGTGATTGGGTTGATTGTGATGTAACTATAAAGAAATGTTGATTTGTTTATATACAGGGTGAATTTTATAAGGTGTAACAGACTTTGGTTTAAGGTAGATGGGACCATTATAAACCAAATTTGCAAATATACATTGAGGATATTTTTAATAGCGTACGAGATATAAATGTTTAAAGTTGGCCCAATCAGAGCGCGCCGAGAAGCGTTGGAGCCGCCCACTCCCGCCCTAGCCGTAGAGATAGCACAGTGTAGGGCGTTACATTTAGGGTTGCAAAATTCAGAGCAGTCAATTTTATTTATTATATTGTTACGTAGTCATTTTTATTTCTCGGGCATTGGCTGCTAGAACGGTGAGTAGGCGGTTCCAACGCTTCTCGGCGCGCTCTGATTGGACCAATTTTAAAAATGTATATCTCGTAAACTATTAAAAATATCCCTAATGTATATTTGCAACTTTTGTTTGTAATGATCCCATCAACCTTAGAATAAAGTCCGTTACACCTTATGAAATTCAGCCTGTATATAAAATGGTTTTTGAAATAATCGAGGGTATTAAATAATTTAGCATTAATTAGCAACTTAGTAATAATTAGTTCTCGTAATTATTCAGCACGGTACTCTGCATGGCGATTTGGTAATTCGCCCATTACCCCCTCGACTCAACGAAAAGATTTCGCGAGAAACGAGAAGCGTCGACGATCGTGTATTAAATTCTGAAAACGACCAGGATAGAAATTTTCGACGAAGTCATCACCACGTTATCTACAAGAGACTTCAGCCAGACACAAATGCTACAGTCGGTGAGTTTGATAAATATTTAACTTATTGTTGTAGCAACGAGTCGAAGTTAGAATTATTAAATTTTCTGTGTTTTTTTCAGATACGATAAAACGAAATTGGGAGAACAAGAATCTCACGCATGGACGATCTAAGAGAAGTTTGCCGGACATTATTTATCCAGAAATTTTGGTAATAATCGATAACACTCTGGCCGCGTAAGTTTCTTTTTACTTTTATTTTTCTATCTCGTTATTTTATTTATCGCTATGGCTTTTATTGTTCTTCATCGCGCGAATCCTTTCTTCGGTCCAGTGTTATCAGCGACGATACAGAAGAAGTGGTGCGATACGTCTTCGCACTCTGGAACGCGGTGGATTTGCGTTACAGGTTGTTCTCCGAGCCGATTGTACGCTTGAATATCGCAGGAATAATTATATCGCAGGTAAATCATAGTTTACGCAATGTTTTAGCCGTTCAAAGACCTGATAATTTCTTTAAAATGTGAATTCTTTTCATATTTCCAAAATCTTTTTGTGAATTGTTATAATGTTTACTTTTAGAGAAAAGGTGGCACGCCGTACTTGGACGATCATCGAATAGGTGTGACAGAGTTGGATGCGGACCATGCTATAGTTGCGATGAGCCATTATTTTTATAGAGAGTCGGCCAGATTCGATTTCGCGTCTTACGACATGGCCGTTGCGATGACAAAGTAAAATGAAAGAATCAATCTTTAATGCAAAGACGGGAGGACAGTTATTTTCAATAATACTTCAAATAATTGCTCTTTCTTTTGATAGTCTGGACATGGCTAATGTCGTCATCAACGACGTCTTCGATACATCGACACTCGGTGAGTTTTTCCCGAGACAAAAATAATCTATACAATTTGAAGTATGTGATTTGCATTCGATTTGTCGATATTCTTTGAATTAGAGAACTTCTTTGTTTAATATTTGAAAAATCATGAGTAGTAGAGCGTCGAAAAACATTTTTCAACAATCTTTCCAAAGTTTAATCTTGGGAAAAAATGCATTTAAAAATTTCAAGAAATGTGAAAGAAGAAAAATTCTTTTATTCAAGGATACGCGTACGAGTGGGGTGCTTGCAACAGAAGTCACATTGATATGAATACCGAAGCAGTTGGCATTGTCGAGGATAACGGTGGCTACTCAGGAGTTTTAACTACGGCTCACGAAGTTGCTCATTTGTTAGTTGATCGAATTTATCCGTATTTCTCGAATTACTCCGTCGTATTTTAATGAACTTCTCCATTTATTTTGCTGATGATAGAATGGGAGCACCGCACGACGGACTCGCAGAGACCATCAATTGTCCCGCTTTCCATGGATATTTAATGTCACCCGCTCTAAACGTTGGTCCCAATAGCTTTGGCTGGTCGAACTGTAGTCTGCAAAATATTCACGAATATCTCAGGTTCTTCTTGCAGTTAGCATTATTTATTAGTTTATAGTAATGTGTTTTCATTCGTACCCCATTTTTCTGTTAAACAGTTCCGACCTTGCTCCTTGTCTGTTCAACAAGCCTCCATCGATAGATCCGCTGCCACGAATATTACCTGGCAAACTCATGACTTTGGACGAACAATGCGAAAAGATACTCGGAACGAGAGCCTGTTACGTAAGTTATTTGAAAATGAGTTGAAAAAAAGCTTTTTTTTTCAACTTATTCCATGATCACCCATCCATTTTGAATTTCAGCATGATGCGAGAGTCTGTGTGAGACTCCAGTGTAAAAATCCTGGGGGTTATTCCGAATGCACTGGGAAAACTGCAGCAGCCGAGGGGTCGTATTGCGGAGATGGATTTGTGAGTTTTTAAAAAAGTGCAAGAAACAAAACGAGCAAAAATGCGATAATTGACTTTTAATTTGATCAAGAAGTCGTAGAAATTTAATGAATTAATTATTATTCGATTATAATTGTAGTAAGTAATTCGAAAATTCCAATCGTGCTAACATAATCTTATTATTTTTAGCATTGTATAAACGGTCATTGCGTCGACGAGAAAGAAAAATACCTTCCCTACGAACCAAGCACGACTACAAAACCTTTCAATAGGGGTTTTCTACGTCAACGAATTTCTGACTGGCCACTACGACCCCATGGTGTATGAGAGATTGAAAAATGAGGATTTATCAAATTGAGTGGGAAGACTGAAATCTTGATGTAATCATGAATTTCGAAAATAAAAATATTAGAACAATGACTTATGAATTTATTTCCATGACCAGTGTCTTTCCCTTGACGAAATAAAAATAATTTTATTATTTGTACAGTCGATTTCGGATGAAGAAACGATTGAAAATAGTATAGATCGTAATCATAAATTATGAGTGAATATAATGGACTGTTAGTAAAAATATATTTAAAAACAGACAATTCCATTATTTTTATTCCGACAAAAATCCTTGAAAATATCAACGATTGATTTACTAAGAAAATAAAGAAATATTAGAAAAAGTAGAAAAATCTGTTTTACGTTACTAATTATTGAACAAGTTTTACTTCTATTCCTATCTCCTCGTGTAGGGCTTTTTTACTTCCAGGATATCCTTCGAGTATACAGTCTATTATGTCTGTACAAAGACGCTTTCTCTTACTGTAAGCGCTGGAATAATCTTTCATCATTTCCTCCGCTTTCTGCTTCTCAATTGCAAGGTCTTCCGTTTCATTAGCCTCCATAAGATCATCCAATCTGTTTGTCAATTCTCTGACGCTTCGTTTTAATTCCTCCTTAATGTTAAGAGCATCATCGAGACTCGGGTTTTCACGCAATTTGGACAATTTTGACTCCTCCTCTCTTATCATTTTTTCCACTTCCTGGCATTTCAAGTCAATCTCATTGGCATGTGCGACAAGCTCACGGTTGATTCGCATCGACTCGTCGTAGTCGTGATTCGAGTCTTGAGCCACGCAGTAGATCTTTTGTTTTCCATAAACCTGGTAATTTTTATTGACTTTTCTAAGTTATTGAAAGTTTTTGCAAATACGTTTTACATAATCGAGTCATTGAGGCATGAGCGGTATAAGAATTTAAAGCTAACCGCTTACACTTTTCATGGATTGCTCGAATTTCTATTTCATTTTACAAACAAAGATTGGAGAACGAGAATCATCCTAATGACAATTATCAAAGTATATACAAGTTTTGATAGTTACACCTATAATGACACTCAGTACTCAATAGTTGAAATAATAATAAAATTGAAATTGATGCGATTAAACAATTATAGAAGTTTCACAATCGAACACACCTTTTCGAAAACTTTTCCATCACGAACCAAGTTCTCTAGTGCTTTTTGTACAACTGGTTTGACATATTTGTTCTGAAGATTCGTGACAATGTCATTGATACTGTACGGCCTATTGTGAACTTTAAGATAATCGTAAACCGCGTTGGTCGTCATTTTTTAAATTCTCGAATCACTTTTGAGTAGAAAAACGTGAATGATATATATTTCAAGCGCTTGGCAGTTAATATTTAACCGGTAATAATACGTCGAAGAAGCGTCACATTCAAAACAACAACTCAGACCATATGACTCGATTTAGTTACATTATCTGCCGTGTGAGGTCAGCACGTACCGGACACTGGTTGTAAAGTTACGTAGATACGTCATCCATATCAAGATATGAACTCCTCTGAATACAATAGAACGCGCTATTACCGATAAAATTAGCCATCTTCCGATGTAAAACAAACCCAACCGGTAACACAGACGGTGATCCAATTTTCTCAGAGACGGTTGATCTGCCGAGCAACAAGAGAAAACGGCGTGCCTAATGATTTTTCATATTACAGTTGTCATACATCTGGTAATTAATAAATAAATCGTTCAGGAAAAAATGGCAATGCGGAAAAACAGCTGCCCTTTGTAATTTACGATTGCTCGACCCTTGGTTCTTCTCTCTCTCTCTCTCTCTGCATCCTTCTCTTTCGCCCCCCTTTAATAGCACTTCGTACTGCCAAGATGGCAGCGCGCAGGGATAACCGGCCTAACCCTGTATCTTCTAAGAACTACCGAAAGACTTTAAAAAATTGGTTCAAAACAAACGCAAAATGGGATCGTATAATCACGTTGTTAACGGATCCACGAAGTCTGGCATTTCTCGCTGGTCTCTTCGTCGTGCTCGAAGTGATATTGAACATATTTGTGATCGAGAACGTGCGATATACAGAAATAGACTGGATCGCGTACATGCAGGAGGTTGAAGGTTTTTTGAACGGTACGATGGACTACGGAAAATTACGAGGTGATACAGGACCGTTGGTTTATCCCGCTGGTTTTGTCTACGTATTCTCACTGTTATATTACGCCACATCCCAAGGTGCAAACATAAAAATTGCCCAGTACATCTTTGCTCTGTTGTACATAACCCTTCTGATGCTCGTATTTCGTCTTTACGCAAAGACGAAAACGGTGCCACCTTACGTTCTGATTCTAATATTCTGCACATCATACAGGATTCATTCGATCTTCGTTTTAAGATTATTCAACGATCCTATAGCAATGATATTTTTATTTGCGAGTATAAATGCATTTTTGGACGATAAATGGTACACTGGAAGCATACTTTACAGTTTGGCAGTATCGGTCAAGATGAACATATTGCTCTTCTCACCGGCGCTTCTTATCGCCTATCTCAGCAATTTGGGATTAACGAGGACAGCTTTGCATCTGGGAATCTGCGGTATGATTCAATTGTTGCTGGGTCTACCTTTTCTACTGGCTAATCCATATGCGTATCTAAAAGGCGCCTTTGACTTTGGGCGTGTCTTCGAATTCAAATGGACCGTTAATTGGAGGTTTTTACCAGAAGAACTCTTCGTAAATCCAAGCTTTCATGTTTCGCTGCTGATTCTCCATCTCGCCACGATAGTTTACTTCATTCCAACATGGATAACTTACATGAAGTCGTATGCGAACATCAAGCATGTGGAAAAGGGCCTCAAACTACAGCTACGTGAGAACGAACGAGTTGATATGTCGACGTTAAGCAGACTCTTTGTACTTCCTCTGTTTGCAGCTAATTTCATTGGAATGGTTTTCAGTCGTTCTCTTCACTATCAATTTTATATATGGTACTATCACACTCTGCCTTATATAGCATGGCACTCGAACTATAGCAATACTACAAGAATTGTTATACTTGGAATTATAGAATTATGCTGGAATACTTATCCGAGTACTGTATACAGCAGCGCAGCTCTGCACCTTTGTCATCTTGCTCTTCTCTACGGTTTACATACCAATCGTGTCACAAGTACAAAGGCTGAATGAATTGTCTTCATCCTTTTTTTTCTGATCTTTTACATGCTTATGTGTGAACAATTTTCGACTCTTTATATCTTAAAAAGAACGATTGGTCAGAAAAGGGCAGTGTTTTAATGAAAGTACTGATAAGAAAACGAAGCCACTTTGTAGCGCAAAGTTCATATGTAAAAAGTCTTCCACGCGTGAATCGTTTGTAGGAGTGTAGTAGGAGACAAATGTTTGACGAAATATATAACTAAATCCATACTTTTATATTTGTGCTTATTTTTGACTATTGGAGAAACGGAAATTACCCGAATTCTCTTGTCAGATATGAAGACCATCAATCATAAAAAAAGAAAAATGTTTACCGAATTTTCGATGGAATAATTGATGCTGGCGATATTACCTTAAGCCTCGATATGTAACCTGACCTTCCATTTTTCTAATATGATAAAATATCTAGAATCTGGGGTATAGTTAATTAACTCCAATTATACCTTCGCTGAATTATTTGTGTAATTTCTATTAAAGATCCTGATCCTTCTCATGATGTATTGTTTCTTATCTTCAAATACCTGTTGACAAATAAACACCGGAATATAAAATAAACAACGACTTTGGAGTTATCGAACGCCCGTATGTCTGACCGTGCCGGCCCTTCAATCTTTTGCAGACAAGAAATAAACTCGTGACAGTTTCCATTAGAATTCGTATTAACAAAGTATGAAGTGAAAAACGTTAACAAAAACCAAGTACCCTATAAATATGGCAATAGTATTTTCAATTACTTCATCAGCAAGAATTTAGATACAGAGTGTGTGACTTCAGAAAGCTGGGAAAGTCTCGATTGAAACCAAACGGAAAGTAGCGATTGCAGCGCTCCTCACCGTCTGCGGCAGTTTTCAGAAACTTTAATAATAATTTGTAGGACTATTTAATACTTGCAGTGATCAGATCGATCGGTTAATTATAAATAAATAACCTCAAATCTCATGTTTTCTATGTAATGGAATGTTAAGTTAAATATACATCATTATTAGTGAAAAGGAAGATAATTTTCTCATTTTTTATTCGATTATTCGGCATAATAGTAACGATGGAAGGTTAGGAAAGCATGTAATTAAATATACGATTATTTCAATTTTAGAATTAGCGTGCATTAAACTCCGATGCTATGATAATTTTATATATTGACATATGTAAATGCTTACTTACAAATCATTATTAAATAATTTATTGATATTGTTCAAAAACTTGAAGAAAATTGTTAATTTTATCGCGCAAATAAAGGATTGTATTCAATAAATAAAACAATTTTTGTAAATTACTTTACTTCGAAATGCTGCTGCTTTTCTTTATTCATCGATATATGCTAGGAATATAAAATAAAAATTAAGAATACATTATTTTACAGTTGCTCGAGCTAATGACGATTCAAAATCTGACAAGCCGCAAGTCGAGCCAATTGTTCAGTACAAGTCGCAGTTTGTCGGTCTGGATGGGTCAGCCGGCGAATCGAAATGTTTGCTGTGCGATCTAAAATTTATTCTACCCACAACAGAAAAGCAATTTCTTTCCCACTTGTTTGAGATTCATCGTCTAATTATAGGAGATGTTTGGAAAATCGCTAGTTTGCGAAGGTATTTCAGGCGCATAAAATTTAGCGTGTTCAACTATGATGGGAACTAAGACTTTCAGATTTATTAATTGGCTTAACATTTGGATAAATCCTGTTAGAACAAGATACCTACAAAATTGCTTAATGTTCATAGAAATATTAAATGCATGCAATTCTTGTTGGAGCACTCAGTTTAAAAGAAAATATAAGCCTATCTATTTTCTTTAAAGGACTAAAGTGAAGAATCCTTGAGAAATAAAAATGTATTATAATCTTTCCAGTTACATTCATTATTGGACAGTCAAATTCAAAGAGGAGCCTTTAACGACCTTTTGCACAACGATGTTAATGGATTGTACGCCCGATGGAAAGCTGAGCAAAAACGAAGTTTATTATTTATTGTCCGATTGTATTGCCGAA
Organism: Netelia fuscicornis; assembly: GCA_946811545.1. Classification (NCBI taxonomy): domain Eukaryota; kingdom Metazoa; phylum Arthropoda; class Insecta; order Hymenoptera; family Ichneumonidae; genus Netelia; species Netelia fuscicornis. The sequence continues at coordinate 8,494,044 of OX328014.1, forward strand.
GATAAAACTTTAAGGGATGAACTGCACAGAGCTAGATTGGTAAGTTTGGCATCGTGGAATATTGTAAACCACAATATGAATTTGTACGAAAATTTATCTCGTTGGTTTCTATTCAATAAGGAATGGGTATTATCGCAACAAGTTCGAGAAAGAAACGATGAAAGTTTCAAACGTGGCTGTATCTTCTGTAGAATGGAATTGACGGGCTTGCGCTCAAAATATCTCAACCATCTTTCGGAGAAGCACAATGTCCAATTGGGAAAACCGGAGAATCTTGTTATGATCGATGAGTTCTTGGATAGAATTCAGGAAAGTATCGAGAGGTAAGCATGACAAGATAAAGAAAATTGGAGGAGTAAATGCATATAAATTAAGACGAAACAGAACGTAAGTTATAAATTGCTCTATCTCTTTCTCTTCTGTGTATCCATAAGATACTGTAAGTTTTCCAAAAAATTTAATTCCATCAATTTTTCAACGCTTTAAATAAAAACTGGCGAAGCACACTCGATTAAAATTTCCTCTTGCTAATAGCTTAAAATGCATCTATTGCGAGCGAACGTTCAAAGATCGAAATGTCCTGAAGGAGCACATGAGAAAGAAATTGCACAAGCGCGTTAATCCCAGTAATAAAACATACGACAAATATTACATTACGAATTATTTGGAAGCTGGAAGCAGTTGGCGCCAAAGACAGGTAAAAAAACAATGACTGGCTGAAAGATAAGGTCAAGGAGGATAGAGTTTTTCATTAACGAGAATTTTTAATGAATTTTCATGAGAAGGAAGGCCAATCTGTTGCGAAGGAGGAACACAATGATAATGGCAGTGATAACGAGGATGAGGAAAGCTCCTGGGGAGATTGGGATGGCGATAGCGTCGTCGTCACTTGTTTATTTTGTTCTCATACCAATCAAGACTTCACCTTGATACTTCAACATATGAAGGAAGAACATAATTTCGATTTTGAGTTGTTTACCAAAGATTTGAATTTCTACGAAAAGGTAAACGACCTATTAATTACAATTAACCATAATTAGCAACGAACTAATAAACGAAATGATTGTAATGCATTTATTTTTATCGACGATAACAGGTGAAAGTCGTAAATTACGTGCGACGCCAGATTTACGAGAAAAAGTGTATTTACTGCAATGAGAATTCGGAAAGTCTATTGGATCACATGCGCTTGCAAGAACATGAGAAATTGCCACCTTCCAGAATTTGGAATCAGCCGGAATTTTACTTTCCAATGTACGAAACGGATTCTTTTCTGTACAATCTAGATTCCTACAGCGACAGCGAGGACGAAGCTGTAGAAAATGTCAGCGATAGAATGTACGCAATTTAAATAATTGTTCCATTCGTTCTCGACGAACTGATTCTCATCGAATGATTTTTATTAATTTCAGGAAAAGTATTTTATAGACGATATAGTAACGAATTTTTATTGGAACCAGGATATGAAAAAATATCCGAGGAACTATCTCTATAATCCACGTCCCAGCAGTCGGGATTGTTGGCAACCAAATTCGTTACAGACTGTGTAGGAAGTCGTGTTTTGTAAATAAATACATATTAACAAATTTGCGAACAAATGAAACAATACTTTTCGAAAGTTCAGTTCGCTTCATCCTTGACGTCGCTTGATAGATTTTTGCAAAACATTTCTAACCGCATTTAGTGCAATGAATTCTTTTTATCGTTTCACCTCTATAAAACGAAACGAGAGGAGACGGGAACGTTTGACGAAAATTAAAATCGTGGGGCTCGTTACTACAGAAGCTTTTCAAAAAGCACGTTTGTTGGCTTTGAAACTTCACGTTCATTTGCCGTTCAAGTTTGCAACGCCAGAAATTCGAGAAATGCTTCAGATCGATTGGCGTGAGACTCTTGCAAAAATGCGACGGGTAAAGGGATGGTAAAAAGTTATTCGAGAAAATTGAACAATCCTCCAGGACGAGTGAGGGTGATAAACACTGGAGTATATTTTCCTAGTGCATAGGAGGCAAAATGTGGAAATTGGATCGACCAGTCGTCGTTTTCGTGGACGACGAATTCATAGGCGATGATGCACATTTCATTCATCGCATGAGCAAAGATTACGCCTTCCATCTTCCAATCCAATCCACCGTTTACAAAAATCTCATTGTAGAACGATACCAACGTTTCATCGAAAAATCCGAAGTAAGTTGTAAATCTAAATTCTGTTACTGATTAAAAAAAAAGAACAAAAACAAAAAGATGAATTTTTGTTTTTACAAATACTTTTGTCCTACCTAGAAATTTCTTAAATTTATTTATTGCGACTGTTTATTTACAGCGAAAATATGCATATTTTACTTTCACGGTTGACGACAAGGTAATAGGATCTTTTCTGTTCATGGTAAGCCTTGAATTGCAAACTATTGTGTACAGTTGAGGATGAGAAGTTATTTCATCATTTCACTTCCCTCAAACGTTTTGGGAAAAACAAGTTGTACACAGATTTAGTGCCCCTCACTTGTGAGCATTTCTTGAAACTTTGCACGGGATTCAAAAGCGATACAGTTTATGGAATGGAACTAAATTACAGGAATACGAAAGTTCACAGAATTGTAAAAAATGGATGGCTTCAACTCGGTGGTATTTGAAACATTTTTCTCTTTAACGAAGAATGTTTGTGAGTTTGTTTTTTCTTTAGCTTGATTCCCATCGAAGCAAGGAATTCTAACGTTAAGTACTTGGTGTAGATAGCAGTAGTAGGACTTTGTTTTATTTTATTTCTCATGAGTTTAGATATTCTGGAATCGTACGAAGATATCATAGACTCTCTGGTTGACGAAATAACAATTCACGACGAATGTTACTGCGTTCCTCATGATCGTCGAGGTGTCTTATCTATGGCCAATGATGGCAAGCATACGAACAGAGATCAATTCGTCGTATCACTGAAATCGAACGATTGGATGAATTGCCATTACGTGGCATTTGGGTAAATCAGTCTTCTTGAAAATAAACTAAGTCACAATCTTTCTAACGAAAAATGTATGAAACTCAAAAAAGAAATTGGAAGACATTTGAAGTACTATACATTCCTGAAACTATAGCTTGATGAATATTTCTAGAAAACGAAGTCGTCAATTTTTGTTTAAATCTTATTGTAGGCAGCTGGTCGATGGTGCAAAAACACTGGAAACGATTGAGAACATTTCAACGTATTATGAAGCACCATTGAAAACAATTTTAATAACAGACTGCGGCGAGTATTCATTTGACCGAGAAGCGATACCTAAAATGAAACAGCCGGAGGTTTTTGTTGTTATCATTGTTGACAATTTAATTGTCTCTACAATTTGTTCAGTTTATCTTATGACACGGATTTATATCTCAGAAATTTGCAATCGAGGAAGGTGGAGAAAATGACGAAAATCCAGTCGACGTGGATTACGAAAAGTCTCATCCTTATCCAGACATATCTGCTTGGTCCCGAAATATTCCGGACACGATAGACGATCGCGACGTCGCGTCCCTTTTAATGAACGAAAGATACTCAAAAGGCTTATACTCGCTCTGCACAGACAATTTATCAGATTCACGACAAGTTTCAGTTGACGAGTGATTAATCGAAGTTTATTCTCCAAGCTAATCTAAAGATCATATTCCTTCATGAAATTCTCTTTCAAGAGATATTTACTTCTTTTGTACAACATAATAAAATTCTTTCCCATCATTGGTCGCAAAAATTCGCATGTTCTTGGATTCTTTCAAATAAAAAGTTGTATATAATTCCACAAAAATAAATAAAAGTTCCTTATCAAATAGATTGTTTACCGCAATTTTTGTTTTGTTTTTTCTGTCCGATGAAAAAATAATGATCGCACTTTTTTCTAATTCGAACGCAAAATCAAACAATACTACGTGCACTGCACGCACAACAAATACTCTAGTGTTCCTATTATATGACGTGGTCTAAATTCTCTATCGCTTTTTCGACGGAAACAATCCTCGCGTTCGTACTTTCGACACTGGCCGATTCAACGTACTCGATGTCGATTCCTCGGGCTTCTTTCTCTCGTGAAGCGCGGAATACAACGCGTTTGCATCATTCGTGTTGGACATCAAAGTGGCAAGTTCTTCCTGTGAGAAAATTGTAATATTATAATTATAAAATATAATACAAATTACATTTTTAATCAATTTATTCTTTTTACCTTGCTCATCTTTTCGAGATTATCCAACGACCCGCCATTGTTTAAGATAGCACGAAGGTTTTTCGTGTGCACACCGGGCAACTTAGCGACAAGATTCTGTATGTTACAATTGTACTTTTCGACCATAACTTTTCTATCCTCAACGTCGTCGTCGAGACCTATTTGGGCAGCTACCTCGGGATCCGGTTGTTCTCTACCTTGCTGTATTAACGTGGAAAATAAAATTTCGGTTAATAGTTCATACAATGTTCTACTGTTCGTGTAACTTTACCTTCAATTCCTCGAAAAGTTGAGCGGTTGCATGAGGGCTCGGTGACCAGACGAGTTTCAATTTCGGAAAATGCATCGTCAACAATTGGAGCTTGGCCGTTATGTCGGAACTTTTCATGTCTTTGCTTACATAGTAATTTCCCTGGGAAATTAAACGATTAGTGATTTCCTTTTTCAAAGGAAAGAAAAGAGGCATAACACATAACACAGAGACCTTTGTTTTCCTTTGAAAGTGAAAATTAAGGTCTCTTATATAAAATAAGTTACTTAATCCAATGTAGTTACCTGAAGGCAGAATGATTTGTTCTGATCGAATTCGATGAGGAGCATCGGCTTGGCATAATAACGCGTCATCGAGACTGCTTGATTGTACAATCTTCCCGAATTCAGTGACATTATGAGATCCGAAATACTTTTTCGTTCGACACAAATTTCCGGTGAAAGAATGTAATCTCCGACCTTTGACAATTGATGAAAAAGAAATCAGACAAATTCACAGTATTCGTATTTGATAAGAACTTATCGAATAAGTCAACGATTCGAATTGTCACCAACACATATTGAAATGTGATATTTCTTTTTAAATATCAAACAAATTTTTGTTTTTCTTCAAATTATTAATTCCAAGAAAAGAGTTGGTGTGCAGAGAAAAGTATAATTTGTTCTCAAATATTTGTTCAGAAAAAGTTATTTAGAAAAATATCTTAGGCATGTCACTCACGACAATAGTAACCGGTTCGATTTCTATGCCACGTTTGTGTAAAAGTGCTGGTAGCTCGCTTCTAAATTCTCTTATATCAACGATAACTTTGTTAACGCTTTTAGAAGTGCTAGGTTGAATTCCACCCTTTCGCGTACTAGTTTCCTCCTCGATTTCCACTATTTTTCCAAAACTCTCGGACTTGCCGTCCTGATCACTCGGAATTACCATAGTCTGCAAAATGGAAAATATTTATGGTGAAATTAGTCAATATTTTCATCGGAAAAAACGAGAACACGGTTACTTGTTTGAAATTAAATTCAAACCGTAATGTTTTACCGTCTTCGTTTTAATGAGTTTCTCAAAAGCTTCTTTCTCTCTTCGCAACGACGTTAGATAGCCCTGTTCCTCGACCGAACCACCGTAAACTAAGAAATAAATTTTCAATGCTATCGACGGATAATTATTCTGATACACTTCCAATTGTCTTATCGTCGATACATCGGCTCCGTACATGACAACATAAGATGGTGTCAGTTCTGCAAAAGTTCGTTGCAGCGCCATCGGGTCACCATACCTTTTCAACGAATGTATCAGAACGACAGGCTCGGTTGTCTCGAGCATCGAAATATCGTTAGCTACAACCTAAAATAAAATCACCTTTTTAGTTTCTTTTTGAAAAGTATAATTTGAATATAAATCAAGAGCTTGTTTTTAGAAAAATATATTCTTTAAGAAGCAATGGAAGATGACCTGTGAACATTCTTCGAAGGCCCGAAAACTCTCGTCGTTCTCGTCAGCATTTTCTATAATTTTTTGCGAGTACGTGAGGACATAGCTTTCCTGATTATCAACTGTCTCTTCTTCTGTAGTACTCGCAGTTTCGGTGGGACAGTGCGATTCCTTGTCATTGCTATCGAGACATTTCGTGAAGTTTGTCATTATTTTATAGAACTAGAGAAATTTAATAAATTTGTTCAGCGCTCTTTACCCGGTCTCTTGAATTGAAGATGGTTTCAACTTCTTCATAGCTTCGTAGAGCAAGAAACTGCCGGCTCCCATGGTCAGATAGTTCTTAAGCTGATAACACGTGTGTCCCTCGTATACCAATATCAAAATTTTCTTCTCACTCTCCTTGAGATCTTTTCTCTTGTTCATTTCCGTCCGAATTTCAGAAAGGATTTCCGACAGTGCTGCCCATTTCGGACAAGGTTCTGGTTTCAATTCTGAAATACAACAATTTCGTTATATGAAATTCTTTTTTTGTCAACTCTTGGTGAGAGAAAAATTAGAGCTAGGAAAAACAAAATATTACAAAAATTATCCTAGAACCAATTTAACATTCTTCCTATTCACACTGAAAGCTTTGCTTACCATTTTTAGAATTGAAAACTCGGCTTCTGGCGTGCGTAAAGAGATCCTCGACAACATCGAGCACTAACCATCCACTACTTTTCATCGCGTATTCCATACTCCGCAGACGATTGAGCATGACGTAGAAAGAAACGGAATCGTCGTAAATCAAACGACTGTAAAACGTGACGATATTTCTTTTTTTATCTTTTTTGTTAAACAAAAAAAAGAACAAGATGAAACATTTTCAATTTCGCATTTATCAAAATATCTTTCCAACACTTACGTCAAGAATGATCCAAGAGTTTTCAAATCGGCGATCAATTGTTTCGTCGTGCCGCTAAGTTGATGCCAAATCGGATCGAGTTGACATTGCAATTGTTTGTGAAACTTCTTAGATATGGTATTCTCGACGGTCAATTCGTCAAGATCGAGCTACAATCGTGTAAAAGAAAATCATAAAATCCCAGAGTGACGTTATCGTTCTGCAAATTTGGTTATTTTGCTACTGACGTATTTATTGATTCTCTTCAACTCCTTCACGATGAAATTCATCACGTCTAGCAAGCTGGCTTGCACGTTTGACATCTTTTGCGTCAGTTTCACGTGTAATTCTATCACCTCGGGCTATAATTATTTTCAACAAAAATCAACATTACAGCGATAAGATTAAAAAAAAATATATTTTTTCAAACTTCACCGACGTACCTTTTGTTTCGATAGGCTACTATTTACAACCGAATGATAACGTGGCCACAAATACAATTTTTTCACGAACAGAGCTTTCATTACACGTTCGACCTGTGCAAACCCAGTGGTGAAAGCCAAGGCTGAATTGGTGAATGCTTTGATGAATCCAGTCTGTAAAATATTATCGATATTATTTTATGAACACATTTTCCATTCGATGTTTGATTGTTTGTCTTTATCGTCCTTCGTACCTTATTGGCTTGTCTGTACAAACGAAGAGCAAAGGCCTCTTGATAGGAATTTAAAATTCCTTGAGCACGATAAACAAGTATACCCGTCACAAGATTTAGAGGTACACGGTTTTTTAAAAGATCCACGACCAATATTCTTCCTGATATGAACAAAACTCCGCCATCCAGATACGTCAACTCCCTAGAAACATTTTAAATATTTATTTTTTTGCGATCAAAGATAATAGGGAATATTGACGATTAATAAAATGCTAATCACCGTTCGTTCGACGTTATTTGGGCAGTAATTATTTTTGGTAGACTTGTAACTCCCATTGATGGTAATTTGTCTATGAAATATTGTTCATCTTGATCGGTAGTGCCAAGAACGAGTACCAAATTTCCAGGATCCAAGTATACTTTGAGAATATTTAGAAAAACTGTTTCCAATCCTAGACCCCTGAGAAGTATAACATTTACCAGTGGTTCGCACGACGAAAAATGATTTATGCTTACTTAGCCACGATCATAAGGCCATCCTCCTGAAGAGCCTCCAGAAACATTTGATTCTCGTACTCCAACATGATGAATATTGTTTCTTTCTTCTAAATGTGATTTAAAATAATACTTGGACTAGTTGATCAAGTAGACTCCACAGAAATGTAAGGACGAGTGATTTTTTCACAGTCTATCGGATTAAAAAATTTCTATCAAATAAAATAATAAATACTTTATATCGATGAAATACAATGGATTTGTAAATTTGTTTATACGCACCTTTGAATTTTCACTACCATCAAAACTGTTGAATGGATTTTGCTCATCGAAGTATTCCTCGTCCGCTAATTTAACTTGATATACAAGAAGGCTGTAGCGACTAGTTTCGTGAGCGGTATGACCATAGACACCTATGCTCACAGGTCTTTTAAAACTAGAAATGAAAGAAATGTTAAAGTTTCAAGTCTCTTTTCAATTCTCATTTTCATAGATGCGCTACGAAGTTAGAAAAAACTATTTTATGATTGATACCTCTGTGGTATTACAACAATATCTTCTCCGCAAGTGCTAGATTGAAGGCAATAAAGTTCAGGTTCGTAGGTTGGCTTATTTGTTGCTTGGGAAACATATAAATCAGCATCTCCTATTCTGTTTGCCAAACAATGTTAATATTAGATAAAAGTTCAACAAAGACGAGATGGTGGAAGACATTTTTATTTCCACCTAACAAAAGATATTTTCCATTATTGTAAATTACTTACTGAGATTTCAAGCTTATTTTTATGATTCCTTCATACATGAGGCTATAGTATTTGTAGGAGCCACTGGGAACTTCATCGTTAACATAGTGCAAGAGTAGTTCATCAGCAGCAAAAACACAAACCAGACTGGCCTGCCATAACCGTTATTAATTAATTAATAAATTGTATTAACTCATTAAAGTCATTAAATTTGAATAGAATTATATTTATTTATGGATGAATCTTTTATATGATTATTAAAATATGTATTTTGAGAAGAAGTATAACATATATCCCTATTTCCAAATTCAAATTTGTGTTCCCATAATGCAAATATGCTGCGAGATCGCTATGCACGTACAAGTTTCAATATTCTGGTAGTATAATAATAACTAAACTATCATAACTGCATTTGCAACTAATTACTCAAATTAAAAGTCCAAGTTCTAGGTAATAAGAACTATTGCAAGTTATATATATATATATATTGAATGCAAAAACTTAATTGTAGGATTCTGTATTAACAATGTAAAGGCCCAACAATATTATGCATTCCATACTATTACGAGGTTATGTTAATCAAAATCTATATCAAAATAAAAATTTAACCATAACAATACGTAGTCAGCATGTGAAATCAGAATCAGCGATCTTCTATATCTGTACAAATACGTCGATCAATTTTTCCTAACTTATCTATACTTTCGAATAAAAAAAAAGCAAACCCATACATTCCTTCAAAACACCCGGCACAATCGAACGTATACATTGTCGCGTATAAACATAACCTCGAATAACAAAAATATCGACAGGTATTTATATCGCGCAAATTCAGACCGATATAAATGATACGTGATCAAAATATCACTGAGCAAATAGAATAAGTTATTATCTTTCTTGTAATTAGCAATGAGATACTCGTATAAAGATTTGTGATATGGAAAAGTTATCAATTTTACCAGTAACGAACAGACGAACACCTCCTTCATATCAAGATTTCGACGATTCGTTTGTTTATCTTTTATTCGTCGCACAGGCAATGTCATACATACTAACAAATACGTAACAAAAGTGAATACACGAAAAATGTTTTGAAATGTAAATTTGTATGGGCAATTGCAATGCTGGGAAACCCAGAGTTAGCAAGGTCCTTTGAAATATCACTAGTAAAAAAAAGGGCCGGCGTCAAGCAGCGCCGCTACTTCAGTGTTAACTATATACCATCGGTCGGTATGGAATGTTTTACTATGAAGTTCTAATAATTCTCACCAAATGTACAGAATAATTGAGAACCAGTGGCGAGTAACTGGGAGAATTTATCCATAAAGAGAAATAATGAGAATTACTGCTGTCAACACTTTGGAAATCTCCCTATTTGTTGAACTGTCAATAAAAAACATAAATTCAGCAAATGGGGGTGTATTAGAGAACTGCCGACTATAAATTGTCCGCAGAACTTATTAAAGTCCGGTATGACAGTGAAAGTTGAGTGACAATTTTCGAGTGGATAGAAATGTAACGAGTTACAAAATTAAGATTCTGCTGGAACGTCAACAAATCATACTCACTTCGGCGTTTACTCGCCGGAGAAATTATACTGGTGTGTAATTCAATCGTTTTTGCGTATTGTGAAGCCATTGTGAAAAAATTATTCATTACAAACAATTGAATAAATTAGGTAAAATTCAGTAGTTGAGTAAGCTTGAGAAAATTTCAATTTATAAATTTCGAGGGAACGACAGTAAACAGCATAACCTCAATTGCATTGTTTTTGTTGTAATAACAGCGTTTTCATAAACGCTGCTAAAGCTATTTATTGATTACAGAAGTTTAAATATTTGATCACACAATAATGAAGAAGGTGTGTGATTTATTTCAAAAGCGGCGTTAAATCTATTGATGTAAATAAAATATATGTTAATAGACAATTAATTTGATAATGGCTGGTCAACGGTATTTTGTCTTCGCAAAAATAATATTCGAGAAGATAGAACAATTTTGTGTAGCATAGAAAACTTGCAATTTCAATGTGAAAAGCTTTTTAAAATTACTTTTTTAAGGAAAGATTTCTTTTACAAAAAGAGCTCTTTAACAAATTCTTTGGAGAAGCAATTGTCGAATTAAATGTATATAAAATTTACAAGTTTTGTCAAAAGTCATGTACATATTTTTTCAGAACATAAATAATATTTTTCCACTGATTCAGAATCCACAGAAAGCTCAATTTGCTCTGCATAACTTTTTCACAAAGGCGAAACCTAAGAATCTCCCATCGCTTGTTCAAAAGTTTCCCTCGTTCTCTGTTGACAGTCAATCAAAGATCAAAAATGCGAGTTTATAAAAAAAGAACCGATAGACAGAAAGTATCGCAAGAAGTATTAAAAGAGGCGATAGACATGGTCTTGAGTCATCGTGAAGAGAAAGCATTTTCTATAAACAAAGTAGCAAAAAAATTCAAAATGTGTTCGACCACTCTCAGCCGCTACATAAAAAGATACAAAGAAGGTAAGAAAGATGAAGTAGATTCGAGCGACGAGGACGACACGAAAGTACAATTAACGAAGAATGGTACACAAGTTTTCAATCAGGAAAACGAATCGATACTGATACAGTACAGTCTTCAGTATGGTCGCATAATGTGCGGTCTGAGACCAAAACAGATACGGTATTTGGCCTACCAGTGCGCAACGAAGTACAATCTAAAATACCCTCCAAGTTGGGATAAGAACAAACGAACCGGCGCTGATTGGCTGACAAATTTTCTCAAACGCAAGAAAGACGAGTTCACTTTTTTACCACCGCCACGACCTTTACCCAAAGGCATCAGAGTCAACAAAAAAGATGTCGTGACATTCTATGAAAATTTAAAAGAACGCTACGATCAGTATGAATTCAGAGGTAACGATATTTACAACATGGATCAGATTGAAGCAAGCACGACTGTACAGAATGGAATGGACAGAACGGTAGATACAATTACCGTTGTCACAGCAGCAAATGCAATCGGTAATTCCGTACCGCCATTGTTGATATTTCCGAGCGACAAGTACGACGATCATATAATAAGCAAAGGACCGATCGACTGTATCCATGCTGCTAGCGAAAATCGTCTCATGACCGATGAGATATTTCTGACTTTTTTGAAACATTTCGTCAGGTGTACGAAACCAGACAAAGGCCGGCCGGTTCTCATGTTGCTGGAAAATCAGTACATGAGTCGGGTGAACGTCGAGGTCTTGGATCTTTGTCGCGAAGAGGGAATCATAATGTTGTCACTGCCTAGTGGATGCGAGCACAAATTGCAACCACTCGACGTTGCGGTTTTTGGTGCGTTCAAGAATTATTGTTCTATTTACACAAATGACTGGTACAAGAATCATCCCGAAGGTGCAATGACTATCGTAGATTTGCCATCGATTATTCGCGATTCGTGGATACGCTCGATGACGCCGCTGAATGTTACCATGGGCTTCGAGAAAGCTGGTATATATCCTTTAAAACCGGAGAAGTATGACGACAAGGATTACGACCCATTTGACGGAACGCACTTTTTGGTCTGTCGAGATGAAAAACAACCAGAAATTGCACCAGCGCCGGTCGCACTGCCAATTAACAATAATACCGATATTATGGATACCGAGATGGGCAGTATAACCGGATTTCAGGGTACACACGTAATTCCGATGTTAGGAGATTATTCGACGAATATGGCATCTAGTCTCTGGGAGAGAAACGACCATTGCGCGTGGTCGAGTGTTCAAGGAATATAACGAGGGAATTAGTAGGTAACACTTTATAAAATTGAAAAGTGTGGGAACTAATCGTGCAAGATGCTCATTTGTCGAGTGAAAGAATCAATGAAGGACAATGAAATAGAAGATGGAACGTAAACAGAAATTACTTAAGAAACAAACATAATACTGTGCATTTGGAAAATGCATATAAAAATGCACTGATTGCGGTTTGTGCGTGATTCGTTTTACACATCAAAGGTAACAAGATGCTGGTCGATTTTCATCGTACATTCTTAAATAATATAATAGTTATAAACCATTAATTGGTAGTGCACCTGTTTTGTCATGAGGAACTTAAGTTGGTGTATATGGATGAACCTACAATTGTTGGTGGTTTAAGAACTATTTAGCTCTCAGAAAAAAGATCAGGAAAACATTATTTCAGCAAGAATATACGAACTTTGGACATCTGAAGTGCTAGTTCCAAGTGTAATAGATTGTGCCACAGTTGCATCTTAAATATTGGTTACAATTTACACTATTTCATATTAAAAAACCATTTCTGTGGAGGTTTTTTAATGAAAATGGGAAACTATATTAGAATGTGAAAGAAATTTAGTTGGTAATGCTGGATAAATCTCTTGTCGAAAATGTAATTCGCCCCTGAGCTCATTGGGATAAATTGGCGTTCTTTGCCAGCCAAGCCTTGTTCATGTTGTCTTGATGCAAATCTTAAGATAAAAGCACAAATGATATTACTGGCGATAACAAATACGCCATTACACCAAGAATGTGTTCATTTCAAGGTTGACCAGAATTTCAAAGGTGTTTATGTTTGGAAGAGATTCTTTGACGACAGTGTTAAAACACTAGTGACAATTTTAATACACCCCGTATTTCGATAAGTTATATGGATGGCGACAATTTTAATACACCCCGTATTTCGATAAGTTATATCGATGGCCACAATCGGTAAAAACTAGTATTTTTCTGTTCTATTATGTATGTATTTGTGATTAATTGAATGTTGATATGTGCAGAATTAAATATACTATTTTTTTAAACTTTCACTTTCATATCTTATTTACCTACTTTTTAAGAAGGGAGAGTGATCGAATATGGAACTGTGTAGAGATACGTTTGATGTAAAGATACATTTGCCCGTACCTTTACATCAAAAGATCCTCCGTAGACGATTTACAACATTGTCTCATTTTTCCATCGAGCTTTTCCCACAGAAGCTCGATCGGAAAATCAGATAAATCTGGGATCTCTGGGCAAAATTACAAGCTGCATGGTCGAATCTCAACCAACACCAAATCAATAAGCTAATCGAACGGATGCCACGAGTCGTGGACGCGGTGCTGAAAGCTAAAGGCGGCTTTTTCAGTGAAAAACTCATGTAGATCAAGTGAGTACCTTAAAACATTTTATTGACCCGAAAAAAGCAAAATTTCACTCCTGGGTTTTTGAAAAAAATACTCCAAAAAAAAATTTCAAAGAAAAATTCTGAAAAAATTTGAGGTGATTCAGTAAGAAAGTACGCAACTTTTTGTATTCTTAACATTTTCTATTAAACCCTATCGTTCTTGGGTTATTTTGAATTTTTTTAAATTCATCGTTTTTAGCTAAAAATGAAATAACTTTCCGAAAAAAATCGGAAACAGTTTAAAAAAAAGGATAATAGAGCTTCTGCATTCCCCTTCAAGTATTTCATAGTAAAAAAAAAATTTCCTTAGATCATGCGCCAGATTTGCGATGGTCGAAAAAAGGCCTAAAAACGGTCAAGGACAAAAGTCCGCAGCGGGTCAAAAAAATTTTTTTTTTAATATTTGAATACAGCAAACTGAAGCTTGATGTACCCTTTTTAAAACGCCGCTTTGGAAATTGGAATATCTTTATTTTTGACAGAGTTATCCAACTTTAAGGGGGGAAATCACAGTCGCACACAAAAAATAGGCATATTTTCGGGAATTAATTTTGGCTGAATAAAAGTATCAATCGAAAATCTGTAAAGTAGGTTTTATAGCAATACTAAAAAAGTACAAAATGTAATTTTTTCAATAAAAAATATTAAAAAATGGCGGCTGCGGAGCATATGCCCCAAGGCGCCTATTTTTGAAAGCGTGTCGATGGCCGAAGACGTAGACTCCTTAATTTTTGACCTGGAAGAAAAAACCAATTTTTTTTAGTTTCCATATAACAACAGCTAGCGAGCTACGTAGGATTTTTTTCGATATATTGATGCGTATTGAAAAAAATTTTGCAGATTCAGTTACCACCGGAAAAATTTTTCCAAAATTTTGGAAAAATAAGACTGTCATGCACTTTATGCCATAATTCTCTATGTACCCTCGAAATTTCAAGGCGATCGGTTGCTCAGTGCCGGACAATTTACGGATCCCGTTTTCGAAGTGCAAGTAGCTCGTCGCTAGTTACACTGTCTCTTAAGCGATAAAATTTTTGTTTCAAAAATTGAAAATTTTACTGTGATTTCCCCCTGGCAAGTGCGGCAAGGAATATCGACTGGTGTATCCAAACTTTTGAGCGGTAGTGTACGACTACGATAGATCGATAGCAGCTAACTTAACACTGCTGAAAAATAGTTCACCCCTTAGCCGATCAGATGTCGCAAAACCAACCCTGGAGGTTTCAACTTTTGTCGAGCGTTGCTCATCTTCCCCCTAATACAGTGGTTCCCAACCCGTAGATGTATACGGACCACTCAGCCTGATAGTGAATCACCACGGACCACTCACCATACATTACATTATTAATACATCTTATGAGTTGTAACCAAATTGAAAGGTGATTAAATACAACAATTTTTCAAAAACAAACTATTATTATTAATTAAGAAACTATTATAATTAACAATAATACAAACATATAAATGGTCATTTTCAGAAGGTAGGCTATATTGTATCATGTTGAAAACTCATTTTCTACATGATACAAAAATTATTATGATTGTGTTAGTTATGGTATGTTGTAATAATTTTATTATGTTAAAGATAATTCAATAAATATCTGATATTCAACAGAACGAATGTATTTACTTAATCTTGTTCAACGAAAATCGTAATTTTGATTTACTCACGGGGAAATATTACTTTTTTTATAAGTAGTCACCGGACTCTCCCTAGGCTCTCACGGACGGACCACCTTTGGTCCACCGACCACCGGTTGGGAACCACTGCCCTAATAGCATACCGGTAACACGATTTTTTAAAATCGTTATTGGGATCTGACATGGAGGCGTAGTCAAATTCAATATGGCGCAGACCGGGGTGCAGTCGCCTGTCAAAACCGCGCAATAGTAGACTTACCGTGAAAACCAATATGGCGTAGAAGAGGTTGCAGCCAACTAGTCTTAACATATCGTAACAGCTTTATTTTTTAATAAAATGCTAGTCCTTTCCATTAGTGATATTTGTAAATGGTCTGATTCCAATCCCGGCAATCGAAATTTCCGAGAAGGCGAAACAATTTTTGGTATACGCACCGGGCGTTTTTTTGGGGAAACTATGGAACGTCGGTTCACGGTTTTTTTAAAAAGAACTCTCGCATCCATATACGGAACATGCAATTCTTTTTTTCGATGGGTTGCGAGATGTAAAGACACCTACTTCTGCCATTTTTTGGACAATTTCTCAAAATTACTGATATTAATGATTACGTTGTAACTTGAGCAATGCACCCCGGTTTTAGTTCCAACGTGTACCACCAGATGTCTCACGAATTTTGTCAGATCCCAATAACCGATCAAGCTATCCCTCAGGTGGTTAGTACGGAGACTGAATACTCGCGGCGCTATTTATATTCAAACACGGGGCTATTACGTAATCTGTGTTTACCCCCCTCATACTCGTACTAGCGCTATTGTTAACGGATAATGAACTCGATGAACTCGATCAGCTGTTTTACGTAGTTGTTTTATGACAGTGATTTATGACAGTTTTAACGGGAATAGTCAACAAGCCTGTGTAATGTCATTGTCGTTTGTCACCAGTCTGAAACAGTGCAAAGTTTCCTGATAAATCATTGTACGCAAGCATCTTCGCCACGATATATTTTGGCGGCATTTTCCATCGTTCTATAAGACACTGTAAAAATGTATAAGAATGGATAAAATTTGTAGAAGTAATAGAAAAAAAAACGATTGACGCCGAAGATTATTCCATCCCCGTAGTACCTAACAGTGACGCTGACCTGTGTATCGTTACGATAGGCCGAATAAGTTAAGAACGTTTGAAAATATGTCGATCAACTGTCACTTCTTTTCTCCCAAATTGTGTAAATAAATAAATATGTAAATCCCTCAATGTATGTTTTGAAAAATATTAATTATTATTATTATGTAAATAAATAAATACATAAATCCCTCAATGTATTTTTTGAAAAATATTTATTAAAAACCTGTGTATCGTTACGATAGGCCGAATAAGTTAAGAACGTTTGAAAATATGTCCATCAACTGTCACTTCTTTTCTCCCAAATTGTGTAAATAAATAAATATGTAAATCCCTCAATGTATGTTTTGAAAAATATTAATTATTATTATTATGTAAATAAATAAATATATAAATCTCTCAATGTATTTTTTGAAAAATATTTATTAAAAACCTGTGTATCGTTACGATAGCCCGAATAAGTTAAGAACGTTTGAAAATATGTCCATCAACTGTCACTTCTTTTCTCCCAAATTATGTAAATAAATAAATATGTAAATCCCTCAATGTATGTTTTGAAAAATATTAATTATTATTATTATGTAAATAAATAAATACATAAATCCCTCAATGTATTTTTTGAAAAATATTTATTAAAAACCTGTGTATCGTTACGATAGGCCGAATAAGTTAAGAACGTTTGAAAATATGTCGATCAATTGTCACTTCTTTTCTCCCAAATTATGTAAATAAATAAATATGTAAATCCCTCGATGTATGTTTTGAAAAATATTAATTATTATTATTATGTAAATAAATAAATATATAAATCTCTCAATGTATTTTTTGAAAAATATTTATTAAAAACCTGTGTATCGTTACGATAGGCCGAATAAGTTAAGAACGTTTGAAAATATGTCCATCAACTGTCACTTCTTTTCTCCCAAATTGTGTAAATAAATAAATATGTAAATCCCTCAATGTATGTTTTGAAAAATATTAATTATTATTATTATGTAAATAAATAAATATATAAATCCCTCAATGTATTTTTTGAAAAATATTTATTATCATTATTATTATTATCGTCATTAACCCTTTGATACCTGAGTACTTTCAAGCTTATGTGGTCCGCAGACACATAGGCTGACACATATATGCGTCCTTAGAGCTCAAAGGGTTAAATACAGCGATGGATTCACTTGTACCCTTCGTTTCATCTCTTCACTTTTAACGAAAAGTGTTAAACGATCAAAATAAAGGAACTGATTTTTCAACACATGATGTTGTCTAGCATCCATCTTTGTATAGTCTTCTAAATTATCGTCAGAAATTTCCTTATCGTACATATCAATGTTCAAACAAATGTAGCATTCGGAAAATAATGAAGAATCACAATAATGAAGTGTTGATTTTTGATGTTTAATAAATGAGATTGGAAAAAGAGAGCAAGTCCGATAAGTGTTCGAATGGCGGGAATAAATATTATCACGCCGAGTCTCCCAGCGACGTTCAGTCGTATTCTGGAATTTCAAGGGATTTGGTGTTTCGAGGTTATAGATATAATATTAGATTTGTTCATATATATTTATATCGTGAAAAATGTCCCATTTTGAGTTCACGGACATTCTCGTCGTCGACGACGAAACGAAAGATCTTGAAATAATGAGATCCATCGTAGAGTCGAATAATCAAGATAATGCTTTTTACATCCTGGATATTGCTAACGTTGCGAAGAAGCACGGCGATTGGATCAATAAAATGCCACGGGTCGTGCCCTACTTTGGTACGTATTACGACCTCTATTTTCTGTTTTGTTTATATTTATTCTTTTTTTCTTTATTTCATGAAAATTGAAAAAAAAAAATCGAAGATTCATTTTTAATAAATTATTTATTTATGAATAAAAATTCAAATTCTTTTTTTAGCTATCAAATGCAATCCTGACCCTACGGTTATAAAAACACTAGCAGCATTAAATGGCTGTTTCGATTGCGCTTCGCAGGTATGAAACTAGTTATAAATAATAAGTATTACTAAGAAAATATTTCTTATCTTTTTTCAAGGTTTATATTTTTGTTGTTGTTAATTCTAGCCCAATAATTTTATTTCTATGAATTGTTTTTCTTTTTTAAAAAAATCAGTCCCAGGCATGAAATAAAAATAAATAATTATGTGGATTAAACTGAAAAAAATTGAAATTATATTTTTGTCGATAGGGAAAAAATATTTGTTTTTTTAATAATTATAGTAGAAATTATATTTTCCAGCAAGAGATCCAGCAAGTGATCGAAGCAGGCGTATCAGCTGAACGTATAATTTTTGCAAATCCCGCCAAGATGAGTTCGCACATCAGATACGCAAAAAAACTGGGTGTCGATAAAATGACTGTTGATAGTAAAGAAGAGATAGAAAAGATTAAAGAAATTTATCCAGAAGCAAAGTGAGTACAATATATTTTTACTAAACAATTAGTATCGTCATTATCGACGGATAAAACGATATTTAAGTAAGAAAAAAAAATATTCCATTGTTTTTGTATTTGCAAATATTACTAAAATAAAATATTACAAATACTTTGATATAAAATTCGTAGGATTTCTTCTGCTCGCGTTAACAAATGGTTGCTCTATAAGAATTCAATAATATAAATAAAAATAATAATTTATAAATAAGAAAATCAAAAATGTTAATAATTAAACAGTCGAATATTAAAAATAAGAAGAGTTTGTAAGTAAAAAATAAATAATGAAATCAATTTTAACAAATAATAATTTTTTCTCGATAATGCAATTTTTTTAAATATCATAAATTTGTTTGATTCGCAGATTGTTGATTGTTAATAATTTATAAATAAGAAAATAAAAAATGTTAATAATTAAACAATTGAACATTAAAAGTAAGAACAGTTTGTAAATAAAAAATAAATAATCAAATAAATTTTAACAAATAATAATTTTTCCTCGATAACCATAATTTGTTTAAATATCATAAATTTGTTTGATTCGCAGATTGTTGATTATTAATAATTTATAAATAAGAAAATCAAAAATGTTAATAATTAAACAATTGAACATTTAAAGTAAGAACACTTTGTAAGTAAAAAACAAATAATCAAATCAATTTTAGCAAATAATCATTTTTCCTCGATAACCATAATTTGTTTAAATATCATAAATTTGTTTGATTCGCAGATTGTTGATACGTATCCGCTACGACGGTTGTATAAACAAAGAAGAGATGACGTCATTGGGCGAAAAATTTGGCTGCGATCCCGAAATCGATGCTCCAAAATTGATCAGAGACATGAAAGAGATGGGAATGTCGTTACACGGTTTTAGTTTCCACGCTGGAAGTCCTTGTCCCGATACGATCGCTTACGCCAATGCAATAAAAATCTGTGCCAGGCTGATCGATTATGGAAAATCGATCGGTTTCAACGACGTTAGGATGATCGATATCGGCGGAGGATTTCTCGGACTCACGGACGAGCAGCTCGACAATGTAAACAAAGTCACACCATTTAAAAAACAAGGAAATTTTTTTTGTAAAACTTTTCTCATAATCTTTTTTTTTTTTAGGTCGCACATGCGATTAACAAAGCGCTCGAGGATATCGATTCGTCGATCGAGGTGATCTCCGAGCCTGGAAGATATTACGTCGAGAGTGCGTTTACTCTTGCTGCTCTCGTTCACAGCAAAAAACGAATAACGGAAGGAAATATTATGAAATTAATTTATTACGTTAATGACGGATGTTATGGCTCTTTCCTTGAAGAATTATTGGCACTAAAAGCCAGGACACCAATATCTTTGTACGAAAAGGTGAGACAATTATAGATAAAAATATTACAAAGACAATAAACAAATAACTAAACGAAAGAAATAAGCGTAAAATGAAATAGCGATGAAATTAAATAAAAAGCGAATGAAATTGAGACAATGATACGTTTAAAAAATACCTATATAAAAAATTTTTTAAAATTGACTCAAAGAAAAATTTGTTGAAACGCTTAAATTCATTTTTATTATTCTGATTTGATTAGAGGTCGATAATTTGTAATTCGAAAAATCTTTCCAGCAGCCTCGCACCGATGTGAGATTCGTCTCGACCATTTGGGGACCAACTTGCGATTCCTACGATTGCATAATTAAGGACAAATTATTGGAGGAATTTTCTATAGGCGATTGGATGGTTTGGACGGAAATGGGAGCGTACACGATTTCATTAGCTTGTTCCTTCAATGGAGTGCCAAAGCCCGATGTTTATCCGTTTATAAGGAGAGGGGACATGTGAGTCGAGAAAAATAACAGTTATTGTAAGAATTGTGTTAAAAAATTTATATTTTTTTGTATTTGTTAAAACTACTGACAGCAATTCCTTCCATTAACGCGAAACTAACATTTAATTCGTTCAAGACGATTTTAATCCACGTATCGATTTGTTTTCATTGGTTTTGTTGTAAAACACACAATTTTTGTTTTATTTTCCAGGATAGTTTTGAAAGCTGCCATAGACAAAGCACGAAGTCAAGCTGGAGTTGAATAATGAAATGTGCAATGTTACGAAAAAGAGTATTTTCACGTCTAAAATAATGAAAACTAAAAAGAAAACACGTACACAAGAATTATTGTATTGCTTATAGACTTTTGTGATTAAAATTACTGTGAACCATAAATATGTTTTTCATTGCGTTGTAGGTAATTAAGGTATAAGATCGAGATAATGAAAGATATCGAATAAAAAATAATTTCAAAATAAACGTGGGTCGTTGATGAATGAAAAAATTATTTCGTATGGCAATGTTTATATTTTTTAACTCAAGGAACAACTTGTATAAAAATGTGAATAATATTTTGACAAATGTCTTAAGCTTAAATCTCATTACATATAATATCTATAAGAAAATTATCCCTTGGCTTGTTTAAGTTTATTCATTTGAGTTCTTTTTTTTTTGTTGCAAACTTACTTTGATCCGGTTTTTTGTGGGTTTGCTTAAGTTCCTTCTATCCATTTGTCGTGGCTTGGATTAGTTTGAGTTTTTTTTTTTGGGTATGGGTTTGGGTTTGGATTTTTTGGCGATGAATCGGATTAATTTCTGGCTTAATTAGAATCAGCTGATTTTTGTTCGTTTCATTCGTGGGAATAAAGTTACAAAATTTGTATCCTCGAGAATCTCTTTTAAATATCACGCGTACGCCCTCGAATCGTTACCAAAGGGTGATTGGCTATTGGTCCTAAAGTAAAAAGTGCCATTCCTGAAAATTCACAAATTAATTAAATTCATTAATTTTTTTCACTTCGAAAAGCACCTCATTTTTTAACCAAATATTTTTACTCGTTTCGTTTCATAAAATTAACAAACCTCGTACACGTTGAAACAATTTTTTTTCCGATAAATAAATAATTTCATCCAATCACAAAATAAAATGAAAACAAAAAAAGACAAATCACAAACTCAACTAAATCGAAATTACTCGACCTTGTAAAAACTCATTCTTTATAAAAACACTTTCAATTCGTCTAAAAACTCCAGCCAGAAACCGTAAAACAGAAAATAAATAAAACATTTCACGAGAAAAAACATTTCATCAAATAACATGCGAATAAAAAATAAAAAAACAAACAATCCATTTTTGTTAAATAGAATTTTTGTCAGAAAATAAAGAATTTTATGTAACAAGCCAAACTAACAAAACGAAAAAAAAAAAAACAATAAAACAAAAATAAAAAATGGAAATTAAAAAAAAAAAATAAAATGTCAAAATTTCAATTTATAAAAAAATTAATGAATTAAAAAATTGGAACTTACGTGTCGGTAGGTGTAGCATAGCCAACGTAGACACAACGATTCGAGTTACATTTGCCGGTGACAAAATTGGCGTACGACGAGCATTGAACAGCCGGAAAGGCGAATTGGTACAACACGCTTTCGGCATAGTAACGCCAGGATCTCCAGTGACTACACAAATCTGTCGTGACGTAACGACGAAGGAAGATTCGTTCGTGCCAATTATTCAATGTCTTTTTTTTTATTTCTTCGTACGATCTCTAATTGGACGATTAGAAAATAAATGTTGAAAAAAAATGCAATAAAAAGGAAAGTAAATCGAAAATCGTTTCGACCTTCGATGTCTAACGTTGCACGATAATAATTTTTTTCTTTTCGTTTTCTAGGACGAAGATGATTACCTGACGGGGTCAAGACAACTCCGAATAGAGGACAACCTGGCTGAGCCCTTGTACCAATATTGGCAAAAAAATCGACAGTCCCAGTCGGTGGTAAAGCGCCGTAAAAACCACCATCGGTGTGAATTACGTCGACGAATCTCGCATCCGAGGCGTTCAGGTGCTCCGCGCCTGGATAATAAAAGCCAGGATTCGCTGGATCCAAGCCTTAAACAGTTATTTAAGGAAAACACAATTTTTTTGAATTTTTTTTCAATTTTTTTTTTTGGGGATAAGGCAAATTACAGAAGCAAAATTTTGGCTTCATTTTTTTTCAAATGTGCAGAAGTTTTTAGGAAGTAGTGAATTTTTTTGAAAATCAGGAATGGTTATTAATAATAATTAATAATAATAAAAGAATATTTGTTATACAGGGTCGTCCATGCAACGTGTACAGCTTTATAACTCACAAAGTATGCGTTGCAGGAAAAAATGTTGTATACAAAAGTTACATGGTTTAAAAGGATGCAACACGTGGTGCATCAATTTTGTTTATAGGTCAAGGTGTTTCGAAGATTTGAAGGGCATCTTTGTTTTTGTTAAATAGAACGCTATATTTTTTATAGCAAAATAAGGTAGAGAATTGAATTCTGAGTAAAAAAGTATTGACCTTTGTTAGTCCTAAACCTAATAGTTAACGAGTAATTTCACTTTATTATTTGAAAATTTTCTTCACATAAAAAAACAAAGTTGTCCTTCAAATCTTCGAAACGCTTCGACGGAAGTAGAAGAAGTTCTAGCAAAGCACACGTTGAGTCGACGACCCTGTATAAGTCTCGTTTGAATCAAAGAAAATATATGTTTATATAGAAATAAAATTGCGAAAAATATGGAAATCTTAAAAATAGGAAAAATTGTATAAATATTTAAAACATTAGCAGCAATTTAATTGTAAAAAATGCTCGAAAGCTTTTTCAATCGTTTAAAATGAATTGACAATTTTTCACTGTTGATAAAATGTAAGAAAAAGAAAATTGTTACCAGTAATTCTAGGCATTAAATTTCTGCTGTATTTTCCAGTGAATCCAGCGATCTGTGCACCCAAGGAATGTCCAACGAGGTGGAAAGTATCGAGATAAAGGCCCAGCAATATCATATTGTCAAAAGTTACAGCAAGGAGTCGAGCAATTTTTCTCAGTCTATGAATAACGGTTATATAATCTCCGAAGGCCAATTTGCTCCAGTCGAACAACATCACGTTGTCGGTACCTCGTTGAAGATGGGCTGAAATAATGGTCATTATCCATAATTTGAATGTTCTCGTAATTCGAATTTTCCTTTTTTATTATTATTATTATTATTTTCACTGGAAAAATATACGATCAGCGATCTCGAGTAATTTCGTAAATAAACAAAAGTGTTTCAAGGATTCGATAAGAGTTGTGATTTTTTTCCTCGCCGAATCATTTTTAATTATTTTATTGATTCAATTTATTATCGACACGATCGCGTTTATCGTTGTTATTTAATTCTTCTCTTATTCTTTTATTATTTAAATTTAGAGTTCTTTTTTACATCTACGATTCTACTTTTATTCGATTTTGTTTATTATTATTATGTATTGTAAATTGATGGAAAATAATTAATTAGTTTGAACGTCGTGATTTTATTCATTTCGATCAGTTATTATTTTATTATGCCATAATTTCATCATTTTTTTTTTCTATTTTATGATTATCCATTTATAATTCAAGAAAAAATCGGATAATCAAATAGTTTCGTTACTTTTGATATTATTCTCTTATTTTTTATTATCATTTGATTATTTTTAATGTTATCATTTTAGTTTATCAATCAGTTTTCAGTGATCAACTATTAGTTTATTATTTCAATTTACTTTTTTTTTATCATTATGCTGTAAGTTATTTTACAATTATTGTTGATTTTAATTCGACGAAAAAATATTGAGAAAATCAATTAATAATTTTCTACCTTCGACCATTAACGTCTTATCTCTTGTTCGTATTTATCGTTATCGCAAAGTTATTATGCGTCATTCTTCCAATGTTCAAATTGATTATTTACAACGATAAAATTTCGTTGTTATCCGATTTTCTATTTGTTTATTGACCTTTGATTCATTTGAATTAAATTAAAATCGAATCCAATTTCTTCAATTAATTTGAGAGAGAAACAAAAATCCTTGTCGTGTCTCACCTCCGATAATCGTGCGAACACTTTCGCTCCTCGGAGTTTCCTGATATCCATGAATATAAAGAACCAATGGCTTTTCGCGAACGACATGACGATAAATAATTTCGGCTGCTACCAAAGGTAAAACAGTAGTCACCGCTGTCTCTATCGAAGATCTATAAAAATTATTATATTTATTAAATTTAAAATAATTAATTTATCGATATTATTGATTAATTATCTCGACACGTGCAACAAATGGCAATTAAAAAATTACAGTTCTTAATCGATGGATAAATTATTAATAGACGGGCAATTATAATTGTAAATTAATTTGCATAAGCTGCTTAATTAATTCAATTGGAATTAATTCAGCTTCAATTAATTCAAGTTCAATAAAATCAATTTCAATTAATTCAACGTCAATTAATTCAACTTCAATCAATTCAAATTCGATTAATTCAACTTCAATTATAATTGTAAATTAATTTGCATAAGCTGCTTAATTAATTAATTGGAATTAATTCAGCTTCAATTAATTCAAGTTCAATAAAATCAATTTCAATTAATTCAACGTCAATTAATTCAACTTCAATCAATTCAAATTCGATTAATTCAACTTCAATTAAATTTAACAATCGCATTATTCTCTCCATTAATCAATTATCTTTTAATTCCGTATCGTGACAATGAAAACAAAAATTTACGAACCCTACGTAAATTATTATACGAAGCTTCGTCGCGATTTCTTCTTCCGTTTCATATCCAAGCTTCACTGCACTATTTATCGCAGGCCGATCAGTCGTGATTCGTCCGGCTAAAAAAATGATTATAATCCGCGATAAATCATTAATCTCGTCCATTAATTTTAATTTGTTGACAATCGAAAAAAATTCTTACTCCGATAAATCGTAATTAAATTTTTGCCGCGCACCATTGGCACAATCGAAACAATTGCACACACGATAAAAACAAACGTAATGATATCGGACCTCGGAATATTATTGTTTTTCATTATTTTATAAAAAAGAAAACAACAACAACAAAAATTAATCGAATATAAAGCGCATCACTCGTCTCGATCGAGACAGAATAGAAGACGCGAACGGTTTGAGATAAAAACCAAGAGCATTTTGTCTTATACGAACGAGGTATCTCAGTCGTTCGCTTGTCCAAGCGTTGAGTTTATTTTCATTAGATGTCCCGTTGATACAGGTGATCGTTAGCGCAAATCGGCCATATATGTACCTCGGGCCCACTCCACGCGCTTATTTTTATTTTTCTCGAAGGTAGGGAAGCCAGACTATCGAAATAGCAATCTCGATTATATGTGTAGGTACTTATTATCCATTTGCTCGTAGTTTTTTTTTTTACAAATTTTGAAGCTTGCATCATGAGAAAGTAGGGCAATGTCATCTTCGATTACAAAATTTCATTATATCTGTTATTACGGGACGAGAAACAACGTAATTTTGAATGTTTTTGTGGAGGAGAGATAATACGGGTCCACCTGGGCCGATCGCGAATAAAGTGTAGGAAAGTTTGTAATTATACAGTGAAACCTGAATGAGCGAGAACTGGATAAGCGAAAAAATTCTACAAGTGAGAGTAATTGCCAGGTCCCGTCATTTTATCCTTCGAAAATGTCTATAAGTGAGGAATAGAAACCTCTACATGAGAAAGTCGTTTTTCATGCCTGAACCTCCTACCTCTATAAGCGAGAATCGAGCATATTTATTATCTGTTACAATGTGTTTCGTATTCCACGAAATTCGTGGTAATTTCGTTTGTTCGATTTGTTTTGTATTCCATGAAATTCGTGGTAATTTTGTGGAATACAAAAGAAATCGGAAAGACAGCTATAAGCTCGGCATGGGTAGGCTGAGGCAAGAGGTTGTAAATGCACTGGAGACGCTCCATCGGTTTTTTGAATTTGCGGAGGTTGTTGATAAAAGAATTTTGGATAAAATTTATGAAATTGAAAAACACGTACAAAATACGAAAACAGAAATGCAAACAAAAGTTAACGGGTTTCTTTAAGTATTAGTAGTATACTTATTAATAATGAGTATAACAATATATATGTAATTGTTGTGTTTTTATGAAGAAGTATCTCTGAAAAATTCATATAAAAAATGTATATATGACATATCTATCACTGTTCTTTGTATTTGTGTACATCTCTGTAAGCGAGTAAACCAGCTCCTGCACCTCTATAAGTGAGAAACTCGGTTAAGTGAAAAACCTCCATAAGCGAGAAAAAGATTCCGGCCCGTTGAACTCTCGTTCATCCAGGTTCGACTGTATTTGTATTTTTTGATTGATAAATATTCCGAGGCTCGAAATATTAAGTTTTCGAGTTGGAAAATACGTTGATTTGCTCGAAACAATCCAGTGTCGAGGTGATAAACGTAAAAATGGGGTTTAATCGTAGCAACGGAAGAGGTCCTTTCATACGAGCCTCTTCGGAGCATCTATTAACTTGTGCTCGGATCTCTGGCATCGGGCAGTTCAGGGTATTGTATCGGGTAAAATATTAAAGAATGAAGCTTATAGTTTGAAATGTATAGAAGCGTTTTGGTGTCGTTCTTATACTTCACGAGATCCGAGAGTTTGAAATCATCCTGCTTATAATTTTTTAAATAAAATAGTAAAACCAAGGCACTTGACTAAAATGCTCCCGTTCTTTTTGTAAATCGACGACTATTATTTCGTCAGTTTTATTTTTTATTTGTTAAAAAAGATCTAATCTACATCAAAGTAGGTACTCAGTTTTAAACTAGAACGAAGTTAAATGTGAATTTCCATCAATATAGTTACGTCCTATCCAAATTCAAAGTTAAATAGCAACAAAGATTTGAGATCGACATTAATTTTGAAGCTAAAATTCTTATTCAGACTCTAATGCACGAATGGGATTTGAAATTTAGCGCCATATTTCGTCTTATAGAACGGACCAATGGTGGACCGATTAGTCGGAATTTAATCTACCAATGAGCGGGCGCCAGCTGTGATTCCGGGCTTTTGACAGAAAAGCCAACGTGTAGTTATAAAGCCGCGGATTGACGAACGTTGCCCGGAGTAAAGGAAAACGTTTTCAGTAACATTTCACACTTTGCTAAGTATTCCGAAGGATTAGCAGTGCACACGTTGATTTTTCTTTTTTTCTTTTTCGCGTGTCCAAGTGCTTCTTATATTGCCCGACGCAGACATCAACGCTCGGAAAATTTTACCAAAGGTTCGTTCTTTAACCCTTTTCCACGCGCAACCTCATCCGCTTTCGCAAAATTCATCGTAGCGTCATATTTCATTTTTGTTTCGAACGTGACAATCGTCGACTAATTACGAAATATCACGAACGACGCAGACTCTCACAATTGACAAAACGCTTTTGACTAAACAATATTCTTTACGTAAATTTTTAAGTTATGTCCATCATCGACAAAACACGAAATTTCCAGAAGACGATCCGAGTTGTTCAAACGACTTGTGTCGCCAAAGCTATTTTCTCCTTTGCCCTGACTTTTTTCTTTTCTTTTTCATTTCGGTCAAGTAAATTGTCTTCAATTTTTAGGTGTCACATTATTTTTACATTGTAGTAACTAAGTCATTCATGAGTCGGTCTGTGAATTCCTTGCCATAATCCAACAAAAATTATAGTTATCCAACCACATGGTACCGGTTCAATACATATTTGGTATTGTCTTCAAGTATTTGTTTCTTTGAGACATCTTCTTCTACTCTGTATGAATGTGTTCTGTTAATTCACGCTATTCTTTAAGTTTTTTTCTGGGTATCCCATAAATGTTCGCGTCGCATGATTCATGGCAAATATATTTGGCTATGGAGGCTGCGTGTTTCTCTGACTAGTTACGGAAGATCTTATAGCGCTTTTATAATTTGGCTCTAAGCGATTCCAAGTTGTTCACATTTGGTTCATGCATCGGTACAAAATCTTATAGAATTCCATAACCTATAAATGTAAGTTGTAATATTTGTGGTTTGGTATTGACGAGCGGCCGAAGAAAAGTAGATTGGCTTTGTATAGAAGTTGCATATTATTTTAAGACAGATGAATGCGATGAGAAAGATCCTGTTAGTAACAAAAACGCATATTTGGTTTCCTGCGAGATTGCTCAAATGTTTAAGAAATACAAGGAATGGTGAAATCAATGATGAACTAATAAGTACATGGTTCGGTGTTCTTGTTTTTTACCCAAAACATTAATCGCTTAGCAGGCATTTCGGACAAGGAGCAGCGTTTCAGAACCATTGACTTTTCTCAAAATTATTTTCAACTTTTCTATTCTATTTCATTTTTATGTTTTTTATCGCATCATCTACTTTCACATATCATAATATAATTATTTTATTTGATTAAAATGAAGAAAACCATATACAACGCTCTACAATAAAATTGTTTGTCTACAGACTGTTAGTGAAATAGAAACAAGGAAAATGCAGCCAAGTGTATCAATTTTATCACTCCTGGTGATCGCAGTAGTCACAACGACAGTCTCTGCTCTGAGACCAGGCGACTGTGAAGGTAAACGATTCTGCGAGCAGTGTTCCTTCCTTCATCCGTCCAAAAATAGATTTTTAACATTCCGTTGTTTTATTTTACAGTTTGCATAGCGACAATAAATAAATTTGCCGACACATTGAGCGGCGATGTCAAAAAGGATCCCAAGAAGATCGAGGAGGCTTTCAAAGTATTTTGCAAAGGCTCTAAATCCAAAGAAAACAGATTTGTAAGTGAACGACATTTATCTTTTTTTAATTAACTTTCTTTCTTTATAAACTTAACTGTTACCTTGTTTTCGTTCACAGTGTTACTACATGGGCGGTCTTCAAGAATCAGCGACGGGTATTCTCGTCGAGCTGAGTAAACCCATGTCCTGGTCACTGCCAGCGGACAAAATATGCGAGAAATTGAAGAAGAAAGATGCTCAGATTTGTGACTTACGTTTCGGTAACATATTTCGTTCAACCTTTTTTTTTAATTTTCATCATAACTTTCCATTTTTCTTTTGAAATGTAACAAACATATTTTTATCACGTTTTACAGAGAAACAAATCGATCTCGACACTGTGGATTTGAAGAAACTCAAGGTTAGGGATCTGAAGAAGATTCTTAACGACTGGGACGAGACGTGCGACGGTTGTATCGAGAAATCGGATTTCATCAAGAGAATCGAGGAGCTTAAACCGACGAAATACACGGGAAGCTCGAAAACCGAACTCTGAGCAATCTCTGAGCAATATTGTTTATCATCATTTCATCGAGCAGTTGAGATTCGTCTTTCTTCGACATTTTTGAATATCTTTTTTTCGTCGCGATTATAACTTTTCCATCTACCTCTTTCGTAAATTATCCTCCATTCGAATTTCCGTCTCACCACGTGCTATAGAAGAATAATTCATAAAAAGCTGAAAAAAAAATTAGAATTTATCAACGGGAAACTCAGCAGCATTTTTACTTTTACCAATCGATGCACCGAAGGAGCGATGAGTATCGACGTGGCGAAAAAAATCCAAACAAAAAAGACACGTATCTTTATCCAACCGCCACTTCACTTTCGTTCCTCTTTGCTCGAATTCACACTCGAATTAACGAATTAACGAAGGAAAAAGAAAAGAAAATAGAAATTAATTTGTACAGTGTACCTGTGTATAGTGTATAAATGTGATTTATATATCGAAAAACATTTTTTCCTGAGTACCATGCACAAGTACTCGGTGCTCGTAAATTAATAAAAAATAATTTAAACAAAATCTGAAAAACAATCTCTGCGTCTCGACGAAGAGTCCGAAATTTGTCATTTTTTTACGATCGATTGTGACAGCTTTTCCAAATAATAAAAGACAAAAAACGACTGGACACGTGAATGATACATTTTTGGTATAACGAATTATCGTAACGTCAAAACTCATCGATGAAACCAGTCGTACAATCTTTTATCGAATTTCGTCTGTAATTAATCTCGATTCCTCGTTTCATCGATACAAAGATGCAATTCTTGTTTGTCCAATAGCGACACACCGATCGTTTTGTCAAAGTCGACGCGACGGGAGATCAAGAAAACCAAGAGGGAAAAAAAAAAACTAAAATCTTTTGTAATAAAATTCTATTTCATTTATTTGAAATTGCAGTCGTCGCTTTCTTACCTCCCGTTGCGCAAACATCCAACATTATTTTGTTATATTATCTCGTGATGTTTTATTGCTTGGATTTACAAATCGGCGGATCGCTCCATTTTCCATCGCTCTTGCAAGTTATCGAACTTTTCGTAACTCCGTCCGGACAATTGTAACTAAGTTGTTCTTGGTACAAGTACGAACGACCATAAATCGTCACACCCGATGGAATCTTTGGTTTTCCACAGGATATTTCTGAGAACAAAACAATCGTGAAAATTTGACAATTCGATGAAATATATTTTTTGTTATTTTGGATCAAAATTGAAGAAAAGTATCTAATAAGAAAATTTGTAATTGAATCAAAATTCCTATGTAATCTTAATGCGCGAGATAATTATTAATTAATCGTTTAATCAAAATTGTTAAAAAAAAACTTCAAAACATAAATTTAATATTGGCGAAAAGATTCAATTATTAAGTCTATTAAAAGTTTGTAAAACATCTGAGGAAAAATTGTTAAAATTCTCATTCCGATGCGGCGGTTCCAATTGAAATTGTTTATTTTAATTTAAGTCGATCAAACTCACTCGAACATTTTCCATGAATTCTCGACCATTTTCCATTGGCGAGGCATCTCGCGTTTGCCTGACCGAATATTCTGTAACCCTCCATACATTTATAAACGACCATATTACCAAATACGTGTTGATCGACTTTCGTACTGGCTTCGTCCAAAAATGCGTTTGGTACTTTCGGTGGATTCTTGCACGAGACAGCTAGAGATGTAAATTAATTAAATATTTGTCTTCTTAAATAGACAATTCCATAGCCAAGCAATTTACAAATTTATTTATACTCGAAATACTTTTATGATTTTTCATGGAAAAAAAAAGCACTCACGGTTGCAGGTTGGACTTTTGGACCAAATCCCTTTTTCTAAACACGTAACTAGGTCGTTACCCTGAATAACATATCCGTTTCGACATCTCAATGTAACAGTCTCGTTCACTCGTCGACTTATTATTTCCTCGGTTGTGTTACTTGCATTAACTATAAATCCGTTCAAAGGAATCTGCGAATTAAGAAAGTAACACAAATTTACTTAACGTGTGATTGATATTTAACGAAAAAATACCAAAAATGTGTTGTCGAAGAGATTCAAGTAAAAACAGAAATTTGTCATGCAGTTGAAAAAAATCAAAATCGTATAGCGACTAATTCTTCCTGCTGCTGCTTTGTACAAACGTTATTTTTATATGATTTAAAAGTATCCAGCACATTTTTTTAGCAATAAAAATACATGAAAATAAGTCTTTTCTGAACGGATTTTTCTGTTTTAACTAACTATTTTTTCTTCTCACCTGAGGTTGAGTACAGGAAATTCCCTTGCATATCTCAACATCTTCAACGAAAAGTTTGGAAAAATTCGTTTCATTGTATATTTCATTTTGAATTTGCCATTTTCCCAAATCGTCGCATTTCCAAGTTAAATTCTGAATCTCTTGAAATTTCTCAACGCCTTCGAAATTAAAATTTGTATTATTCTCGCACGTTAAGATAATTTGGTCCTGATAACGATTACCCTCGATGACAAGATTGAGACTGCCCAAATTTTCACTAATGTGATTTCGAATTTCTTGTGAATCGTTGGAAGAAGTGGATGAGGTGAGATGAAGCCTCGAAGCCAAAGGACCAATTATTGGATCATCCTCAATGGGACATTTTTTTCTCACACACTCGATTTCCTCGCTGGACCAATTTTCAGTCTCGAGACAAATTCTCGAATTCTCTTCCTTCGTCTCGAATCCTTCGTCGCAATCGACGACAATTTTTGTTCCAGGAATGAATTCAAAATCGTCGTAAATTCTTTCTTCCTCAAAAGCCAGTTGGTCGAAGAGATCGATTTCGAGATTATCCGATTCTTCCAAGTGGCTGGTCGAGTTTATCCTCGACAATGTTATCTCGTCGTTTTCCTTCGTTGCAATTTCAATCTTCGTCCCATTTTCAAAATCGACGAAAATTCTTCCATTCAAAATCATTTTTGGTTTTATACATTGAAGCCTGACGCAATCTGGCACGAGGCCGGTCCAGGTACCATTGTTCGAACATTGAAGACGAAACTCGACGAGGAAATTTCTATTGCCTTGAAACTTGTAACCATCGTGACAGGAAAGTCCTACCACATCGCCGAATGAATAAATCGTCGATTCGATTTTCACGTCAGACGATTCGTTCAAAATTGGTGTTATCGAAGTTCTCTCGATTTTCTTGTAGATCGGCAACGTCGTCGATTGATTCGTCGATATGTAACCATGTTGGATTCTGTGAAAATATATAACAAATATTTTATTTTTTATCTCGATGAAGAAATTTAATTTTCAATAAAAAAAACATTCTTTTTGATTAAATTAAATTGATAAAAATCGAAAAAATAGAAATTTCTTTTTTTCTTTATTTAATCAAAATTCATTGATAGACGAATGATAGGAAAGGACTTACAATTTTGGAGCGGAACATCCTGATGGAACGCAGACCGGTCTTTCGTAATCCCATTGTCCCGATTCGAGACAAGTCAAGTATCGTTCACCGGACAAACGAAAAGCTCCGTCGCATTTAAATTCCAATTGTTGACCGACCTGCGATTAATATTTAAAACTACATCCGAGCCAAGAATAAATGAAAGAACGTATTTTTTTATTTACTAAACAAAAAAGAAGAAGAAGAAGAACGCGTCTTATACGTAAAACAAAGTAAATAAATTGTTGCGAATTGAAACAATGATGAAAAAAAATTTTTTTAATTAATTAATAAAATTTTTTTTTTTAATTTTTAATTAATTTAAAAATTTTTTTAGGTAATTACCTGAAGAATCGATACGTCGTCCCTCTCGTGTTCCTCGATTATATATTCGATATCGCCGTTCTCGGGTGCTAATAAATTTTTGCACGTAACACCTGTGTACGTTTTCAATCGATATTGTTTATTTATCGCTTTAATGTTTTGCAGAACAATTTGCCGCCTTTGTTTGATTTAAATTGACTCACCGATGCAAATTGGTTGCATTCCGCTCCAGTTACCATCGGCGTTGCAGAATCTGTGAGGATTGCCTCGAATCTCGTATCCCTCGTTGCAACTGTAATGTATTACGTCTCCGTACACGAATGACCTACCGCTGATTCGTCCTCGTGGAAAGTAACCGGGATGGCCGCACTTTACTTCTAAAATGTTTTGTCAATATTTTGTCAATTTGAGCATGAATTTTTTTTTCAAATTCACCTTTATCTATAAATTGTCGTTCTCGTTGACCTCGAAACGAAAAATAATTTTAAGTCGAAATTCACTCAGAGCTCGATAGTAAAATAAAAATTTAATGTAAAAAAGAATTCAGTTCCGACTTCGACATCGACCTCGAATTTTGACCTCGAATTTGACCTTGAATTTAACCTTAAATTTGATCTTGAATTTGACATCGAACTTGACTTTGGAATTTGACCTTGAGTTTGACCTTGAATTTGACCTCGAACTTGACCTTGAAATTTATTTTGGCTTTGAATTAAAATCGTCGATGAGTTTGGCTCGAAAAAGGTCAATCGACCTTGAGATTAAATTTGACCTTGACCTTGACCTTGCAATTATTATTTACTCCAAGCTAGAAAGTTAAAATTGCGGTCGAACTTGAAACTTGAACACCAATTCAATAATGAATTTAAATAACTTACTTGTACAGGTTGGAGTGTGATGACCTTCCCACTCGCCGTGCTTCAGACATCTTCTTTTATACGATGGACCGATCCAATTTCCAACTCTCACCGAATAACCAGCCTCGCAGAAGTATCCTACCTCGGAGCCATCTTCGCTAATGTTCACATTGCCCTTTGGGGGAACAATCGGCATTGGACAGCCACGACAGAATATACCGTTGAGAACCTGGAAGAAAACAAAAATTAATTAAAAATAAGAATTCAACGTTCTCATTTCCATTTGATTTTTAATTCGATTCAATCGATACATCAATCGTCGATTATCGACGAATCAATCAAATTGATTATCCAATTATTAGTCAGATGATAAAATTGATGATCAATTATTTATTAATCAATACATTTAATCAATTATCAATTATTAATCGTACGATAAAATTAATTATCAATCATCGTCGATCAATCGATAAAATTATTTATCGTTCGTATAATTACTAGATAAAAAAAAAGTGGTAATATTTTTAAGATAAAGTAAGAATGAGACAAGAAATACTCGCCATAACGTTACCACGAAGATTTTGTCTCGCTTGTGCCCAGGCCAAAATCGAGCCGTGATAATCATCGCAAGTTCGACTCATTTTTATAACGTCCGAGTGTCCGTGTACCTTGTCCCAAACGTCGAGATAACTTAACATTCCTAGAAAAGCTTCCGAGGCTGAAAATCCTCCACCGAGTCGATCCTGCTCTTGTCCGATAACGATCGTCCCATTCGCTGGGATGAAGGAATCTTTCGCCAAAAGCGTACCATTGTCACGAAGCACACCATCCACATAAGCGTTCCAAGCACCATCCTCGCTTTTCCAATCGACGCAGAGAAAGTGCCAGAAACCATCGTTCACCGTTATGTCAGTCACAACTTTTTCACCGTTCACGTAC
Organism: Netelia fuscicornis; assembly: GCA_946811545.1. NCBI lineage: Eukaryota > Metazoa > Arthropoda > Insecta > Hymenoptera > Ichneumonidae > Netelia > Netelia fuscicornis. Next base: position 8,529,763 of record OX328014.1, read on the forward strand.
AAAACGAATCTGAAAATAAAAATCAATATTTTTAATCAATATAATTAACAGTAATACGTAATTTATCAAACATTTTTTTAGAAACTAAACGAATGTTTCGAAAAAAAAGAAAAAATGGAAAAAATTGTAACATTGATTAAAGATAATAATCGATGATAATTATTCGATTTAAATTAAGACAGATTGTGATATTGGACTTGATTTTTTTTTTGGTAAACAGGAAAATGATAAAAAGAAAGTTGAACTATTAACATGGATAAATAATATTAGATAAAAATAATAATAATTAATAATGTCGATTTAAATTAAGACAGATTGTGATATTGGACTTGATTTTTGATTTTTTTCATAAACAGGAAAATGATAAAAAGAAAGTTGAACTATTAACATGGATAATATTAGATAAAAATAATAATAATTAATAATGTCGATTTAAATTAAGGCAGATTGTGATATTGGACTTGATTTTTGATTTCTTTTGGTAAACAGGAAAATGATAAAAAAAAAGTTGAATTATTGACGTGGATAATATTAGATAAAAATAATAATAATTAATAATGTCGATTTAAATTAAGACAGATTGTGATATTGGACTTGATTTTTGATTTTGTTTAGTAAACAGGAAAACGATAAAAAAAAGTTGAACTATTAACGTGGATAATATTAGATAAAAATAATAATAATTAATAATGATAATATCGTTTTATAAAAATTCAGATACTATAAAACAAACTGATATCCTTCCTTTATAAAATTTCTTAACAAAAATGAAATATTTATTAGTTCTTTTATTACCCATTGTAATCCGTGAGGGTGAGAGCATTGTCTTGATATTTAGTTGCATACGACAGTACAGTACCGTAATTAAACGTGTCCACTGATTGTAACCAGACGCAAATGGTTAACTGGAACATTAATGCAACGAGTATAAAAAATTAAATTACAGTCTCATTATCGTAATTATAAATTAGTCACGTTTATACCTCCGTTAGATTTTTCTTTGGTCCTTTCATTATGACGTAATCGTTCGTACCTGCTTCGGAAAAGTGTAACAGGAAGTCGGACGACAATTCTGTAATCGAACCAATCGATCAATTTTACAATTCGTTAATTAATTCAATTAAACTCATGCTCATTGTGTTTATATTATTTTCTCTTATTAACTTCATCGAAACAATGAATATTATTAATGTAATTAATGCAATTAAGAGAATTAATGTAGATATGCACAAATTTCAATGTACGGCAACTTCGCCTTTTTACATCTTCTCTCCTTATTGCAAATTTTCTGCAGCTACTCCGGTGCATCTACAGCTTTTCTCAATTAGGTGGCTTTCGAACCACCGAGAGCACAGAAAAAGTGCATTGAAAAAAAATTATTGATATCAGCGGGAATCGAACCCGGGACCATTGGAGTGTGAGTCGGGAACGCTACCCCTAGGCTACGGCCTCTCTAGTTATAATTTATGTAATTTATGCTAATTAGTATAAATACTTGATTAATTGAATTAATGATTATCGATTAATTAATTTTCTACAATTTATCTTACCCGTTTCGCAATTCAGTCCGCTAAAAGTAATCGGACACTCGCATGTGTAATTTAAAAGTCCATTGATGCATTTTCCACCGTTCAGACAGGACCCATATTTGCAATGATTAATTCTGATCGAACAATCCTCACCTTCGTAACCATCCGGACAGACGCATCTAATTAGGATTTTTTTTCAGAAAAAATATTCAAATTAAAAAAAAAAAAATTTTTCAAAAAAATTAAATTCGATTAAATCGAATTTAAATAAAAATTGGTATTCAAAAACACAATAGCTTGAATTAATTGGATCTAATGAGAAAGGAAATTATAATAATAAAATTGATAGATATGAAATAAAATTGAAAAATTGATCGAAAATATCAAATTTTGTCTTTTTTTTGCATTTTGAAAAAATTCGATTTCACCTGTAACTTTTTCGCGTTGCGTTCGTCTCCTCGACGTTGAGGCAAATTGCGTTAGGATGACAAGGTATCCAGTCGCAGGGCAATAGATTGCATCGTAAACCGAGAAATCCTGGTTTGCATAAACATTTCCATGTACCATCGCGAGTAACGCAACTCGAACCTTCCTCGCACGTCCAAGGCTCGCAATGATTTACTACCGTCTCGCAGAAATTACCTGAACACCAAACAAAATCATATTATTTAGAAACATAAAAATTATTTTCAGAAAACACATTTTTCTTTCACAAAAAACAATCAACACTATGTATTTTTGAATTTTACAAAACAAAAGAACGAAGTATCTGAAATTATTGTTGACTTCGTCAAAGACGTCTATTATTTAAAAGAAAAAATAGAAAAAAAATTTATAATTTCTAATAATATTTTTTTTTTTCTGGTAGAATAAAAAATTCAAAACATATGTTTTTTTTCAATACAAAATATTTGTTTTCCTTAATTATGTGTATGGTTGTCAAAAAATAAATTTAAAAATTAGAAAAAGTCAATTTTTTAGAAAATATATTTTTGAAACAAAACGAAATTTGGTTATTATTTTTGGATTAAAAAAAAATGCAGCACATCTGTGAATCAAAAGTTCGTTTTGATTTCAGAAAGTAAAATTTGAAGGAATGTTTGAGAAAACGTTGGTAGAAAAAAAAATATTCTAAAAGAAATGACTTTTTTTCTAAAATAATTTTTTTTTCTTTAATCGTGACGCGAATTACCTTCGAAGCCGTCTCTGCAAACGCAGCTGAAATCTTTCTCCGTACTTAAGCAAGATCCTCCATTCTGGCACGGATTTAGAGTACACTCGTCGACGTAAGTCTGGAAAAAAAATTTTCAATTTTCAATATTTTTCGTTCGATTTAAAACTTTGCTATTGAACAAAAATGTTTTTTCGGTCGATAACAAATTTTATTTTTAAGTTACCTCGCAATTCCGTCCAGTAAATCCAGCTTTGCAGTCGCAAACGTAGGAAATTTTCCAGTCGCTCTCGTGCGACGTGCTGCATTCGCCTTCGTTCAAACAAGGCGAAGATTCGCAAGGATCTTGTCGCCTCTCGCACGTAGATCCTGATTTAAAAATAAAATTAAACGATTAAATGATTAAATTATTTATTCAAAAAAAATCAAATATTTTTTGTATTTTTAAATTTCTTTTTTATTTTGATTTTTTCTCACCCACGTAATGTTCCTGACACTCGCAGCTGAAGCTTTCACTTTCGGAGGTGCAAATTCCACCGTTGGAACAAGGAAACGACGAGCAAGGATCTTGGATTTTTTGTAAATTCGAACAATCGTCCAGACTGGTAGCGCCTCTGTTGGCGGTCGTTTGATTCTTCGGACACGCGTGACAAAAAGCTTTTCCATAATCCGACTGATAAAAACCTATGTCACAGCTTGTACAAGGTTCCAGACCGACCGACGAAACTTGGTTTGGTTTGCGATGGGCGAAAAATCCTGGCTTGCAAACAGCTGGAAAAATACGTCGAGCGAGAAGAAAAATGCAGCGATAAATATTTTTACAAAATAATCAAAAATTAAATTATATTAACGTCGCAAAAATTGTCGATCGAATCAAATCAATGATTATCAAAAATTGTTTAAAAATGAAATCAATAAAATTAATGAAGGTAATTCAATTTGAGACGAGATTTATAAGAATGATAAAATGAATAAAAATAGAGTTGATTAAAATAAATTGAATAACAATAAAATTGATCAAAATAAAATCAATAAAATCAATTAAGGTTATTCAATTTGAGACGAGATTGATAAGAATGATAAAATGAATAAAAATAAAGTTGATTAAAATAAATTGAATAACAATAAAATTAATCAAAATAAAATTGAATAAAAATAAAATTGATGAAAATAAAATCAATAAAATCAATGAAGGTAATTCAATTTGAGACGAGATTGATAAGAATGATAAAATGAATAAAAATAAAGTTGATTAAAATAAATTGAATAACAATAAAATTGATGAAAATAAAATTGAATAAAAATAAAATTGATGAAAATAAAATCAATAAAATCAATGAAGGTAATTCAGTTTGAGACGAGATTGATAAGAATGATAAAATGAACAAAAATAAAGTTGATTAAAATAAATTGAATAAAAATAAAATTGATCAAAATAAAATCAATAAAAATAAAATGGATATAATTGACAGAAACAATAAAATAGACAAAAAATTATAAAAACTATAATCAATCAAATCAATAAAATAATCTTACATATAATTAATTAATTACGTATAATTAATTAATCTTACGATCAATAAAATAATCTTACGTAGACAGTCCGACAATCGTTTCGTATGCATTTTTCTCGTGAATTTGTGCTCGGGACATTTGATGCACTTTGTAGCTGCAGTTGCATTTTGATATTCACCAAAACGACAAGCTTGACACTGATCCCTCGTAGTATTGTGAAAAGTACCAGCTGGGCATTTCGCTGAAAAAAGAATCGAGTCATTCCTAAAGAATTAACAATACAATTTCATTCACTAATTAATCAAATAAAATTGCTCGATCGACGAATTATATTTATAAAAAAAAAAGTTACTCACTGCAATTATGTTTTTTCAAAACACGACCAATTTCACAAATTTCACGAGGCTCTTTGAAAATCGTATTTAAATTCAAAGCCAATTTCGCAATCTCTTGATTCGTCTTGTTGTCGAATAAATCCAATTGACCAGATTTTGTCATGGCTTGTAGCTTTTCTCGCAATTTTTGTATTCCGAGTTTTGGATTACCGCGATTTTCCGCAGCGATTTTGGCTGGGAATGAAAAGAAAGTACGTGTAGAAAAATTAAATTCATAAATAAAAACCAAAAATTAAAAAATTCTAGTTAAAAAAAAATTAAAACAATGGACGAATGTTAATAATAATAAAAATTTTTAAAATCGATTTACCAACAAATCGCAGCTTAATCTCGATTTTTCCTTTTTTTCGCTTGACTCGTGGCTTGTTATTTTTCATCGCTCGTTTTCGTCTTACAAAAATATTTGAGTCGATCTCGTTTTCGTACGTCAATTCGTCCTCGCAATTCTCGTCGTATTTTATGAGACTGCAGTCGATGTCGTTGTCGCAAATCTCGAGCATGTTCGTGGCGAGATCTCCCGTGATACGATCGGTCAGCTTTGTGAAAAAATTTTTTTTCTACTTTTTCAAAATTATCAAAATTGATTTTCATTGTAACGATAACAATAATTTACTAATGTTACCTCGTGAATTATCGTCGTATTATTACAGACGCTAGTGTTACCCTGTAGAATCAAGCTGACGTCACGACCGATGGAATTTGGGATCTCCGTTACTGAAAAACAAAAATGAAATTCCTAAAATTTCTGTTTTTTTTTTTCTAAATTTAATTTTCATTCTCATTTGATCTTCGTCTTTCTTTGGATCATTATTTTTCCTCACTTTTGATTTATATTATTGTCTTTTATTTAATTTTATTTCCGATCTTTTTGATTTTGGTTTTGAATTTTGATATTTTATTTTTTATTTTGTTATCGATTTTGAATTTTGATTTTGATTTTGAATTTTGATATTTTATTTTCTATTATCTTACCGATTTTTTATTTTGATTTTGATTTTGAATTTTGATATTTTATTTTCTATTTTGCTACCGATTTTTCATTTCGTTTTTGATCTTCATTTTTGATATTGTCTTTTTTATTTTGCTACCGATTTTTCATTTCGTTTTTGATTTTCATTTTTGATATTTAACTTTTTATTTCGCTACCGATTTTTTATTTATATTTTCATCGTTATTTCGGACGTTTATGTATTTTTTTTTTTTGATTTTTGTTTTTGCCTACTGTTTAATTATTTTAATTATAAGCTAATTAATAATTCGATAAATTTTTTATTAAATACGATTGAGCTAAAAATTCTTGCCTGAGCAATCTGGAAAGTACGTGCTGTTCCAAGCAGTTTCGTTGAGTCCGCAAGTGAGAATCATTTTCTCGTCCAAGGGATCGGGTTGACCAAACGCGATTCCATAGCCCTCCTCGCACGTTATCACGCACTGGACACCTTTGTTTTCGATAGTCTGACAATTAGCTCGACCGTTCGACAAATTTGGAATATCTTTGCAAGCGTCTGGAAAAACAAAAATCCAATCAAATTTAAAGATAAATTTTTTTTTAATTGTAACAGAAATTTACCTTCGACAGTAACGTTGATAACGCATTTAACACTATTGTTAAAAGCATCCGTTGCATTATAGAAAATTTGAGATTTTCCAAGGGGACAATTGCACTCGGGAATTGAATGGCTCTTGTCGATTTTGATTGGACGTCCCGAATTATCGTGAAAAATTGGCTCGTTCCACGTGACATTTTCCTCGCCGGTCTGTCCAACCGTCAAGAAAATTGGTGGGTCGACGCAGTTTTCTACCGTTGGTGGTTCTTTGTCTATAAAATCGAGAAAAACGATGTTTTTTTAGTTCGAGCAATAATATATAAAAATAAGTTTATAATGCAAATTTTAGAAACGAATCAAGATCTAATATGTACGTTCGAAATATAAGAATCAAAGTTTCAAAGACAGATTTCTAAAATCTATGGACTAAAAGTTTCCAATTGAAAATCTAAAACTCGAAGTAACTCGAAAATTTGTGAAGATCACAAATTCTAAAAACTAGAATCTAAAGTTCGAAATCTAAAACGTATAATCTAATGTCCAAAAACTAATATCTAAAACTCAATAGCTAAAATCCGAGCTCTGGCTGTAAAATTGAGAATCTAAAAACGTAATTTTAGAATTTGGAACTTAGATATCGAAATAGCGAGTAACCGCAGTCTAAAATGAAACTGTTGCCATCTACAATCTAAAAACAAAATTCTAAAATTCAATATCTAAAATCGCCGATCTAAATTCTAAAATGTAAATTCTTTTAAAATGAAAAAATTGTATGATTTTCAATGCAAAAAATCTAAAATGAACACGATTAATTAGTTCATTTACGAATCGATCAAAAATCAAAATCTTCCAAAACTTACCGACGATTCTAACGACGAATTTACATTTGGCTCTATTTCCGCTGGAATCCTGTGCCACGTAGACGATTCTGTGCGATCCGATTTTCGCTTTCCATGGCAAAGTTATGTGTGGCTTGCTCCAAACGTTTGGATTTTTATGAGAATTGTCCGTGGCTATCGGTATCGTCCAATTTACGAGCGCGTGATCTTCACCCGGCAGAGTTTCCCACGTTGAATTCGACGGGCACGTTATAATCGGTGGTGTTTTGTCTAAAAATCGATCACATTATCGAAAAATCGACGGAAGAAAATTCCAAAATATCGTGCCGATACGAAAAAAAAATATTTTTCTAAATATGAACAAAAATTTCACGTCGACGATTAAAATGGTATTTGCTTCAATCGCCATTTTGAAAATTGCACAAGAAAACGATTTAAAGATTTATTTTTTGAAAAAAAACTGTTTTTATTTTATAATTTGTTTGATCTGGTTCAGTTTAATTAATATATCGAAAAAAAAAACATTTTTTCTCAAAAAATAAATATTTAAATCGATTTCCTATTAAAATTGTCAAAATGGCGGTTGAGCCAAATAAAGGTCGATGTAATTTGGAAATATTGACAAAATCGATGCGATCGAAAAAAAAAAACAAAAAATTATTGTAAATTCTCACCGACACATTGATTCACGGTATGCCTCTGCGACCATATTCCATTTTTTCCTGTACAGTGACGAATTTTTGGACCGACGAGAATGTATTCTTTCTCACAGGTGAACGTGCAATTTGTCGCAAATGCCAATTTTTTTGTTCCCGTGCATATTTCTGGTGTGATGTTTCCATTTGCAAGACGTCTCAATGGTTCGCACTTTATTTCTGAAATTTAAAAATAAATACCATAATTTCATTAATTTTTATTGAAGTAAGATAAAAATATTATTATTATTATTATTATTATTATTATTATTATTATTATTATTATTGTTGTTGTTGTTGTTGTTGTTGTTGTTGTTGTTGTTGTTATTTTAAAAAATTGTAAAATAAGTAAAAATAAAATAAAATTGTTCTACAAAAATAAGTCAACAATTTACGTTTGCAAGTAACTTTGAGACCGTCCCAGCGGGACAACGGCAAGCAATTTCTGACTTTGCTACCGCGCAGCTGAAATCCATTGTCGCACTTGAATTGACAACGCGTATCGATCGGATAATCGGTCAAATTTGTATTTTTGATTTTTCGCTCGTTCTCGTCGTGCTCGCAACGTATACGTCCGTGCATCGGTGCTCTCAAAGCCGCGCACGTTTTCACTGAAAACAATAAACAAAAACAAAAACAGAACACATTTTTCAAGGATACGGAAGAGAATTAAAGATCTGAAAAAAAAAAATAAAAATAATTAAAAATGAAAGGGATAATTCGAGTGGAAAAAGATTGAAATTTTATTAATCGTTTTTTTTTTCTGTTTGTTTTTTTTTAATCGACACGGGCGAATAAAGTTTATACGTACGCAAACATCGTGGCTCCGTGCCGGACCATATTCCATCGTTTTGGCACAATCTTATACTGTCGCCGATGAGATTGAACCCGATTCTGCATCTCAGACCACATGCTGCGTTTACCACATTGCTGCAAGCGCTTGCTTTGACGAAATAACCGTTTTCAGGAACTTTCACTCTTGGACACCTTATTGCTGCGATAAAGTCAAACAATTTTATGTATGTAAACGTGGTGCATATTAGGTAGATAGAGACATCGGACCGGGGGGTGTGGTGGTTTGTGCAAATTCTAACGTATGGGCGTACTTCGCCTTTTTACATCTCTGTCTCCTCATACACATTTCTAGCAGCCATTTCGGTGGATCTACAGTTTTTCTTACAATTAGGTGGAATCCGAACTACCGAGAACACAGAAAAAGCACAGAAAAAAATTTAATGTTTTCCGTGGGAATCGAACTCGGGACCTACTTGGTGTGAGTCGTGAACGCTACCCCTATGCCACGGTCCCTCTTACAATTAACAAGTAATATTTGTACTCTTTATTTGAAAGATTTTTTTTATATTCGTTTTTATATTTATTTTGATACTTTATTTATCATTTCTTATCTTTGACTTTGTTTCTACTTAAATTTTTGTTTTTATTTATATTTTTATGATTTTTTTTTTGTTTTGAAGTAAAAAACGTTTTCTACCAGTTTAGGAAAATTATTTAATTTGGCAAAGCTGGGGGAACAATTGTGATAACAATTTTACTGTTACAATGTTAATTTGTTTTCAGAGAAATTTTTGTTTTTTAGGTATTGTTGCAAATTGGAAAAGTTTGAAAATTTTTGAAGAGACGGTTTAGTGGATTTTTGAAAAAAAGGCAGATTCGACATAGAACGTCCCATACACGACGATAAAAAATTTATCAGAATTTTGATACTGCTATCTTCGTGTCGTTGGCCAAAAGTTTCAGAGGAAATTTGAAAGACGGCTGCCGATAAAAAATCAACCTTTCTTTATGCACCGGGGATTGGAAAAAGAAAATGGAGAAGAAAAAAATTAACGAGCCTCTCGATCAGGTGGCTGTCATGAAAAATGCCAAGGAGGCATCGAGAAAAAACAAGATGATTCGGCTGAGATGGTTGAACGATTACGAGTGGCTGTGCGACGAGTACAAGTTAAAATCGATATTTTGACAAAATCAATCAAATTGATCGATCGCTTAATTATCACGTTCCAATTATTCTCATAGAAATGTACAATGCGAGATGAAAAAATTATGCGAAGAGAAAAATATTTCCGACGGTGATAGCAACGGCGAGCGAGACGATAGATCCGTCATGCCATTTCCCCAAACTACCAACGGTTTGGTAATAACAAAATTTCTCCGATATTTCACTAAAATCTAGTTTCGTTAATGAGTTGATAAAATTTGTCGCTACAAAAAATATAATATATTATATCCATATTAATATAATATAATATATTAATAAAAATATGATATAATATATTAATATATTATTATTATTATTATATTCATATATAAATATAATATAATTTATATATTAATATATTATTATTATTATATTAATATATTATTATTATTATATTAATATATAAATATAATATAATTTATATATTAATATATTATTATTATATTAATATATAAATATAATATAATTTATATATTAATATATTATTATTATTATATTAATATATAAATATAATATAATTTATATATTAATATATTATATAAATAAAAAATAAATATATATCATATTAATAAACATAAACTTTTTTTAGTAATATATTGTACCAACTCATAAACGAAGCTAGGTATTAACAGAAATATGATATATCATAAAAATAAATTTATAACGAATAAGAGACTGTGGTGTAGGGGTAGCGTTTCCGACTCGCACGCATAGGGCCAGGGTTCGATTCCCGTAACCCGTCAACAGATTTTTTCTATGTGCTTTTTTCTGTCTCTCGATGGTTCGAACCCCTCCAAGTTACTATCTATCTAATATAAATATAAAGTAAATAATGATTAAAAACACACAAAAATAAAATAAAGAAGTTTCATTATTATTATTATTGTTACGTTAACTCGTGCGTTATGATTTCAGTACGGTTGGCTCGCGGCTAAAAAAGATTTCAATCTAGAAATACATGGTCCATGGATCGTCGATTATCCGAATCCTCTCGACGAGATTACGTTACTTCCGGGCAATATACCGACTTTGGCAGCGGGCAAGGGCTTGATATAACGATAAACTACGAACGATTTTCATCTCGTTAAATCCGATTTCCTTTTAATAAAATTACGTTTACATTATTGTTACTTACGAGAAAAAAACAAAAGTGTTGATTTTGCTTTTTACCTTCGCAACTTTCGCCATCCGTTATGAATCCTGGCGCGCAGACGCAATCGTCCTGCGAAGTCGCTGGTATTTTTGTCGTTACGTGATTAACGTTCGAGCAAGGAACGCAAGATGAACCGGAATCGTTCGGCGTGTCTCCCGGATCGAAAGTGCCATTGGGACACGCTGGAAACAAAACAAAAACAAAAAAACAGTTTCAACAAAATAAAATAACGAAAAAAAAAATTTTTTTTTTAATTAACCAGATTTCAATAAAAATAAATCAAACTCCCGATTTTAAATTGACAATAAACAAAATATATTTTTAATGCGTAAAAAATAGTAAAAAGAAAAACAGTTTTTAATTGCAAAATAAAAAATTAAAATAATTATCACGTTCGAGACGTTGAATAATTAATACGATTAATAAAACGTCTCACGTTGACAAAATCCTTTGAGTCCGGATCCGAAATATCCCCTGGGACAAATACACGCGTAATGTCCGGTCGCCGTACCGCAGGCGCAGCTCGCCAAATCGTCGCAGCATTGCTTCGTTTCCTCGCTCTTGTTCATCGACGAACATAGCCAATCGCAATCGTCGGCCATTTTAACCGGCATGTAACGTCCGGCCTTCAGATCTGAGACGTTAATTGTTAGTTTCGAAAAAAAAAAAAAAATTTTTTTAATCTTAAGAAACCAGAGAAGAATATTCAAAAATTAATTTTTTTTTCGATAATTCCTGTCTTTTTCCAATAAATCGTTAACTTTGGATTTATTGAAATAAAATCATTTAATACTGAAACAATAAATTGTTGAAAAAATGAAAAATTAATTATTAATAAATTAGCAAATTAATTATTAAACAATAGAAAGTGGAATTATTAAAAATGAAGAAAAATGAATTTTTAGATAATACAGAAGATTAGATTAAATGATTTAAAAATTGATTATTTTTAATTATTATTGAAGAAAGGATCGAACAATAGGACGATAAATAATTCAAATGTTACGGATAATATGATAAAGATAAAATAATATGAAAATAAATAAATTCGATGAATAAATATAATTTAATTGGATTTTGATTAATTTTGATTAATTTTGGTTAATTTTGATTAATTTTTGTTAATTTTGATTAATTTTAATTAATTTTGATTAATTTTGATTAATTTTAATTAATTTTGATTCATTTTGATTCATTTTGATTCATTTTGATTAATGTTGATTAATTTTGATTAATTTTAATTAATGTTGATTAATTTTGATTAATTTTAATTAATGTTGATTAATTTTGATTAATTTTCATTAATTTCGATTAATTTTGATAATACTTTCGTTATCGTTTATTGTAAAACTTGCCTCGGTGCAAAGCTCGACGAGCAAGCGCCTCGAATTCCGGAAACGAATCGAGCAGATAGCTGTGTGTGTAGCCCGGATCGCTCGCGATATCGTGAAGCTCTTCGATATTACCGGTACGTATGCCAAAAGTGAAAATCGTTGCGCCAATATTTTTCAGATGTTTTGCCGCAGGACGTGGATCTCCGCTGTTACTAAAGCCATCCGTTATCAAAAACACAACTTTTTCCGAATCCACCCGACTGTTTTGTAAAATCGCCTGAAATAAACGATCGTGAGAAACAAAAAATTGGACAAACATTTTCAATCCAAATTTGTCAAATCGAGAATAAAATTAACGATTAATATTTGTTTATATTTAATTTTTGCAATTTCTTTTTTTGTATCGACAAATTTTTTTCATAAAAATATGGCGAGGCTAACGAGAATTTTGTTCTGACGTGGATCGTAGTCGAAATTTAAACGATTTTCAATATTTGAAAAGTCAGAAAAATTCAAAAATGAAAAAATTTGAAAAAAAATGTGTTTTTTTGTAATTTTTCAATAATTTCAATTTACAAGAAAAAAACACAAATCAATTATTTTTCAATCCTAAAATCGTATTTTTCAAATTATGACAAGAAATTGGATTCTTCTTTCTTTTTGTCGACGCTTTTTATTTCGCTTTTTTGTTAAAATTTTCGTTATCGTGCCAATATAATTCTCTTCACGTGCATCGTAGTCAAAATTTAAACGTTTTTCAATATTCAAAACGTCAGAAAAATTCCAAAATAAAAAAGTTTGAAAAAAAAAATTTTTTTTGTAATTTTTCTATAATTTAAATTTAAAAGAAAACACAAATCAATTATTTTTCAATCCTAAAATCGAATTTTTCTAACTATAACAAGAAATTGGATTCTTCTTTCTTTTCGTCGACAATTTTTATTTGGCTTTGTTTTTTTTTTTCAATTTTTGTTATCGCGCCAATTTAATTTTATCAACTGACAAGAGCTTCGAGCAAAGCACCGCGCGTATAAGTTCCTCCACCGGTGTAATTGATATTGCCCAATTGTTTATTGAGCAATTGGCACTTCTGACTATTCTCGTCGGTAATCGTAATCTGATCGATGTGCCGCTTGATGTGTTTTCGACTGGCGAAAGTAACGACCGCGACCCTCGTTGCGTTCGGCTCGACCGTGAAATCCGACAATAATTTTCTCACGAAATTCAGCTCGCTCCGAAAATTTTCGAGACCGACGGACGCCGACGAGTCGACCAGAAACACCAGTTCCACCTGAATCAAAATTATTCGTCTTTAGAATTTTTAAAATTTCACAAAAAAAAAAAATCTTAATTATGTTTGCTCCAACTAACTGATTTCCACTAGGATTCAGTTTCTGCTTTTAAATTTAAAATATTTGGTCCAAAAAATCTTAAATTTTCTATTTGCTAAAAACAAAATTATATAAAAAAAAAAATTCTGAAATTTTGTTATTTCTAATAAAAAAAAAAAATTTAGAAGAATCTCAGCGAGGATTCGTCTGGAATATGACTCAAAAAATTTGATTTTTATATGGATTTTTAGATATTTTTTCATATTTTATAAAAAAAAATTATTCTTTTTTGTGAAAAATTATTATTTTGCTAAAGCTGGACGAAAAAACAGTCCGAAAATTGTAAAATGGTAACAATCATATCAAAATCAAGGACCAAATTCGACAATGTGAAGATTCGCGATTTTATTAAACACATACATAAAAAAAAAATAATTTTGGAAAAGTCAAGAAATTATTTAAAAAACGAATTAATTTTCGACTTTAATTAACAAAACCTCTCGACGAATTTCACGCGTTTACATATTAGTAACTCGATAATAATTTGTAAAATTGTTTCATACATTTTGAAAATAATTGATTTAGAAAATTGATTTAAAAATTTTTCTACCTCGTCAGTTTTATCGCGAAGTCGATCGACGTGAATTTTCAACAAACGCGCGAGAACGTTGACTTTGCTCTGTAGCACTCTTTCCGGATTTTCGAGATACTGAAGACGATAACGCTGATTCAATTCACTTCTTTTGTGTCCGAAATTCAAAAAATCGTCCGTTTCATTTTTTTTCTCATAATTTTGTACCAAATTAATTTCAATTTCGCGATTTTCGTCGGATTCGTTAATTTCGGTAATATTCCGATCGGAAAATCCGTTCGTTTCGATAGCGAGAATCAAAAAGACACAAATTTTCAAAAACATTTTTGGAAAAACAATTTTTTTTTATAATTTTTCGTTTTTTGTTTTTGAATTTATTTTGTTGTTTGATTGTTTAATTTCGCGCGTTTTAAACGTTCTCGAACATTACGACGCGATGACTGTTACTTGCTTCGACGAATTGATACGACGAGAAACTAACGAGAAAGGAAATAACGCCGTTTCTTGCCAGCGAGAGTCGAATCCGAGAACAAGGAACGCTTTGTTCCATTTATAAATGCGCGAACATCCACGCGTGTATTTTATATGTCCAGTACAATTTGCTAGTACGCTACATATTCTCCGTAAAATATGTTGTTTTTAATAAAAAAAAAAATAAAAAAAAAAGTCGTCGATAATTCATAAGAATAAAAAAAATTATTTATAAGTAACGTAATTTTCTTTTCCAATTGTTAAAAGTTTTTAAATTAAAAAAAATTGTTCGCCTTTTGAATTTGTTTTTTTGCAAAACGACAACTTTCTGAAACGTGGCGAATTTTAAGTTAAATATTCAGTTTTTCGCATTAACGCATCGTTCCAAAATTCTCTCCAAAATCGAAAATCTAAAACCGGAGGGTTTTTAAAAAAACAATAATAATAATTATAATAATACAGTCTTAAAAAAAACTGATAATAAGCATGACATTTTTTATATTTGACAAATTTTTCAAGAACATTATTAACAATACCACATAATGTAGCCAAATTCCTAATTATTAATAAACAAATCTTTCAAATTCCATTCCAACGAAACGAAAATATTGCATTTCCTTCCAATTCTAATCAATCCTCAACCCCAAACGCAATTGTCTCTGCATATATATATATATCTATCTATCTGTCTATCTATACATACATATATACAGGGTGAATTTCATAAGGTGTAACAGGCTTTAATTCTCAGGTAGATGAGATCATTACAAACAAAAGTTACAAATATACATTAGGGATATTTTTAATAGTCTACGAGATATAAATTTTTAAAGTTTGTCCAATCAGAGTCAGCCGAGAAGCGTTGGCGCCGCCCACGACCCGCCCTAGCAGCCAATGCCCGAGAAATAAAAATGGCTGCGTAATAATATAATAAATAAAATTGACTGCTCTGAATTGTGCAACCCCAAATGTAACGCCCTATACTGTGCTATCTCTACGGCTAAGGCGGGAGTGGGCGGCTCCAACGCTTCTCGGAAAGTTTTGATTGGACCAGCTTTAAAAATGTATATCTCGTAAACTATTAAAAATATCCTTAATGTATATTTGCAATTTTTGTTTGTAATCATCCCATCTACCTTAAAATAAAGCTTGTTACACCTTATGATATTCACCCTGTATATATATATACAGGGTGAATATATATATATGTGTGTATATACATAGACAGACATATACATATATAGAAAAAGAAGGGTGTCATGTTTGTGCTGGATGTTGAAAAGCGTGGGAGTACTGATGCTGCGGTCGGCGCTGGTCTGCTCGAGCATCACCGTCGTGGACCGCTTTGCCCGTCGTCGTCGTCGTCGTCGTGTGTTCTCTGGCGCTTAGAAAAAAACAAATATTTTCAGTGTATAATTTTCGAGTGATTCGTATCCTTGCCTACATTCGCAATTTCGGTAAGCTGAGATTATTTATTTATTGTTTTGTTATAGTTATTTTGTGTTTGTGTGCGTGTGCGTATTTTTCTTTTAAAAAGAATATTTTCAAAAAATTAAAAAATATATTTTTTTTGAATAAATATTTTTTGAATTATTTATTTCGAATTATTTTCTTTTTGACTGTTTTTTTTTTTACGGAAAAGTACCAAAAAATTACATAATTTCTAGAAATAAAATGAAATTTGTATTTAATCAAATTCACGTATTTTAAAAAAAAATTTAATTGTTGTTTTATTTTTTTTTGTCTTTTTTTTCATGAATCGAAAAACAATCGGAAATTTTTGTTTCTTTTTTTCAGTATCGTCGATCGTTGGGAATTCTAAACGCGAGATTCAAATACGAAAAATTATGAGGAGCGTCGAGACTTTCGTCTTGTTTTTCGTCACATCCATGGCCTTGATCCAAGTTCACAGTAAACCGGTGCTCGATTATAGAAATTTTTTTTTACCCGACGATACGATCAGATTGAAGAAACGTAATGCGGATTCGTCAAAGGGATATTTGGAACAATGTGGTATCGTTAAATTTCCAAATGCCGGACAGGGCGTTGTTAACGTATTGGCATTTTTGGATTCGACATGGCCATATAGTCACAGACAGGCGATAATGTGGGCTTAACACAATTGTTGTTGTTTTTTTTAGTTCCGTCCATATATAACAATTTTTATGTATAACAATGAAAATAATTAACTAAATGTTTTCTTTAGAAACAATAAAAATAATTAACATAACATATTCAATATAACGTCTAATTGTTATTTAAATAAATAATTTTAATGAATTAAATTAATGCAATTAATCAGTTTACAATTTTTCTATACAGAAATTCATTAATATTTGTATAAATATTGGAAAGGTTTATATAAAAGATGGAAAGATTGACAGGAATGTTTTAATTGCTTGGAAATTTGTTCGTTTTTTTTTAAATTTATGATTTATTGAAAAATTTTCATCATTCAAGGTTGAAAATGTTGAACGAACGGTTACGCAGATCGGGCTTGCCCGATACACGTTTCTTCGTCGTAAACGTCGATCCCTCATTTCCACAAAATGTTGATACAGCCGAGGACGAAGTGGAAAGAGAAGTCTGGCTTGGAGTTTCGCCAGAAGAGATTGAGAGATTTTCCGAACTCGATAGAACGTCCGATTCACTGGCAATGAACATGGATCCAGATATAAATCTCATTCAGGATAACGATGAGCTTGGAATCTGGAAAGAATTGAGAGGGTCCAGGGATCAAGTTTTGATCATTGATCGGTGATTCTTTTTTTTTACCTTGTTTTGATTTTATAAAAAAAAAATTGTCCATCGAAAACATATATAAAAACATTGACTGTCCATAAACCATGCTAAATGACATAAAGTTCAATACTTCATCGTCGAGTTTAAAATGATTTAATATCCATTTGTATTTAAAATTTTATTTTCTATTTTGTGTATTTTTTTTTAAAGAAAAATTATGTCAATTTAAAAATAGCTCTATACATTTGATGTCGATGAATCATTCGAAATAATAAAAAGTTACATTTCTCTTGGACTAGTTTATAACTGTTTAATTTATATTTTGAATTTTTGTATCAAGTTTAATATTTCGAGTATTTTTGTGAAGAAAAACAGTGTTATTTAAAGAAATATTTCTATGTTCTTTAGTGTGTTTTTTTCTTTCAGTGTGTGTGTGTTTTTTTTCTTAGAGCGAGAGTTTATAAGCAATTTCATCAATAAGTCTCATTCATTTGTTCCAGCTGTGGTAAACTGACCTACCAAGTTATCGTGCCTTGGAGCATATTGCATTTTCCCTACGTCAAAGCAGCTATTCTATCAACTTACAAGGACGAACCATGTGGGCCATGTCTCATCGAGCAGAACCCTCGAGAAATCTCAACGAGTTCAACTCCAAATAACACAGTCGATATAACGGAAGAAACTATAACTACGACTCCAGAAAATCCTAAAAAAATTACAAGCTCTACAACAAACGAGAGAAAAAATCTGGTTCCATCGACGAGCCAAACTGCAACGTCGAGTTTGTTTCAAACTTTCGATATCGCAACGGAGACTAGTGCAACCGCACGTAATCTTATCGTCGAGGATAACTATTCCATGACCGCGTCCAGCAGGAAGAACTACGAAGAATCGACGACTTCAATGATCTCTGGTACAGGCGTAAACGATGCGGAAAATTTTGATGTTATTCATCCTTTGACAGACTCGAGCTCCAATACAATCCCAACAAGCACAGAAAATCATTTCGACACTGAAACAATAAAAACTCCTGAAATTCAAGACAAATCCAACGATTCGAATAATGTGAAAAATGTAAATGATGAAAATGCTGAGAAAGATACAAGCATGACCATAGAGACCATAATCAACACGGCTACAGACAAAAGTGTGCATTATCAGATTGGAAAACATCCTGGAGTTGAAGAAGAATTGCTCGATACGAAAAATGAAAATAATTCTTTGAAGCAAGAAGAGAAAAATGATACTACCACCATGATTGATAATTCGATCCATACAACTATGAAAGAAATTGCAGATATTCCTGGCACACGATTTCTACATTCGGATGAACAATCGTCCATTCCTAAAACAGAGGAAAATATAGCGAATGATTCGGTTACAGATTTTACAACAAACGAGTATTCAACGATGAATGGGAATATAATCGACGATATCGTACAAACGACGACTGAAAATCTTACGGAATTCTGGAAAATGCCAATTCGCATAATAATGCACGCTCCTCATTTTCACGGTGACGGTGATTCGACGAGGATGCACGAGTACATCGTTCTCAAGACCGGAAGTCCTCACGTTCATCATCATTTAACATCTCACGATGCTACGAGACTCTACAGTGGTCTTCAGGATTTTCGGGAGAAATTAGATGATGTTAAAGAAACGGAGGACAAAAAATGGTCCATGAAAAGTCTCATTTTCAACAAGGATGAGAGCACGGGATTGTACGGTGAGGTCGCTGATTATTGGAGAGATTTAGGAAGTTTGGAGAATTACGAGGATACCGAAGAAACGGAGAGACCGGAGGACGAACGAATCGCCGAGGAGGTAACAACGACACGTTTCCTTCCAGCATATCGGTCCAAAAATCCTTTCGAAAAATTCCTATGATTTTTTATCATTGCCCTGGAAAATAAAAATTGTCAATGTATAACGAAAAATTGTTTAATCTTTAGGAATCAGTGAATGAAAGCTTGTGGAACAAACCTTCGAAAACCGACGACGAGAAATTCACGAAGGGCGGATCGAAAGTTACGACGGAAACTACGGAAAAGTCTCGAGTCAACATCGCGAGTGAGAACGTCGAGCAATCAACGGAGGAATACAATTTCGAGGAAGAAGAGACGCGCAACAAACTAATTGCGCATTACAGTAAACTTTTGCCATGGATTTACTATGTGCTTGATAAATAAATTAACGAATTCTGATGGATCGATGATATTAATTGGACAAAATGAGATTCTATTAATTATGATAAGAAAAGGAAAGAAATCGAAAAAATCGATTTTATTCATTGATGTAGATTGAATATATCGACGTACCATTCGCCGATTCGTTTCAATAATTCTTATGTTATATATCTATTGAGAACGAGCTGGAAGGGGATCCGTTGTAAAACCACAAATGTTGTGTGAATTATGAACATACGAGGGACGTTTATTAAGCTGAGGCGGATTCGCTCAGATCGTCGGAATCCAATTTCTATGCGTCTGTACTGCTGCTGGAACTGCTACTGCTGGAACTGCTACTGCTGCTGCTACTACTCGATGTACAACTGCTGTCGGTTTCGCTGTCGGAATCTGAATCAGATTCGCTATCGCTGCTATCATCAACTTTAGCAATCGGCAAGAGTTTGGACCTAAAACAGTTACAGACAAAATTTCATTAACAGTTTTAAGAAAAAATATTGTACGCTCTTATGGCTGCACAAAAGCTATTTTCCAATGGTTCTATATTCCTCAACTGTTGGACAGTTGAGGGTTTAACATTTTTGTCTTGAGACAGATAGACTTTAAAAAAATTTGAAATAGGGACTTGTTTCTAGCAGATACTTTAGAATTTGAAATAATGACGGGCGGATTTTAAGTGGTATAGGAAAAGTATACGGTCCAAGTGTTATGAAATGCTTCCTACGTTTCTTTTTCATGCTCTTGCAGCGTCATCTGTTCGGTCCCGTTAACGATCTCGTTCACATCATTCTCGAAACAGAGATTCTCGCCGTATACTGACCAAGTTGCTACCTCCAGTTCTTCGAGATCGAAACCCATATCAGCTTTGCTTGGTGAAATCTGTGAACGTTGTAAGATTCGTCAGTCAAAGATTTTTCGTATTTTTTCATAAAAAAATCAATATCTATCGTGTTTTCTCACATTGTCCAACATCGGGACGATCGATTCGATCACACTCGATGGTACTCTTTGTAACCAGATCAGGTAATCCTTTATATACAATTGATTCAGTAAGTAACGCGGCTCGTAAGAATTGTTAAACAATTCGTGAATTTCGCAAAAACGTTTGACGATATATTTCTTGCCTGTGGAATGAAAAAGAGATTTTTTGTCGTTTGGAACGTTAGAGCGACAAAAAGTGCGAATGATACTTTTGAAATTCAAATCGTACCTAATTTTACTACTTTCTTAACATCCTCGAAAGCTTGCATCGATAAATCCCAATTTCTGCAAAGAGGGTAACAAAGCGATCGTCTCACGCAGGCTCGTATCACTTCCTCCATGCTTGAAAAGTGCTGAAAAATAACAATGTTTTTACTTTTATGAAGAATATCTTTTCTATCGAATACTTATTTATCGACACAGGCGCATCAAAGCTAAACAAACCTGGAACCAGGAAAGTGTAGAACTCAATTTATTGATGTCCCAGCTACTTTCCGGTGTGTTTTCACCATTGGTTATTCTGTGATTATAACAGCTTCCAAAAAGTATATCGACCAAACCATAGAGAACTATCTGCGCCTCGTCATTGTCCAAGAGGTATTCCTTGTTCGGTAGTTCCTTCAGCAAATCCTTCTCCGCATCGGTCAATGTAATTTCGTCGGCTTTCAATGTCTCGAACTCGGGCACGAAGGATAGGTAAGGTTCGACGCATTCTTTGCCTACCAAATCGGCCATGTAGTGATCCTCGTTGAAATCCTCTTGTTCCTGCGTCTCTCGGAGTTTCTTACGATCTTCCATTGGCATACTGTCGGGCATCGGAAGATCGATTATTTCTTTTATCCATGCTGCCTATAATCATAAGAAAATCTTTTTTATGGAAGATGGAAAATATCGCTTATTCTAATCAATAACAAAAGCCAAAATCAGCAAAACAATTGCTTTTAGAATTTACAAGTTGAAAATATTCTTTAACTATCTATTTGGGGAAATGAAATTTAAGTAACTTTGTCTGTTAATAAGACGAGTAACTTTCGGTTTTAACTGAAGAGTTGTTTAGAACGCACATCGAAAGATGCCAAGGCATTGGAAATTTTGTTCGCAAAACCATATTTTGGAGGATTAAGAAGTAGAGAATTCGCAGTGGTGCCTGATGATGGAGTTTGTGGGACGAACCAATCGTCACCATTGTCAGTTTCATCATCATCGTCACTGTCTTTCAAAACATTGTTAGTTTCCTCGTTGTCCTCATTTGCTGCAGGGTTACCTAAAGCAAAAAAGAATCATAAAATTACATCAGACATGATTGAATGAATCAGCAACTAGAAGCAACCAGAAAGCAAAAATTAAAACAAAAACATTATTGTGAATAAATAAATAGATCAAAAATTCATATGAAAATTTACTAAAATTCTCAAACACATTGTAATAAGCGTTGGTTTATGTACTAAAAAATTAGTTATAAGTCGGTTCGATATTTTTATGATATTACTAGCACATTCAATCTTTTTTTTTTGCTTTGATAGACTTTTTAGTAATACATACTGATAACTTCGATTTTTGGAGCTAAGAAATTTCTGTTCTCCTTCGGCGGGGCCAGCAATGTTGTTATCATATCCAAATTCTCAAAGTTCTCTCCCTTGATGACCTTTGAAAATTTGAGCACGAATTCTCCCTTTTCGCAGTTATAAGATCCCGTGGATGCATCATTTTCTATTATTTCACCAGGAAGTTTTAACCTGGGTACAAATTGAAGTACAAAAATTAAACTTATACCGAACTGGAAAACCCGATGCAAAAATAATTTTAGCATATAACGAAAGATTCGAAATACCTCAGGTAATACGGGGTCGAGTAGAATCGAAAATCTGTTCCTTCAACATAGACCTCTGTGTCCTTTATATTAGCATAAGGCGCATGAACATTAACTATAAGTTCCGAATCCGTTTGTGACAGTTCGAAACGAGGTGTCAACATTTTGTAGGCGGGTCGCACAAAGTTTATTTATAATTTGTTTTCTTCTTCTGTTGAGATTTATCGAAGAATCAAGACTATGCAGATTTTTAGGTTAAGTCAACCCCGTTACCAGCGTTACCACTTTGCTCTGTTATTACTGTGTTTCTCGCAGCTTCCGCAAGTTCCCAGGTACATCAATATATACATAGGCCCATCCGTACCCCCCTTGTCCAACCCTTTCTTCGTTACTGACGACCAGTTTACCTAACCTTACCACAATCTTCGAATCACACGTGCGCGCTTCTATCCGTCTACGCGATCATAACCTAAAAGTCATAACACATTTTGTCAAACTCCCGGCCGCGTGGTTCTCACATTCAACATTAATTCCATTGCTTTACTTATAGGTGAAAAATAATGAAAAGTGACCGGTGAAATTGGAAAATTTTTGCGATTTTTGAGAACCGTGATATTAGGCAATTGTACACGTGTAAATGATAATACACCAACGAAACGAAAATGATTCGGACGAACAACCCGTTCGGAAAGAACAACTCGTCGAAACACTTGGATCCTAAACGTCTTATGTTTTCCGTGTTTACGGCAGATGATATAAGAAATTTGAGTGTTGTCAAGATCTGTACACCACTGTCATTCAATATTTTGGGGAATCCCCTGAAAGGTGGACTGTACGATCCCGCGCTCGGTGCGTAAAAAAACAAAAATTATGGAGCTAACAGAAAAACAGTATTCTTAGTTATTAAAATGAGAAGGCACAAAAGTTTACTGCTTATCTTCATTTTTATTCGAGTAAGGCAAAGGATAGTGTTATTTGATCTTAAACATCAAATGTCAGATTATTTAGATTGAATTGCGCAATCAGTGAATTGTACTGTTTACTTTCCATTGTTGTCAAATTTGACTTTTGTCTATTTTAAAATGCTATCAAATTTCATGACGTAGGTAAAAAGCAAAGTGTCCTCTTTTACTTGTCTATAGTAATATGATTGTACATCATTCGTTTCTACAGGTCCTTTGAACGATCATTCCGATCCATGTGGTACATGCGGCGAGGGTATACTACGATGCACTGGTCACTTTGGTCACATAGATCTACCGATGCCAGTCGTGAATCCATTGTTTCACAAAGTTCTCTGTATGCTCATGAAACTGTCGTGCCTACAATGTTACATGCTTCAGATACCGGCTCATGTCAAGCTATTGCTCACCGCAAAGCTTCAACTGCTTCAGGAAGGTTATCACAATGATCTCGAGGGTTTGGAGCAAGAAGTAAACTCGACGATTGCAAACATGCATCAGATAGGCGAAGCGGAGCTTGAGTTCATACGTGACATTATCCACACGTACATCGAGACACTACACAACAGATACCATTTCAATCCAACATTGAGTAACGGGGAAGGCGAATTGAGTCTGAATACGAAAAATTTGAACATGCAATGGCAAACATACCTTCAGACAGTGCTCAAACAATTTTCTGCTGGTAAGATATGTATAAGTTGTCAGAATGCGATACCGAAAGTTACGATACTCAAGAACAAGATAATGACGACTAAAGCAGCGAATGTGAACATGGATATGAGCGAGGGTGTCATACACAAACTAGAAACGGTTTTGATAATGCCAGATCAATCGAAGGAGTACATGCGTCACCTATGGCACAACGAATCGGAAATTTTACGAGTTTTGATACCGTGTCTCGGTATGATCGATCTTGAACATCCAACTGATATATTTTTCTTCGAAATCGTGCCTGTTCTGCCGCCTCTGGTTAGGCCCGTAAATTTCCTTGACGGTCAGCTCGTCGAGCATCCTCAGTCTCAGGTCTACAAATCTATAATACAAGATTGTCTTGTACTACGCAATGTCATACAGACGATACAGGACGGCGATACCACTCAACTACCGGAAGAGGGAAGACTCGTGTTTGAACAGATAAGAGGCTCGAGCGCGATCGAGAAGCTTCATAATGCGTGGCAAGCTTTGCAAGCAAATGTTGATCATCTGATGGATCGTGAACTTAGCAAAACTGCCGAATCGGCGAATTGCCAAGGTCTTAAGCAAGTTATAGAGAAGAAAGAGGGTATTATTCGTATGCACATGATGGGAAAGCGTGTTAATTTCGCAGCTCGCTCGGTCATAACACCAGACCCAAATTTAAACATTGACGAAGTTGGCATACCCGAGGCTTTTGCCTTAAAATTGACTTATCCAGTACCGGTAACACCCTGGAACGTCACAGAGCTCAGAAAATTGATAATGAACGGTCCCATGGTGCATCCTGGAGCCGTTACGATCGAAGGCGAGGATGGTGTCGTCAAACGTTTGACGGATCGCGACATTACCCAGCGTGAAGCCATAGCAAAGCGTCTACTAACCTGCAGCGACAAAACTAACAAATCCTTTCTCGGTATCAAGATAGTTCATCGTCATTTGCAAAATGGTGATATGCTTCTTCTAAATCGTCAGCCGACTCTGCACAAACCCAGTATAATGGCACACAAAGCCCGGATACTCAAAGGAGAGAAAACCTTGCGTCTTCATTATGCTAATTGTAAAGCTTATAACGCTGACTTCGACGGAGACGAGATGAATGCTCATTTTCCACAAAACGAAATAGCACGAAGCGAGGGTTACTTCATCGCCAATGTTTCGAATCAATATCTCGTACCGAAAGACGGCACACCCTTGGGTGGTTTGATTCAGGATCACATGGTATCAGGAGTACGACTAACGCTGCGAGGAAAATTTTTCTCACGCCAGGATTACATGCAACTGGTTTATTCAGCCATTTCCGATACACCGGGTGAGCTTATACTCTTGCCACCCGCTATTATAAAACCCATGACTCTGTGGTCAGGAAAACAAGTCGTCTCGACCATTATAATAAACTTAATACCTCGTGGCAGGGCACGCATCAATCTCACCGCATCGGCGAAAATTGGTGCCAAGGAGTGGGAAGCCAAAAAGCCAAGAACATGGAAATGTGGCGTTCCATTTACGAATCCAAAGACGATGTCGGAAGCCGAGGTTGTCATAAGGAACGGTGAATTGTTATGCGGTGTACTGGACAAAACCCATTACGGGGCGACACCCTATGGTCTCATACATTGTCTCGCTGAGCTCTACAGTGGTGTTGTCTCGAGCAAAGTACTCAGCGCCTTTGGAAAATTGTTTCAGGCTCATCTACAACGAACAGGTTTCACACTGGGTATCGAGGATATTCTCATCGTTCGCAAAAATGACAAGAAACGCAACGAGATTATAAAGCGCTGTAGGGTAATCGGCGATGAGTTACAAAAATCAATTCTGGAACTGGCGGAAACGACCGATAGGAGCGTCGTTGAGACGAAGATGGAGGAGGCTTATTGGAAAAATCCAAAATTCCGGGCTCAGGTTGACAGAAAATACAAAACGGCATTGGACGTGTTCACAAACGATATAAACAAAACTTGCTTGCCAGCTGGTCTGTTGAAAAAATTTCCGGACAATAATCTTCAGCTGATGGTTCAGTCAGGAGCGAAAGGTTCAACGGTAAATACTATGCAGATCTCGTGTCTCCTGGGACAAATTGAGCTCGAGGGAAAGCGACCACCGCTCATGATAAGCGGTAAAAGCTTACCGAGCTTTCCGGCTTATGATCCAACTCCAAGATCCGGTGGCTTCATAGATGGACGTTT
Organism: Netelia fuscicornis; assembly: GCA_946811545.1. Lineage (NCBI taxonomy): Eukaryota > Metazoa > Arthropoda > Insecta > Hymenoptera > Ichneumonidae > Netelia > Netelia fuscicornis. Next base: position 8,555,900 of record OX328014.1, read on the forward strand.
CATGACTGGAATACAGCCTCAAGAATTTTTCTTCCATTGCATGGCAGGTCGCGAGGGTCTCATCGATACCGCTGTAAAAACTTCACGTTCCGGTTATCTCCAGAGATGTCTGATTAAACATTTGGAAGGCTTAACGGTGAATTACGATTCGACCGTGAGGGATTCGGACGGCAGTCTCGTTCAAATGGGTTACGGTGAAGATGGTCTCGATATTCCAAATTCAAGATTCTTACGGCAGGAACAATTGGACTTCCTTGTCGAGAATCGAGACGCGATCGTCGATCCTGAACTCGTTCAGCATCTCAAGTCAACCACTGAGTTTGCCAAGATCGCCAAAATGTCGAAAAAGATCCGGAAATGGCGAGCCAAACACGGTGACCTTTTGCAAAAGAGACGCATCAGCGAGTTCGCGAGATTTTCAGCTATAAATTCGAATCCATCGAGCTCCAAGAGTAAACGCATCGATCCAAACAGTGGACGAAGCAAGCATGCGCTTTCGTTAATGAAGAAATGGATAAGAGCCGAGGATGATGTTAAAAAACCACTAAGAATGGAATGCACCAGATGTCCCGATCCGGTTACTTCTACCTATCGTCAAGATCTTGAATTTGGCATACTGACAGAAAAACTCGAGGGTCTCGTCGATGAGTACATGAAGACGAAGAAGAACACGATCGATAAGGAAGCTATGAAAGATCTTATCTGTACCAAAGTTATGAAAGGTCTTTGTCCACCCGGTGAACCGGTTGGTCTTCTCGCTGCTCAATCAATTGGTGAACCATCAACTCAGATGACCTTGAATACCTTCCACTTTGCTGGTCGTGGTGAGATGAACGTGACCCTTGGTATACCTCGTTTGCGAGAAATTCTCATGATGGCCTCGAAAAATATCAAAACCCCAAGCATGGAAATACCGTTCAGGAAAGATTTGCCAAACGTCACACGACAAGCTAACAAGATACGACTCAAATTGACAAAATGCATTCTCGCTGACGTTCTCAAGACTATCAAGATCGACAGAAGGATGGAACAAACGCCGCAGCGACAACTCGAGTATACCCTCACGATAGATTGCCTTCAGCACAAATATTACAAGGCTGAATTTTGTGTAAAACCCGAACAGGTCATCGACCAAATCGAAAATGTTTATTTCAAAGAAATATTTCGCGAGATGAAGAAGATAGCCAAAATGCAAGGGACTCTGTTGCACGTCGAGGACGAGAAAAACATTGGTAAATACGACGAGAACGCTGCTTTGGATGAGGATGAGCCTGAGGTAGGAACGTTGAAGAATCGAGGAAAATTTGCTCTTGGCGAAATGCACGAATCGTCGGACGAGGAGGAAGCTGCCGAGGATGCCGATGCTACAGCGACTCGATCGTTGTCGAGACATCGAGAGAATCAAGAATACGAGGATCCTGAGGACGAGGAAGTCGACGATGCTGGTAGAGCGCCTGATGATGAGGAGAAAGCTGAAACTCCGATTGTCGTTGACAAAATCGAGGATGAAGATGATCCAGCGGCGGTCGTCTGGAGAGCTGAGAAAATGATTCCTGAACAGAGGAAAAGAGACGTTGTTAATAGACATAATTTTGCGTTGGAGTATGATTATGATAACGAGCGATTTCTATGGTGCACACTCAAATTCTGGGTAAGTTGCGAGGAAGATAAATTTGATTTCTTCTACCGCAGGATTTTAATGCAGTTGCTATTTTGCACTTTTATCAAGAGACTTTTCTTTGAGTAGAAACAAAGATCTTTAGACTGAAATTTGTCCATTTCTTCCTTGTAATTATTGTTTCTTTTAATGAAATGTTGCAATGACAAATGTTAAATTCCATTGACGTTATTTTTATTTTTTCATTGAAGGATTCATCGAGTATTCGCATATTTAATTATTTTTGTGAAGTTATGTTTAGTTATTTTAATCTTCAACCGAGTGAAAAGAGAGAATTGCACATAATTTGTTTTGCACTTTTATCAAGAGACTTTTCTTTGAGTAGAAACAAAGATCTTTAGACTGAAATTTGTCCATTTCTTCCTTGTAATTATTGTTTCTTTTAATGAAATGTTGCAATGACAAATGTTAAATTCCATTGACGTTATTTTTATTTTTTCATTGAAGGATTCATCGAGTATTCGCATATTTAATTATTTTTGTGAAGTTATGTTTAGTTATTTTAATCTTCAACCGAGTGAAAAGAGAGAATTGCACATAATTTGTTTTGCACTTTTATCAAGAGACTTTTCTTTGAGTAGAAACAAAGATCTTTAGACTGAAATTTGTCCATTTCTTTCTTGTAATTATTGTTTCTTTTAATGAAATGTTGCAATGACAAATGTTAAATTCCATTCACGTTATTTTTATTTTTTCATTGAAGGATTCATCGAGTATTCGCATATTTAATTATTTTTGTGAAGTTATGTTTAGTTATTTTAATCTTCAATCGAGTGAAAAGAGAGAATTGCACATAATCTTTTCTGTTTGCAGTTGCCTTTGCAAATGTTGAGACTCGATTTGCCAAAAATATTAAGGAACGTAGCGAACAAGGTCGTACTGTGGGAAACACCTGAGATAAGAAGAGCGTTCACGTTTCAAAATACAACTGGCGAGACGATTTTGAAAACCGATGGATTGAATATTGTTGTGAGTTTAATTTCTTATTTATGTTCAATCATGGAACGAATTTTAAGAATATGAAAAAACTCGGCCTATTTATAAATTAATTTTCCTTCTTCTCCAAGGAAATGTTCAAATACGCCGAGATTCTAGATCTTCAAAGACTTTATTCGAACGATATCTACGGAATATCGCAAACGTATGGTATCGAGGCAGCGAATCGTGTGATACTCAGGGAAGTCAAGGACGTTTTCAAGATGTACGGAATAACGGTAGATTCGAGACATTTGTCTTTGATCGCTGATTACATGACTTTCGACGGTACTTTTCAACCTCTCAGTCGCAAGGGCATGGAGCATTCAGCATCACCATTGCAACAAATGAGTTTCGAGAGTTCGCTCAATTTCTTGAAAAACGCCACGCTTCAAGGTAAACCAACATTTTTTGCCTTTCGTTTAGAAGCAATACGAATACATTCGTTTTTGGTTCTTCTTTTTAAGTATAAAACTACAAAGCGATTGGATTTTTCTAGTAGTTCAAAGTTTTGATTGTTTTTGTTCTTCACAGGCAAACAGGATGATTTGGTTTCACCATCGAGTAGATTGATGATCGGACAACCATGCAAAACCGGCACTGGTGCTTTCGACGTTTACTTGAAAATGCATACTCGTCAGAGTCGATACCATGCTAGTGGCTTGTCGGTGGGCGTATAATTCCATTGGTAAAATTGGCAATTTTTCATGTACAAAAAAGTCGCGAATGACTTGTCGAAAAAACTCAGGCCGGAATGTAAAGATTTGTTTGTCGTCCATTTTCGCTTATATCTATTTTTACCATGTACGAAAGGGAATAAATGAAGAGTGAATCGAAGCGTTAGCCCGTGTTGTGTAACATTTTAATGAAATTTTTCTAATTCAATTATTTTCAATACCTTTTGTGGTTTCCATTTTCGTTATTCTTTTTTTTCATTGTTCAATACACGGCCTTGCGGCCTTAGACTTCCTCACAGTTTCAATAATATTCAGTTGTATATATTTCACAAGCCTATTTTTTACAGTTGATTCTCGGTGGCGAAACAAAAAACATCAACGGTACAAGATCAAAATGTAATTGTGCCAAAATTTTAACGAGTTTATAGTAAACTTATGCAACGGCGTAATAATAATATCTCAGAGTCGTTTGGGTAAACACAATGATTGGCTGCGCGTTGAATTTTTCTCTTTGAATTTTCCAACACGAAAGCAACGCCGGCGGCTTGTGGATACTCATATTCTTTTTTTGTTTTCGCGTACAGTATATTAAGGAGCGATTGCTTCGGACATATATGTATATTTTTTTACAAAGGCAAATGATTTTATCGACGGATTTTTTCCATCTCGCTACGTTCACTCGTGCTCGGTTATCGTCTTTTTGAGTCTATCCAAACTGGCGCCGCTGAACATGTCCACCTACAAATTAAATACGTCATGATTATTCTTCAACTGTTTCAATGATTTCATGATATTTAAGGCATCTAAAGTAATGCAGAAGCGAACAATCATTTTTATTATTGTTAGAATCGTACTAACCTTCTCTCCGTTCTTGAAGAAGATAAAAGTGGGCATACTAGTGATTTCGTACTGGGAGGCGAGTTCCTCGGTCTCGTCAACGTCGACCTTGAGGAAAACAATGCTCTTCATGTGCTGTTTATGTAAAGAGAGAGAGATTAGACATTTTAATTTTATCGAAGAAAATATTAGAATGTTTTTGAAGAAGAGTAGCGAACCTTGGAAAGTTCCTCAAGCTGGGGAGCGATCACCTTGCAAGGTCCGCACCAAGTTGTAAAGAAATCGACGACAACGAGCTTGTTACCAGCCTCGGCGAGCTTCTCCCTCAGTTCCTCCTGAAAAAGTACGATCATTTGAATACAATAATATCCTGATTGATTAAATCAAGTTCGAAAGACCTTGATAAGGAAAAGTGTTCCGCGTGGGAAAAGACCAAGCACGCATCTATTCTTTTTCATCTAGAAAGGAAAAAACGCAAGTTTATACAATAACACGGATATTATGCCCTTGCAATACATTATTTTTTCCCAAGATTCCCAAATATTACCCTCCCTCTACAATTTTAGACATGGCTAATTTCCACCTGTTAACTTGTATAAACTTTTGCAATAACACGATGAAAAATTTGAAACAGCAAACTACTTTCCAATTCAAATTTCTCACATGACATCAATCACATCATCCGTGGTAAACCCTCGGCTGATGTTAATTTTATTATTCTATCGCAGGACATTGGAATTTTGTAGGTTAAAAAAGACTATTTAAAAATGAGCAAATTTAACGCTGTCGATAAGAAAATCGCTAACCTATTGTGGCTTAAAAAACATTGGTCATTACTCCATGACGTGTTAGGCAAGCTTCTTATCAGTTATCGAGGATAATTTAGGAACCGTGGAGGCATCAAGAGTTTTTCTAACCAACAAAACCGAGTCCACCGCAAATCATCCGATATACGACAGTTCATATATTATCTCGATTCTTCGAACATGACTCGCACATGTATGTAATTCAATTCCAACATCCAATTACATAATATCCCAACTTTTATAAATGTACCCCCTTAAACATATCGTGATAAACTGATAAATTGCTCGAAAACGATGATAACGTATCGTACATTTTATACCAGATAACTTAAGGTTAGAGGAGTCTTCGTAATTTATCATCTTATAAGTCTTGGATTACAAGGAGAGAAACGCGCGAAAGACCAGGATTAGGTTAAATCGGTGATATTGAGGTTGATAGCGATTGACAATTTTACGTGATAATAAATGATCCACAAACGAATGTCATTTGTTTCATCAATTTTTCCAAACGTATTCCGATCCCCCACCATCGATCATAACACGTTTCATATTTGAACACCAGGGGTTTTTATCTGATCGCCGAATATCAAGTGGATGGAGATAAACGATCGATGAACAAAACCGCTCGCGAATTCACTGGTCACTTAATCAATAATTATAGTATTTCCGATAAACAAAAAATGAATTGCGTCGATTACAAACCGCGATGAAAATGTAGTTCCATCAAGCGTTGCTAGAGGGACGTGACGAACAATATACGCAAACGAATTCAGACGACTACAGAAGGAATATGCCTATCCTTAATTTGTAACGTGAAATGGTGTACCCCAACGAGCTTGTGCACCCCAATGACTGGCGTCGCTAGTGTCGCTATAATCATGTGTTAGGTCACATGGACACGCTCTCGTATACCTCACACAACCTCATAGCGTAGCTCCGCCTCCTCTCTCACCAATCACGTACGAGAAAGCACGTCTTGCAGTCTATCTCGCTTTTTCTAATGCGAGGTATAGGTTGGGATACACGTGCCGTCCCTCTCTTTTTTTGTGCTGTTTATCTCGCTTTTTCTAATGCGAGCTATAGGCTTGGGTACACGTGTCGTCTCTCTTTTTTTCTGCACTGCTATTGCCGTACCACAATGAGTCGACATATATAATATCGACGCCCAGAATTTTCATAATTCTTTTTCGTTAATATATATGAAAAATAAAATTTATATATATGCAAAAAGCAACAAAACAATAAAAAAAAATAAAGATAACAAATACATTTCAGGGAGATTCGATCGTTCGCCTCTTAGAGTTGAGAATTCAGAGACGTCAGGGCTTTTACGTTCTTGTGGCTCCGCACACCGAGGTGGGTACAGTATCGGCGTGACGTCACGATCAACCGCCGCGACACCAAGTGGCAGTTTCTGGCGGAGAAAACTTTACTTCAAATTAAGGATAGGCATATTCCTTCTATAGTCGTCTGAATTCGTTGCGAACGATATACGATGGAAAGTTTCATTCGTAACCTACAAATATGCTGCAGCGAATTTTTAATTCCCCCGGGAAGATGATATTAAATTCTCACGATATTTTTTGTTTAACTTTGATTATAGGAAGGGTGTAATGTTCGAAAAATATCGTTCGATCAGTTCGCGTATAATGCAGGGACCGCGACGGTGATCGAGAATTTGGGTCGCGAGGAAATCCACGCCGGTAAAAAACGTTCCAGAATTCCGCCCGTTCGAATGATATATACATATATATATATATATATATATATATATATATGAACACAAGTATGCAGCAATAATGTAGTTCGTCGAGAACAATTTGTTCGGTGTAAATCGATAAAAGTGCCACGCGTCGCACAAACCACGCGCACTTTTCCTCTCAAGGTCGATGCGTATCCGGTCGATCGCTCACCATTGCTGAATTCCTTATGCGAAAGTTACGCGAGCATTGTGATGTCTGAGACTCTATTTACAGATTGTTGCAGTGAAATTTTGCCCGTGCAAGATATATAATAAGATACACACATATTTATATATATATATATAGATGTCGCATAAGCGTGGTGGACTTACAGCGGATCGAACTTGGTAAACCATTTTTGCGATGCTTTTATTCTCCTTTAGTATTCTTCAAGTAGTATTCACAAAGTTTGTCGACTGTGATCAACGATGCTTACACGAAGACGCTTTGCGTGTAACTGGAATACCGTCGGCGAGAGGTGTACCTGTAGCCTGTAGCGACGTCGGGGATTGATCGCTGGAAGGCCATTCCCCACATATACGCGCACACAAGCTAGTCGTCCGAGTTTTCACGATGATACCCGAACGCTCCCCGATTTTACAGGATTTTACTGTAGACTTCCTATACATATATATATATTACGTATTTTATAATGGTTACTTTTGCCAACACTTCCGCGAGGCGCAAGCTTTACCAAGGCACATATTCGTATATTTTCTGTTAACTTACGAACTATGGTTTCCACTTATCGCACATCCTTTCCTCTATAATATAAGCTATTTATAGAACGTCATACAAGCCTCGTTATATTATTTTTTTTAAAGCAAATGGTACGGTTATTTCTTCATTCTAGTCAATACATATACAAACTATGAAGAAATAACATTGCTATTGATAAATAAATCGATCGTGAGTTCTTAAATATATAACCAAAAAGAATTTCGTTGTTTTGAGGAATAGGCACGAGTCATGCGCTTTACACAAGATTCGACCATGACATCATAATGGCGACAGATCTCGCAATACAGTTTGGTTCTGCAGATGATGATGTATATGTATATAATGGATATATATACGCAGTGATGCAGTCCGTATGATTCATTTTCGAGGCTATGATGATAGACATAATTTTATAGCTGTATATATGTACAGTGTATGGCATACCGATGCTCATACGACATCTTTTATAATTCGAATCGATTAAAATCATGAATTCACCTCGATAATCTTGGATCTGTGCGACATACTGTATGTGACTATATATATATATATATATATATGACAGTATATTCGCGCCGGTTATTCACTGTAAATGAAATAAACGACTATCAGACGATTTATTTGAGGTTAAGATAACTTTGATTAACTATGAGGTATAATTTCACTATTTTGTCACGTCGGACTCGGAAAGAAACCTGTAAAACCTGACACTGGACCTAAATTCCTAATGCCCGTAATACGCAACATGGTCATCTTAGCGTGGCCGCTATAGTGTGGCGCTAGTAGTACTGCGCGTTTCCCCCGTTTCCCCTCGCCGCGTCGTCGACTACCATAACCGTTCTGAACGCGTCTATAAGGTATGTCACAGTCGTCACAGTCAACGAATTGTATGAATACGAGCCTCGCGCAGTACTACTAGCGCCTCTAGCGGACGGCGACTCTAAGCTACACAACAGGAAAGATTAGTGCCAAAGACCTGCTGTAAAATAACTCATACCTAACCTCAATCATTAATAACAGTCTTCATGGTTTCGATTTTTCGAATAAAAAATATATTCACGAAAATATATATTGGCTATCATCTATTTCACAAATAGATTATTACTAAACAATGTCTGGCGAATTTCAAAGTAATCGATTTATTGTAATACAAGGAAAAAAGGGGTTATGTAACACGAGGAAGTTATTAAATCGATAGTAGGCATTCCCGCCACCAACCACGGTTTTTTGGAAAAAGTTGTTCATCGTTGATTTTTGTATTGTCGTATATAATACATTACAGATTCAATTCATTTCGTGTTATTATTACACTCTACGTGATATAGGAAAATATATCACGTATGAGAATAACTTGTAATGGACGGTTAAATATTGAGGGTGACATTGAATAATAACGATTATATGAGATACATAGGTGTACAAGTAGAATGTTTTGGGAAATCGGACTATCGAAGAATCGATCGAGAATTATAAACACCGGGAATGACCTCGAACGTACACACGCACGAGGATCGATAATGTAGAGGATGTAGAGCAGAGTAAAGTATCGCATGCTACGAATATGGTTGGCGCCGAAAAGGCGTGACGCTTGTAGTGCCAAGTGGACGTAGTTCGCAAGTCGTCATCGACGCCACTGAACGCTCGGTCGATCTAGTCAGGGGCGTCGTATGACGTATAAGGACGGAGGAACATACTTCGATAAATATTGGGTGGAACAGCTCGACTCAATGAGTGTAATTTTGCTGGTGGATGAATCATTGTAATAACAATGTATAGTTAGTATTTATATATATATAAATTGCTCCATGCAGCAGCGCTGCCTGCGCAGCCCGGATGCGCGGTGTCGGCATTGCTATGACAGGACTAAAACCGAATGCTCATCAACGATTCTTCTCGAATTTTAGCAGCATTTCGAATATTAATAAGAAGTTAAAATTTATTCGTATATTAATAATAAATAGAATAGAATACCTTGTTAGAATTGAAATTTAAATCTGGTCCGAGAAGTTTTCTTATTGTCTCTGAAAATCCAGTTGTTTTAACCAGCAAAAAAGACCTAGTATTTCATACTGTATTGGTAATGTTAACAATCGTGACCAAGAAAAAGTTTACTTTGATTAAAAACAGTATAAGAAAACGTATAGAGCAAAACGACAACTTACGTTTATCATTTGTTGTCATATTTTTTATTTCTACGAATGTAAAGACGAAGGAAAATACATAAATATAAACAAAAATATTGATAAACATGCGTATAATAAATTGTAGTTCCCTTTCTTATCGATGCGACAATCGGGGGTCGAACAGTTTTGTTAGTTCACTGGTAAAAACGACATGGAGCTTAGAGGGCAGCACTGCACGGTAAATTCACGCAAACGCATATAAAAGCATTGGCCTTGCTTTCCTCGGCTGTAGTGGAACGGTGTCGCGTGCGTTTTATCGGTTATTTTTCTCTAATTTATCGTGGAAAAATTAAATAAATGTGCTCAAAAATATTAATGTGAAACATTGAAACAACGGCCAACTTCGTGATGTCTGGACAATTCTTGAGAAGTCTAAACAACAAACTTGAATATGGATCGTGATGACGATGGAGAGATGGAGGAGCGAAGGTCCATTCGAGATTCTAGCAGAAAACTCAAAAAGTACGGAAGCACATCGAAACACATGACGCGAAACGAACACATAATAAAACACATTGTTTCCAAGACGGATACCCTGCAAGGTATCGCACTCAAATATGGAGTTACGGTACGTATCAATCGCGATCAACACTTGACTTTCACTACGCTCTGATAAACTCGTGACTTGTGATTTTTTTTTTTTCGTAATTGACGGTCAACAATGTTGGGTGTTTTTGTGATAATACGTCTCGTCTCAACGTCGTAATGATATCTCGTTCGAACTCTCGTCAATTTGTAAATAAATATGTAAATAATGTAATTGTACTAATATTGTAAAAAAATCTTAAACCTACTGTATATTATTGCAATTTCGTACCACTGGGAACCCTATTTTGTCGGTCAATACATGGTTATCGTCGATGTTACTGTTTGAAAAAAAGTTAAAAATGTTTTTTTATTTATGGCAAGAAATTTCAGTGAAATTGAAGACTGTTGAAATAACTGCTGAGACGATATCAATTATCATCATATTTGTGATTACCGCTTTATTTATTTTCACCGGATCACCTTGGTCTTTTAATACAAATATTTTTTTTCAGGCCTGATTCAAATTTTGTTATCTTCAAAATAATAATTGTCAAAAAAGTGTATACTCAGTTGTTTGTTATCTGCCGTCGGTGTCTTACAGCACTTTAATTATATAGTTTGTAAAGATTTAGAAAGATTTTGTTTCTTATTTGAGATTAGCAATTTGTCTGAATACGTCGCCCAACTTGTCTAATGGATAATATTTAGCTGATTGCTTAATTTCAAAATTGGGGTAATGTTTGTAATAAAAGTTAATCGTTTTTTCTAAATTCTGGTGTAAAATTGAAACTGTATCTTGGAAATATGAGTTACAGTTTTTGTTACCGACTGAGTTTGTTGTACTTTGAGTGCGATAAACTTGGGCTTGGAGATAAAAGCTAATCAATTGTTAGGTGATAAATATGTGTGTAAGGAAACTCTGTTAATATTAATATAATCACTATTTGAAAATACTTAAGTATTTGAACATTGATAAGAAAGCACAAACATATTTTATCTTTTGCAGACTGAACAGATTAGAAGAATTAATAGACTGTGGGCATCGGACAGTTTGTTCTTACGTGAACATTTATTGGTTCCTGTACCAGCGGATGCTACTTCGCCTTTAACGAATGCTGATGTAGCTCTTTCCGATGAGAATACAAATACCGCTTTATCGAACGTAAGTTTTTAATCTCTTACCGAGAGGTGCGAAATGATTTTTGAAGTTCAGAAACTTCTAGTAACTGGGCGAGAACATGTTAGGTTTATATATCTTTGTATTATTTTCATCTCGTTTTTTTACTGAGTTTTAGAACACAATTTAAAGAAAGAATCCTATGGATTTTTATTAAAAATGTAGAGAAACTATATGAAAATAATTCATATACATTTATACATCAACGAGTAACATTAAATTAATAATGACAATTACGAATGTCGTTATTTCGATGAAAGTGTAACTCCTTAGATAATTACGAACTTAGTATTACGTGCTGATGTTGATAATTCAGTCCTTCAGCTCGACACCAGTGACGTCCCCGAGCGACGAAGGGTCATCGATAACAGACTTTCTAGCAAAAATGGATTCCTCGATAGCGACTGTTAAAAATGAAGTTAAACGCGTTCAAGGAAGTAGCGAGTAAGTACATTCATTTTTGGAGGTGATTAAGGTGCAGCGTCACAACTTCTGATCACTTTGAAAACGTGTTTTGCAAATTTTCCAGAATGGTGGAATAGATTGACAAGAAATTGACTAGCTTATGCAAGTTCGAATCGTAATAAAAAGTAGCTGCACTAAATTTCATACCGAACGGTTGAATGTTGCCAGAAATTAATGGATCGCGTTTTGCGACCATGCCTGTCGCGCTCAAGGAACAACTTAATTTTTAATAATGCATTTGAAACCTATCAATCGATCGATCGTCTCCTATTTCGCGTTTTAATAAAACTCATTGGTATTACTCATGTAGGAAAGTCTAATTTGTAAAATAATCAACTGATTTTTTGTAAAAATACAGAATATTTGTTGTTTAAAAAAATACTGGCATGCATCACAATGAGCTATTAGTACAGAATTAGACATTTAGATATGCTGGCGCCTCTTTTCTTTGCATTTAATTAAATAATTGAAAATTCCAGATTTTGTTACGACGGCGATACTACACACGTACAGCGACGAAAAGCAATAGCTAGATTGCGCAACTCACATCCGGTAACGTCTTCAAATCCGGCTTCGGAAATGTCGAGCTCGGATCAGCTTAGGCCATTATCGACCAACGACGTTCACAGCCTTCCATCGGCTGTTGTAATGACACAAGGCAGGAGAATTAAAACTTCACTACAAAAGCTTCAACAGCAACAAGACGAAATTTTTCAATTGTAGCATCGATTTCTAATATAAAGTACGTTTGGTCAATGTGTTTAAAGTACTCAAATTTTATTTAAAAACAACAAAGACACAAACAATGAAACGCTGACCAGCACCGTACACAGAGTAGATAATATACAAGTACACTTGATAGACGAGTACACATTATACCTAGTTGACATTGTTTACTTTTGGATTCTCCTCTTGGTATGCCAGACGTGCCTTTACGGGTAGACGCTAAAATCATTTTCTCTTCAATTTACAAACAATTTAAAGATTTTTTTAAAGACGCAACAGGAATCGTTACGCATTCATTATTCAGCACACATTCGACTCTGTGTTACATCTCCAGTGGTCGTTTTCACAGTCGGAGATAGTGTTTATAGAATTTGTTACTAAAATCTATATACACGTGCATTTATATATATATACATATATATATATATAAATCTAGTTACCCAGTTACAAATGTTTGATAAAGATAAAAAACGTTGCTGTATGTATTAGTTAGCGATAAATAATTACCAAAAGTTTTAATTATAAAATCATCTTCGTTGTGATCCTTTGAACAATCGTTACTTCTTATCACAATTCTATGGGAAAGGAACATTCGTAAAACTCCATCTTAACCTAGTATTTTTATTTCTTATTGCTAGTCTGACACGTAGTCCAAATTCATGAGAGAAAGAAACAAATGTAACCGAGGAACAAATGGCCACGATCACTGGAAGACTACAATTTTTACTGTTGGAACATGCTTCTTTTTTTTTCATCTAACGGAGATAATTATGATCCGATAATTAACCCGGTTCTCGTATACGTATTGGTGATACAATAACTGGTAATAAATTAATTGACGGTAAAAATTGTCTTCAATTGTAAAATTGTGCCCTCCACATTTTCAATGTAGGTTGTACATTTGTCAGATAAAAAAATAATACATGAAAAATCGATAACTTGAATATACGTATGTATATATCTATACATATATAATCAATTTATAAATATATATATAAATATATATATGTATAGTATAAATGGTGCTCACACATTGTAAAATTGGTGGCAGCTGAGGTATGTAGGCGAGAAACGTTAATGGCGAATGATGAATGTACAGTTAAGCAGACTGATTAAAGTGTGTAGTTACGTTATCATAGTTTTAATGTAATCGCATCTTCATGAAAATAAATATAATTGTCGAGATAAGATTTATCAACGGAATATGCCCTAATGCAACACATATTAATGTTTAAAGCTATAACTCTCCGTTGAAACATCTCTGTGCACGTTGTAATATCCGTCGGGAATTCTTGTTTGTTTCTGACATCGTTTCAAATTCCTAACTCTTCCAGAATATTCCCAAGAGCCCGTCGGTTCTAACTCTTGTCAAGTGTAAAATATCAAGATCTAAATGTCATAGTGCATTGGGATTTGCAACTTCTGCTTCAACGCACCAACTGATTTTTCATACGATTCTCGAGCAGGATTCTTTTCAATACTTGGATGCAAACTAAATTACAAATAAACATTCGTGTTACTTCGTGGTGAAGTTGTATAGTACGAAAGTCTGGAAAATATTCGGAAAAAGGAAGCAATGAAAAGAGTGGAATACGCGTAAGGGTAATTTAGGAAATGCTTGGAAAAGAAGGAGCGATGGAATGCTTTAGTTACAGATCCAAGTCGTAGATGACAGGGAAGAAAGAGAAGACTTTTATTGGGTAGGGGATATTGAGAAGGAATGGAATATGTAGAAAAGAAAATAGGTCAATTGGGTAGCGACAGAGAACTGACGATCATTGATTCGTACGCTCGACTACTCTTCGTCGGTGTCTTTTGGTATAATTTAGTGAGGTTATGTTTGGTAACGGGGACTCGGCGCTTGGCAATATGGCGTCGTTGGGAGACGCTGCGTTATGCGCGCGCAGCGTTCTATCCCTTCCACAAATTAACGAATCAATGGAAATGCTCAACTCTTCTAGCGACTAATTCCAAAACCCACCACCAGATGTCATAGCATACAAGCAAATAATCAACTTTGATCTTTATAATAAATTCTTTTCACAATTTAATCAACGCCTTTTTTCCATAAATAATCATATCCCTATAAATATAAAAATCAAATACAGATATTTATTAAAGATTTTTCCTTTTTCCAAATAATATTACAATTTCTATTTTATTCTCAATTTTAAATACGTAATATTTTAATTACTTAACGTCCCATACACATGTGCCTAAAATCTAACGATATCATAAATATTCACATATACCACAGCGTATCTCTAGAAATTGATAAATTCCAAAAACGACAAATCACATATGTCCTTGATCAGTGATGATCCGATGTTTGATAACGCTCAAAGCCCTTTGTGTCTTGCCATAACTTATTTCACCGATCAAGATAAAACCAGCGATAAGAAGTCCCATCGATAATAAAAGAAACGGAGTTTGCATGTCTCTCAAATTGAAAGACAAATGCTTCGCTCTTTTTTTTCTTAATTTAGCGTTGACACTCTCGGCGACGACCAATTTATTAGTCGTAACGGAATTCCACAAAGCTGGCAAACCAGCTTCGGTTAGACGAGCCACGAGCTCGTTGAGTCTCTCGATATAAACAGAATTTTTCGGTACGGCGTAAGATAGATAATAAGAGCGTGGACATTCTGGAACAAGATGGATCAAGCTCTCACCCATATCGTCGATAAAACGTTGTTTCAACACTTCGAACGAACGTTCGCGAGTTAAAGCCGCCACATCCTTCTTATATGCGGTTTTTTCGATCGTTGATACACCCTCGTACTTAGTTATCTTAAATTTATTTCGCAAATTACGAATTTCTATTACCTCGCCGTCCGATTCCCCTAGGCCGAAGACATCTTGAAGATTCGGTGATCCGGAAGAGACAGCGATACCGGAAGCGTCCAATTCCTTCAAACTGTCGATTTCTTTGTAATACATCTCTTTGGTAAAACTGTGATAAAGCGTACCGGTAAAAGTTCCCATTACTGTCAGACCGAAGAGCAACAGAGCAGTGAGAATAATTCTTTCGATCTGAGTTGCTCGAAAATTGATCGGTGCTCCGATGAAGAGAAAAATCGTCATGATGAGTAACAACGAGTAGCTCGTACGTGAATTTTTCTCCAATTTGGACGTATTTTGGAAATTACGAAGGGCGTACCAAATTAGAGCGACGAAAAATTGCGTTATTACGAGACAGATCCATATTGCTGGATGAAAATAGTAAAATGTTCTGAGCCATCGAGGAATTTTTTGAGCGCGAGGTACCACGATGCAGAGACGATCGAAATCGATCGGTAGTGTGAATTCTATGACGTTTTTTTTTAGGGTGCCAGGTGTGTAGATTTTGGTGTACATCGCGTTAAAACCGATGTCGATCCTGTTGTACGCAGCATCACCTGGAAGATCGAAATGATTTTTTCATGAGATCGTGGAGTTGGAAGGATTGGGGAATTTTTTTAATGCGATGGATTTCGAGGAGAGCCACGTTGTGGAAGGAAAAGCATTCGTGGAAACAAGGGGATGAATTTTTTTTTTTTTTTATAAGGGCGAGTTTCATTGGGTACTCGTAATAGCGGAAATTTTGTGTAAAATATGGATATCATATCGTTGTCCTTGCAAAATTGACCGCTGTAAAATCAAAAAATGTAAAAATTTTCGGTTTTTTCAACCTTAGCTGAACTATTGTTAAAAAACGGGGATGGTAGTATCGTATTCTTGGTATGCGAGAGATTTCCGATCGAACGAGTACCCTATACAGCTAGTTTCGAAGAAAAAAAATTGGTTTGTTGTCGAGGTACCAAAGTTCGCGCCAAAGGGACCATTTTTTTTTCTTCAGAGAAGACTTTAATGGATGGTTGTGCGATCGTAAATTATCCTTAGTATACGAATATGACCTCGTTATTTCCGATTTTTGTAAATTTCACTGTCAAAAATTCAAAAAACCTAGAAATTTACGATTTTTTCAAACTTTGACCTTTCCGTTGCTAAGAACAGATACAATAATATCTTATTCTTAATGTACGGAAGATTCCCGATCGAACGAGTACCATGTAAAGATAATTTCGACGAAAAAATAATTTGCCGTTTCCAAGGTACCAAAATTACACTCGAGGGCCATTTTTATTTTCGTCGGAAATTACTGTAATAGGAGTCTATGGAATCGGAAATTTCCCGTACAATACGAAAATCGCATTCGCATTCCCGATTCGTCGCAATTTTTCTCTGAAAAGCTGAAAAACCGTTAAAAATCGAGATTTTTCATTTTTTAACTTAAAAATCGTGACGAACCAAGAATACAAATCTGATACTCGCATTATAAAGAACATTTCCGATTATATAATTGACTTATACTGTAGACAAAATTGAGAGAAGCCTCTATTAAAAATCGATTTCCCTACATTTACGTACCTATGGTCCCTACGAGGGTACCGTTGCTCAGAACATATCCGTACTCAATACCATCGGTCGGTGGTACGATATTAATGCTAAAATTCATATGATTTGCTATAGTTGACATAGTTAAGCCGTCAATGCCAATGTAACCCAGAGCCTCTTTCATAAACGGAAAATTGTGAGAATTCTCGGGACCGTACTTGATAACAGCAGGATGTGTCTCGAAAATCCCTATGTTGAGTCTATACCCCTGTAAATTAAAAACGCGTGGTATATTCGCTATGCTCGAAGGTGGAACGGCCCAAATTCTTCCGCGTAAACCGGAAGTCGCGTTTTTTAGAAAAGGATCGTAAAACCAAATTCGACGTCCCAGATTCGAGAATGGTGCGGCAAAAAAAATATTCAATATCCTGTGCTCCTTCCACAATTTTTGCAACAGAATCGTAAAAATCTCGATCAAGAATTTTGTACTTTCAGCATTTTCCTTTCCTCTCGTTATCGCAAGAACGAGAACGTAACGTCCGTTGTCCCAATTTTTGAAAAAATGTCCATTCATAAGAAAGGGAATGGAATCGTCAATGTGGATTACGAGAATTTCAACGTCCTGATGAGGAAAGAGTTTTGTCTCGGTGTGCGATGAATTTTTCGAAATTTCATTTTCGTGATTTTCAAGAAAAATTGGAAGATCGTCGATTATTTCTTCCTTTTCGTATTTCGAGAATAAATGGTAAAACGTTGGATTGTACGTGTCGTTGATCGTCGTGTAAGACCTCATCCTCATCGTTTCGACGCATTTGCTATGTACGTTGGTGACGAGATCACCGAAAAAATCACGGATTCGTCTGGAAGGATCGCTCTCCGATATGTCGTAAAGACTAAACGTTCTTCTTCGACCCGCACGACAGGTCGTTTTTCCCCAAAAGTTGATCACGTCGTTCCAGCCAGTTTCGCGATTCATCACGTCGAATTCTCCGTCTTCTTGCATCGTCACGATTTCCATTAGTGCGAGAAATACGAGAATCGTTGAAATCTTTAAAACAAAAAAAACATTTCAGATAATTTTCAATGGATTGAGATAATTATCTACAGGTAAATATAATTTGATGTGAATTTGAAATAAGATAAATTATTTTGGTCGATTGTAGATAAATCTAGTTTTTCGATTTCCGCGGGTCTAGATAATTTCTGGTGTTCTTAGAAGTATTTAGATAGCGTCAGATAATTTTAGATCGGGATAGATAGTTTCTAGATATTTCTAGATAAATGTATCTGGTACTTAGATATTTACACGAGGAAGATAACGATAGATATTTTTCGGATAATCTTAGATATATATAGATGGTATTAAGATGATTCTAGATAAATGTAGATATTTTCTAGATAATTTTACATAATTAAAATTTTTTAATTTTATCGAAAGAATTTTTACGATCCAACGAATTTCTCGTGATTATTAGAGAACAGAACAAACGAGCCCTAGAATTATCTAGTTTTCGCGAATGATGAATTTTCGATCTAATTGAAGTGATTTCTTATCGGCGAATTAGATAACATTTTTTTTCTTTCCCTTTCCACAAACGCTTTGTATTTCATAACGGGCCATTTGTGGCAACGAGCGGCACGAACTCCCGTAACAATAAATCAGCACGACCCCGAGCCCTGCTGGAACATAATTATAATTATCAGTCGTAAATTTAATTTTATGTGAAACACGAGATGGCATTAAACAGGTGTGCACGACCACGATGTGTTCGAGTCCATAAAAAACGTAGGGATTAAAAAAGTACGACGTTTGGAGAAGCTCCACGGGCTCGATATCACTTTTGCTGATTTACAATGAAAAGTTAATAATTTCCTACAACCTGCGAAAAGAAATAATATTTTTCTATGACAATAATATAATTTAATAACAACAATTTTTGATAATAATAATATAATATAATAATAATAATAATAATTTCTTAATCAAAATAATATAATATAATAATAATAATATTTTCTTAATCAAAA
Organism: Netelia fuscicornis; assembly: GCA_946811545.1. Taxonomy (NCBI): domain Eukaryota; kingdom Metazoa; phylum Arthropoda; class Insecta; order Hymenoptera; family Ichneumonidae; genus Netelia; species Netelia fuscicornis. The sequence goes on from OX328014.1 coordinate 8,574,819, forward strand.
TAATATAATATAATAATTTTTTTATTTTTAATAATATATTATTATATTATATTATATTATATATTATATTATAAATTATATATTATATATTATATATTATATATTATATATTATATATTATATATTATATATTATATATTATATATTATATATTATATATTATATATTATATATTATATATTATATATTATATATTATATATTATATATTATATATTATATATTATATATTATATATTATATATTATATAGTATATTATAATATTATATTATATTATATATTATATATTATATATTATATTATATTAATAATAATAATAACACTTCGTACATTTATTTTTGTATTTTCAACAAAAGATCAGTTAAAATTGAACGAACTCATTTTTTTCGAGCAGTTAGAAAAAGATGCCATTTTTTAATAGCGTAGGTGGATACGCGTCTGTAATATAATCGTGATAAACACTTTCGCACCTTCATCGTTAACATCACTTATCAGAGTCACGTATCGGTCAATCGGTTCTTTGTTTCTTGTCTACTTGGAATTTTTTGAGCAGATACAATTGTCACGTTCCACTCTATTGAAAAGAAAACTTGGTAAAAAGGCTCGGCGCAAAATGTCCCGAAAATGGCTAACCGAAGCCAACGAGTTCGATAGGGACGGTGACCGAATGATTTTGTTGGACGAGAATCGTGGCGTTTTGTAATAGCTCTGTATTTATTCCAATACGTACATTTAGCTTCATCAATATTCATCGAGACAAATTTTCATACCAGGTGCCCTCTCCCACGCTTTCCTCTTCATATCTCTCTCGGTATGTAATAAAGGCTGTTTCGTTCGTACTTAAATACAATATTGAAAAATCTGTTGACCCTTTAACGACCTCGAATCGTTATTTGAAAATGTAAAATTTATTTAAATTATTCTATTATTAAATATTATTAAAATTAAATTATTAAAACTATTCGTATAAATCAAACCGATTATCCCTTAATTCAAATCGATTATCCCATAATTCAACCACTGTTCCCTAATTCAATGCTCGATACCAATAATTCCATCAGCTTTTAATTAATTCAATACCTAGTTCCGATAATTCAATCAATTGTTACTCCAATTCCGAACTGATAGTCTCGTTCCTCTAACTCAACTCGGTGTTCCCATAATTCAATAATCCCATAACTCTTTTTTTCACAATTCTTCAATTTACTATCTTTCCAGTCGCAGTAATCCTCACTTTAATTCCTACTCCGTTAATTCAACTCCCTGTTCCCATAATTCAAGTATAAATTTCGCACCAATCTATGTCTTCGCATACGTGCAATAAAATAATTTATCGAAATGCTTAACGCGCTCGAAACATTCATTATTTCATCGAAGACTGTCTCGAACTGTCGCATAATTCTTGTCTCTCAATAATGATCATAATCATTAAATTACTGCCATAATTAAGATGTCGAGAATCGAGAAAAATGGAAACAAGAAATTGGGTTTTTTGTTGTTGTTGTATTTAAATAAGACATCTGTATTTATGATGTGCAAACCATTAAAAGTCTTTTACATCGACCATGGTAAACTCATCGTGGTTAATATTGAAGAGCATGGGCGGTTGACCTTCGCTCTAGGAGGGTGAGAGAGAGAGGGAGAGAGAGAGAGAGGGTTAGACGAGGCATTCGTGGATTGTCACTCGGGGAATACTGCTTCTAATGACACCCTCGGGCATAATCCCCGTTATGACCGCCCAGAGCACGAGAGAGGGTTGTGAACCGTGTGATAAAACACCTGATGGTTTCTACCCCTTTGCGGCGTTTAAACCCTTGGCATACCCTTCTCCTACCCATCAAACATCCGCGCATTTGTTACGCAAATAAATAAACGCTTGTCGTTGAGCAAACGTTCAATCATCGACCAATCGTAAGTCGGTCTGCTCGTTTTAATTACGAGCGATGTACATAATTATCGAATGATTTTTTGTTTTCATTGTTGGAAATTGATGTTTGTTTTTCATTAGGATAATTTGTTTTTGAATTTCAATTTTGAATGAAGATATTGAAAATTGTTTAATTGAATGAAAAAATCGAAAATTGTTTATTTAAATTATTGAATTTTTGAAATTTTTGTTGAACAATGGCTAATTTTGTTGGTATCGAACGTTATGGTGGTTTTCAGGCTGCGACGAATAAGAGGTATAATATTTATTTTTCATACGGACAATTTGTTATTGTAAAAATATGGTGAAGAGAAATGTAAAAATTTCGATTTTTCACGTTTTTTGTTGTTTTCGTTTTTGTTTTTGTTTTTATTATTATTATAATACAAAATTGGATAAGAAATACCTTCTTCTTTTTAATTAAGCTGTAATCTCTGTTTAAATGGACGAATGGATAAACGTGTACATTATTGTATCAACTGCAAGTTTCTGATTTTATAAAAATTTTAAAAATCACAATTTTTTAGTACAGATTTTAATCTTTTGCACGAGAAAATTGCATTAAAAATATTTATTTTTCATACAGACAATTTTTTATTGTGCAAATATGGTGAAGACGCATCGAAAAATTTCGATTTTTCACGTTTTTTGTTGTTTTCGTTTTGTTTTTTGTTATTATTATTATTATACAAAATTGGATAAGAGACACCTTCTGTTTTTTCGGTAAGCTGTAATTTCTGTTGAAATGGACGAATGCATAAACGTGTACATTATTGTAAGTATCGAATGCAACTGTTTGACCGAGATGCGCTTGATAGAGAAAAGATTACACCGCATCGATAATAGATATTTTTTTTTGTGCACGAGTTTATGTCTATCTAATGCAGGGTTGTGCTTCATCGACCAAGTATATTATACTTGTACATTTTTTCTCCATCGCAAAATCAGCTCATGCATCTTTACGACAATGCAGTTTACTGCATTGTCGTTTCTTTTTTTACAAACTACAATTTTACAACCCGAATGTTTTTTTCCATTATTCCAGGAAAAGTTGCTACAATTCTTTCATAAAAAATGAAATTAAATCAGATTTGTTAGTTCGTAAAAAAAAAAAAAAAATACACAGAATTTTAGTAAAGAGGTTTGAGTATTTTCTTTTTTCTATCGATGCAAGATTTCGTTCCCTCGGCTTAGTGATTCGTCAGTCGCCGATCCTTTCTCCCCAAGGGTTTGTTCGAGTCTGCTCCAAATCATCCTCTTGTCTCGATGTAACAATAAGTATTTAAATACATACAAAATTGTAAGTAAACAATTTTCTAAAAAGTTACAAAAAAATAATACAAATAATAAAATTAATAATTCGATATGTTATGCAATTCTATAAACATAAAATAAATATATAAATAACGAGAAACGTAATTAAATTCAACTTATATTTAATTTTGATTTCGTTTTATTTCCATTTCGTTCGAATTTGAATTTTTGCTTGCGGTCGAAAAACAGGACAAACTTTCAGCGATATTAAACAAATTTAGACAATTTCTAATTTGTTATATGTAAATTTTTGTCAAACTTCAATTTCATCGCATCGCTCGTTTGAATTTTGAAAATTTTCTTATAACGTATTAAAAACAATATTGTTGACTTTTTCTACTTAACGAGCATCGATGTCGTGTAGACTTCTCGTTACTCGCCTCGTGTACGTTAATCGGCCTGGACAATTTTTTTTTTCGCGAGAAAATTACAAATCGATCGTATAGTCTCATCAATTCAGAACGATGACAAGCCAAGGAATTTGTAGTCACATCCGGTGTTTGCGATCGAGTTTGTAACATGAAATTGGATCTCGGTGATGGTGACTGGTTGATATTTGCAAGCTTCCCGAAGAAACTACCCCCCACCCTCTGTTAACTTTACGCGTGGTTTTAATAAAAGGTTAGACGTAATTTTTATCGTACACCACGATAAACACAGCAAACCCATCACTAACGTCAAGAGACGCAGTTGGCACAAGAGTGCTCTTCATCAAAATTTTGTTTTCAATCTCGTTGAACCGTTAACATTTCTACCTGGAAAATTAATTAAATTCTTATCAACGTTAAGATTTTTGATCATTAAAACGAATCCGTCGTATTAATTAATTATCTAATTATATTAAAACATATTTTTAATCAAACTCGTATCGTTTAATCGATGTTGGTTTTATTCCAATTCGAATTTAGTGATAACCAAAATGGACGGGTAGCCAGGAAGATAACGAACCGAAAGATCCAGAGTGGATTCCTCGAAAATCGTCTGGATAAATCCGCCCTTGATGGATTACGAGACTTATCAATAGTGACGTTTATTCGACGTGAGAATTCAATTCATTCGGACTGGTGGATATCTCTCGTCACCATGGAAAAATTACTAAGAATCAACACGACGAATCGCTCATCGAGATAGAATTCGCTGTTTAATTTTTATATATAAATATAACATTAGTGCGATTCTTTTTTTCTTTTGGCTATCGTTGATGGACGAAAACTCATTATTTACAAAATTTGTGAAAGTTGTTAAAGTGTTTTTTTTTTTTTAATCAATTGTGAGTATGCGAAACGACAGTGTTCCAATATTTGAATAGTTGAAAAAAAATGACGGGGTTGAGAAAAATATCGTTGGTAATTTTACTGCTTGCTCTGTCGGTAACGTTGAAAATCGGCAAAGCAGAGAAATTGAAGAAATTTGATTTGGGCAAATTTCAATTATCCGATCGGTCGACGACGAGCGAGATTTTCGTGAATTTTGAAAAGGCTTTAGATTATCTGTTTGGTCATTCGGATTTTAAACCTTCCGTGATTTGTATCGGTTACTACGTTGAACGAATCGACATTACGGATTTAATCTCGAGATACGTTCGCGAACGTCAGCTGGTTCATTATCAATTTGACCTTGAGAATGTGAAGGAAAATTGGCGAGGTTTGTTGAAGGGACTGACCTGGATCATTATCGTGGATGACCTTGAGACTCTCGAGACAAAAATACGCGAGAGTCCGGATTTGTGGAAACCGGTTAATAATTTTATTGTTTTACCGACCGTCGGTAACGTCGACGAGAGTACCGATAACTTGATCGGTATTTTTCGCACCTTGTGGAATCAACGAAGAGTCTACAAGATCGCGATCATCTCATTGACGAAGAATTTTCGTCGTATCTACAGATATTCACCTTTCGTAAAGGTCAATGACGAATTCGGCAGCGTAGAACGGCTCGATTTAGAATCGAAAAATCTCATACCATCGGTCGGTAAGAACGAAAACGTCGATCGGCAAAGTGAAAGATCGAATTTTTTCGAGGATTTTCGTGATTTGAACGGTTACACGATAAACGTGACGATATTCCCGTCGCTTATGATGAACGTAACGAGAAACAAGCAAAACGTCACGAGGTACACCGAATTCGATGCCGAAGTGATGAAACTCGTCGAGAAGCGTCTGAGATCGAAATTCAATGTTAAAGTTCTCGCTTTAAATCACCAAGTGGACATCTTCGCTGCTGCGTTGGACACCGTCCAGGACGTCGACAAAGCAGATTTCGTCTTTACCGCATATTTTATCAAAAATTATCTGAGCAAATTTCAATTCACCGTGAGTTTGTTGGAGGACAAGGTTTGTCTGATCGCGCCCGCGTCGAAATCCATGCCAAAATATCTGATGCCACTTTTGCCCTTCACCGGTGACCTCTGGCTCGTCCTTTTTGTTTACAATTTCTGCGCTGCGTTATTGTGGATTTGCATTAAAAAAATTGAAACTTGGATACTTACGAACGTTTCGCCGTCGAAAAACGTACCGATCGAGTTGGCGATCGAGTTAAGAACCGAAGCAATATCGAGACGAACGAGCAAGAAGCGTTTGGGTTTCGAGGATTCGTCCTTGACGACGAGAAGGAAAAGTGTAAACAGTGGGAAATTAAAATATTGCCGATCGAATTTAATCAAGACTTATGACGAGCCATCGCCGATCAATGACTGGTTCGTGCATTGTTTCGATCTCTTCTTACTCGTCTGTTTGCCTCTTCAAGGTGGGAAAACCTGCGTGGAGCGAGCTTTTCTCAGCAGCACCCTTGTCTTCGGTCTTGTTGTTATCGGGCTTTATCAGAGTTATCTCGTGTCGAGCTTGAGCAAACCGATTTCCTATCCGGAGCTCAACACTTTGGCCGACGTCGTTGCTTCGAATCGAACCATTTTCACAAAGTTCCAAAATCTCGTCGCGGACTTTCGTAACGATGACTCGCCGGAGATGAAGATGTTGCGTAATCGTACCAAGATTCTGCAAACGAACGAGAGAACTTATGATATAGTCGCCTACAAGTAATGTTGTTGTATCATTTATTAATAATTTTTTAAATATTGCCTACTAAATATTTGGTAGACCTTGAATGACCTCGGACGATTTTGACCCTCTAATGTGTTTTATGCGACTTGAGGCGTTCTAGAAGATGCCTAAAAAAATGTATCTTCTCATTTAAAAAAGTGAAGGTGACCTTCACTGTGCGTAAACGCTTTGACGGAAATAAAAAAGAATCATCGCATTTGATAGCTCTTGCCACACCGTACAACTTTCGTTTGGAACATTTTTTTGTGACGTCGATAATTACTGAGTTATTTCGGGCGGCAAAGATAAAAGGGACACCCGGTATATTATTTTTTTAATTAATTAATATCAACACAAATCGATGAAATAAATAGTTAGCTAGAGTCCGGCTCGAGATAAATGTAAATAATTATCGGGTGTGTCGTTTGAAAATCAATGAAGAGTATACCGGGTGTCCTCTCAAAAATGGGCCAACGCATACCAGATGCCCACATTTTACACGAGACGAGAAATATACAGACTGTCTCGTTTGAAATTCAATTTTAATATACCTGATGGCCTCGTTCAAAGCAAGCGGATCGTATACCGGGTGTCCCATTTTCGAGAGAAATAATATACATAGAATGTCCTCTCCAGAAGCGACAGAGTATATATCAAGTCTCCAAGTTGAGAGAAATAAAACGTGTACCGGCTGTCCAAGTCGAAGAAAATGAAACATATACCGGGTGTCCAAGTTTAAATGAATAAAACATATACCGGGTGTGTCGCTATCCTCCGTGCAACTAACTAATTATGAAAAATAATTGTTTCAATAATGTATAATAAAAATATCTTCTAAACTAATTATAAAATCACAACCTAACCTAGATGTATGTTATATCGTCAACAGGGGAATGATTGCCATTGGACGTTCCGCGTCCTTTCTACTGGAAAACCTTACGCAATATCAGAGTATCGACGATACAAAAATGCTACTTCACTTGGTCCAGGAATGCCCAGCATCTTATTCACTCGCCTACGTTGCTAGACTTCACTCACCCTATCTCGAGAAGGTCGACGATCTATTGTTGAGAATGCACCAGGCTGGTTTGATCAAGAAATGGTACGACGATATGTTACTCAAGGTGAAAATTGCGTGGAGTCAAGCGGAAGCCAAACGTATCAAAAGACGTGTGAAATTGACTCTCGAACATCTCCTCTTGACATTTCTCGGACTTTGTATCGGACTGTGCTGTTGCACTATCGTTTTTTTCAGTGAAATACAATTTTCGAAGAAACATTATTCCTTTACCATTCGTTCGATCATTCCTCGACTACCCACTCGAGATAAATAACGCGTGTCAATCAAAATATTCGAATAAAACAACTTGGAAAACTTATCCAAGATATCGATACAATCTCATTTAATTACTCGTTAAGTTCCACTCGAGAAAGGAGATGCGTTCAAACACGAGGAAAGAAGAGAAGAAGTGGAGAGCTAAGAGGAAAAGCAAAAAAGAAAAAAGAAACTTTCACGACTCAAACATTCCGTGCAATTGCACTTAGCCGGAGAATTGAGATGCTGTGTACGCGGTATATACAAAAAAAATAACACTCGCACTGAAAGAAAGAGTAATTAGATTAGGGCAAGTGAGATAAAAAATCGAGCCACGTGCCTAGAAATATACGCGAGGTGTATATAAAGCAGTCTCGTTGCTATAAATTCCTATCGAATAAAAATCCAACGATGTTGAAGAATTCTGCGTAACAATGAAACAAAATGTTACAGGATAATCTTAAATCATTGATAATCAAAAGTATTTAAATAAAGCCTTGTAGGAAAACACAAAACTATGAAAAAGTTTCTACTTTCGAACGATTTAATTCAATCTAAGTATCATTTCACTTCAAACGTTAATTTTTAATTGGACAAACGATATTTTTCGTACGAATGGTAAGGGGTCAAAGATTTTTGGAAAATTTATTCATGAATTTTTGTAATAAAGGTTCATTTTGAATTTGTCTGGAAATTGTATTGCGAATTCGATGCCTCTCGAGGCATGAACGGACAAGCGAGTGACTTATTGTTCGGTAAAATCAATCTGTAGACTGGCGTTCCCGGACTTGTCTCACCGGAAGGTTGCACGAGTTCGTGAACAAACGACTGTACGCCAATCACGTTCTATCCACGTGTTCTCACAATAGACACGCAATAGAACCCTTCATTCGTTATTTCATTGGATTCGTACGAAGGTTTACAGGGTGAGAATCGAAATTCTATATTCTCAGGTTTTTTTCTCCCTTTAAGTTAGTCGTATCGTTACAGCGTTTCCGTTAGCGTTAGTTTCCAGCGTTAGATTTCATTGAAAATTTGTAGAAACGTTATTTGATGTCATACGCACACGTGTATAAAATTTCAGGAGCCTTTATCGCCTCAAAAATTACGATATTTATTCTTGAAAATATTACAACATTATGTATGAAAACTTAATTTTGTTTATTTTTTTCTTTAATTTTTGGTAAATTTGCCAACACCAAATTCCCATCAATGAAGAATCTGAAAACAAAAATTTCTTGTTTAAGTTTCACGAATTTTGATACATTTTTTGTTGTCGGTGGGCAAGGTATCGTTTCGAAAAATTTTCTAGCGTTTAAGAGATGAGAGGAATATCTCCATACATGCTTTTCGAACCGAGGTTGTAAGGGAAAAGTTACTAGGATAAAGTGGAGTTTCTGCAAACTGCGCGTTTTTAAACGCTACTTCGTATTCATTCTGAAACTTCTTCATCCATTTATGTAGAAAAATTGTTCCTTCCGAAAGATCTTTTCGCATCGTTATCAACATACTTCTCGTACCATTCGTACGTCGAGTTATGCCATGTATCAAATATTTAGAGTAAAAAATAAATATAAAATATTTTATTTATTTAAAAAAAGAGCAGAAAATTGTTCGATTAATAATCTAAGAAACATTTCTTGTCGAGATACACCGATCTTAAAAATACTACAATAATTTTCTTTTCGTAAGAATTCAGTAAAGAAATTCAAAACAAAATATTAACACAAAATTGTGAAAATTTTGAAATTTGTCAAAATAGAAAATGCAGCGTGGCACAAGTCATACGTTGTTGCAAAAAAAATTGTACAAGTGAGATTTCCGACCCTACTCGTACAGATTGAAAATAAAATATATCGACGGTCGAGATAAATTTGTGGCTCGAATAATATTTCATTTCCTGCAAGTCGATTGCTTTTCGTGTGGATTGAATCGTTCGATATTTCTATTTTCCTGACAAGAAAAGTAAAATTTAATACGACCTGGCGGTGACATTCTATTACCCAATTGTTACGTTTGAAAATAATAATTAAAAAAAAAATAATAATAATAAAATTGGTATAAAAATTCAATCTTCAAGTTCGTTATACGAATCGATGCACCTTTACCTGGTACCTACAAGCGTGTCAAAATCGACCACTGATGGAAGATACAGATGATTTTTTTTTCAATTAAAACCAATTACATCGCGATAAGGAATGATTGGTATCTGTGAATTTCTCTTGTCCGCCCTTCCGGGTTTTATAACAAGCTTTCCAAATCTTATTTTGTCTACCACCTTTACTCTTTTTTTATGCCAGTCCCGGCCGCATCTGCTTACGCTCTCGTTCTCTACCCTCCTTTATGCTGTTCGCATTTGCCGCGGGACTGAGGGAAATTGCGGAAAACCTCCATCGATACAGAGGTCGCGGCACGTGTCTAGTTTCCCCCTCTCCAGTGGCAATGCGAGTAAACTCAAGCAGGCCCACCGGAGACACGTAGGCCCCGTGGCACCTCCTCCAGCTGCGATACGATGGGCCCCACCCGTCGCCCGGCCGGCGTCGCTATCCGTGCGATGAGGGACCGCCTTGCGGAAGCACCAAAGCCGAACACACACATCGACCTTCCACGAACCACAGAGAGGTTGGACATTTGTTTTGGTGGGACCGAACTGTCAGAATTGAAGAAAAAACATTTCGAAAAAATTTTTCCATTATTGTCGGGTGCGGGAATCGAACCCAGGTCCGCTGCGTGTCAACCCAGACCTCTATCCCCTGAACCAATGTACACCTCGTAAGAAATGACTGCTACTTGCCCTACAAATTGCTGGAAAATGGAAAATCAAATGTTTTTATTATTTTGCAGATTTTATTTCAAAACATACGTAGAGAATTGAATTAACGTTCGTTACTTTCTTTTTATTCCGTTAAATTATTGTTTCATTTTAAAGTTTTGTGAAAAAGTAACAAATTTTAAGAATATATTATTACGCTCGGTAAATGCGAAATTGAGGAAAGAGGGAAGGGTCGGTTCAAATGAACGAGACACGCGAAATCAAAGAAATGAAAGGGAGGACGAGAAAACGGTAAAAAAAAGAAGTTCGTAAGGAGTCGGAACACGTAGTTCATTACGGGGGTCGAGCCACTCGCTAAATAGAATTTAAGTGGTATTCGGGAGAAATACAGAGGCAAGGCTTTTCTCTTACGACCCTTTCGTATCATCCGTAAGCATGGAAGATGCACGCTTCGTAGTCTTTCGAATTCGCTACTGCATTAGTGAATACGTTTGTGACACGCCATCTTTAGCTGGAACGGAAAATTATTTTTTTGGGGAAATTATATTTTGGAATTTTTTGTTTCAACTATTGAAAATTTGGAAATGATGATTTTTTGTTTGAGTTAGTTTATGAGAGTTTATTAAATTTTTGGTAATTCGAGAGATTTTTGAAGATTGAGATTTATGTTGCTACAGGGGAATGCAAAGTTTTTAATTACGAATGACCGGGAGCAGCCGGGATTTTTTGAAATACTTAAATGGTTTATGTAGCTGAAGGTTTGTAATTATAGTTTATGAGTTTTTAAATTATTTAAATCATTTTTCAAGCATTGAAAATAAGGCGCGTAATATAATTCGATCAAAGCATTTTTTTTAAATTATTCAGGATTGAAATATAATCCACAGGACAAACGTGTTTGGAAAAAAATATATTTCATGAACGAGTACGTTTGTAGACGGCTTGGTGTTGTCGCGTCGCCACGAGATAAGAATTTATATTGCAGCTTGTGCGAATCTATACAATAATACATTTTTCTAGTTCAAAGCATTGTCAAGGACGCATTGTCACGACGAAAAGCCTCGTGGAGGTAACGTTTCGTTTTAAAGTTTATCGACTGAAGCAATAAAATTTGGATCTTGAATTTTTCCCAGCCAATCCGAGAGTGCCTCATTTTTTCCGACGTTTACACATCGTACGCGACTGGGTGCCGACGAGATAGTTCCACATCGAGAATTCTCTACGCCGCTACATTTGCTCTCCAAAGTTATACACGAATAATATTGTGCGTCGATCATTCGTCGAATTAAAATCAGTGTTTATTTTATTCCCAGCGCAGACGCCGATCCGAGGTATGCGTTATAATCTCAATTGTATGAATTAATCAGGAACGTATTATTAAAATATCACGATCGATAATAGGTGTAATTGATGTGACAAAAGAATAAATATTATCGAAGTTTCATTGTCGATTTTTTTTTAGCATTGTCGTCATTTGCTTCTTGTACGGCTGTACGTCGTAATAGTTGATTGCGTGCTTTATTAATTGGTGTAACTGTACCTGCGTTTCAAAATCTATTAAAATATTTGTTATATAAGAAGTTATTTCTGCATTCTTATGTTTAATTCATTTAAAAATTTCGTTCTATAAAAGCTAAAAAAAACAATGATGTAAAGAGTCTGTTCATTTCGAGGCCCTCTAAAGTGCTAGAATTCGTCATAAACAGCGCCAGCAGCTTGTTACGCGGAGCGAATGTCGTCAATACCGAATGTGACGCGTTGTGTAACATCGTTTTGCATGTTAACTGAATCAGATTTCCTTCAATATGGACCGAATGGCGTCTCTTTGCATGTACATGGCGATTTTTCTTCTAACTTGCTCATCCGCAGTGAGAGGGTAATGTGAAATTTCTATAACTGAGAAACATATCTTGTTGCATATTTGCCCATTCACTTGTTCCAAACAATTAGAATTTCGGAACAAGGTTGAGAACGATAAGGTGTTCTCGGTCATATAACTCGTTGTCATATTTCTTCCGAAAGATCAACCGATGTGAGGAGATTTGAACGATCATTTTTTCTTAAGACTATCGTCTTAGTGTCTTAATTAACTTAAATTCGTTACTGCCGACGAGGAATATTTAATATAAAAGTGTATATCGCTTCAAGATGACGTAAATGTAATAAAAATAATACGAACGTTTGCGTTGCGTTACAAGTGTTTGAAAGTGTTCAATATGTTACAACATAGACAAACATAGGTGAACCAAATTTCGTAGTAAAATATTGATCGCTCAACATCCGCACACAAATTTACAGTTATGCCTCAATTTAATACAATTCGTATCTATCGCTTCGATAAATTTCATGTTATATTGATTTTCACATATACAACCAATAAGGATACCGAAAACTCGGGATCAACAATGCAAAGACCTTGGATACGACGTTGCATGTAAGGTAGGATTTTTTTACGCGGTCTCTTATATTACAAAATATCGTCAAATGCGTTGCTGGTGTTACCTACTTTTTTTAACAACTTGCTTTTTCGCGATTTCCAGTTCGATGATACCCACAAACCTTGCGAAATCTTACGTTGTGGTCGTGAAGCGAATCCAAACACTTTTTTACTTTTCCCACAAATCCCTCAACATGGTGTTCCTGATGGTACGCAGTGCGGTCCATTGAAAGTAAATATCTTTTATCGTTTATTATTTATCGCAAGCTTTTAATTGGTGACAATTTAGCCGAGGGCTCATAATACGTATTATTATACGCTTGAAATATTGATTCTCAATTCGTTGCATTGACATTCCAGATATGCGCGAACAAGAAATGTGTCCCGGTGGAAGGACCAATGCCACATTATTGGGGTACAAACAAACTCGTTAGATGTTATCGAGTAAGGAAATTTCCGTATATATTGTTCATATGTGGATGATAATCGGTACAGGTTATATCATCAACTAACTCCTCTTCAAGTTTTGAAAGTACACGAATGGGGCTATTTCTGCGTCGATATCAGCTATATTATAGATACGAAAAGATAAATAAATTTCGTAAAAAATCATTCTGCAAAATAATGGATAATCACTGGGTGTTACTAGGATAATTTTTTACAATACCTTCTGAGCGTAAAATATTGGCTTCAAATATTTTTGTTTTAAACAATTGAAAGAAAAAAAGGTTGAAAAAGAAATCGGAAATGCAAACGCATGTGTTAATAGGTGTTCGACTTGGAGTGAAATCCCCCATGTATATTGAGACGTGAAAGTCTCTAATGTTAAATTTGTTTTTCTTTTATAGCGGCCATTAGACTGTAATCAACAACAGTTACTAACTCGGAATGAACAATGCCAACAGTATGGATTCGACGTTGCATGTCAGGTGAGATTGTTCGTTGACCGCTCGACGCATTACATCCTTATGCGTTTTTCAATCGGTGAAAACACACATTTTGCCAATAGTCTAAGATTCTGACGTATTCTAGTACTCTAGTGTCAACGATGGCAGCTCCACTATGTGTCTGTATTTATCATGTGGATATAAAGGGCGCGGAGGGCAGTATTTTAAACGCATGATGAAAGACCTTCCAATGTTAATGGCGCCGATGAAGGGAACACGGTGCGGGCATGACAAAGTAAGTAACGGATGCCACCGAGTGTTTTATCGAATAATACTCAAAATGGCATTGAACGAATTAAGATATTGCACTGGGGAAAAGAGGGGGGTTATTAAACTGTTATATTAAACTGGAGGAAATTGCCTCGAACGCAATGCAAAAGTAGCTCGAAAAAAGGTTAATACGATTTGTTTATATTTTAGATCTGCTTAAATCGAAGGTGTGTACCATTCTCGGAGTGGCCAAAATCAGAACCGATCCCAAACTACACCGTTCCGGAAATTACGGAAAAATGTTTAAAATTGAAAACATAATTGGCGAAATGTATAAGTTTCTGCATTTTGAGTTGATTTATTCGGTTGTAAATTATAATAAATAAATGCAATTCGGTTGAAAATGGAGTGGTCATCTGTCGGATTTTGGGTCGTTATTTTACCACGTAAGTAGGTGTGTAAGAATGGGAAATAGTGGAACGAGACACGTGGCGGGGAAAATAACGTCCTTCGTGTTACACGTTAACGATGCTGAATTCATCGATTCTCTTTCTGAAAAAAGTTACTAGCCACATTCAACGTCAGACGTCGATTATTCGATTGTTCTCGAAATTAATAAACGCAACCACATTTTGCATCCCGGATAATTTAAATCATTTTTCAAACACCAAGGATCATGATCGATTGGAAATTGCCCTCACAACACGAAAATCGCGGTTTCGGTCTTACTTTTTAAGAATTTATCTGCCCGAAGGGACAATAATTGTAATTTTTTAATCTTAATCTCACAATTTTCCCGCACAACGTCGAGTCGTTTTTAATTTTGGTGCGAAAATATCTTACCAACGAAAAAAGTGCACATTATTGAAAAGAAGATTCTAATTAATGAAAAAATTATCAACGGAGTTTTTTTTTAAATTACCTAACCTCGTTGTTTGTAAATGCTAATCTCATTCAATTCTAAAGTTCGGTTAAAAATCCAACAAAACTATAGAAGCTTGTAACGCATTTGAAATAAGTCGATACTGATGTGAGAATAAATAATAAATAAAAATAATTATTCGATTTTCGTCAAAGACAGTATCGTACATTTTTCCCTCGTCAACTTTTTCATTCCTAGGAATGATTCGCTCGAAAGCGGATGTTGGCGACTTTTTGCTGATCCCTATCACTCTATTCTCGACGTGGTAAACATGCATAATGCAAACAAGGAAAGATGCATGAAAAATATCGTTGTTTTCGTGATATTTAAATATATTTAAAAAATTAATAAAAAATTATCGATATATCGATTTTTTCATTTCTTCTTTTCGCCACCGTGCTTTTAACAGGTAGACGGATTATTTTTATTCGTGAAATATGATCGTCGTCTGATATTCTTCAGACCATTAAAAATTTCGGAAAATTTATTTGTTATAAAATTCGGATAAGAACTTTCGCGTTCTCGTATAGTGGTAAGAAGATAAAAATCTTTGAATGAGTGAGATTGAGTCAATACTTAGGACTTTATTTTCCAACTAAAATGGTTTGTTAACAATTTTCGAAATATTTAATATTATTAATTGTCATTTTTCCCAACCGCGAGAGATCGTGAAAAACTTTTCATGATTTTCCATTTTTAGACAGCTTTTGTCGTCTTGAAAAAAGAAAAAACAAACAGCGTCTTTGATATAATCTCAAGATCGACAAAATTCTTTAAAAAAAAGGTGGCGTTTTTTAATTTTTTTTTTCGATGCTGATCGTTTTTTTTTTTATCACATGGGTGACTTTGCCTCGACTTTATTAGGAAATACAAATTCAATAATTCAGTTGGATAGTAAAGAACTTGTTCTTAATTAATAAAAGCCGCAGTCAACTAGTAATACGTGTTTTAGCTTCTGATGATATTCTGTTTTTGATGGTACTTTGATGGTACTCTAATTTTTGCAATGATGTGCAACATTTTCAAAAACTTTCTTCATCAATTTGTCTGTTGTTGCTGTTATTTTAAGAAAGTCTGTACATCTTTGTACGCGCCCTTACGGTTTCCAGTCTCGCCTCTCGATGCTCGCCCGTTTCTGAAGCTCGTAATGTTAGAAAAATATATTTCACGTGCAATTACGTTTTTAGACGGCTTGCTTTTGTCGCATCGCAATGAGATAATAATTTATATTGCAGCTTCTCCGAATCTATAAAATAATACATTTTTCTATGTCGAAGCATTCTCAAGGACGCTTAAGTCACGACGAAAAGCCTCGTGGAGGTAACGCTTCGTTTTCAAGTTTATCTACTGAAGCAATAAAATTTGGATCTTGAATTTTTCCCAGCCAATCCGAGAGTGCCACATTTTTTCCGATGTTTACGCGTCGTACGCAACTGGGTATCGACGAGATAGTTCCACATCGACATTTCACTACGCCGCTACATTTGATCTCCAAAGTTATAAGACACGAAGAATATTGTGCGTCGATCATTCGTCGATTTTAAATAAGTGTTTATTTTATTCCCAGCGCAGACTCCGATCCAAGGTACGCGTTATAATCTCAATTGTATGAATTAATCACGAACGTATTATTAAAATATCGCGATCAATAGTTGTAATTGATATGACAAAAGAATAAATATTATCGAAGTTTCATTGTCGAATTTTTTTAGCATTGTCGACATTTGCTTCGTGCATGGCTGTAAAGAAAATTGAAGTTTAGAGTTAAGACGTTAGTTGCGACATAAAAATCGGATACTTGAGAAATACGTGCAGAAAGATGAAAGAAATGTACAGGTGGCAAGAATCACAAAAAAATTATTTTAAAAAGACAGAATATTTTTAGAACCTCCTTGTCGATCGATGAGGTCAGTACGTCGTAATAGTTGATTGCGT
Source organism: Netelia fuscicornis (assembly GCA_946811545.1). Taxonomy (NCBI): domain Eukaryota; kingdom Metazoa; phylum Arthropoda; class Insecta; order Hymenoptera; family Ichneumonidae; genus Netelia; species Netelia fuscicornis. The sequence continues at coordinate 8,591,637 of OX328014.1, forward strand.
GCTTTATTAATTGGTGTAACTGTACCTCTGTTTCAAAATCTATTAAAATATTTGTTATATAAGAAATTATTTCTGCATCCTTATGTTTAATTCATTTAAACATTCCGTTCTATAAAAGCTAAAAAAAAAACAATGATGTAAAGAGTCTGTTCATTTCGAGGCCCTCTAAAGTGCTAGCGTTCGTCACAAACGGCGCTAGCAGCTTGGTGCACGGAGCGAATGTCGCTAATACCGAATGTGACCCGTTGTGTAACATCGTTTTGCATGTTTACTGAATCAGATTTCCTTCAATATGGGCCGAATGGCGTCTCTTTGCATGTACATGGCGATCTTTCTTCTAACATGGTCATCCGCAGTGAGAGGGTAAGGTGAAATTTCCATAACTGTGAAACATATCTTATTGTATATTTGCCCATTCACTTGTTCCAAACGATTAGAATTTCGGAACAAGATTGAGAACGATAAGGTGTTCTCGGTCATATAACCCGTTGTCATATTTCTTCCGAAAGGTCAACCGATGTGAGGAGATTTGAACGATTATTTTTTCTTACGACTATCGTCTTAGTATCTTAATTAACTTAAATTCATTACTGCCGACGAGGAATATTTAATATAAAAGTGTATATCGCTTCAAGATGACGTAAATGTAATAAAAATAATACGAACGTTTGCGTTGTGTTACAAGTGTTTGAAAGTGTTCAATATGTTACAACATAGACAAACATAGGTGAACCAAATTTCGTAGTAAAATATTGATCGCTCAACATCCGCACACAAATTTACAGTTATGCCTCAATTTAATACAATTCGTATCTATCGCTTCGATAAATTTCATGTTACATTAATTTTCACATATACAACCAATAAGGATACCGAAAACTCGGGATCAACAATGCAAAGACCTTGGATACGAGGCTGCATGTAAGGTAGGATTTTTTACGCGGTCTCTTATGTTACAAAATATCGTCAAATGCGTTGCTGGTGTTAGCTACTTTTTTTTAACGATTTGTTTTTTCGCGATTTGTAGTTCGAAGATATCGACAAACCTTGCGAAATCTTACGTTGCGGCCGTGAAACGAATAGAAAAACTTTTGAAATTTACCCACAAATCCTTCAACACGGTGTTCCTGATGGTACGGAGTGCGGCCGATCGAAAGTAAATATCTTTTATCGTGTATTATTTGTCGCAAGCTTTTAATTGACGACAATTTAGCCGAGGGCTCATAATACGTAATATTACGCTTGAAATATTGATTCTCAATTCGTTGCATTGAAATTCCAGATATGCATGAAGAAGAAATGTGTCCCAGCGACCGGCCCAGTGCCACGTTATGTGGGTTCACAAAAACTCGTTCAATGTCTTCGAGTAAGGAAATCTCCTTATATATTGTTCAAATGTGGATGATAATCCGTACAGGCTATATAATCACCTAACTCCTTAAAAGTACATGAATGGGGCAATTTCTGTCTCGATATCGGCTATATTATATATACGAAAAGATAAATGAATTTCGATTAAATCATTCTGTAAAATAATGAATAATCACTGGGTATTGTTAGGATATTTTTTTTACAATATAGCAAATAGCATACAAATAGCTTCTGAGTGTAAAACATTGTTTTCAAATATTTTTTTTTAAATAATGGAAAGAACAAAAAATTGAAAAAGAAATCGCAGATGCAAACGCATGTGTTAATAGGTGTTCGACTTGGGTGAAATTTCCCATGTATATTCAGGCGTGAAGGTCTGTAATGTTAAATTTTTTTTCTTTTATAGCGGTCATTAGAGGATAATCAACAGTTACCAACTCGGAATCAACAATGCCAACAGTATGGATTCGACGTTGCATGTGAGGTGAGGTTGTTCGTCGATCACTCGGCTCATTATACGCTTATGCCTTTTTCAATCGGTGGAAACACACATTTTGCATATAGTCCAATGTAAGATTCTGACGTGTTCTAGTACCCTACTACCGCCGCTGGCAGCGACACCACGTGTCGCTATTTAACATGTGGATATAAAGGGAGCGATGGGCTGTATTTTAAACATACTAGGAAGGACGTTCCATTAATAATTGCGCCGTTGCGGGGAACACGGTGTGGGCACGACGAAGTAAGTAACGGATGCCACGGAGCGTTTCATCGAAAAATACTCAAAGTGGCTTTAATACAAATTAAGATATTGCACTGGGGAAAAGAGAGGGAATTATTAAACTATTATATTAAACTGGAGGAGATTACTTCGAACGCAATGCAAAAGTAGCTCGAAAACAGATTAATACGTTTCGTTTATATTTTAGATCTGCTTAAATGGAAGGTGTGTACCATTGTCGGAGTGGCCAAAATCAGAACCGGTGCCAAACTACACCGTTCCGGAAATCACAAAACAATGTGTCACATTCAAAACATAATTTGCGAAATATATAAGCTTCCGCATTTTCAGTTGGTTTATTCGGTTGTAAATTATAATAAATAAATGCAATTCGGTTGAAAATGGAGTGGTCGTCTGTCGGATTTTGGGTCGTTATTTTACCACGTAAATAAGGTGTGTAAGAATGGGAAATAGTGGAACGAGACACGTGGCGGGGAAAATAACGTCCCTCGTATTACACGTTAATGATGCTGAATCCATCGATTCTATTTTTTGAAAAAAGTCACTAGCCACATTCACATCAGACGTCGATTATTCGATTGTTCTGGAAATTGATAAACGCGACCACATTTTGCATCCCGGGTCATTTAATTCATTTCTCAAACTTCAAGGATCATGATCGATTGGAAATTGCCTTGACAACACGAAAATCACGGTTTCGTTGTTACTTATTAAGAATTTATCTGCTCGAAGGGGCAATAATTGTAGTTGCAGATTTTTTAATCTTACAATTTCCCGCACAACGTCGAGTCGTCTTTATTTTTGTTGCAGAAATGTCTTACCAACGAAAAGTGCGCATATTGGAAAGAATCATCTTTTAATTAATGACAAAATTATCATTGGAGCTTTTTTCTTTAAACTAACCTAAGTGTTTATAAATGCTGATCTCATTAAATTCTAAACTTCGGTTAAAAATCCAATAAAACTATAGAAGCCTGTAACGCGTCTGAAATAAGTCGATACTGATGTGAGAATAAATAATAAATAAAAATAATTGTTCGATTTTCGTCAAAGACAGTGTCGTACATTTTTTCCTCGTCAACTTTTGCATTCCTAGGAATAATTCGATCGAAAGCGGGGATATTCACGACTTCTTGCTGATCCCTATCGCTCTATTCTCGACTTGGTAAACATGCATAATGCAAGCAAGCAAAGATGCACGAAAAATGTCGTTTTTTTCGTGATATTTAAATGTATTAAAAAGATAAATAAAAAATGATCGATATACCGATTTTTCCATTTCTTCTTTTCGCCACCGCACCGTGCTTTTAACAGGTAGACTTCACCTGATATTCTCCAGACCATTGACAATATCGGAAAACTTATTTATTATAACATTCGGATAAGAACTTTCGCGTTCTCGTATTTTGGTAAAGAGAGACAAATCTTCGAACGAGCGAGATTGAGTCAATACTTACGACGTTATTTTCCAACTAAAATGGTTTGTTAACAATTTTCGAAATATTTAATATTATTAATTGTCATTTTTCACAACCGCGAAAGATCGTGAAAAACTTCTCATGTTTTTCCATTTTTTGACAGTTTTTGTCGTCTTGAAAGAAGAAAAAACAAAAAGCGTCCTTAATATAATTTTAAGATCGACCAGATTCGTTAAAAATAGGTTGTTCTTTTTATTTTTTTTTTTGATGCCGAACGTTTTTTTAAGCACATGTATGACTTTGCCACGACTTCATTAGGAAATACAAATTCAAGAATTCAGTTCAATAATACACAACTTGTTCTTGGTTAATAAAAGCCGCAGTCAACTAGTACGTGTTTTAGCTTCTGATGGTATTCTGCTTCTGATGGTACTTTGATGGTATACTAATTTATGCAATGATGTGCAACATTTTCAAAAACTTGCTTCATCAATCCATCTGTTGCTGCTGTTAATTTAAGAAAATTTGTACGTCATTGTACGTACCCTAACGGTTTCCAGTCTCGCTTCTCGTTGCTCGCCCGTTTCCGAAACTCATAATGTTAGAAAAATATATTTCACGAGTAATTACGTTTCTAGACGGCTTGGTTTTGTCGCGTCGCGATGAGATAATAATTTATATTGCATCTTGTCCGAAGCTATAAAATAATACATTTTTCTATGTCGAAGCATTGTCAAGGACGCTTAAGTCGCGACGAAAAGCCTCGTGGACGTAACGCTTTGTTTTAAAGTTTATCGACTGAAGCAATAAAATTTGGATCTTGAATGTTTCCCAGCCAATCCGAGAGTGTCTCGTTTTTGCCGACGTTTACACGTCGTATGCAACTGGGTGTCGACGAGATAGTTTCACATCGAGAATTCACTACCCCGCTACATATGCTCTCCAAAGTTATACACGAATAATATTGTGCGTCGATCATTCGCCGATTTTAAATTAGTGTTTATTTTCTTCCCAGCGCAGACGTCGATCCAAGGTATGCGTTACAATTTCAATTTTATGGGTTCATCACGAACGTATTATTAAAATATAGCGATCGATAGTTATACTAGATGTGACAGAAGAATAAATATTATCGGAGCTTCATGATCGAATTTTGTTAGCATTGTTGAGTACGATGCGCCTCTACAGTCAAGCACATTGCATATTTGCTTCGTACATGCCTGTAGACGAAATTGAAGTTCAGAATTAAGACGTACAAAAATGAAGGAAAAGTGCGTGTAGCAAGAATCAGAAAAAATTACTTTAAGAAGACAGAATATTATTTGAAAAATCTATCGAAATATTTGTTATGTAATAAATTATTTTTACGTCCTTATTTATAATTCGTTTAAAGATTTCGCTCTATCAAAGCTAAAAGACAATGATGTAAAGAGGTTGAATCCTCAAGAGTCTGTTTATTTCGAGGCACTCCAAAGTGCAAGGATTCGTCACAAAGAGCGCTAGCAGCTTGTTGCACGGAGCGAATGTCGCTGATACCGAATGTGACCCGTTGTGTAACATCAGTTTGCATGTTTACTGAATCAGATTTCCTTCACTATGGACCGAATGGCGTCTCTTTGCATGTACATGGCGATTTTTCTTCTAACGTGGTCATCCGCAGTGAAAGGGTAATGTGAAATTTCCATACGTGTGAAACATATGATCTTATTCCACATTATTTCGACCAATTTTGAGCACGACCATTTTTTATTTTTCTGAAAATTGTATATGTTATACTACCCTACTATAAATATTTTTGTGAATTTTTTCAAATTTTTTTACCCAAACGAAAAAAAGCTCACAACTCTTTCAAAAATTAGTTAATCGAGATATTTTTTTTTCAAATGATTCATTTTTTGTCGCGCTTTTTCAGAAAAAAATATTCAAGTCGTACTCTATGAAATTTTGTTATTTTTTTGGAGAAAAATCTCAATTTCTTAAAAAATCCATTTTTGATTTACAATTTGTTTTTTTAACTTGGATTTATTCTGAGTTTATTACCGCAAGATTCGTAAGTGGGCAGATATCTTTTTCTATTTTTGTTTTGAATTGAAAAAAAAAATTGCTTCAGTTTTTCTGAGAAAAATATCAATTTTCCGAAAACCCCTATTTTTTTTTTTTGATTTTCTAATTTTGCTTTAAACTTTGATTTATTTTGAGTTTAGTGCGTTTTGAGTTTATGTTTTTCTGAGAAAAATATTTTTTTTTTTCGCATTCGAGTCTATTTCTAATTTACTTCATTTTCCAAAAAGAGCGTGGACCTCTCGAGCCCAACTATGTAGAGATCGTGGATTCGAGGCTGCATGTAAGGTACGCTTTTATAATGCCATCCCTTATCTTGTAGAATATAATTACTATTGATTAGGTACCATTACTGGGGTCACCTACTTTTTGCAAAAACTTGATTTTTGGCGACTTGTAGCTTCTTGCAAATGAGAAAGCTTGTGAAGTCTTACGTTGCGGTCGCCGAGTGAGGCCAAATTCGTATCAAGTTTTCCCACAAGTTCTTAGATTGGGTGTTCCCGATGGTACGGACTGCGGTCCATCGAAAGTAAATATCTTTCATCGTCTGTTATTTCTTGAAATATTAGACTAAATATTAGATTGAAATATTAATTCCCAATTAATTGCAATTATGTTTCAGGTATGCCAAAACAAGAAATGTATACGTATGAGGGGCCTAGACAATCGGAGCTTGGATCGTTACGTTCCATGCAAGGTAAGGAAATATCTGTATAATATTGTTCTTATGTTTATGATTATCTCATGTCTCAAATGGTGACTGTACGATGTGTCGATCAACCTAAATTCGAAAAAACGAACGTTTTTAATTAATGGCTCTAATGCTTATCGTTGGTCGGTATCGCGTGGATTAACGGGAATGGGTGTATTAAACAAATTAACTTCTCCTCAAATCTTAATGAGGTTTGATATATGTCGGAGGATGAAAATACATTTTAACAATTTTTTTTGTTTTTCTGCAAGTACGTGTCTTTCTTGATACGTGGTTTAAATTTCATGAAATTTTAGGCAGTGGAAGTATGTTAAATAATTTTTTTTAAGTTAACGTTTGAATTCGTTAGAAATTTGAACTTTTTTTTATAAAATTGTTTCCCCTGAAAAGTTTTTTTTTCAACTACAATGTAACTTTTCTCGAAATCTACTCATCGTATTGACATTTTTTTTAATTTGACGTAACAAGTACATACAAACGAAGGATGTGTCGGGCCATTTTTTTGAAAAAACGATTCAGACCCGTGAAAAACATCTTTGAATGTAAAAAAACGTGGTCAAAAATGTTTACAAAATTTCAAAACTATGTCAAAAAATTCTGAAACAAAATATCGAAAAAATAGCTTGACACATTGTTTATGACACTTTAATATACACGCCCAACAAAAATTGTCAAAATGGAGCGTATGGTTCCCGAGAAAATGTACATCGAAAACAAACATTTTACGAACCGTTATTCTTCGACTTTCAATTGGTCTGAAAAAATTTCTATTTCGAATATCCTCTAAAACCCTACATACGGACAATGATATAACTGATTTTTTACACAATATATCAGTACTATATATAATGCGCTAAAAAATTTTTTACCACAAACGAAGTCAACTCAAAAAAGACCAAAAAAAAAAAAACAACAGAAAATGGTCGTTTTCAAACCTAAGTGCAAATTGTAAAAAAATTGTATTTTTATTTTTAAAAGTGAACATAAAGAAAAAACCCTCCTCTTTAAAATGGCGTGGGTTAAATTAGCCCACGCCAACTACCAGCGAAATGGCATAAAAAATCGTTCCGGCACTCTTTTCAACTTTTGTCAAGAAACTTTTCGCAGGCAGTGTATATCGAAGCATGAAAGTCTATAACGTTACATTGTCCTTTCTTTTACAGGCGCCCAAAGATCCTGAGACTCGTGTGAAAAGTCGCTTCGAACAATGCCGAGAGCTTGGATTCGACGTAGCGTGTGAGGTAAGGCTGTTCCTCGATCGTTCCATTCATTACGCCCTTATGCGTTTTTTAATCGACCAACGCACACGTTTTTTGTATAGACTAAAATTCTGGCTTGTTCTAGTTCATCAGTCGCGATCTAAATGGATGCAGCGAATTACATTGTGGATTTAACGAGAACAATGGATATTATCATCGATCTGTCCCGACCAACGCTCGCGTAAACATGGCTCCAAAGGCCGGAACATGGTGCGAGGCTGGAAAAGTAAGTGACACATGACACGGACTGTTTGATCGAATAATACCCAAAGTCGACCAGAACGGATTACGATATTGCACCGGGGCTGAAATTGTCATATTAAACGGAGGGAAATTATTTAGAACTCGACGCGAAAGTAGCTCGAGAAAGTTTAATATTATTTATCTATGTTCCAGGCCTGCTACGAGGGTCAATGTGTCCCAGTGTGCACATTGCCAGATTCGGTAAAAAGTCTGAACCCCGCTGGTCCCGAAATTTTAACAACGTGCCGTTATCCATCCTCAGAATTTGAGAAATGAACGGACTGTTGCATTTTCGATTAATTTGTTTCCTTCTTTAAATTATAATAATTAAATTCAATTAATGGAAAATGAAAAGCGTGTCGGTCTATGAAATATTAGATTGGCATTGTTAATTATTGTCAATTCGTAAGAATATTTTTGTAGTAAACAAGTTTTCGAAATGAATAAAAATTAATAAAAACTTACACGACTCGTATTTAGAAATGTGAAATGCAGACTGGAGAGCAAACTTGTCTCCGCTGGAGCTATGACGCTTCCTGGAATGTCCGAGCAATCTTGCTGGATCCAGCAAGAAGCCACAAACAAAAATTAAAAGCCGACATGTAATTTAAAATCAGTGAATAAATAATAAACGATAATTGGTTATAAGAGAATCTGTCATGGAAACGTTATGTCTCTTCGATAAAATGATTTAATGTTTATATAAATTTTGTAAATTAATTACGCCAATAATGTTACGATATTGTAGACTGACCAAATTCAATTTTGATTCAATAAACATGTTTTCGTGATATGATTGAGTTGAAACTTTCTTATTCTCGTAGAATTACTGATTAAAGCAATAGAACTAGTAAGATATCTCGAGCTCTCTCAGCCAGCTTCATTAGCAAGACCGTGAAACAAGCGGAAACTTCTCTTCCAGAAAATTATCATAAGGTTATTCTTATTGGACGAAATAGTAACACAATACATATTTCCACAGCTCGATGGAATAAATAATATCAGCTTTCGAAACAATTCACCGCGATGAACTTTGAACCTCGATTGACCACGAGGGTCTTCCAGGGAGCTTTTTCTTTTTCAAGAATTATCGCCGCGCTTTCTATTCAAATGAACAAAAGCTCTTGCAAGCTTTCGCAAAGAGCTTACGGTTTTACGAGGCGAATTATTTAATTTGTTTTTGTCATTTTTTCATAATCGTTTCGTTTCTGTTCGGTGATCGTTAAAAAGAATTTAATCCAGCAATTAAAATTTGAAAAATTATTAAAAAAATAAACTGAAACAAAAAGGAACACAAAAGAGTGAAAAAATAGCATCACGCGACATCTATTCGCCGCGAAAAACCTTGGAGAGGCGAGCGTTGCATGTAAATTATTTTACGTCGTGGCGAGGGGAGGGGGTATTTTTGATGGAAAAACAGAGGGATGTTGATCGAAGAATAACACGGACAAAAGTGTATACAAGGATGCGCATTGTTCACGAAAAAAACGTTATAGCACGACGAAGATGAAACTCGTCGTTGTCGTCGCAAGCCTCTTGGGGATTTCCCGAGAAAACTTTAGATTGAGAAAATACGAGGGGAGTGAAAAAGAAAGATTTTTTTACGTTGACATACCGAAAGAGCATTCCCCGAATATTGAGCCGAAGAATTAACACTTGAAAGAATTGCGAAGGATTAAATATAAAAAGAAGTAAAGATTTTTTTAACAACTCGTGCGAAAAAAACTAAATCTCAATTAAATTTTCGAAATCTTGAACTTTTTAGGTTATCTCCAGACATAATATTTAATCGTAATTGTTGAACGTTGAGGAACTTTTACGTACTCAAAAAACAACGATCGAAAATTACGTTTGTGTTGAAAATAAAAATTTTGGAATTCGAGCGCGTGCAAAAATGTGGATAGACTTTTGTCACATTTAATATCAAATGAGATTATGATCTAATCCGCTTATTCTCGTAATATCAGTAGGATATAGCCAGGAAATTAGGAATATGAGCTAAAATAAAAATTTCGAAAATTTTGAAAAATGCCAGTGCTTGAATGGATTCTTGCTACATCCGATACGAGACGAGCTCGTGCCCTAAACTATCTGCGTAGATAATTTTAGGGCGATAGATGAAACTTTATAATGGCTGAGGCCATAAAACAATTTTTGGGAAACAATATAAAAATTCGATAAAACGCGACATTACTTAGCGATCGAAATTTTTGTCGAAATAAGAGTCGGTGTTACAGTCGACAAGCGATTCGAAAACGTGATTCGTAATTCCTCCGGCATTGAGCAACCAATCGCGTTAAAATTTTGAGGTTATCTAGAGAATTATGGCACAAAGTGACTCCAAATGTTTTTGTTTCACAAATTTTGACAATAGTGTTGCAGGCGACGAGTGATTCGAAAACGCGATCCTTATTTTCTCCGGTATTGAGCGCTAAAGTTTTGAGGTTATCTAGAGAACTATAGCCATAATTTTGGAAAAATACAACGTTTAGTCACTTTTTGCCATAATTATCTAGATGTCTTCAAAATTTTAACGCGATCGGTTGCTCAGTTTTGAAGAAAATACGATTCGAAAACGCGATTCGTAATTTCTCTGGCACTGAGGAACCAATCGCGTTAAAATTTTGAGGTTATCTAGAGAATTATGGCACAAAGTGACTCCAAATGTTTTTTTTCACAAATTTTGACAATAGTGTTGCAGGCGACGAGTGATTCGAAAACACCATCCTTATTTTCTCCGGTATTGAACGCTAAAGTTTTGAGGTTATCTAGAGAACTATACCAACAATTTTGGAAAAATACAACGTTTAGTCACTTTTTGCCATAATTATCTAGATGTCTTCAAAATTTTAACGCGATCGGTTGCTCAGTTTTGAAGAAAATACGATTCGAAAACGCGATCCGTAATTTCTCCGGCACTGAACAACCAATCGCGTTAAAATTTTGAGGTTATCTAGAGAATTATGGCAAAAAGTGATTCCAAATGTCAAAGAGAATACGAATCGCATTTTCGAATCGCTCGTCGCATGTAATACTGACTCTTAAGTCGGACCCAGATGCGATACAAAAAGATCATTCTCTAGAATAAATAACTGAAAAAAGTAGCAGCGATGAAAACTAAAATGGCAACGACCGCAAGGGATAGCAACCCCCAAGATTTCTTTTCCTCAAATCAATATTCGTTCGAATCCGTGCATTATTTTTCCTCTTTCTCGTAGGTTTCCCAAAACCATGTTTACGATTATTGTTATATTTATGGAATAGACACGGTCACGCAAGGATCAAAATAAATGGCATGCATAAACTCAGGAAATTCGAAATTCCATCGGAGATCGAAGAACCTGAGCTTAACAGAGAAAACGTATTCCCAGGAGAAAGAAAAAAAGAAACCATCGCCGTGATATTTCCTAGGGGAATTCTCAAAGAACTGTCTATCCCCGCTTCTTATCACTCTTCTTCACCCTCGAGGCACGTCTCAAGGTCATGATACCGAGAACCACCCAAGGACTACCCACTCCAATATTCCGAAGGAACCTGAACGTTATTTATTTCTTACGATGCGAAAACTTACTGCGCTTCAAGCTAAAAAAAGCACTCGTTCTAGCTTTGAAGATCGTTGCTACGGTTGTCATTCTTATCAAAGAAGCACGCGAGGGACAGGAATTGAATAGAACGTGTGACGAAAGGAAGTCTTTTATTTTTCTCAGCTTTCTTTTCATTGTGGGCGAAATTCCGATCGACTCCTATCGAATTCGAGAAATGTCGCGTTTTTCTTACAGACGTTCTTTTTATCATTTTTTATCCGTGTCCTTATCGACAGGATGCCTCATAAAATTACAATTTCAAGCGAGACGCAAATCGGCCGCGTGACTCGACGAGGGTTATCGACGGTGGTAAATTTGTGAGTTTTCAAATTTGGTCCGTTATCGGCTCGAAATTCTCTGACCTTCTCCAGGATTGTAAGATTTATGTTATCGAAACTGGCTTCCCAGATTTATTTCAGTAGAAAGCTCGTAGAAATTCCTCCGTGAAAAAGGAAAGTTTGAATTTTTTCAAGGTTAGGTTCGCGATATGCGTTGATTTATAAATCGCGAAAAAATTACTCTAGCTACTTTGTGCTTTCTGTAATTAATTGCAATGAAATAAACGCAAGTACACCCTTTGTTAACGCAAGAATTCGCAAATTTACAAAAGGCTTACTCGAAGATTAATTTTTTTTTCATTTCGACGTTGAAAAAAAAAAGATAAGAGATCAATCGTTCTTACTACATGTCTGAAAAGAACACTGAAATGTTCCAAAAGTTGAAAATTTTCAAAAACATTTATCGAGCCAAGTTTTAAGTACATTTTTTAATAATAAACATAACCTCTACGATCCGTCGACCGCCATTTTATCATTATTTCTTATATGAAAATGGTGGGAGTTGTCTTCGCGATTCCAGTCCATAAATATTTATTTCACGTCAGCGTTTCCAAGTAAAACGGAATTTTCTGTTGAACCCAGGTTTACAAACGCCTTTTCTTTTCTCACTTTTCTCTCTTTTCTTTCCTCGTTGTCGACCAACATTCCAAACAAAATCTTCTCTTTTATTTTCGTCGCCCTACGCATCGTGGATATATGATTTTTTTCCCACGTAAATTCTATCGTGGAGGACGATAAATCCAGATCTTTCGCTGGTCCACGAGTGACGCCTGTTAATGCTTTCTCGGTCCGACTTAAAAGCTTCGACATTGTTCCGCGTCAGGAGTCTCCGGAGCTTATTCTTTGGCTATCAGGAAGATGCGAGACTCTTCCACGAAAGAAGCCATTTTGTCGTCTAACACAATAAACGTTTAACACAATAAAACACACACTTCCGGTAACAACCCGGAGGTAGACACGAACATCCTGGAAGTATTATTACTACGATCACATTACGATAAAGTTCATCTTAACAAAAAAAAAATGTTTTTATCAGCTTTTGCTGAAAGTTTTGACATTGACGTTCATGAAGACATTGCCACATTATTTTTCATCCATCGTTTGGCTTATTTTGTTTTATAACTTACGAATAGGTAGTAGAAAAAACAAAACAAATGTTCAAAAATATCCAAATTTCGTCCACCGTCTGTCTCGTCCTCCTCGAATCTTTCGTTGCGAACGAAATTTGTCGCTAAATAATGCATTATCCACTATCCAGACCCACTTTCGTTATACGTAGATAATTAAATACGTTACCACGAGACATTTTCATGAGAAGCACTCTCGAGAAAATTGAACGAGAATTTCTTCGTATCTCAAGGACCTTGCGTTTCATTGAGCCCAAAGGAATAAAAAAAAAAACGAGAATGAAAAGAAACTTCCGGAGATCGGAAGCGACCCTTGCCAGGGATTAATCGAATTGGTTACAGCTCGCTCTTGGGGCTTGCGTCAGAATCGAACGGAGATAAAGCATAATCGTTTCGTTGCTCTCATTCGTTGTCTCGATACGATTGAAATTCTCTTCCCTCTACTCGTCTATGTAACTATGCGATGAAAAAAGATAAATAAATAAAAACAAAACAAAAAATTAAAGAAGAACAAAAAAAAACGAGAATAAAATTACGAGCTTGATTTATCAGACTCACAATTTTATAAATTAAATTGTCGTTACGAAGACGTCTCGATTGGAACAAAAAGCTGAGATTTGTTCCATTATTTTTTGCCTTTGTGAATTATCCAGTTGTTAAACGAGGAAATTAACGAAAGAAGATAAGAGTGGAAATTGATAGGAGGGAAGAAAAAAACAATTTATCCCGATCCGTTCTCGTTTCCTTTTTTCGCGATGGCGTCGTCGAAACCTTCCAGTCAACCGGAAACATTCAAACATTTTCCTTCCTGTTCTCTCCCTATATATAACGTGTGTTTATACACGTAGATAGGTCAGAGCAGACTCGAGTGTGCCATTTCTTTTTTTTTTTTTCTTTATTTTCCAAGCGATTGTTTCCTAGTGAACGAGCTACGAATGGAAGAATCGAGAATAACCGAAAATCTCTCTATGGGAATGAACGGAAATACATTTTTGAACGTTCTTTTCACAGTTTCGTTCGATTTTCGATTTTCAACATTGTTTTTTATATTTGCGATTTGTTTTTTTGAAAATTTCACTTTTCGTTTTTCATTTCTGTTCTCGATTCGATTCGTCACTTGCAAATTTTCTTTTTTCTTTTTATTTTCATTGAATTATTTTATTTTATTTTATGTTTTTGTTCTTTTTCTTCTTCTTTTTGTATATCGCGATATTTTGGTTTTCAAAGTGTGGCACATATCAACCCTCAGTTTACAAGGATTTACGACACCTGGAACTTTCACGAGGTTGATGCAACTCCCAATGATAAAGATGTACGAGGGAGGAGAATAGAGGAATTTTCTTTGTTCTTGTTTTCTTTTTTTTTTTTTTAGCGCGAACGTCACATAAATTTTATCAGGATATAAAAATTTGCCGCGAGGCACGTACGTTTTATATACATAAGTAATGCCGAGGTATGAAACTATGCGAGGGTGAGGCTTACCGTCGCGTTGCCTACCGCGTCAGGGTTGCTTTCGGTATTTCTTTTTTCCACCCCAAATTGAAGTGAAACAAGACGAAATGGAGGAAGCTCCTTCGCGAAGCTTCCGAGACAAGCAATGCGTCAAACGTCACCCTGGAACGATGACGACTCGTTCTGGAACGAAACACCCTTGACTTTTATCAAGGGTCAATCTCGTTCTTAAAGATGACAATTTTTTATTTAGGTGGAATTTTTGTTTTAGTTGATATTGTTTTAAATTTGAATCGAGAGATTAAGATCCAATTTCATTGTGTTTGATGTTAAACGTGTTTGTGAAATTGTGAAGGTCATTTTATTTAGCCAAGAGGTCATTTCTAATTAGACTAAAGTGAAATTTTTCGCTATTGTTTTAATCGATTTTGAATTAATTTATGAACAAGAAATTTCAACGTTTTTTTTAACATTAGTCGAGTAGGGAATTTTTTTTTTATGAGAATAAACATTGAACATTGTCGTTATATCGTTTGATTGAAAATAGCTTCGTTAATTAGGTGTTATAATTGATGAAATTAACAAATTAAAATAAATCAAATTATTCAGACAATGAAAAAAATTATAAAACAAAAACGTTTGTTTCGTCGAACTTTCAAATTATTGTTTCCCATCTCGTTTATTATTTTCCTCGTTGCAATCGTGCAATTCAAGAAACAAAAATTAAAAGAATCGCTACCCCACTTGTTAATCAATCTTTATCCGTCAATCTCGTCAAAATTTAAATCGTATTTAACCCCGAGCCATTGTTAAACTTCCGATTGAAAATCAACGTTCCTTTGACAACGGATCGTATCCAATCATTGTTTAATCGATTTAGTAGCCAGAATGTCTTTTAGAGGTTTGTGATAATTTCGCATCAAACGATAAGCTAGACGACCGTATAATTGCTTTAACACGTTAGTGGTTCTCGCAGTTGACGATATCCGGTCTTCTACTCGCTGTATTCCGTCTCTCTCACATCGAGTGAGAGAGACGGACCTATTGCCTAATTAGCGGGGCCATATGTGTACACACAATATATACGTATGTGTATACAGTACGACCCATTTCAATTTTCTGATGGAAATAGCTTGATAGTAAATTTGGTGGGTGCGTAGCTCTTAAGACCGGTGCGGTTGTAGTTATGCACAGATTTTGATTACGTGGACTCCGAACCACCGAGAGGACAGAAAAAACATATAGAAAAAATTTCATTGGTTCTGCGGGAATCGAACCCTGGACCTCTTGCGTGTGAGTCGGGAACGCTACCCCTATGCCACTGCCTCTCTTCTATTCTGATGGAAATAAAACGTCTATAAAATAAAGTTGTACGAACAAAACTTTGTTTGTACCTAGTGTCTAATTCGCGGTCATACATGTACACCTATATACGTATTTATATACAGTGCGACCCATTTTAATTTTCTGATGGAAATAAAAAGTCGATAAAATAATGTTGTACGAACAAAACTTTATTTGTACCTAGTGTCTAATTTGCAGTCATACATGTACACCTATATACGTTGTGACGTGATTTTCCCGATGTAGGGGAAAAGGAAATAAAAATAAAAAGTCGATAAAATAAAGGTGCACGAAAACAACTTTCTCACAAAAGTGTTGCAGACTTTCTTTTTATAATGTGAGGTAGAAAAAGTTATTATCTTCTTGTTTAAAAAACCGATGATGACCTTTGCGCGATCTCAACGCCTCGACGAATAAAAGTCTTGATAGGAACAGCCTACGTCCTCTCCGTTATCATAAAACTTTCGTACGAAACTTTTTTTCTCTATTTATTTTCATCGATAAATTAAAATGGGTCACACTGTATATGTGAGTATACGTGGGTATGTCTATATATAATATATATATATGTACAGCGATACAGGCAAATGACGAGTTCCAATTGACTTTTGTGCGGGCGCTTGGTGCCGGATATTAATCCGACCTCAGCTATCTACAATCGATTTTGCTTATTGACCACAAAAGCAAAGCTCAACTAAAACCGCGGGGTAAATATTTCATCCAGTCTTAAAGTAGCTGTATTATCGTACAAATAACATTGATTTGATTTTGATCATGGTTATACATAATTTGTATTTCATATTATTGCATTTAATTTTGTTTTCATTTGTCTGTTTTTTTGTTTATTATAATTTATTTTTAAGTGGTTATAGATTAAATATTTTCATTAAATTTGATTGATCGTGCATTACCCTGTATATTCAGATTTTCGATCAGAATGTTAAATTTAATCTCGTGATACGATCGATCAATTTTTAGAATGAAAATTGTGACGATTTATTGAATTTTTGACAAACTACTGATTAATTAAATAAACACTCCCTTCCCAAAATTAATGATTAGAAGATAAATTTATTAATGTCAGAAGAAAGATGTTTGATATTAAATTAATTTAAAGAAAAATTAATTTGAGTACTCAACAACCGATCCGAAAAGAGAGTTTAATTTTCTAGTAGCGAATAAAACGAGAGATTAACAATCTAGTAATTTCAAAAATAGGTATGCCAAATATGGATTCATGAATTTAACATTTAAAAATTTCGTACTTTCGATTCGATGTTTGAATTACAAAATGGGATTACCACACTAAAAGCATATCCTTTTACGTACCTTATAAATTTTCTATTCATCAATCTCATACAGGTAAGCCAAGTGCAACTGGAATAATCCAGCTCTTAATAATTCTGTTTTCATTTCTCTTTTTATAATTAATTTTTATGATTAACTGTTGTTAATTTAAAAATACCCTTTCAATATCTTTCTTCCTTTCCTTTCAAAGTGTAAACAAAACAAAAAGGAAATTATTGGAAAAAGGTTGATAATTTATTAAAAATGTGAAGTTTTCAAATTTAACAACATTTGTCAATTTTCTTTTTGTTTTAATAATCGAGATTTTTATTCTTAAGAAACATTTTTATGATTGTTTGTTCCCTAACATTTCCAATCTGCGCAGTATCGAAGATAATATACTAAATCAACAACGGATGTCCAGCAAAATTCTGGAAATTGGAATTTCAAAACAGAAATACGTTCAAGCGATACTGACCCTTATTGAGGTGGTCTAGGTTGTTGTATATCATGGGAAGCATCAGATGGCGGAACCAGATACGTGGACACTCAAAGGTATCGTCGCTATAGTAACGTACAGCCTACGGGTGCGTTGAGGAAGATGAACATCTCCTAACGATACACATTAATAATAGAATAATGTTTTTCCACTCGTTTCGTATCGGGTGTAAAATAATAGTGTCCGAAAATATGTATTTAAATAACATAACGCGAAATCATGGAATAATCGAGTCGTATAATTTGTTTTTGTAATTAAAAATAAATTGGTTGGAAGGGGATTCAATCTGGTAATTCGTAATAAACACCTAATCTGAGAGCCCAACGATAAGCTTATCGGATTTACTGATAACGACCGCCGCGATTATCCTGCGAATACCAAGTTAACGCTCATAGTGTCAACAATTAAAAGTAACATGTGTATTTGTTATAAAAAGCATTGTTATTTGTAGGGAAAATAAATTTAATTAATTAGAAATTTCGGTAAGTTTTATTTTGGGGGAAATTGACATTAAATTATTCGTACATTATTATTTTATTAAGCATGATTGTTGAAGATTTATCGCCGATTATAAAATTTGCAAAAAAAAAAAAAAGAAAATTAAAGAAAAATATAAGATAATTTAGCAGATTTTCATCAAATATTCAAGGTCCAAATCCAAAGAAACATTGAATTAATTAAAAACCGTTTATAAATAATACTGCACAGTTTATAAATAATATAACAATTATAAATAAATATTTATTTTGTCGATTATCGAACATTGTAACATTTAGAGAATAAAATAATGGAAAGAAAATGTTATTAAAAAAAATATATATTATTTTTTTGGTATCGACTAAATATTTTTGTAAAACTGGGGTGTCCTTATTTACCGCTAGTCGCCCTTAGACCTTTTACTTTTATGCAATGACACACGCGAATATTGAATTGAGAAGATACGAAATATTCTCGATAAAATTCTTCACGACAGGAATAAACGTTGGAAGTTCACGTCAGCACCGGAATTGGCGTGGGGAGATATCATCAGTTCAATAAATATGGAAGGATCGCCGACAGCGAACGACATATCTTATTATATTAACTCAATAAAATCGGTAAACGAACTATTTACAGAACAAAGAGTCCTGTTTGCCATGACAAATTTAGTAACAGACTCGACCTAGCCTTTCGATCAGGAAATAAAATATTGTATTTATGAAACTATAATTTATATCTTCGGGACAAACAGTGTGTATATAAACAAAAACACCGGCTAATCCAGTTCTAATTGAGATGAGAAAACGAGCGAAGAAAATGTTATTTGTTCAATTTCTTTTAACTATCTTATTTACATAACAAAGGTACAACGTTCGTGTTCCCATGGTTCTAATCTTGATAACCGTAATTCAAACATTCGTTCCCATAATTCGAGCTACGATCGTTCGTTATAAATAAACTGTAATAAAATTGATAAAATAATTGTTTTTTTAGGATTCAATAATCATAATAATTTTTTTATTATCTTACGTAGGTTGTAAAGGTTCTAATCTTTATAATAGTAATTCAAACATTCGTTCCCATAATTCGAGCTACGATCGTTCGATATAAATAAACTATAATAAAAATTATAAAATAATTATTTTTTGGCGATACAATAATCATAATAATTTTTTAACTATCTTATCTACATAGTAAAGGTACGAAATTGGTGTTCCCATAGTTCTAATCTAGATTCTCGTAATTCAAACATCCGTTCCCATAATTCAAGCTACGATCGTTCGTTATAAATAAACTATAATAAAAATGATAAAATAATTGTTTTTTTACGATTCAATAATCATAATAATTTTTTAATTATCTTATGTAGGTAGTAAAGGTTCTAATCTAATCTTTATAACAATATCTACATAACAAAGGTACAACGTTCGTGTTCCCATAGTTCTAATCTTGATAATCGTAATTGAAACATTCGTTCCCATAATTCAAGCTACGATCGTTCGTTATAAATAAACTATAATAAAAATTATAAAATAATTTTTTTTTATGATACAGTAATCATAATAATTTTTTAACTATCTTATTTACATAGTAAAGGTACGAAATTCGTGTTCCCATAGTTTTAATCTAGATTCTCGTAATTCAAACATTCGTTCCCATAATTCAAGCTACGATCGTTCGATATAAATAAACTATAATAAAAATGATAAAATAAATGTTTATTTACGATAATAATAAATATTTATTTACGATAATATTTACGATATTTAAATGTTTATTTACGATAATATTTACGATATTTACAATAATAATAAATGTTTATTTACGATAATCATAATAAACCATACGAATTTGTCTTCGACGATAAATTGATAAAACTTAATTCCTTTTGACGAAGACATTCGTAGAGGTATTTCGTGGATTATCTCGCTTCGGTAATATCGTGGACAGCGTCTTAGCTGATTCATCTTCGTATTCGTGCGAAACTCACCATCGAGGAGAAACAGGAGGACCGAGTCGATCGGTAAATCAAATTGATGGTGGCCAAGTGATTTACGAGTTTATCGGGTTCATTTCGAAGAGCGAATCGAGTACACCCCACGTGTGCCGCTCAGTTTCAAACGGAAACGCTTTACCTATATACCGGTAACGGCATAGACATAGCACGGATAAAATCGAATTCCACGAACGATGTCCGTAAAATCTCTCTTTTTGCCGAGCCAACGACCACCTGCTGAGTTATCTCGGCCAATTGCCGGAAACGATAATCTCCCTTTACCGATTTTTACCACCGGTTCACCAAAATCGTTCCGGCGTCTCTCGAATCACGATCCAATAATTCACAAGATTCGAAAAAATTCCCATTTTTTTTTTCGTTCTTTACGAGATTATCCATGGATAATTCCATAAAGCAATCGAATATTGCACTATAAAAGCCCTTTAATTTTTCGACCGCCCCAAGGTATTTGCGAACGATCCAGCTCAACCGATATTTATGTACAAATTTCTCATAGATCGCGCTATAGTCTGTTAGTCTCATTCGTGTGAAACTATTTTTAAACGATTGAATCGCGAATTTTTTTAGAGCAACATTTGTGGGTGAAAAATCATATTAAAAATAGTAAAAAAAAAAACAAAGGGAAAACAACGAAATAATATTAAAAAAATAATTTTTAAACTATTTTTTCAATAATTTTTATAATCTTATAACTCTTTGTAATGTAATATAATCTTTTTTTTTTATTTAATTTTTGTATTATACAAATATTATTATTTTTATAATTATTGACAATTATATTTTTCAAACTATGAACGATTATTCAATGAGGTTCTTAGAATAATTACTTACTCAGTGATCGATATAAAGCAGGTACGATACGTCACGTTTCGTTCAAGGAAATCAAGAAAAGGATTTGATATAAAAGTTGGTTTGTTTGCTTTTATGTAAAAATTGATTTTTTTTATCTCTGAACGCGAAGGTTGAATTTTGAAAAAAGTTATTCGAGAGATAGCCAGGATTTTCCGTTGCCGTATTTTGCGTTCAACGAGAGATAAATTGATCCCAGGCTCAGATTGTATTTCGGCGAAACGCCTGAACAAAGGAAAAGCTGCTTTCGTTACAAAACCTTTCGATCGTGCTCGAAAAAAAGCGAGTTGAAAAAATATAACGCACGAGATGAAAATATACAATTTTTTTCATTAACCTCAACGAATTCTCGTTTTTGATTTTAATATTTTATAATGTTCTTAGTATGCGAGGGCTTTTTTTTAAACGCTTGAAATTTCTTCCATGCTATCGATATTTTTTCTCCCACGTGAAAATACAAAATACCCCGTTTTGTCTCGTTGTGTACGTGCCCTCGTTGTTTTTCGATCAGTTGCGATTTTTGTTCAATTTTCGAATCCAAAAATAAATTCAAAAATTTCGTAAAAATTGAAGAAAAAGATTTTTTTGTCAATTAAATTTGTATTTTTAGTTTTATTCGGCTAGGTCGTATGGAAAGAAACGAATCATTCGAACGAAAAAAAAAAACAGAATATTTACGGAACTGTGATTATTTTTTTTTTTTATTAAATTATAACAAAAGAATTTGATACGAAGAAGTTTTTCCTAAAAAACGTATTTTCAAATGTCTCCAATTTTTCACAATGAGCTTTTTTTAAAATAAAAAAGAAACGTATTTCATTTCGATTAAAATTGCACCAAAATGTCGTGAATATTTTGTCATAAATATTATTTATTTGTTTCCGGACCTTCTGTTCAAAAAATTCATAAAAGTATGATCGAGGATCGAGGCCACGGGAACGGTATTTTCAAATACGAATTAACTTTCAAACTCTTTTGCCGTTGATTAAAACGAGTTTAATGAAAAGCTACAGGACACTTCTCATTGTTCAAAAAAACCCTCGATTCAAAAAATCGTCTCATCAAATTTTTTCATAAAAAAATGTACAATTTAAATAAAAAAGAAATGGTTTATTGACATATAACAATAGGAGAAACATCCGAAAAGTTTAATGAAAAAACAAATAAGAATTATCAAAAAAATAAAACAAAAAATAGCTATATCAGAAAATAAACGGTTTTTTGTCGAAAAATTCGAAAAGTTTGATAAAAAGCAAACAAGAATTATAAAAAAAACTATCCATATCGGAAAATAAACGGTTTTTTATTGGAAAATCCGAAAAGTATGATGAAAAGGAAACCAGGATTATATAAAAAATATCTGTGTGGGAAAATAAACGGTTTTTTCGTTGAGGAATCCAAAAAGTTTGACGAAAGCAAACAAAAAATATAAAAAAAAATAAAAATTAAAAAAAATATATCGAAAAATAAACGGTTTTTTCTCGAAACGAAAAATCGAAAAAAAATCGTTTCGCCTCCGTAGGTAGGCACATGCTGCGGGCGAAAGAAAAAAAGATACTATGCATTTTTTATCACGGCGAAGAGAAGAAAATCAGCGGCATCGCTTGCGCAGGCTTTTTGCGAGGCGTGCGCGTTCAACGTGACTACCGAGAGGAGAGAGGCAACCTTCTGGTGATACGCGCACGGCGAAATTTCCGCCAGTATCATCGCGACAACGTTACCGGCACTCGACCGTGCGAAGGAACAGCTTTTTCCCGTTTCGAATCTTAGTTCTCTAACCTGTTGCCTCGTGATAGTGAAAAAACTTCAGTGTTCCTCAAAATTTCAAGGTGAAACATGAAAACGCATCGTGGTACGTAATTTATCATAATTATTAATGTTTATCAACTGTTAAAAGTTTTTTACACATTTTTGTTATTTGTATTTTGTTTGTTTTTACCAAAAATTAACATCAATTTTGCCTCGATTTTTAATTCAATTTTACACGAAGTAATTGAACAAAAAACTTGCTCGATTTTCTTTCCTCCGTTGGAAAATAAAACGTAGATTTAACAAAAATATTCAATTCTTACAAACTCCACGTAATTATATTTGCATTTGTAAAATTGTCATTTTCTTTATTGTTTGAAAATTTTAAGTGATATTTCATTTAGGCGATATTTGTCAGTTTTTCGCACTTATTTCATTCGTTTATCTCTCGTTCCTTCGTAAAAAAAAGATCGTATTTTTCGTCCTAGGGCGGAAAATGCTTCGCACGAATTTTTCTCACGAGATTGAAATTTTTTGTTTTCTTTTTTATCGCTCTTTTTTTAGAGCGTTCAGGAAGATTGAAAAATGTGACATATTTTTAGCTCGTTATTCTTCGGGGAATTGCATTATTTTCGGGCGTTATCGCAAGCGCACAGGGTGATCGCGGTTGTACGTCGGACATTAGAAAGCAAATATCGAAGGGTATAAAATAGGAGGGTCCCCGAGGGTTCGAGAGACAGAAATAAGGGTAGATTCTTATCTATCTTTAAAAAGTATTATACTTCCGTAAAATGATATAGGGCAAAAGCTTCGCACGTCATAAAAGAAACTCGATTAAATACAAAAATAAAAAAAAAAAAAAGAATAGCGTATGGGCGTGGAGCTAATTTTCCACGTGTTTGCTTTTACCAAGTATAGTATCGTTTGGTTCAGTCGGGCAAACGCCCGAGCTTTAATTAAAAGAAAGTTTCGAGCAGTTTTTTGATATTGCGCAAGTGGCACGTCGATGAACCGGAACAATAAGCTCAAATTTTTCCAGCTGTCACCCGAGGTCAGTAAACGCCAATTTTTTTATTGGATTTTATCGTATTTCAATAGGAAAACGACAAAATAAAAATAAAATATGATTTTACGTACGGTAGAATTATTTTTTATCGAGATATTTGAGGAAAAAAACTGTGTCGAAAGTTTCTTTGCCCGAAGGATTTTTTTTTCAAGAGAAATGCACGTTTTGTGAGTTTTTTTTATAACTAAAGGAGTGACATTTTTTAAACTTTTACTGTATTTCCATATTGTTCTAAAGGATTTAAAAACTACTTTCGATTAGTTATATCAAAATATTTCGTAATAATCAAATAACAGACATAAACAAGATTTATAGTTTTTTTGACAAATAAAAAGAAGAAACAAAACATTTGTTTGTTAATCTCCAAAAAAGTGTAAAAAAATTATGAATTTCTATGAAATATTTTTTTTTTTTCAAGAGAAAGATACGTTTTTTAAATTTTTTACAACTAAAGGGATGACATTTTTTAAAACTTTTACTATATTTCCATATTTTTCTAAAAGATTGCAAATCTATTTTTGATGAGTTATATAAAAATATTTCGTAATAATCAAATAACAGACATAAACAAGACCTACGTTTTTTTTTTGACAAATAAAAAGAAGAAACAAAAACATATTTTTTCTCAAATCTCCAAAAAAAGTGTAAAGAAATAATGATTTTCTGGAAATAATGATTACCTATGCACAATCGTTATTTAAATTTTAATTCTTCCAGAAAAAGTTCTTAGATGATTTGATTTTCAAAATTTTCGAAAAATCAACAGATCCGATTATTCTTGCGGTGCTCTACACACCAACACAAATTCTTATATACCTATTTCGACGACCGAAGTCGCTGCAATTTACAGTGCTTTCGGTTACTGAATTCTATTGCTCTTCCGATTAACTCGGCCATTTACTTTTCTCGAAGTGGCCATTTGGATCGTTGAGGTCTTTTGTGTCAAACGACGTCTGTTCCTTGATTGCTACATCGCGTTTTAGTGTCTTTTCATTGGGAGTGAGTCTCTTGGTTAGTGCGTTCGTTGACGACAATCTGTGAGATTTTTATTAGCGAAAATGAAATGATCCTTGTCATATCGTCAAATATTTGGCAATTTCACTGAATAATTTACGAGTCTATCAGCCTCGTAAATTGAAAATTAGTTTTAACAAATGGAGACAAGAGAATTTTGATGGTCTTGCGGAAAGCTCGAAACTCTGAAATTACGAACTGGAATTTACGAAAGCATCTGGTGGGACCGGAATATGCATTCGATTAATTAATGACGAACAATTGTTTATAATTGATTGTAAATACGTGACACGATCTTCATTCGACCTTGACTCCTCGATAAATTAATTTATTAATGTGACGCTTGCAACAAAATCGTTTTGATCGAAATAAATAAAACACGATGACTTTAGGAATTAATAAAATTACAGGCTGTGAACAATGAAGGTGACCTTCAAACGTCCGGGACAAGTCCAGCAAGAAATTTGTCAATTAATTTGTTTTTGTCGTCCTAGGAGCGTAATAACTTTTCCATAAAAAAATGTAATATCATAATTGAAACACGTCGAAAGTGAAGGTGACCTTCATCTGTTATCGAGTGCTTAATCAACAACCTCGTTTCCGGACGTTCCCACGTGTAATCCTTAAAAAATGAACAAATATTAGAGTACAGATCGAATCCTGTCAATTGTTCAAGGTGACCTTCATCGGACTGTAACATTTTTATTAACAAACTTTCGGACTAGGCCATTACCCGGTACCCTGGACAGGCTTGACGTTTTTTTAATAATTACTTTTTTTCCGAAAAAAAGGAACATCCCGATCGAACCGATCGCTTTCGAGATAATTACATGCTCTACCTTAAATAGCACACTCTATATAGGTATATCACGTCGAAGAGGAGTGGCAGAAAACGTATCGAGGTGGCTACAAATTTCTTCGTCCACCCTATCTCGTTTTCCCCGAAGAATCATTGCCTCGAAAATATGTTATCACCAAATCACATTAGTCAATTAAATTCCTCCTCATACTTCGATCGAAACATTCCGTATCCGCATATGTGAATTGGACATGATTCGAATATTTTATTTCTTATTGGTATATTCCTGGTTCTCGGAAAAATATTATATTACGGGATTTTTTTTTCAATGCTTAATTACTGTAATTAATTACGTATCGTATACGTATACTTAATTAAGTATTGCAATTAATTACAGTAATGACTGTAATTAATTACAATACTTAATTACTGCACTGATTTTTTAGCATTCATACTTTATCTTATAACATTAACTTTTTTAATTTAATTAAATTTACGTAAAAGTAAAATCGATTTTAAAAAGGCGAATTTTTTTAGTAATTCAACTTTTACGAAAATTTTGAGAACTATTGCGCTGATTTTTTAGCGTTTATACTTTATCTTCTAATCTTGACTTTATTAATTAAATTAAAATTACGTGAAAATATAAACGATTTTAAAAAAAAGCGATTTTTGTGCAAATTAAAATTTTTTAGAAATTCAAATTTCCGTATCCGTATATGTGAATTGGACGTGATGCGAATATTTTATTTCTTATTGATATATTCCTGGTTCTCGGCAAAATATTATATTACTGGATTTTTTTCAATGCTTCATTTCTGTAATTAATTACGATACTTAATTGCACTGATCTTTTAGCATTCATACTTTATCTTGTAACATTAACTTTTTTAATTTAATTAAAATTACGTAAAAGTAACATCGATTTAAAAAAAAACGAATTTTTTGGAAATTCAAATTTTACGAAAATTTTGGTAACTATTATGCTGCTTTTTTAAGCGTTTATACTTTGTCTTCTAATCTTAACTTTTTAAATTTAATTAAAATTACGTAAATAGAAAATGGATTTGGAAAAAGCGAATTTTTTGGAAATTCAAATTTTACGGAATTTTTTTTAACTACTTGATCCAAAAGTAATTCCATTTACGATTAAATTTATGTACAATAGATCCATGGAAGAAAGTCATCAATTTTTGAAAAATTTTAATTTTTCGTAAATTAGAACAATTATTTGAATTTTCGCGAGGGTCGAATTATCGTCGAGTCTCTTAGGGATTGAAAATTGACTGTCTTAAGAAAAATTTATGGTTTTCCAAAACCATTAGACAGTCGGAACTTTTCTCACCCTCTCGCATTACACGACCATCCAGAATGGAATTTTAACGAGTGGCGATCGAGTTTCAAAATTTTCTCCGTCTCTCTTTCCCTCTCTTCTCTGCTTCTCGAGGGTAAAATAGCGTGTGTATCGAAGTAATGTAGTTCGTGCTGAACAAAGGGGTCTGTTTCTTTATTCGAGCGTCGCTCTCGTCGCCAACGCCCTCTATACTACACCAACCAGAAAAGCACGCTCTTCATAAATCTCAAACTACTCAAAATTACAAAACATTGGCCGAGGCAAGTAATCATTTCCTCGCGGAAGTTTACGTCGAGACAGCAAGGATACGAAACTTTTTGAATACATTATCGAAGTATCACGATTGTTATCCCATTTCGTAAAACTGCGTCATAGTTTTTCAAAAAATAAAACTGCACGAACAAGCATTCGTTTTCTCGAGACGTTGTTTGAATTTTTTATGGCTCTTCGACAACGCAAACACGTCAGGGATTCGACTGGATTAAAAAAAAAAAGTTTTGGCGGGACTCGACGAAGGTTACCGACGGAGATAAATCTCAAAGGTTTTCTGATTGTTATCAGGCTTCCAGACTTTATAATTCTTCTCAAGAATTCTAAAATAGACGTTATTGAAGGCTACCCTGTTTATTATTTCAATAAAAACCTTACAGCAATATTAAAAACTCTTTTTAATTTTGTCGAGGTTAGGTTTGCAAGATGGCGGAATTTTGTAGAAAACTGTGCTCAAAAGTTGTGCAAATAAAACATTTAGTAATAATAATAATAGAAATATCCTGGATAATAACAAAATAATGAATAATAACAAAATAATCCTGGAAAAGGATAATTCTGCGATTCTTATCTCCCTCGATAACAAGACATTCAAGGATAAAAAATCTTGAATATCTATTTTTATTTATCCTTCCATCCTTGAACTTAGTTACTTGGAAACAGCGGTTCATGTTTTTGCATAATCAAATCAAATTGAAGTAAAAATTAGAAAATGGGCCGACCACGAATTTCTTCGCGTGTCTTTTTTTACCACCATCCATAATCAATCTGACAGCAATCACATTTTCCCGCGCAATCAAATATATTTATACCTCTTGATATACAGCACTTCTTTAGATTGGAATGAAATACGAAGATTAATCCGAGGAGAAACGTCTAAAAATACATCAACTATTACTTCGTTTCTCTTTATAGAAATAATCTTAAAATATATTTGTGATTACATTACGACTTATGCTTCGTCCATAAAAAGTCTGACTGTGCAAACTGGTACAGCACTCACCGTTTGGTTGTTGTTGCCATTAGACTGGAATTATTATTTCAGCTGACATGTGCATAACTCTAAAGAGACCCCTGTCACGTTGCATTACATCGGAGGTCGAAGTGCAATTTACCTTTGAGGGTGATATATCAAAGCAAGGATTCCATATTATGACCAATCATTCGACTACAACAATAGGAACCCTGCCTAACTGCTGATGTGATACTGATAACGTACTGATAACCCTGCAGCGATAAGGATTGATTCAGTACCGTAATTAATCAGGTTTCAGTAGGTGGTACTGAGTACATGGTATATGTACCAATGTCATAAAAAAAACGTTTACTGGTCGAGAGTAAATTATCCACACGATAATCTTCATAGTTGATTACATAAAATAAAGGATGCATTATTATTTTTAATACTGAGCCAGTCCTCGATAAATACTTACACAATTTTTTCCATCAGGATTGTGTTAATTCTTTGGGCAATAAGATTTCGAAACGAATGTGTTTGAAGTTTTTAGTATTATGTGCAGTTTAGTAGAAATTTTCAAAACTCAAATACTCAAGAGTAGTTGTAAAGTACTGATAAGTACTGATCGTTAATTGTCGGATACTGAAAATTACTGAAAATACTGAAATTTTTCAGTAGCGTTCTGAAAATGTCAAGCAATAATTAACCTAAATTACTGAAATTATTATGTACCTACTAAACTCTAGGACATCATTTTCAGTATTCGTTGAATTCAGTACAAGTAAACTTGTACTGAAGTTTCGTTAATAAAATATGGAGAAGTGTCTGCAAACTTTTTAGATTAAAATTGATATTTATATTCACCTTAGATTATAATATGATTTTCAATATTTGATTAAAAAAATTGTAAATATTTCATTTTTTAATAATATTTTGCAAATATATTATGACGAGAGTGGATCGAAGAGAATGAAACTAAATGTTTAAGGAGACTTACAAGGGCGTGAATCGAAGTAAGTCCGAGTCACGATCCTCGACAACATTAGGATTATTTATCTCGCGTATATTTACAGTCTTTTCCTCGCGAACCCCGTTTTTGTCTAACATAGGAGCTTAGATTCGCGAAAAATATTGTCACCGTTAGTATCCACGTTTCCGTTTATCCGGGTGAGGCTTATCCGTGGATCGTTAATCACTCTTGTCTTCTTGTCGGAAACTTCGTGACCTTCGTCCGCTATCATCCCCGTATTTTCCAACTCCCATGTTACGGAGCTTTTAATTAATTGAACAATGTTTCGTTGCGTTAAAATCATTTAAGGCACGCGAGGTACATTTTCAGGAACGTTTTCCAAGCCCCGAAAACGTTAAATTATTACCAGAAAGAGGCTTATCATCGAAGCTCACACATTGTTGATCGTACAACGTCTCAAATTAATCAACTTTGATTCTTCGATATTAATTTTAATAATTTTTTATAACTAACGATGTAAAAACATTCAAATTTTTTTTATAAAATTGTAAAATTTGTTATGACCGTATTGGCAATGAAAATTACAGTTGGGAAATAATAATAATATTTTGTCTCAATAAAAATTTAGTTTACAAATTTACGTGCTAATTTTTATAATCTTTTATAAACTAACGATATAATAATATTCAAATTTGTCATAAAACTTGTAAAATTTGTAATAACAATATTGACACTTAAAATTACAGTTGGAAAATAATAATAATAATATTTTGTCTCAATAAAAATTTAGTTTACAAATTTACGTGCTAATTTTTACAATCTTTTATAAACTAACGATATAATAATATTCAAATTTATCATAAAACTTGTAAAATTTGTAATAACAATATTGACACTGAAAATTACAGTTGGAAAATAATAATAATAATATTTTTTCTCAATAACAATTTAGTTTACAAATTTACGTGCTAATTTTTACAATCTTTTATAAACTAACGATATAATAATATTCAAATTTATCATAAAACTTGTAAAATTTGTAATAACAATATTGACACTGAAAATTACAGTTGGAAAATAATAATAATAATATTTTGTCTCAATAAAAATTTAATTTACAAATTTACGTGCAGATTTATCTGCAAGAAAATTTCACCAAAGCAAATATTTCTTTACATCTAAACTTGTTGTTGAATTTTGTATCAAAGGATATTGGTGGTTGTTTGTATTTTCGTCTTACAATCGGAGGGGTTGTCTTATTGATCGCGATTTACGAGGGTGAGCAAAAATCCGGTTGCACGAGAATGTCGAGGAATTATATATGGAAGGGCGTATTAATTCGGTGGATTTCATCCTGAACCTTGCCGGGTGATATTCGGTCTCGAGAGACGTCACCTCATCTTGCAACCATGATAAGCAACGCTGGCAATAAGTAAAGCAAGAACGTGCCAGACGTACTCGAGATAAACCGTGAAAACACCTTGCATTGCGCACGGTGGCCGTGATCTCGGGAAGGGCTCACCTTGCTTTTACGGTTTGATAGTACCACTTGAATATAGATAGCATTGGCACTAAAGTATTACGAGGGTGGTAAAATATCAGGGTGGGATTTAAAGGGGATGGTATTATGAATTTTTTAAAGGGTCTCATAAGTCATCCCTTATGTTAGTAGCTTTTAAAGACGAGGGTTGAAAAATCATCCCCTAACAACAATTTGCGATTTCTCACAAGTTTGTTTGTGGTCAATTTCATCGAAATGTCAACGCGTATCAGGGTGGGTTTTAATGGGGATTGTATTATGAATTTCTAAAAGGAGGCTCATAAGTTATCCCTTATGTCAGTAGCTTTTAAAGGCGAGCGTTGAAAAATAATCCGCTAACAAAACATTCGTTATTTCTTACAAATTTGTTCGCGGTCAATTTCATCGAAATTTCAACACGACATCAACAAATATTTTTTGTATTTTAAGAATCGCGTTTGATAAAATTCACGCGATTTTCATAATTTTTGTTTATTTTTTTGTATATATGTAGATACAATGTTATTTGTCAATGTTCGAATGGAACGAACGGAAGGAGAAAATATTGTCGCTCGTCGTTTTGGATTTTCTCACGTTGATCAATTACTGACAGTGAAAAATATCCACCGAACACGAAAAAGCTCTTCGAAGTCGTACATCGGATTTCGAACAACCCCCGAACGAGTGCGAGATCAGTTATAGTTTCGCCTTGAGTGCGAAAAAGGGTAGATGGGAACTACCGTAAACTTGTTTATGGGACGCAACAAGTCGGGATAACGTGCAATTTGGAGCTACCTTTTGCCACGAGTTTAGATTAGCTGAGCTTAATTTCGTCACGTTCTGTTTTATCAGTCTAAAAATATCTAAAAATCGAATTTTCGCAGGTGTTGGTACGAGTAATGACGTAGTTTTGACGTAAGAGAATAAACTGTTCACGTGTAACGATTTTATAGAGCTCTTTTCTTTGATGGGTGATAAAATGGAGTCGTAAATTCTTGAAGCACATTGCTGAAGACTCGAGTGATCTTTGTAGCATCTTTGTACGTGGAAGACTACTGATCATTGATAAAGATGAGACCAAGATTTCTCTCATCTGATACTGTAAAGTGTTCAGGTATCGTTGTATACCGGAAGAGACGAGAGTACATAAATAACGGAAGTTTATTTATAGCTGTAAGTACTCAATGTACTCGATTTCTCTATTCAAAAGCTGAATTCAATAACGAAAAGAATGAGAACACAGTCTTAAGTAGTATGTACTATGTCCTTAATACAAAATATTCATTCCTAAGTACAAAATACTAAGGGATAAGTAAAGGGACAAAATTCTGAGTTATGAGTACCAAGTATTAATTCAGTTCAAGTATTTTCTACTTACCCCTTAGATACAAAGTACTGAGTACAAAGTACTAAGTACAAAGTACTGAGTACAAAGTACTGAGTACAACGTACTGAGTACAAAGTACTCAGTGCAAAGTACTGACAATGAGTGCAAAATACTGAGTGTAAAGTATTAAGTGCGAAATACTGTGTGCAAATATTGAGTGCAAAGTACTGACTGCAGAGTGCTGAGTGCAAAGTACCGAGTGCAAAGTACTGACTTCAGATCACTGAATGCAGAGTACTGAGTGCAAAGAACTGAGTAAAAAACTACTAAGTGCAAAGTACTCGGTGCAGAGTACTGAGTACAAAGTACTGAGTGGTAAGAACAAAGTACCCATTACTTGGTACCAAGTATCAAGATCCAAATACTAAAAATAAGTCTTAAATTCTGAGTACCAAGTACTACATACCCGAATGATACATACTGCCTAAAATGTTCTAAATTCAAAATATCAGGGAATAACTACCGTAAATATTTAGAATATTAAGTACTTTACATGCTCGAAAAACAATATCCCATATACGTTACGTTTAATAGAGGGAACTCAGTGCTTGAAATATTCAGTTCAGGAATGACGATACCCTCGTATAAAATATTTTATATCCACTCTATATCTTACCTGAACCGTGGCAAATTGGTTTGAATTAAATGAATACATTTTCCTTGACGTCTCCATTTCCATTCTGCACAGTGTTGTTTGGCTCTAGGCCAAAAGCGTATCGTGCGATAAGAAGGTCCTTTCGTCGTACATTGTGAGAGAAATGTTAGGGACGTGAAATCCTACCTTACGTCCCTGGAGGAATGGAAAAGGACAATAAACTTTCGATGGAGGCGTCGATGGATCGGCCCGAGCCTCGGGACAAAGGAATGGGGTTTCTCGTCCGTCGGTCAACTTTCTTTGTCTTTTACACTCATCGCTTACAGCCCCTTCTTTTAGTTACCTCGAGCCCGGACCAATATTTTTTTATAGTTATCCGTCAAAACTGCTATCTTGGTAAACATAAAATCCACTTCCAATACCAATTTTATTACACGATCAATCTCTGATTTTTTTATTCATTTTTTTTTTGTTTCTCATTTTCTTGGTTCGGTTAAGGGCAAACAGAGAGAGAGAGAGAGACCGAGGGAGAGTCTTCAGGAATGAATAAATTTAGATATTTTCTGGCGTCAAGCTCGATTTGAATTTTTCACTCTCGCTATCGATCGACGTTATGTGCACTCGACTTTCGATGGAAAAATTCTCCGGACGAAGTAAGCAAGCCAACCTTTTTCACTGTAACACCCTTTCTAGTAAAGGTGTGTCCTTTGTACCCTTGGCAATATATACATTGAGCTTGTGTCTGGAGACACGGATATCAGCAACGTCAAGCTCCTGCTCTCGCACAGAAGCCACGTTCCGTGTCAACCGTTCCTTTATTCCGGTCCTACGTCGGTATTACTTCTTCTTCCTCTTCGTCCTTTTCCTCTACTTGGCTTTCTTTTTTCTTTCATTTTAGTTTTTGTCTTACGATTCTCCGTTGTCTCATCCATATATTTTGGCATGCGGTAGAACATTTGTACCTTTTTGGATTTTTTCATATCCGTTGGCATGTAAATATTGCGCGGTACCAGATTTGAAATGAAAACTTAGCGGTACTTTCTGAGTAAAGATATTTTTTATACCGTTGTATGAGAAACGAGAGAGATATTTTCATCTTGAGAAGGATGAGACCCTTGCCTATCCGGATAAATCATTCGACCCTGACGACGTCTCATTTTAGTGTTACAGTAAAAAATGAATAAAAAAAAAAGAAAACCTAAAGATTCATTTCAGATTTTCTTATCTCACGTGTTATGATTAATCTTACAGTCCAAGATTTATTTGTTTTCGTTACTTTTACTTATTACTCGCCATCTGGCTTTTGAACTACTTTAGAAATACTGGGTTGATCTGTACTCAAAGTGTCGAGTACGTTCTATGAAGATAGATTGTACGTATTGCATTTTTAGTATGACAGTTAAGTACAGTCTGAGTCCTTTCAGCAATTGTGCATTCGGGATTCTTAAGTCTGACAGGTTTGTACTTAGTACAAAGAATTTATTATTGCTACTTACTTTTACTTATCGATTACCGAATACTTTCTACTTTGAATTTTTAACTTAGTTCTAAGCAGGTATCGAGTACTTTCAACTTTCGGCTTAATTCTAAGAATTGAGTCTTTTGACTTTTAACTTACAATTAATTCAAAAAATTGAAAGCTTTTACTTTTAACTGAATTCTAAGTTTCGAGTACTTTTCACAATTTAACTTGGAACTTTGTGCACAGTTCAGTCATAATTTATCAATTCGTACTTAAGTAATTATTTTTTAGTTATGTTTACTTAGAACTTTACACCTTCGTACTTAGCCCATTAGTTTCTTACACCCGATGTTCCACACTTGGCAGTTTGTTATGTTAATATCCTGATTCGTGTACCTAGCTTTATCGGATTTTTGCGACCCTACTTCTAAGTTATTCCTACCCCTCTTCGTGTGTTCCCAACCGGATTAACTCTCATGATACATCGCCTTCGGTCGAAAGAGCAATGACACTGCGGAAAATGTTCCTTTTACATAGTTGCATGGTTTTCCAACGATTTCTAAGTGTCCATGGACTTAAATCCTCATAACAAACCAAGTATCGATTCCATGAAATGCTACTGAAAACTTCAAGTCGTTGACACCGCGTGACTAATTTAACAAACGAGTATAAAATCAATCGGCGATGAACAGATTAAAATAACGAAAGTCCTTGTGAAAAATTTCTTTCCACTCCCACACACTTCATTATTTCTAAATTGATTCAATGATTAATCCATAATTCTCATTTTCATTCCAAGAATGTTCATTTATGTTTTCTTCTTGTTCACTCGCACTCGATTCCCTTCATACAAAACCATATATTTGTTCACTCTATATGTGTATGTCGTAAACCCATTCGCAATAAATTATTCTCGAACGTCATCGTGCAATCAATAAATGTGTGTACAACGAGTGGGAAGAGCTTTCGATTTTCTCGTCGCTATCATCACTATCTATACGTAATATTAGTTCAGGTCTCTGTCGTACACACAGGGAGCAATAAACACGTTCGATCGGTAATATCTACGTGTGGTTTTCGTCGAGGGGGTTTACCAATCGCGTAATATCACTGATCCGAAAGCTCAACGTATCGCCCTATGGTCGAACCTCTGCTTGAATAAGTGTTAACTCGAAGCTTGACGTAGCCTTCGTATTTACCTTTGGACCTATAGCGATATCTACTCGCATGTGCACACACGTATAACCTCGCATATATATGCGTATCGGAGCTTACAGCGATGCGCTGCTCGTTAAATAAAAATAACAATATTCAATAAATTACACCCTATTTTTTTTAATGATGCATTCTCTCATATTTGTTCAGAATTTATGTAATTTTCTTTGTGAGTTTAACGTGTTAAATAAAAATAACAATATTCAATAAATTACACCCTATTTTTTTTTAATGATGCATTCTCTCATATTTGTTCAGCATTTATGTAATTTTCTTTGTGAGTTTAACGTGAAATTTGTTGTTAAGAAAAATATTGACAGGAAGTTTTGGCATGGACAAAAGAATGTTGGCTGTTTCGGTCCGAATTTAAATTTATAGGACAAGTGAATTTTTACGTTTCGATTCAGAATTTTGGATCTTCCTCAGAGTTTTATTGTGCTTTGTGCTTTTTTGGGTTTTGGTGTAGATGGTAGAATGATGATTTCTCCTTAACGTTCTATTTAGTTGTGGACAACTACTGCTAGAACGTTAAGGAGAAATCATCATTCTACCATGGAGAGAAAAATTCAAAATCGATCACCTATTGATCTCTATTGGTATAAAAGTTCAAATTAGTGCTATTGTGAAAAACAAAACAAAAAGGAGTGGTCTATCAACGTATTCCTAACGAAGTTTTTGTACCGAAGATTTATTAATCTACACCAAATCCCAAAAAAGCACAAAGCACAATAAAACTCTGAAGAGGATCCAAAATTCTGGATCGAAACGTAAAAATTCACTTGTCCTATAAATTGAAATTCGGACGGAAACAGCCAACATCCTATCAACCCAAAATCTGGACACGGTCACACAACTTATTCATCATGGACGAAAGAATGCATGGAAATTACGAGCGAAGGGTTTTTGAAAATTTTCTAAATTACAATGTTTTGGAAATAGCTAATGTCAAAATCGATTCGTTGATTTCGCCAAATTAATTTTTCTAGAAACTTTCAGCATCGTGAGTGTCAGAAAAAAAGCCCTTTTGTTTTTTCAAAAATGGAAATTTTGGTAAATTCATAATTGTATGAAATCCAAATCCTTTTGGAGATTTTTCGAAAATCTGTTCGTATAGAAAATTTCGACACGATTCTTGAAAATATGCAAAAATTATCACGAACATTTTTGATTTTTTCAACGAATTGGATATATTTAATAATTTGATACAAACAATCTACAAGGAAATTGAATAATGATTTAATTCTTGAAGGACCATGCGCAATGCGAACGAACCTAAAGCCCAATTAATAATTGACATTCGAATTTCATTGCTACCCTTATTTTCTGAAAGACGACTCATATATTTTGATTAACGGAAAATTCGATTTTCCTAATAATCTACAAAATCGTAATTTGCTTCTTGGCGGAAAATTAATGGCTTCGAGGGGAAAATATCGACGAGCATTTGTTATCGATCCTGACATTCCACTTCTCGATAATTAAATAAATCTTCCCCCTCACGATCCATCTAGAACCCTGATTCAATTATTTCATCAAATAATACAATGTTCCATCTCACCCCGGCGTTTCTTTTCTGTTTACTTTAGCCTTTCTCGTCCCTGTCTGACTTATCGAACATACATAGTGAGGCTGGTTGCATTCTCAGGTTTTCTTTTCTCATCGATAACTCATCCTTGTTTCCCTGGGGTGTTGCCCGTGTCATTGAAATTCCAGCCTCGCTATAATTTTCCATTGGCAATGTGGGATTAGAAGTTGTATTGGTCTTTTTCGCTTCCTGCGTGGGTTCCCTGTTTGTATTCATATCGAGATAAACCGGTATATGCACTGGAAGCTTTTACTTTGATGTATACAATGGGAATTTGTTGCAAACAGCTCGAAAATCCATGTTATTTCCAATTTCATTGAGGAAATACATTTTATTAATCGAGAATACATTTGGTTCTGTGTAAATAAACCACTATGAACCCCTACGAGTCTCATTTTTCTCCATAATTTCAGAAAATATGAATATACATGATAAAACAAATAAATTAAAAAAATAAAGGAATATACAAACAAGGTATTGCATTTTTACTAATTTTATAAATGTACGATGTATATTTAATCATGAATTACTTTCATATTTCCCGCGTAAACTGTCAAGGAAGGTTAGTTTGTTTCTGGCCGCTTGGCGCTGCGATCGCCATCGTTCAATGGCTGTAAAGAACAGCGTGTTACGCGCTCCACCTCGAAAATTAAATTTGCGAAAACTCCGGTATCGCGCAACGGATTTGGATGAAATTTTGTTGACGAACGCAATATTGTGGCACAAAATGACTAAGCTAGGTTTAGTCCAGTTCAGTTAATTTGTACCAGGGGATTTACAACTCGCGTTTTTAGAATCATTTATCTTGCACTCGAAGGCCAGCTATAACCTGAAACAAAATCCTTCAAACTGCAGTAAAAGCTCGTTAAAAAGAACTATTTTTTGTTCCAGGCTCTCGGTGGTAGAGACCAGATGGATGAGCTCCCTGTGAAAATACAGCTGGATGTCTCTATAGGAAATTCCCGAGCTTCTTCAGCTTCTCTCACAGTTTCGACACTCGTTCCACTCGCAGGCGAACCTTTTTGGCACATTGCTGGGTTGGTGATAAATTTTACAACTTTTTAACAACTACCCTTACCAAGAGGATAAATCGATACTACTTTCATCCCCAAGATAACGTTCGACAAGACACTTAACCTTGAGAAATTGGGAGCAGAACGAAAATTGGGGTATTCAAGAATCAAGAATGTTCAGAAACATATAAAAAAGTAGAAACGTCGCAAGAAAAATCGTAAAAATAAAAGAAATAAAAACGAACGTGGAAAAATTCTTGAAAATCTTAGGATAGCGATGCCTGACGAATATTGATAAGAAAAACTAACATTTCTCATCTCGTCGAATGTATCCGAGATGATTCCATGGTATCGCGTCGAGGGATCGATAGAAGGGTGTCCGCGTCCCAGTATCTCGGTGCAAAGTGTTCCCAATCGACGTTGAATAAAATCCCAATAGGAGAAAGAGGGAAATAAATATAAAAAAAAGGAGTCTCGATATATTTCTCGCAAGAAGGCTGTACCAAATGGATAATATCGTTTCGGCCTTGAGTGGCGGAGGATGAGAACACTCATCAGACAGGTCTGTTATACCTGAGAACTTTGAAAAAGCGAATAGCCGAATGAAACGGAGCAAGGAGCAATAAGTTTCTGAAGACGCCAGATGGCGCTGCTAGCTAACGGTGCACATGGATATATTCCAGTAAATTCTCACGAAGCTACTATAAAGAACAATTATCCGTCGATATAACGATACATATACATATATACACCTCGTCATACACCATTCTGTATCAGAAGCTAGATAATTGCCTTAAAACTCCGCGAAGCGAAAGTGGCGCTGGTTTTATCACGGAGGAAGACACCAGCACCCTTCTTCAGGAAAATGCAAAAGCGACGCATATACAAAATTCAAGGAACGCTCTTCCATCCTGTTTCAATATTCTCTTTTGAGTTAGCTCGCCTCGAGCTCTTCGACAATCGTGACACGAAGGAACGAGCCAAGGGAAACAAGAAAAAAGAAGATCGTATCCCTTTCGAATGACTCGCGAGAGTGGAAAGAAAAATGGCGATATGCTGTATAACAGTGAACATACACGTGTTCTGATAAGACAGGAGGAGAGCTTGAACGCTTCGCTACTTCAGTTACGTTTGATTCTACGAGGTGGAACAATGATGCATGGAGTAACGAATTATACCCACCTCCTCGGCAAATGGAACATTACTGAGGAGGATCTTGACTATATGAACAATTACAGTACCGGAAATGCAAACGCACTTCCGACCTTGTGCTACTGCAGCGGACCCATACGTGACCTTGCCTTGTCCTATAAGCTTTATCACGGTTACGTTGCACTCATCGTGTGTATTTTTGGTACCGTTGCGAATGTCCTGAACATCGTCGTGTTAACGAGAAAAGACATGGCTGTCGCACCCATCAACCGAATACTGACTGGTCTAGCTACTGCCGATATGCTCGTCATGGTCGAGTACATACCGTTCGCCGTTTACGAGTACTTGATCCTGCCTGAACGTCAAATGTTTCCCTATGGCTGGGCTGTCTTCGTTCTCTTTCACATGCATTTTGCCCAATTGCTACATACGATCAGTATCGCTTTGACTCTGACACTGGCTGTCTGGAGATACATCGCAATCAGGTAAGGAGTTTCGGTTCTTTGAGATTTTTCAGTACGTTTTTCTACATCTTGTTTTGGGTTTAGTGGGTTGATAATTCAAACTATAAATGATAATAACGGATTTGTGGAAACTTTGAGTAGCTCGAGGTTATTAGAGGTTTGTAATAAATTTCAGTACTTTATTACTGAGATTTTCAGTATTGCTTTTTTCAGTCTTTTCAGTATCTGAAATATATTTTCCGTAATTTACTATTAGAGTTTATCAATAACATTCAGTAACCAACGTACGTACTTTTCTCATAAAAATTAATCTTCGTAGTATAACGTAGCTACGACTAATAAATTGACAGTACCTTGGAGACTTGGTGACAACGTCTCGAATTATTAGAAATGGCGCGAACAGCTAATTGATAATGCGCCACCTGGCGGTGGCGTCCTGAACTATTCAAAAATTGCCAATCCTTCCATAAATACACATCTAGACATTGTCGCATTGAAATCGAATTTACATACAAATGGACAAACAATAATTTAATCAATTTTCAGATCTGCTTTTGTTATTGTTGATACTGCATTAATCATTCCATGAACCAACGTCCGTAAAATCGTTCTCTCACATATCCCTAATTAATCTTCAGTCAGGTTTTATTTAATACACAGCAATCGACGCAATTTCATTCACGACGAAAATACTGCTCGATCCCTTTGTATTCATCGACTGACACTATGTTATACGTGTAATTCGCCGTCGACGTGCCAGCTTTTGGAGAGTATTATCGTACCAAAAGCGCCACCTGGTGGTGGCGTCCCGAACTATTCAAAAATAGCCGATCCTTCCATAAATACACATCTAGACATTGTCGCATTGAAATGGAATTTACATACAAATGGACAAACAATAATTTAATCAATTTTCAGATCTGCTTTTGTTATTGTTGATATTGCATTAATCATTCCATGAACCAACGTCCGTAAAATCGTTCTCCCACATATCTCTAATTAATCTTCAGCCAGGTTTTATTTAATACACAGCAATCAACGCAATTTCATTCACGACGAAAATACTGCTCGATCCCTTTGTATTCATCGACTGGCACTATGTTATACGTGTAATTCGCCGTCGACGTGCCAGCTTTTGGAGAGTATTATCGTACCAAAAGCGCCACCTGGTGGTGGCGTCCCGAACTATTCAAAAATAGCCGATCCTTCCATAAATACACATCTAGACATCGTCGCAATGAAATCGAAATTACATACAAATGGAGAAACAATACTTTAATCAATTTTCAGATCTGCTTTTGTTATTGTTGATACTGCATTAATCATTCCATGAACCAACCTCCGTAAAATCGTTCTCCCACATATCTGTAATTAATCTTCAGTCAGGTTTTATTTAATACACAGCAATCGACGCAATTTCATTCACGACGAAAATACTGCTCGATCCCTTTCTATTCATCGACTGACACTATGTTATACGTGTAATTCGCCGTCGACGTGCCAGCTTTTGGAGAGTATTATCGTACCAAAGGCAATATCGAAGTATCGTTGTATGTATGTACCGTGACGTGCGTATGGTTTAATGACATAAGCCTTCACCAGCATCATATTTACGCACAGCTGATCGCTCGACTCACTGCCTAACCGAAATACGTAGTTATCCGTGACCCTTCGGATCCACTCTCGCCCACTGCAAATCTCGAGACTCGACGTGACTGTCAAATTTTGTAATTGGATTCACACTATAATTACATCCCGTCCTGGTAATTTAGCGTTACCACCCTGTACTGTGTTCAGAAACATATTTTATGAATTCACCATTTATGAACGCGAACAATTGAACATACATTTTTTTTGTTTTTTTTTATCATTTCCAGCTTTTAACTATAAGCTGCCATTATTATGGCATTAAATAATTTAATTGAACATACATGAAATGTTTAATAAAATTATGCTCGATCGAGTTAACACACGCATTGAAAATCAATTGGGCGTACTTTTGTTTGTATTTCTATTAGGAAAAGGGGTTCTGTGTTTAATGGCCATTATAAAAGGGAGACAGTGGCAGAGAGGCTAGCGTTCCGGAATCACACGCAGTGGTCCAGGGTTCGATTCCCGCCGGCACCAATGGAATTTTTCTATGTGCTTTTTTGTGTGCTCTCGGTGGTTCGGAATCCACTTAATAAAAAAACTTGTAGGACCACTGGAGTGGTTGATGGTGGAATTGCGGCTGGAGATATGTGGGAGGAAAAGAGATATGTAAAAAGGCGAAGTACGCCGTACATTGGAATGTGTGCATAAAACCACCCCGGTTTGGGAGCTATGCACCAAGTTTACTTACTATCTATCTTTAATGGACATCGTTAAATTGAGCAGTAAATAAAATGATCGCACTACCGATAATGCTTCATAATTGTTATCGTGATGGCTTGTTATGTCATAGAGCATTATTATTATTATGACGTTTTGGTTGCTACTTTACTAGTAAAGTTATCAATTTTATTTCCCTGCAACAAGGAAATGCTTGAAAAATAAAATTACAATATGTTTTTGAAAGACTTACTTGATAAATAACTCGCAAGTCGTTGAGGTTAAGTTGTTAATGGATTAAACTTTTATTATTTGAACTTAATTTTCCAGTAAATTGTAATTGTTCGATATCTTCAAGAATTTACTTCCACTTTGTATTGCTCAAAATATATTTTATTTTATATTACATTTTCTTTTACATAAATACTTTCATCGACTTTTATTATAAATTCTGGAACAAAATTTTCGTGTAGCTATATTTCTTTTCATTGTCAAATAAAAAAGGAACTTTATCGTCGCTTGTTGTGTCATAAAGCATTATTATTATTATGACGTTTTGGTTGCTACTTTACTAGTAAAGTTATCAATTTTATTTCCCTGCAACAAGGAAATGCTTGAAAAATAAAATTACAATATGTTTTTGAAAGACTTATTTGATAAATAACTCGCAAGTCGTTGAGGTTAAGTTGTTAATGGATTAAACTTTTATTATTTGAACTTAATTTTCCAGTAAATTGTAATTG
The DNA here is from genome assembly GCA_946811545.1 of Netelia fuscicornis. Taxonomy (NCBI): domain Eukaryota; kingdom Metazoa; phylum Arthropoda; class Insecta; order Hymenoptera; family Ichneumonidae; genus Netelia; species Netelia fuscicornis. The sequence continues at coordinate 8,634,045 of OX328014.1, forward strand.
TTCGATATCTTCAAAAATTTACTTCCACTTTGTATTGCTCAAAATATTTTTATTTTATATTACATTTTCTTTTATTATAAATTCTGGAACAAAATTTTCGTGTAGCTATATTTGTTTTCATTGTCAAATAAAAAAGGAACTTTATCGTCGAAGAAAAACAAGCCAAACGCGAAAACGATTCGTTTGCAAATAATGCAATGGCGGACTTCTTTTTACGTTATGAATGTACCAGCTTCGAGAATGAAAGTTTGCACGGTTATAACTTGTTAGCGGACTTCTTTATACTTGCCTCACAACTTGGTTAACCTCGTGTCTCGGGAGAAACCTTGGCACGAAGTTTCGATGAGAGAATTTTATTTAACCGATATATGTTGTCAAACAAGTTTTCGCAGACTCCTCGGTGTTTGACATATCACATATCTCATGAGAATAATCGTATCCAATGTGCATAGGCCCGAAGAATCGGCAACCCAAACACGTAGGTAGAATGAAGCATCAGGACGACGCTTGGAGAACTTTTGGGAAGTTAGTTTGCCTCGAATCTGTCCCGTTGGGCATCGACACTCATCACAAATTACACGAGCAAGTTCCAAGTATTCTCAACAAACATCAAAATCAAGAAGATCTCATTTGTCTTGGAATCATTTTGTCTCAAGACAAATAATTCCTCTTTAAACAAAACACTCGTCATTAATTAAATGCTAAACTTCGCAAGCTCTCTACATTGCTAAGTTTGATTCGCGACGATCTTGTTTCAAGTTAACTTGAAAATTGGAGTATATACCTAAATTTCACTTCGTGCCGAGAATTTCTGATACGATAAATAAAAAATAGTTTATACAATAAAATAAATAAATACAAATAAATTTTAAGTACTTTGATTAAAGAAGGGCAACACTTCCAACACGTTGAGTATCTCGGAGTACTTAAAGTTTTTTATATTTTGTATCGAGTATTTTACATTTTGTACTCAGCCATCAGGAACTTGGTAATCAAGTACTAAGTAGAACTCAAGTACTTGATACTTTAAAGTGCTTGAGTACTTAGAACCAAAACAATCAGTACTTACATACTTAGTACTCATGAACTTAGTACCCATGTACCCGGTACTCAAATACTTAGTACTCGAAGACTTAGTACTCAAATACTTAGTACTCGAAGACTTAGTACTCAAGTACTTGACCCTCGAACACTTATTATATTCCATTCAGTATTCCAATTAATTCTGCACACTGAATAAATTCACAAATTAAAAAACTAAAAGTTCCTTCACTATCAGTCTCATCTTTTTATCACTACCAATCATTCAAAATTAATCTGAAATACTTAGATTCATTCATCAATAATTAGATTTTTACACAAAAGAAATCGTGCATTTCTGAGTTAAGAAATAAAATAAATTCATCGATAATTAAAAAACTAATTTCCCATCTCGATGCAATATAAATTTATTTACAATTAGAAATGCGATACTCGGAAGGATGAAAGTACGGCAGATACGATAAATTTGAGTTGCTCGGTGACCCGTACACTTTATTCCCTACGTGACTTGTACACACTTACATACACACACACACACATCGATCCCATATCCGGCGACGAATTTCAGTAGAAATGGAGACGGAAACTTCGACTAAAATTACCCTATGTTTAAATAAACGTCGCTGGAGATGTGCACGCGCACAACTGTACATACTTAGATATCGAATTTCTGCGAGTGTTCACACAGCGAATAGGATAACCAATTCAACTCGGCTATATCGTTACGAGGCAAACTAATTCCGAAGGACAAAGCCTTTGGGACTAGTCAAGTTACCTATCCGATGACCATCGGGCGCATGTATACGTCGATTCTCGACGCTCAATTTCCGGCCTCGGATACGATTTGCATAAACGATTAATGCAAACTGCACTGCTGCCGGAAAATGTAACATCGGGCACGTCGAAAACGAGAAGAAAAATCGAGAACACGTCCGAGTTTCTTGATACTAAAACACGTGATATGTTTCGATATTGTAAATTGTTTTTTTTATATTTTCTGGTAAATATAAATAATACGTTTATGAAGTAATAAAATTTTGGCGAGTGGTTTTTTTTGTTGTTATTAATAAGAAAATCGACGATAAATATAAGTTTGTCGTGGTTTTTTGAAATAAAAAAATTGACTATGACTGAGAGTTATTGAGGATTTTAATCTTGGGTTCGCTATTACGATGCAATTTGTTAAAAATATTTTTTTTAAATCGATTCATAAAATTTTGTAATTTTTTTTTTGTTTTTTCTCCAAATTCAATAAATTTTTATCTACGAACATTAATTCAAGTTCAATAATACAAATTAAAATTTCCCAAATGCTTCCTTGCATTTTTTAGAATTTTCAAAAATGTGTAAAATGTATGAAATAAAATGATACGTCGTTCATATTTCAATCTGCATCCTTTCATCTCGTCAAATTGCATATTAAAATATCAGCTGAAATATGTATTACGTGCATAAATATTCATGTCCATCGGATTTACAATTTCAATTATATCACATAGCATTTTCAACCTGCACATTATTCGAGAATCTAGCTCACCATTATTTTTTCTTCGTACGTTTTAACACATTTTTTCTATATTCACATTTTATGCTTCAAAAATTCAGAAACCAAAATGCATATAATGACAAAAGTTAAATACCCATGCTCAAGTCCTTGCCCAGCATTGTCTGGGCGACCCATGGACCATTATGGACGAATTATATTTTTTTATTCCCTAGAGCGAAAACAGAGTCTTCTCGAGCTGTCTCTGCCATGGTTGCAGCTGCAATAATAATATACGCAATATATTTTGCAAACACTCAAACTATAGTCTTGTAAAGAAAGTCTATATTTCCCCAGGGCTCTGCTTTCGTTCCAAACAGAAAGGACAATAAAATGTATTTTTCCCGAAGGGCAATAGCTGTTTAAATTCACCGTGAATTTATAAGCATGGCTACTAGAATTGTTTACACGATATACAAATATAACGAGGAAATATGACATATTTAAAAAAGCACAAGGATCAAATGAAATTAATTGAAATACTTGAAAAACAAACAAACAAAATTGTTTTAAATTTTACTAATTATTATGATATGTTTCTTTTTATAAAAAAAGGGAAAAAAGCACGCACATGTAAAGAAAAAAGAAATTTAACCAATTTAAATATTCGAAAACCAAAAAATGAAAATTATTTGAGTTTTATTAATTATTAAGGAGTTTGTGGAATTATTATTCATCGTCTCGGTAATTATAAATTCAATATACACTTCGATCTGTATAAATTGAAAACTTTATTTAAAAAAAATATTTTTTTATTTATTTAATTATTTTTTTTTTTTTTTTTTTTTGTCAAAATATATTTACGTACAGATTTTTCGAATATTCGCCTTTAAAAAAATTGTAAACATCAATGCAAATGTATTTGTCCGATGATTTTGTTTTTTAATGAAATTTTCGAAACGACAAAAAAATGTTATTTTCTTCGTAGATTTCCGGAGTACAACCACTCTTGGTGCACAGCAGCACGCTGTAGATTGGCCTTGTGGAGCAGTTTTTTGGCACCGTTGATTGCCTGTGCCCCGAGCTATCTCGTATTCGGGGTAAGTATAAATCCGACCGCAATATAAGCTAATTTTCCTTTTTTCTCTCTTTATTTTGTTTCTTCATATTTTTATGCTTCGTACCCATTTCCTTCTATTTGATCGCTATGATCTCGCAAAATGTATTTCATTTCCTACCATCGTCCGCACAATACTCGAAAATTTATCTTTATAAATGTGGAACACATTTTTCGCAAAAACGTGCAGTTAATTCGAGGGAATAAAAAAAATTCGAGGATTTGACAAATTTTGTGAATCGTCCAATCTTGGAAAATAGAACTCGAACAGGAAATTGACAAAATTACGCGAGTTTGCCCGCGTAGAACTTTTTTTTTTTTTATGAATTTTTCGTATTTTTTATTTTAGTTTAGTTTAGTTAAGTTTATCTTGTGTTATTTTATTTTATTTTACCTCATTGTATTTTATTTTGTTATAATTTATTTTATTTTATTATATTATATTTTATTTTATTTTAATTCACGTTATTTTACCTCATTTTACTTTTATTTTATTATAATTTATTTTATTTTATTATATTACATTTTATTTTATTTTAATTAACGTTATTTTATTTCATTTTATTTTATTTTACGTTATTTTATTTTTAGATTTATTATTTTTATTAATATCATGATAGGAATGTTTTTAATATGACAGGAATGCATGAAAAATATAAATGTTTGTGTTCAAACGCGTTGTGTCCAATATCGACGAGAAAAAGGTCAACCCATTTTTTATTAACTGTGGCTTTTATTATTATTATTATTATTATTATTATTATCCGATATTTTAAGATCAAAGTAGAAAACCTAATCTCTAGTCGTACGCTTATTCATATCCAACGCAATTAAACGAACGAACGATTCCTGGTAAATTTCTTTTTATCTTATTTTCAAAGATTTTCATTTTCTATGTATAATTTTTATAATTATGAATTTTCAGATTAAAGAAAAAAAGGTTTACGAGCACGGTAACGAGGAACTTCTCTATCACGTGGAGAATTATTCGCGAACCGGGATTCTGTATCAACTGAATTTTTGGGTACTGGGAGTAGTGGTGAAACTTCTTCCATGTGTTATACTCACCGTCATTAGTTGCTGGTTAATTAAAGCGCTGTACAAGTGAGTCGAAGCCGAAGGGTAATTTTTACTCGAACCAAAAATTTTTTTTCTTTCCTAAAACGTTATTTTCCGAGATAAAAAACCTCGATGACATGACGATCTTATTAATACTCCAATAATCCAATCTTTTTTATTGATATCCGTTTAAATTTCTCACAAATTGAAAAACACAGTTTACATTCCTATCAACGAGTGTCCTCGAAAGAATTCCGATAATTTCAATTTTGTAAAAAATTATTAAATTCCAATTAATTTGTTTCTTCAAAACCAATAATTCCGAATTAAAAATTTGCGTCGTATAAACCAGCTATCACTATAATCAAAAATTCTCGCGAGTGGATAAAATATTTTATCAAAAATGAAATATTTGCAGATTATTTTCATCCCTTCTCGTAAATCGTGCTTTTGTCTTTTAACGATACAATGAACAATAAATAATAAATAAAATAAAATTAATCTCTATGAGAAAAATACGAGCTAGGTTTACGTTAGGTTCGGTTAGTTATCACGTTACGTTAGCTTTATTTTCTCGTATCGTGTAATTCACAGGGCAAAAGGTAGAAAACAAGTTTTGCGAGGATACAACAAGTATACAACAACGAGCAATGGTACGCCAGGATCACGAAGGCCGAGCAAGTCGGAAAGACGAACTGACAGAACAACGAGAATGCTGGTTGCTGTCCTGTTACTCTTCCTCGTTACAGAAATTCCCCAGGGCATCCTTGGCCTCTTATCTGGTGTTTTGGGCGACTGTTTCTTTCGAAATTGTTATCACAATTTCGGAGAAATAATGGACATACTCGCATTGCTCAACGGGGCGATCAATTTTATTCTCTACTGCTCCATGTCACGACAGTTCAGAACTACTTTTGGACAATTGTTCAAGCCAAGAATAATGAAAAAGTGGCAACCGGCGACTCAACAAACAGACGTGCAGAGTACTTATGTATGATGCAAAACACGTCCTCGGATCGAGATTACTACTTGCTTATGAACGAGGAAATATGAAAATAATGAAAACAAATTTGTTTACAACGAAACGTTACGCATGTAAGAGAGGAATTATTACCTTGGAGTATTGTGATGGGAAAAACAATTTTCCCGATGTAAATCGTCTTTTTAGAATCGTCGAGTGGGAGGAAAAAAGGTGGGTGGTAATTGCGTTTGAACGAGGAAACGTTGCCCATACCTTAGATTTCTTTATTAACATTTTTTTTAAATATTTTTATGAACTGATTAAAAATTGAGATTACTTTTGTTATAATTTTTAATTACGTTATATCACGAGAAAAACATGTTTTTCTTTAAATATATTTAATGCAATTGCTTTATCGTGGGAAAAAAATTGTCGATATTTTTTTAGCTGATTTACTTAAAAATTGTCGAAACATAGGAAAACATTTTTGGCGATAATAACTCGAAATAAATAATCTAGTTGTAAATAAATAATTGGACAAATGGTATGAAATATTGGATTACAACTGTATACCCAAATCAAAACAATTTAATAATTTCATCCAGTGTAATTACAAAATTATGAATTTTGCCAAGTTTATAATTTTTCAAAAAAGTTTCACGATTTTCAAAATATCGAGGTAAAATTTGTTACGTGGATAGATGAATATTAGGTACGAGATGTTCGGTGTCGGATTTGAGAAATGTTTGAATAAGCGTCAAAATTTCATAAACGATAAAATTTTTGACGTTTTTTGAAAATTTTTGGAAATTGAATAATTGAGTGGAAACTTTGCAAATGTTGCAAAAGAATTTCTTTCGATGGTTCTTATTTCATGTTATTTTACTTTTTATCTTTCGTCTGTTCTTTTTATAAATTTATTTATCTTTGTGTCGATTCCACTTTTAACAAGCCAGATATATACGTTGAATTCCTACATCACGTTCGTCGAACGTCGAGTATACTTCCGGAAAAATATCTTTAATCTCATTTCTATCCTCTTCATGGTCTAGAGGCACTTTGATACTCCCTAACGTAGACAGACCCAAGAGAGAAAAGAAAATAACCCAGAAAATCGTTGTATCTCGTTTCCCTTTTATCTCTACCTCTGTTTTTACGGTAAAGGATTTCGACCATTTTTCTGAAGCTCTCGCGACCCAAGACACAGTTATTTTTTTGTATTTTTTCTGTTTATTCTACTTTATTGTTTCCACTGTCGTTGCGTCATTCTTGCATCCGTCATTATTAATTTTTTTTATTTCAGCATCGATCTACTTTTTGAAAAAGCAAAACGCCTTTATAAATTAATATTTGTTAATTTTTTTTCAATAATCAAACATCGTATCGCACTCCTGACACGGAAATTTCATAAAAATTGCGTTGACATTAACAATTTTTGTTTATTTTTGCATTTCGCTATTTTGATTTTGCACATTTTCCAATTTGTTAAATCGTATTTCGCTATTCAGAAATTTGATAAAAATTGCACTAACCTTTACAATTTTTTCATTTACCTAAAATTCACATTTTAAATCTGAGAAATTTGTCAAATTTGTAGATCGAGTTTCGATTAATCGAGCCGAAAAATCTACAGGTAAGTTCCAAAAAAAAAACAAAAAATATCACCGAAACAAAAATACTTGGAAGGATTAAAAATTTTAACAAAATTTTCCGCATATTTTTAAACTTCGATGTTCGAAGCTTTTTATTTTTTGGAAACGAGCTTTCACTTCCTGGCTCACAATCGTTAACAATTTTGAACACACCGAAATATCGAGAAACGTGCGATCCAAAAAAGAATTGTTATCGTATAGAGACAAATTGGTGTAAACAGTAAATATATTGAGGGAGAAGATGAAAAAAATGTAGACATTCTTTTTTCCTCGCCCTAATCTCGACGTTTTCCTGTATGTGCTACGCCAAATTAGACGTTAGCTTCCCTGTTTCGTGTAATTTGTTTATATACCTCAGAGGGGAAGAACAGGGTCGAGAAAATGCTCAAGGATGTCTTCGGTGTTACCTTCGATTTTATAGTTATAACAACACACTTGATGAGTCCATCTCCGAGAATCTCATTTCACTCATACACTTTTCTTTACCTAAAACACACTAAATTTTCCCAATTCGCAATCTCCATAATCGACCAAAAACACAATTTCAATATATTTTTTATCGTTTTCGTCTTTCAATAAAATTCAAAAACTTGGAAAAATTTCAAATACTTTCTTTTTACGAGATTGCTTTTCGTAATATCATTCGTCACTTTTACGTCTCGGATAGGACGAATCGAAGGAACAAATTTACAAAGAAAAACTAAGTTATTATTTTTTTTATTGTAACTAAACAAAAACCTTCTATTGTGTTCAAAAGTTAAAGACAAAATCTCTATTTTCTTGTCTCGAGTTTTTTTTTTCGACTTATCAATGATTTTATAAATAAATGGATAAGATTTTTTTTTTGTATTATTCTCGAATGTCTCTCGAATATTATTATAATGCTTTTATTATTGATGGTGCGAGACTTACGAAGAGTCGAGGAGATTTTTGGCAGTGATAGATGTAGATATAATAATAATAATAATAATAAATAACAATAGTATTAATGTACGTGTGCGAGTGGGGTAAGACTGATGTGAATACAGAAGGATGAAGAGTGTTTTGAATAGGATTAATATCGGTTCCAAGCAAAATTGATGATTATATTTTCGAAACCATCGCCTGAATCTTACGTTTAATTTAAATAAAAATAAAATAAATCGAATCGAATTTGAATAATTAACGATACGATAAAAATTCATTGAACTCTTTCAAATTTTAAAAACGAAAAACATCATTTTTCCTAACAACGATGTCAAAAATTAAATAATAATTTAGTCAATGAAAAAATTGCTTAATCATTTTATCAATATCGATCGTTTCAAAATATATGTAAACGATAAGAAAATTTAAATTGTTAAAAAAAGAAATTTTTTACATTTTCGAATTTCCAAAATTCAAAATCGATTGAAAACAATCGTCAATGCGTTTGATTATTTTTTTCAGATTTTTACGGTATTTTCAAATTTTTCTCCAAGCAAAAAACACATTTTGAGTCTGATTAAAATTGTCTCGTTTTCATAACGCTGTTAATAAAATTTCGTTATGAATCAAGAACAAAAAAAGCTGGGCGTAAGTTGAATAATGCATTATCAATTCAAAAGTCTAATAAGAAGATTATATAATAAAGTCAAAGACAAACATCAGTTCCAAAAAAAAAAAAAAAAAAAAAAAAGTTTCGCAGTTTTCGAGGCAAGCCCATTGTATGCAAGACGCGAGACAAAGGGAAGAGAGAAAAAAAAAGAAATGGATCTCGAGAGGGTAAGCGACGTTTGGTGTTCGAGGGATGAAACGGGGGTTGAAAAAAAATCCAATAATAATAATAATAATAATAATAATAATAATAATGCACGACGAAGTTATCGCAGGGAAACTTTTCGACCTTGTCGGTTCTTTCCACCCTTCTGGCGCGACATACGAGGGTGCGACAGTCGCTCTCGTCACCCCCCCCCCACCATAACTGTAAATAAAAAAATTAACGTAATAATTAAATAATACTCGAATCGTTGATCGTGATGTTATTACACTCGTAAATAATAATTAAATAAAAATCATACATACGCCAGCGAATAATTATAAATAAATCAATAATATCAAAGTTGATATCGTGCAATTTATCATTATTTTTGTAACGCCCGAAAACACGCGACGAGTTTATTGTGTATAATTAGAGAGACTCGTAATAAGAAAAACAAGATTTATTAAATCCAACGATTATCTAACGTTTAATCGTGCTCTAAAGTTGTACGAAGGAAGTATTACAAAAAAAAAAAAAACAAAAAACAAAAAAAAAACAAGTTTCTAAAAATAAACGAAGATAAAACAAATAATCGATTGTCGATAACGAATTTAAAGCTTATCATTGTAAAATTATTGCAACGTGTTCGTAACGATAAATTATATTTCCCGTGTTGATGAATATCGTCGTTTCGGTGAAATAAAAAAAATGGATGCAAAAATGGGGGAAAAAAGGGACAATAGCGTGTCAATGTTGAAAAAACGAGACGCGCTGCGACGTAAAATAACCCTCCCACCCCCTCTTCACCGCTCCATTATCGTACGACCCAACAGCTGTACAATATGCATATTTATGGATTTAGGCGCTCGTGCGAATCGGACTGTGAACGAATGAAGTATTTCGCGTACGATGTGTTTTTTTGTATAATATACCAGGCGACATTTGACGCGAGGATTTTCATCTCTTGAGCCCAGTTGAAAATCCGAGCGTTAAAATGACAAGACCGAACGAACCGAAGTGTTGACAAATTTTTGCAAATTTGCGTATATTTTGTTGATGTTTGAGCGATAAGAAAAAAATAACAATAAATGAGAGAAAAAAAAGAAAGAAAAATACAAAAGTGAGATAAACAAATGTATCATGTACAACGATGTTCCCGAATAAATGAAATTAAGCGACCGATATTTTTCGTACAATGATTAATAAATTTTAGAATAATAAAAAAAGAATTTTTTTTGTTTTCAAAACATTTCCAGCTGACAATTTTTTTTTTGTCGATTCGTGTAAGAAATTTTTTGTTACCAACGAGATAATTTCACGTACAATGGGTAAGTACTTACCTAGGAGAAAAGAGCGTGCATTCTTTTTCACTTTTGCAAAAATCAATTTTAAAAAAAAATTCCTATGTAGTGTCGAAGCTGTTATCATACTATATCGAATTCTTGTTGGTTTATTATCGTAGCTTTGAAATTGCAGCAGTTATGGATTCGACCAGGCAGCAATGAGAAAGGAAAAGACGAAGCTCTCTCTAAATCCGAATTAGTGAAAAATTGATTAATTCAATTAGTAAATGATTGTTCTACCGGTGAAATAGTGATGAACGCATCGTTTCACTGATAGAATAATAAAAAAATAATAAATTAGGGTTACTAAAGCAAATTAGTAATACGATTGACTATTATTTAGTCAATACAGTTTACTAATTAATTAGTGATATTACACGATCACTAATCAATTAGTACAGAACTCAGCGATCGACCAATCACAGGCGCCAGTTCCCGACCCGATACTTCCTTTGTTCTGCCATTGTGATGTCGGAGGCGTCATTTTCTCATGTCAGTGAGTTAATGTGCAGTGCGAAACGGCGAATCTTATTTTATAAAAGTTTTAAGGGAAAAAGCAAAAAGTGTATGAACGTTTCGTTTTCTTGTCGGTACGTATGAGATAATTACATATTATTCGCGCGAAGAACTACAATCGGCTGTTGCATGAACGTATCAGCTGTGTTGACTACTAATTATGTAGTCAAATGGCACTAATTTTTATAACGATCATTTTTGACTAATCAAATCAGTGATTTTTCACTAATCATTAGTGACTCACTTTTCGTTAAATAAATTAGTAAAATATAACTAAAATTTAGTGAAATTTCACTAATTCAGATTTAGAAAGCTGGGAAAATGCTGGAAAGCCGCCATTTTGTTTATTACAGCTCTGATAAAATTTATAAACAGTGCTCGATACTTGTATAATCAGAACCTTCTTATCAAATTTCGATATATCGTTTAGTTTCTTTGAAAAAAAATCCCAAAGTTTGCTATATTTTTTTGGCCTCTAGAGTGTTTCACCCCCTTACAAATTTGTTTCTTTTTTTTTTGGGACGTACGAGAGAATGTTATTCTCCGCGAGTTATCGTGAAACTGCCGGAAGTGTCAAAGTAAAATGTTTCCTTGTTCCGTTCTTGGTCCTTTAGTTCTTTTGTGCTTGCTGAAGGATATTAGGACGCGTCAATATCGATCACGTTCGATACGTTGGGAACAAAAGCGAGGAAGGATGTGTTCCCAAAAGATACGCGTCCATTTTCTCTCTCTCTCTCTCTCTCTCTCTCTCACTCTTGTCCATTTATTTCGAAGTTACAAGATAGATGGGTGGAACGAGAGTTATCTAACCGTAACGTAACATTTCTGAGAGAATGTTTTTTTTTTGCTGTCATGCGGATCGAGCCGAGAAATAAAGAAGATAAGTGTAAGATTTATTTTCGATGTAATAGTCGCGAGTAATTATGAAATGATTGAAAAAATGTAATTTATTGCGATTCAATGAAAAAATGTAATTTGCGACGTAATATTGTAAAGACGATAATATTTTTGCATGTCGGTCAATATAAATTATTTATGGAAACTTAAAGGATAGATTGTTGATAGATTGTTGATTGGAAATCTATTAGTAATAATTTTGCAGTTTTTTTTTTTATTGTTTTTCCCCAATTTTTTTCAGATTTTGCAAAATGTAACTCAATAATATTCTTCAGGCTGTAATTTTCGTTCGATTATGATTCTTTAGAATTTGCTCAGGCAAGAAGTTAATTTTTAACCCCCATAGCACTGTAAATCGTACTTTCTGAAAATTATGATCGAAAAATATAATTTGCAAAGAGCTCGAGGCTTTTTGGAGCAATATTTTGAAAGGATAATTTCGACAGAATGAGACAATGTTGCAATGTGATACAGAGAATGAAGCGTAGAATATAATTGAACTAAAAAGGTTTTTTTTTGTGTTAGATATATAGCATTATGTTAGTTATTTTTTCAGAGAGAATCATAGGACGAATATGACAAAGAAAAATATATATGATGAGCGGGTACGTTTCTAGGCAGGTTGGTTTTATCACGTCGCAACGAGATAATAATTTATATTGCAGCTTGTGCGAATCTATAAAATAATACATTTTTCTATATCGAAGTATTCTCAAGGACGCTTAAGTCACGACGAAAAGCCTCGTGGAGGTAACGCTTCGTTTTCAAGTTTATCGACTGAAGCAATAAAATTTGGATCTTGAATTTTTCCCAGCCAATCCGAAAGTGCCTAATTTTTTCCGACGTTTACCTACACGTCGTACGCGATTGGGTGTCGACGAGATAGTTCCACATCGAGAATTCAGTACGTCGCTGCATTTGCTCCCCAAAGTTAAAAGACACGAAGAATATTGCGCGTCGATTATCCGTCGATTTTAAATAAGTGTTCATTTTATTCCCAGCTCAGACACCGATCCAAGGTATGCGTTATAATCTCAATTGTATGGATTAATCACAAACGTATTATTAAAACGATTACCACGATCGATAGTTATAATGGATGTGACAGAAGAATAAATATTATCGAAGCTTCATGATCGAATTTTGTTAGCACTGTCGATATTTGCTTCGTGCAGTGCTGTAAAGGAAATTGAAGTTCGGAATTAAGACGTAAGTTGCGACATAAGAATCGGATACTTGACAAATTTGCACAGAAAAATGAAGGAAATGAACGGGTGGTAAAAATCGCAAAAAATGATTTTTTGAACCTCCTTGTCGATCGATGAGGTCGGTACGTCGGTATAGTTGATTGCGTGATTTATTAAATGGGGTAAATGTACCCGCGTTTCAAAATCTATCCAAATATTTATTATATGAGAAATTATTTTTGCATCCTTATGTTTAATTCATTTAAAAATTTCTTTCTATAAAAGCTAAAAAAAACAATGATGTAAAGAGTCTGTTCATTTCGAGGCCCTCTAAAGTGCTAGAATTCGTCACAAACAGCGCTAGCAGCTTGTTACGCGGAGCGAATGTCGTCAATACTGAATGTGACGTGTTGTGTAATATCTTTTCGCATGTTTACTTAATCAGATTTCCATCAATATGGATCGAATGGCGTCTCTTTGCGTGTACATGGCGATCTTTCTTCTAACATGGTCATCCGCAGTGAGAGGGTAATGTGAAATTTTCATAACTGAGAAACATATATTGTTGTATATTTGCGCATTCACTTGTTCCAAACAATTAGAATTTCGGAGCAAGGTTGAGAACGATAAGGTGTTCTCGGTCATATAACCCATTGTCATATTTCTTCCGAAAGATCAACCGATATGAGGAGATTTGAACGATCATTTTTTCTTAAGACTATCGTCTTAGTGTCTTAATTAACTTAAATTCGTTACTACCGACGAGGAATATTTAATATAAAAGTGTATATCGCTTCAAGATGACGTAAATGTAATAAAAATAATACGAACGTTTGCGTTGCGTTACAAGTGTTTGAAAGTGTTCAATATGTTACAACATAGACAAACATAGGTGAACCAAATTTCGTAGTACAATATTGATCGCTCAATATCCGCACAGAAATTTACAGTTATGCCTCAATTTAATACAATTCGTATTTATCGCATCGATAAATTTCATATTACATTGATTTTTACATATACAACCAATAAGGATACCGAAAACTCGGGATCAACAATGCAAAGACCTTGGATACGAGGGTGCATGTGAGGTAGGATTTTGTTACACGGTCTCCTATGTTACAAAATATCGCCGAATGCGTTGCTGGTGTTAGCTACTTTTTTTTAACGACTTGCTTTTTCCCGATTTGTAGTTCAATGATAACGAAAAACCTTGCGAAATCTTACGTTGTGCACGTGAAGACGTTGCTGGCTATTTTCTTCTGTTCCCACAAATCCTTCAACACGGTGTTCCTGATGGTACGCAGTGCGGCCCATCGAAAGTAAATATCTTTTATCCTGTATTAGAGTCACATGGGGCAAGTGTGCGCAGTTAAGCTTTGAAATGCCATAAAATCGAAAATTCCAAGTTTAATGCAATAAAACGACGTTAATTGGTTAGAGGGTTTATTAAGCAATAACTTGACGATAGAAATAATATTCGTCAACGGCACGAATTCTCAAAAATTGACCAAAACAAACATAGTCCGAAATGCGTACACTTACCCCAATATAGGGGTAAACGTAATAATACCTATTATTACGTTTGAAATATTAATTCTCAGTTCCTCGCATTGAAATTCCAGATATGCGTGAAGAAGAAATGTGTCCCGGCGGAAGGCCAAATGCCACATTATCTGGGTTCACAAAAACTCGTTTACTGTCAGCGGGTAAGGAAATCTCCGTATATATTGTTCATATGTGGATGATAATCCGTACAGGCTATATAATCAACTAACTCCTCTCTAAGTCTTAAAAGTACACGAATGGGGCAATTTCCGTCTCGATATCAGCTGTATTATAAATACAAAAAGATAAACGAATTTCAATTAAATCATTCTGTAAAATAATGGATAATCACTGGGTGTTACTAGGATAATTTTTTTACAATAGCTTCTGAGCGTAAACATTTTGTTTCAAATATTTTTATTAACACGAATAACTACAAACATAAAAATTGAAAATTCGAAAAGAAAAATAAATTCAGTCGTTCCATTTTAAAACTAGTCTTAAAATTGCTTCAATTTACAACAGTTTTTTAGAAAAAAAAAATTAAAGAAATCGATGAGTTCAAACACTGCCAAAAATGATAATTTCTTGTTGAAATTTGAAACCTGATAGTAATATCGTTTATAAATGGTGCTCGATATTTTCCATGAAAACTACGTTGTAAAAAGAAAATGGTGACAAAAAGAAACTGGAACTTAGCGGATTATTCGCCAAGTTACGGGCACTACAAACAATCTTTTCCGCAAAAAATAATCGATAGAAAAAAAGGTTGAAAAAGAAATCGGAGATGCAAATGCATGTGTTAATAGGTGTTCGACTTGGAGTGAAATTCCCCATGTACATTGCGACGTGAAAGTCTCTAATGTTAAATTTTACTTTCTTTTATAGCGGATATCAGTGTGTGGTCAACAGTTACTAACTCGGAATGAACAATGCCAACAGTATGGCTTCGACGTTGCATGTCAGGTGAGGTTGTTCGTTGATCGCTAGACTCATTATACGCCTATGCGCTTTTTAATCGGTGAAAACACAAATTTTGCCTACAGTCTAAGATTCCGACGTGTTCTAGTACCCTAATGCCGCCGCTGGCAGCCGCTCTATCTGTCAGTATTTATCATGTGGATATAAAGGCCGCGGAGGGCAGTATTTTAAACCCATGATAAAGGACCTTCCAATGTTATTAGCGCCGATGAAAGGAACACGATGCGGGCATGATAAAGTAAGTAACGGATGCCACGGAGTGTTTCATCGAATAATACTCAATGTGGCGTTGAACGAATTAAGATATTGCACTGGGGAAAAAGAGGGAGTTATTAAACTATTATATTAAACTGGAGGAAATTGCCTCGAACGCAATGCAAAAGTAACTCGAAAACAGGTTAATACGCCTCGTTTATATTTTAGATCTGCTTTCGTCAAATGTGTATACCATTGTCGGAGTGGCCAAAATCAGAACCGATCCCAAACTACACCGCTCCGGAAATTATAAAAGAATGCTTGACATTGAAAACATAATTTGCGAAATGTATAAGTTTCCGCATTTTTAATTGGTTTATTCGGTTGTAAATTATAATAAATAAACGCAATTCGGTTGAAAATGGAGTGGTCATCTGTCGGATTTTGGGTCGTTATTTTACCACGTAGGTGTGTAAGAATGCGAAATAGTGGAATGAGACACGTGGCGGGGAAAGGAACGTCCCTTGTGTTACACGTTAACGATGCTGAATTCATCGATTCTCTTTCTGAAAAAAGTCACTAGCCACATTCACATCAGACGTAGATCATTCGATTGTTCTCGAAATTAATAAACGCAACCACATTTTGCATCCCCGGTCATTTGAATCATTTCTCAAACTCAAAGGATCATGATCGATTGGAAATTGCCCTTACAACACGAAAATCACGATTTCGTTCTTACTTATTAAGAATTTATCTGCCCGAAGGGACAATAATTGTAATTTCATATTTGTTAATCTTACTCTTACAATTTTTCCGCACAACGCCGAGTCATCTTTAATTTTCTTGCGAAAATATGTTACCAACGAAAAGTGCGCGTATTGGAAAGAAGATCCTAATCAATGACAAAATTTTCAACGGAGCTTTTTTTTTTTAACTAACCTAATTGTTTGTAAATTCTAATCTCATTAAATTCTAAACTACGGTTAAAAATCCAACAAAACTATAGAAGCCTGTAACGCGTCTGAAATAAGTCGATACTGATATGAGAATAAATAATAAATAAAAATAATTATTGGTTTTTCATCGAAGACAGTGTCGTACATTTTTTCCTCGTCAACTTTCTCATTCCTAGGAATGATTCGCTCGAAAGCAGGTGTTCGCGACTTCTTGCTGATCCCTATCGCTTTATTCTCCACTTGGTAAGTATGCATAATGCAAGCAAGCAAAGATGCATGAAAAATGTCGTTGTTTTTGTGATATTTAAATCTACTGAAAAAATAAATAAAAAACGATCGATATATATCGATTTTTTTCATTTCTTCTTTTGGACACCGTGCTTTTAACAGGTAGACGGATTATTTTTATTCATGAAATATGATACTCACCTGATATTCTCCAGACCATTAAACATATCGAAAAACTTATTTATTATAAAATTCGCATAAGAACTTTCGTGTTCTCGTATTTTGGTAAGGAGGGAAATATCGATTTTCAAAATATTTAATATTATTAATTGTCATTTTTCCCAACCGCGAGAGATCGTGAAAAACTTTTCGTGTTTTTGCATTTTTAGACAGCTTTTGTCGTCTTGAAAAAAGAAAAAAGAAAAAGCGTCCTTGATATAATCTCAAGATCGATAATATATAATCTCAAGATCATCGTTTTTTTATCATATGGGTGACTTTGCCACGACTTCATTAGAAAGTACAAATTCAAGAATTCAGTTGGATAATAAACAACTTGTTCTTGATTAATAAAAGCCGCAGTCAACTAGTACGTGTTTTAGCTTCTGATGGTATTCTGTGTCTAATGGTACTTTGATGGTATTCTAATTTTTGCAACGATGTGCAACATTTTCAAAAACTTTTATTTTAAGTTAGTTTAAGACAGTCTGCATATCATTGTACGTACCTACCCTAACGGTTTCCAGTCTCGCCTCTCGATGCTCGTCCGTTTCTGAAGATCGTAATGTTAGAAAAATATATTTCACGAGCAATTACGTTTCTAGACGGCTAGGTTTTCTCGCGTCACGATAAGATAATAATTTATATTGCAGCTTGTGCGAACCTACAAAATAATACATTTTTCTGTATCGAAGCATTCGCAAGGACGCTTAAGTCACGACGAAAAGCCTCGTGGAGGTAATGCCTCCACTTCGAGTTTATCGACTGAAATAGTAAAATCCGAGGGTGTCATTTTTTTCGACGTTTACACTTCATACGCAACTGAGTGTCGACGAGATAGATCACACATCGAGAATTCAGTACGCGGCTGCATTTGCTCTTCAATGCTATAAGACACGAAGAATATTGTGCGTCGATCATTCGTCAATTTAAAATCAGTGTTTATTTTATTCCCAGCGCAGACGCCGATTCAAGGTATGCGTTACAATCTCAATTGTATGGATTAATCACAAACGTATTATTAAAATGACGCGATCGATAGTTATAATTAATGTGACAGAAGAATAAATATTATCGAAGCTTCATGGTCGAATTTTGTTAGCCTTGTCAATATTTGCTTCGTGCAGCGCTGTAAAGAAAATTGAAGTTTAGAATTAAGACGTTAGTTGCGACATAAGAATCGGATACTTGAGAAATATGTACAGAAAGATGAAGGAAATGTAAGGGTGGCAAGAATCACAAAAAAATTATTTTAAAAGGACAGAATATTTTTTGAACCGCCTTGTCGATCGATGAGATC
The DNA here is from genome assembly GCA_946811545.1 of Netelia fuscicornis. Taxonomy (NCBI): domain Eukaryota; kingdom Metazoa; phylum Arthropoda; class Insecta; order Hymenoptera; family Ichneumonidae; genus Netelia; species Netelia fuscicornis. The sequence goes on from OX328014.1 coordinate 8,652,451, forward strand.
GGTAGGTCTGCATAGTTCATTGCGTGATTTATTAATTGAAGTAAATGTACCTACCCGTGTTTCAAAATTTATCAAAATATTTGTTATAAGAAATGATTTTTGTGTCCTCATGTTTAATTGGTTTAAAAATTTCATTCTATAAAAGCTAAAAAAAAACAATGATGTAAAGAGTCTCTTCATTTCGAGGCCCTCTAAAGTGCTAGAATTCGTCACAAACAGCGCTAGCAGCTTGTTACGCGGAGCGAATGTCGTCAATACTGAATGTGACGTGTTGTGTAATATCTTTTCGCATGTTTACTTAATCAGATTTCCTTCAATATGGATCGAATGGCGTCTCTTTGCGTGTACATGGCGATCTTTCTTCTAACATGGTCATCCGCAGTGAGAGGGTAATGTGAAATTTTCATAACTGAGAAACATATCTTGTTGTATATTTGCGCATTCACTTGTTCCAAACAATTAGAATTTCGGAACAAGGTTGAGAAGGATAAGGTGTTCTCGGTCATATAACGCATTGTCATATTTCTTCCGAAAGATCAACCGATGTGAGGAGATTTGAACGATCATTTTTTCTTAAGACTATCGTCTTAGTGTCTTAATTAACTTAAATTCGTTACTACCGGAGAGGAATATTTAATATAAAAGTGTATATCGCTTCAAGATGACGTAAATGTAATAAAAATAATACGAACGTTTGCGTTGCGTTACAAGTGTTTGAAAGTGTTCAATATGTTACAACATAGACAAACATAGGTGAACCAAATTTCGTAGTAAAATATTGATCGCTCAATATCCGCACAGAAATTTACAGTTATGCCTCAATTTAATACAATTCGTATTTATCGCATCGATAAATTTCATATTACATTGATTTTTACATATACAACCAATAAGGATACCGAGAACTCGGGATCAACAATGCAAAGACCTTGGATACGAGGGTGCATGTGAGGTAGGATTTTGTTGCACGGTCTCCTATGTTACAAAATATCGCCGAATGCGTTGCTGGTGTTAGCTACTTTTTTTTAACGACTTGCTTTTTCCCGATTTGTAGTTCAATGATAACGAAAAACCTTGCGAAATCTTACGTTGTGCACGTGAAGACGTTGCTGGCTATTTTCTTCTGTTCCCACAAATCCTTCAACACGGTGTTCCTGATGGTACGCAGTGCGGCCCATCGAAAGTAAATATCTTTTATCCTGTATTAGAGTCACTTGGGGCAAGTGTGCGCAGTTAAGCTTTGAAATGCCATAAAATCGAAAATTCCAAGTTTAATGCAATGAAACGACGTTAATTGGTTAGAGGGTTTATTAAGCAATAACTTGACGATAGAAATAATATTCGTCAACGGCACGAATTCTCAAAAATTGACCAAAACAAACATAGTCCGAAATGCGTACACTTACCCCAACATAGGGGTAAACGTAATAATACCTATTATTACGTTTGAAATATTAATTCTCAATTCCTCGCATTGAAATTCCAGATATGCGTGAAGAAGAAATGTGTCCCGGCGGAAGGCCAAATGCCACATTATCTGGGTTCACAAAAACTCGTTTACTGTCAGCGGGTAAGGAAATCTCCGTATATATTGTTCATATGTGGATGATAATCCGTACAGGCTATATAATCAACTAACTCCTCTCTAAGTCTTAAAAGTACACGAATGGGGCAATTTCCGTCTCGATATCAGCTGTATTATAAATACAAAAAGATAAACGAATTTCAATTAAATCATTCTGTAAAATAATGGATAATCACTGGGTGTTACTAGGATAATTTTTTTACAATAGCTTCTGAGCGTAAACATTTTGTTTCAAATATTTTTATTAACACGAATAACTACAAACATAAAAATTGAAAATTCGAAAAGAAAAATAAATTCAGTCGTTCCATTTTAAAACTAGTCTTAAAATTGCTTCAATTTACAACAGTTTTTTAGAAAAAAAAAATTAAAGAAATTGATGCGTTCAAACACTGCCAAAAATGATAATTTCTTGTTGAAATTTGAAACCTGATAGTAATATCGTTTATAAATGGTGCTCGATATTTTCCATGAAAACTACGTTGTAAAAAGAAAATGGTGACAAAAAGAAACTGGAACTTAGCGGATTATTCGCCAAGTTACGGGCACTACAAACAATCTTTTCCGCAAAAAATAATCGATAGAAAAAAAGGTTGAAAAAGAAATCGGAGATGCAAATGCATGTGTTAATAGGTGTTCGACTTGGAGTGAAATTCCCCATGTACATTGCGACGTGAAAGTCTCTAATGTTAAATTTTACTTTCTTTTATAGCGGATATCAGTGTGTGGTCAACAGTTACTAACTCGGAATGAACAATGCCAACAGTATGGCTTCGACGTTGCATGTCAGGTGAGGTTGTTCGTTGATCGCTAGACTCATTATACGCCTATGCGCTTTTTAATCGGTGAAAACACAAATTTTGCCTACAGTCTAAGATTCTAACGTGTTCTAGTACCCTATTGCCGTCGCTGGCAGCCGCTCTATGTGTAATTATTTATCATGTGGTTATAAAGAGCGCGGAGGGCGGTATTTTAAACCCATCATGAGGGACCTTCCAATGTTAATGGCGCCGATGAAAGGAACACGGTGCGGGCATGATAAAGTAAGTAACGGATGCCACGGCGTGTTTCATCGAATAATACTCAAAGTGGCGTTGAACGAATTAAGATATTGCACTGGGGAAAAAGAGGGAGTTATTAAACTATTATATTAAACTGGAGGAAATTGCCTCGAACGCAATGCAAAAGTAACTCGAAAACAGGTTAATACGCCTCGTTTATATTTTAGATCTGCTTTCGCCAAATGTGTATACCATTGTCGGAGTGGCCAAAATCAGAACCGATCCCAAACTACACCGCTCCGGAAATTCTAAAAAAATGCTTGACATTGAAAACATAATTTGCGAAATGTATAAGTTTCCGCATTTTTAATTGGTTTATTCGGTTGTAAATTATAATAACTAAACGCAATTCGGTTGAAAATGGAGTGGTCGTCTGTCGGATTTTGAGTCATTATTTTATCACGAAGGTGTGTAAGAATGCGAAATAGTGGAACGAGACACGTGGCAGGGAAAGGAACCCCCCTCGTATTACACATTAGCGATGCTGAATCCATCGATTCTATTTCTGAAAAAAGTCACTAACCACGTTCACGTCAGACGTCGATTATTCGATTGTTCTCGAAATTAATAACCACATTTTGCATACCGGTTCATTTAAATCATTTCTCAAACTCGAAGGATCATGATCGATTGGAAATTGCCCTCACAACACGAAAATCACGGTTTCGGTCTTACTTTTTAAGAATTTATCTGCCCGAAGGGACAATAGTTGTAATTTCAGATTTTTTAATCTTACCCTCACAATTTTCCCGCACAACGTCGAATCGTCTTTAATTTTGCTGCGAAAATATCTTACCAACGAAAAGTGCGCGTATTGGAAAGAAAATCCAAATTAATGACAAAGGTATCAACGGAGCTTTTTTTTTTAAACTAATCTAATTGTTTGTAAATTTTAATCTCATTGAATTCTAAACTTCGGTTAAAAATTCAACAAAATTATAGAAGCTTGTAACGCGTCTGAAATAAATCGATACTGATGTGAGATAATAAATAATAAATAAAAATAATTATTCGATTTTCGTCAAAGACAGTGTCGTACATTTTTTCCTCGTCAATTTTTTCATTCCTAGGAATGATTCGCTCGAAAGCGGATGTTGGCGACTTCTTGCTGATCCCTATCACTCTATTCTCGACGTGGTAAACATGCATAATGCAAACAAGGAAAGATGCATGAAAAATGTCGTTGTGTTCGTGATATTTAAATATATTAAAAAAATTAATAAAAGATTATCGATATATCGATTTTTTCATTTCTTCTTTTCGCCACCTTGCTTTTAACAGGTAGACGGATTATTTTTATTCGTGAAATATGATCGTCATCTGATATTCTTCAGACCATTAAAAACTTCGGAAAATTTATTTGTTATAAAATTCGGATAAGAACTTTCGCGTTCTCGTATTTTGGTAAGAAGATAAAAATGTTTGAACGAGTGAGATTGAGTCAATCCTACTTGCAACTAAATACTTACAATTAAAATGGTTTGTTAACATTTTTCGAAATATTTAATATTATTAATTGTCATTATTCCCAACCGCGAGACGTCGTGAAAAGCTTTTCATGATTTTCCATTTTTAGACAGTTTTTGTCGTCTTGAAAAAAGAAAAAACAAACAACGTCCTTAATATAATCTCAAGATCGACAAAATTCGTTAAAAAAAGGTGGCGTTTTTTTTTTCTTTTGTTCGATGTCGATCGTTTATTTTTATCACATGGGTGACTTTGCCACGACTTCATTAGGAAATACCAATTCAATAATTCAGTTGGATAGTAAAGAACTTGTTCTTGATTAATAAAAGCCGCAGTCAACTACAGGGTGCGCCAGAGAAACTTACTTGTTTGAGAGGTCAATAAAAACAAAAGTACTTCAGTTATTGTTTAAAATTTTTTTTATTTGAGAATACAATATCCCAATTTTTTTTTCATGCAGTCTTGAAAATGACATCAGATAAATGGCGACCCCCATTGCGCATACACTGATGAAGTCGATTTTTGAAATTCGTATCCACTCTTTGCAGCATATCAATCGGTATGTTGGCAATGGCGTCGCGAATGTTGTTCTTGAGGTGTGCTATGGTCCGTGGTCGATCGACATAAACCAGGGATTTCAAATAACCCCATAAAAAGAAATCGCATGGAGTCAAATCAAGGCAGGTTGTCAATCAGCATTTCACATGCATTTTGACGGGCAACAAAATCGCGTTCAGTTAATTCTTGCACAACAGCTAATTTATAGGGATGAAATTGGAGGTCTTCATGGAGAATTGGTCGAACAGTGGTGTTAGAAATTTCCATAACACCTGCGTGTTTGCGAGCCGAACGCCGGGGAGAACGCATAACTGACTGCCTCACTCTTTCGATATTTTCCGGAGTTCTGATGGTCCGTTGAAGTCCATTTCTGGGTTTAGCGACAATTCCACACTCCCGAAATGAGTTAACCCACGACAGAATCGAATTACGGCCAGGAACGAGTCTGTGAGGAGGAATTTCAAAGCGAGCGCGGAAGGCACGTTGCGTAGCAACAAGTGAGCGACCGTTTGAAAAGAAGCTCTCGACTGCCAAGGCCCGCGCTCTCTAGACCAGCGCATGATGGAAACTGACTGGAGGGAGAAACAAACTTGGGAACTTCCCCCTCCAGATGCGCCCCCTCTCGCCCCTCTACCCGCCCAACTCACCGCGCGGGAATTTTTTCAAATTACATTAGCTTCTGATGATATTCTGTTTCTAATGGTACTTTGATGGTACTCTAATTTTTGCAATGATGTACAACATTTTCAAAAAATTTCTTCATCAATTTGTCTGTTGTTGCTGTTATTTTAAGAAAATTTGTACGTCATTGTACGTACCCTAACGGTTTCCAGTCTCGCTTGTCGTTGCTCGCCCGTTTCCGAAGCTCGTATAGTTTGAAAAATATATTTCACGAGCAATTACGTTTCTAGACGGCTTGCTTTTGTCGCGTCGCAATGAGATAATAATTTATATTGCAGCTTGTCCGAAGCTATAAAATAATACATTTTTCTATGGCGAAGCATTGTCAAGGACGCTTAAGTCACGGCGAAAAGCCTCGTGGAGGTAACGTTTCGTTTTAAAGTTTATCGACTGAAGCAATAAAATTTGGATCTTGAATTTTTCCCAGCCAATCCGAGAGTGCCACATTGTTTCCAATGTTTACACGTCGTACGCAACTGGGTATCGACGAGATAGTTCCACATCGACATTTCACTACGCCGCTACATTTGATCTCCAAAGTTATAAGATACGAAGAATATTGTGCGTAGATCATTCGTCGATTTTAAATAAGTGTTTATTTTATTCCCAGCACAGACTCCGATCCAAGGTATGCGTTATAATCTCAATTGTATGAATTAATCACGAACGTATTATTAAAACATCAATAGTTGTAATTGATGTGACAAAAGAATAAATATTATCGAAGTTTCATGGTCGAATTTTTTTAGCATTGTCGACATTTGCTTCGTGCATGGCTGTAAAGAAAATTGAAGTTTAGAATTAAGACGTTAGTTGCGACATAAGAATCGGATACTTGAGAAATATGTACAGAAAGATGAAGGAAATATAAGGGTGGCAAGAATCACAAAAAAATTATTTTAAAAGGACAGAATATTTTTTGAACCGCCTTGTCGATCAATGAGATCGGTACGTCTGCATAGTTCATTGCGTGATTTATTAATTGAAATAAATGTACCTGTGTTTCAAAATTTATCAAAATATTTGTTATAATATAAGAAATGATTTTTGTGTCCTCATGTTTAATTCATTTTAAAACTTCATTCTATAAAAGCTAAAAAACAATGATGTAAAGAGTCTGTTCATTTCGAGGCCGTCTAAAGTGCTAGAATTCGTCACAAATAGCGCTAGCAGCTTGTTACGCGGAGCGAATGTCGTCAATACCGAATGTGACGCGTTGTGTAATATCTTTTCGCATGTTTATTGAATCAGATTTTCTTCAATATAGATCGAATGGCGTCTCTTTGCGTGTACATGGTGATCTTTCTTCTAACATGGTCATCCGCAGTGAGAGGGTAATGTGAAATTTCCATAACTGAGAAACATATTTTGTTGCATATTTGCGCATTCACTTATTCCAAACAATTAGAATTTCGGAACAAGGTTGAGAACGATAAGGTTCTCGGTAATATAACCCATTGTCATATTTCTTCCGAAAGATCAACCGATGTGAGGAGATTTGAACGATCATTTTTTTACGACTATCGTCTTAATGTCTTAATTAACTTAAATTCGTTACTACCGACGAGGAATATTTAATATAAAAGTGTATATCGCTTCAAGATGACGTTAATGTAATGAAAATAATACGAACGTTTGCGTTGCGTTACAAGTGTTTGAAAGTGTTCAATATATTACAACATAGAAAAACATAGGTGAAGCAAATTTCGTAGTAAAATATTGATCGCTCAACATCCGCACACAAATTTACAGTTATGCCTCAATTTAATACAATTCGTATCTATCGCTTCGATAAATTTCATGTTATATTGATTTTCACATATACAACCAATAAGGATACCGAGAACTCGGGATCAACAATGCAAAGACCTTGGATACGACGTTGCATGTAAGGTAGGATTTTGTTACACGGTCTCTTATGTTACAAAATATCGCCGAATGCGTTGCTGGTGTAGCTACTTTTTTAACGATTTGCTTTTTCGCGATTTGTAGTTCGATGATGGCAAAAAACCTTGCGAAATCTTACATTGCGGCCGTGAAACGAATAGAAACACTTTTTTACGTTTTCCACAAATCCCTCAACATGGTGTTCCTGATGGTACGCAGTGCGGTCCATTGAAAGTAAATATCTTTTATCGTTTATTGTTTGTCGCAAGCTTTTAATTGGCGGCAATTTAGCCGAGAGCTCATAATACATATTATTACGCTTGAAATATTGATTCTCAATTCGTTGCATTGAAATTCCAGATATGCGCGAACAAGAAATGCGTCCCGGCGAAAGGACCAATGCCACATTATCGGGGTTCACAAAAACTCGTTCAATGTCGTCAAGTAAGAAAATCTCCGTATATATTGTTCATATGTGGATGATAATCCGTACAGGCTATATCATCAACTAACTCCTCTTCAAGTTTTGAAAGTACACGAATGGGGCAATTTCTGTTTCGATATCAGCTATATTATAGATACAAAAAGATAAATAAATTTCGATTAAATCATTCTGTACAATAATAGGTAATCACTGGGTGTTACTAGGATAATTTTTTACAATGGCTTCTGAGCGTAAAATTTTTTTTTCAAATCTTTTTATTAACACGGATAACTAAAAACATGAAAATTGAAAATTCGAAAAGAAAAATAAATTCAGTCGTTCGTCCATTTTAAAACTAGGCTTAAAATTTCTTCAATTGACAGTTTTTTAGAGAAAAAAATGAAGGAAATTTTGATAATGTTTGAAGTCATCGAGACTTCAAACATTGTCAAAAATAACAATTTCTTGTTGAAATTTGAAACCTGATAGTAATATCGTTTATAAATGGTGTTCGATATTTTTCACGAAAAGTACGTTGAAAAAAGAAAATATTGACAAAAAGATCCTGGAATTTAGCGGATTATTCGCCAAATTTTAAAAATAATTGAAAGAAAAGAAGGTTGAAAAAGAAATCGGAGATGCAAAGGCACGTGTTAATAGGTGTTTGACTTGAAGTGAAATTCCCCATGTACATTGAGACATGAAAGTCTCTAATGTTAAATTTTACTTTCTTTTATAGCGGGTGTCAGGGTATAATCAACAATTACTAACTCGGAATGAACAATGCCAACAGTATGGCTTCGACATTGCATGTCAGGTGAGGTTGTTCGTTGATCGCTAGACTCATTATACGCTTATGCGCTTTTCAATCGGTGAAAACACACATTTTGCCTATAGTCTAAGATTCTGACGTGTTCTAGTACTCTGCTGCCGTCGATGGCGACCACGCTATGTGTCGGAATTTATCATGTGGTTATAAAGGGCGCGAAGGGTGGTATTTAAAACCCTATAGCAGGGACATTCCAATGGTATTGAAGCCAATGGAGGGAACACAGTGCGGGCAAGACAAAGTAAGTAACGGATGCCACCGAGTGTTTCAGCGAAAAATACTCAAAGTGGCTTTCAACGAATTAAGATATTGCACTGGGGAAAGGGGGGTGGTTATTAAACTATTATATTAAACTGGAGAAAATTGCCTCGAACGCAATGCAAAAGTAGCTCGAAAACAGGTTAATACGCTTCGTTTATATTTTAGATCTGCTTGAATCAAAAGTGTGTACCATTGTCGTCGTGGCCAACATCAGAACCGCTCCCAAAATACACCGTTTCCGAAAATATAACAACCTGTTTTACATTGCCAAGATAATTTGCGAAATGTACAAGCTTCCGCAATTTCAGTTGGTTTATTCAGTTGTAAATTATAATAAATAAATGCAATTCGGTTGAAAATGGAGAGGTCGTCTGTCGGATTTTGAGCCATTATTTTATCACGGAGGTGTGTAAGAATGCGAAATAGTGAAACGAGACTCGTGGCGGGGAAACGAACGTCCTTCGTGTTACACGTTAACGATACTGAGTCCATCGATTCTATTTCTGAAAAAAATCACTAGCCACATTCGCATCAGACGTCGATCATTCGATTGTTCTCGAAATTAATAAACGTGCCCACATTTTATATCCCGAATCATTGAAATCATTTCTCAAACTACAAGGATCATGATCGATTGGAAATTGTCCTCACAACACGAAAATCACGATTTCGTTCTTACTTTTTAAGAATTTGTCTGCCCGAAGGGACAATTGTTGTAATTTCAGATTTTTTAATCTTATCCTCACAATTTTCCCGCACAACGTCGAGTCGTCTTTAATTTTGTTGCGAAAATATCTTACCAACGAAAAGTGCGCGTATTGGAAAGAAGATCCAAATTAATGACAAAACTATCAACGGAGCTTTTTTTTTAAACTAACCTAATTATTTGTAAATTTTAATCTCATTGCATTCTAAACTTTGGCTAAAAATTCAACAAAACTATAGAAGCTTGTAACGCGTATGAAATAAGTCGATACTGAGAATAAGTAATAAATAAAAACAATTATTGATTTTTCATAAAAAAAAAACTGCGTCCTGCATCTTTCCCTCGTCAACTTTATTATTCCTAACAATAAGTATTATTCTCTCGAAAGCGGATGTTCGCGACTTCCTGCTGATCCCTTTCGCTCTATTCTCATCTTCTTAAACATACATAAAAGATTATTCACGATGGTAGTGTACATATAAAAGCAAAAATAAAAAGGTTCCACAATAAGTTTGAACAGTACAAGTGAAAATGCTAAAAACAAACCTCTATAAGAGAACCAAAGAGCTTTAACAATTCATTATCTCGACAAACCCGGTGTCAAATATAAACGTGAAACAAAAAGCCTTCGGCGATTATAGGTGCGAGAAGCTTTATCCATGTTCCCCGTACAAAAGAGAAATCAATGCGTGGATCAAGATCCAGTCGTTGTTTTGGGTATAGACCACGGAATAGTAATTACCTTCGGGAGAAAACTTAATTAACCTTGGAGGAAAAGGGAAAACAGGTCGGATCTACCACAAGCTTGTATTGCTACACCGAGACAAAGCCAGAAAAGAGGGTGGGAGAGGAGAATTAGGGCGAAGGAGGGGAAAGAGCTGGGAAACATGTGGTTAGAGTGTAGTGAGGGTGAGAGAATGAAAAACGACCATGAAGCATCTGTCTCAACCTCTTATCGTCAAAGCTAAATGAACTACAATAAATGAGAATACATGCGCTTTAATTGTTGTCAGACAATGTTAATTGTCTACTGCGACATACAAATACAACTCGTACATAAGTTTTCCATGGGGGTGTAAGCTCAATAGCAGGGAACTCGCTCAATTTATAAAAAAAAAAAAACGTTTCAGGCAGAAATATATCAGCGATAATTCTTTCTTTTCGTTTTCTTCTAATGAGATGAACTGACTTTTATATCACGACTAATTCTCAATGGGGTATTCAGTTTCCCTCGATGAATACGAATTACTTTTTGTTCTTTTCGTTTTCTTATCGGCTTATCTCGCGAGTCTCGATTCTTCGTGAGAAGAACTCGGTGTTTTTAATTTTTACTTGTTTTTCTGCCCAGTTTTTTAACCCGAGATTTATTCTCAACTGTGTATCACGATTCGAAGTCGAACAACGTTTAGCTACTTTTTTGCGAAAGTTTTTACGATGGAAATCTTCGACGATTGTCACTTATCGAACAAAAGAGTATCGAGGGAGTTTTTTTTTCTTATAAAGCTGAGAAAAGCCGTCGCGACTCCGGGCGAATAATAAATCATCGATCAACCTTCAGCCGTGAATAAAACGAGGCTTCTGTTCGCGAGACTCGACGCGTCGAACACATTTTCTGGGCGATTAAACGAAATAGAAAATATTCAACGCTGGATATATTTATCGTAATAATATAATTGTAAATAAAGAATAAGAATTTCACTGAATATTTGCAGAAATGTTCTTTGATGTCATATACAGGGTGAATTTCAGAAGGTGTAACAGACTTTATTCCAAGGTAGATGGGATCATTGCGAACAAAAGTTGTAAATAGATATTAGGGATATTTTTGATAGTTTACGAGATATCAATTTTTAAAGTTTGTCCAATCAGAGTGCGCTGTGAAGCGTTAGAGCCGCCCACTCCCCACTCTAGCAGCCAATGCCCGAGAAATAAAAATGACTGCGCAATAGTATAATAAATCAAATTGACTGGTCTGAATTTTGCAATGCCAAATTGTAACGCCTTATCGCTACGGCTAGTGCGAGAGTGGGCGGCTCCAAAGCTTCTCGGCGCGCTCTGATTGGTCCAACTTAAAAAACTTATATCTCGTAAACTATTAAAAATATCCCTAATGTATATTTGCAACTTTTGTTTGTAACGATCCCATCTACCTTAAAATAAAGCCTGTTACACCTTACAAAATTCGCCCTGTATACATGTGTGTAAAATTTCAGGGTTCTTTATCGACTCAAAAATCCGTGTTGAATATCGCAACATTATACAATGAGTATCTCGATTATTTGATCAATGAAGCCTGTTGAAATTTTCCACGCATTTTTATATGACAACAAAGAAGCTTCGATTAGTTTTTATAACGAATCTTATGAAAAAAAATCTGATTTGTTTGTTATATAACAAATAAACTTTACGTAGGTTCAACTTGAATTTTGAGTATGTTGTTCTTTAGTCGATTTGTAACAACTTTTCTTAATGAACTTAAACGCTCAATCCACTTGGAACGTGAGAAAACAAAACAAGAAGAAAAATTTAATCCCCCCATTGATACGAATATCTTAACAAGGAGAGTCAAACTTCATCCTCGACGAGGACCCTCTGCGATTCCGACTTTTTATTCTTGTGTCCGCCTAATCGTACAGCTAGATTTCTCGCAGTTTGGACAATCTGAAACATTGCAATAAACAAACTTTATTATATTCTTATTATTATTATGTATAATAATAGTTATTATTATTATTATTATTATTATTATTATGGCTGTGCGACCTGAGGCTCAACGTCTATTACAGCAGCGATGTCGTTGAGCGAGACCAAAATTTCGGCGGCGCGTATCCTTTGACCCGTAGCCTCGAGAATCACTGCATAATTGATCAGGACAAGAGGATTTTGTGGAGCTAGAGAGTGAGCTTTCGACAGGGCTTTTTCGGCTCCTTCTGAGTCGTCCAAACGCTTCAGTGCCACTGTTACAGAGAAAACGAAAAAATTTCATTAGATATTTCTTTTCTTTCAAAAGTGGAGCACCTTTTTTTATGTAAGATAAAAAAAAGTTGACACTCAAAGAGCGATAAATTAATTTCAATTTGCACATTTATCACGTTTATACAATTTGCTCGAGATAAAAGTTGATGACGGAAATGGGGATGAAATTGGAGTGAGAAACTTATCCTGGAAGCTTATGAATAATTGTATAGAAACAGAGTTAGATATATTCGCTTTCCCAGGCGACAGTGCTAAATCTGTTATTTCTCATATATACCACTTTAACTCTTTACTCGAATTTACATCTGGTTGAAGTCTACTTAGTGCTCTTGACAACATCTACTGGAATACATATAAACATTTTTACTTATGCAAGAAGCGACAACTCGTATCTTACTTTGTTTTATTGTGAAGCAAGTTTTGGTATTCAGAAATTTAGTCAATAAAACTTTGAAACTTGAAAGAAATAGGTATCATGGAATTAATAAGTAATTTTTTTCAAAGCTCGAAAGGGCATACTGCTGGAAATAAATACTATACTATAAACATGTATATAATATAATTATAATTATTAATAATGATATTATAATATATAGTATATAATATTAGATAATATATATTATAATGATATTTATTATATTATATTAATATTGTATTAATATTATAATAGTATAATAATATTATAATTAATAATAGTATACTTATTATATTATAATATTAATAATAATAATATAATTATTATAATATTAATAATAATAATATAATTATTATATTATAATTATTAATATATAATATATATAAGTATTAGGAATTACTTGGCCAGATATAATAATATATATACAGGGTGGCCCACATAACTCTTAACAGCTGAATATTTCGGAAACTATGTGTCCAATCAAAAAGTTGTTTATGAGAAAGTTTTATGCTTTCGAGGGGCCTTTCTAACTACAAAAATATGAAGTTACTCCCTACGCCCCTTTATGGGGGGGGGGGGGGGGGGGGGTAACTTTACAATTTCATGCTTCGAAACTTTACACCGTCATATCTTTTAACAGAAACATCTGACAAAAAAATGTTTCGAATAAAATTTATTTGTTTTTTCCCGTAGAATCCAACCATCTAACATTTTATAGGGGGTCCCGTTTGAAATTTTAAAGTTACCCCCTGCGCCCCTTTGTGGGGGGGCAGGGGGTGACTTCAAATTTTTGTAGTTAGAAAGGCCCCTCGAAAGCATTACACTTTCTCATGAACAACTTTTTGATTGGACAAATAGTTTCCGAAATATTCAGCTGTTAAGAGTTATGTGGGCCACCCTGTATATAACATATTGTTTTTGTACCTAACTGAGAAATTCCGGACGGTCGTGCAATATCGTGAAGTCATTTTTTTCATTAATCATTCATTCATTGAATCTTAATTTATTGAAAGATAAAATTTTTTATGAAAATCTTTACTTGATTTTTCTATCCTTTATTTTTATCTTGATCAAAATGTAATTTTTATAAAAAATACTATTTGCATGAAAATATTCTTTGATCGAATCCTTTAACAATAAAAAATAATGTAACTACGATATAAAAAAAAAGGAGAAATAAAAATAATCGAATGGATTTTTATCAATCTACTTAAGCAACCTTTTTGTATACATACTTAGGTATATTTTACTTAGGTAGGCCCTACGCAAAACACTTGATTCCCTTCCTTATAAAACAAAAAATTCGCACGCTCGTCTTATTATTCTCGACCTAAGACTACTTACATCCAAGTAGGTCAATCTCCAGTGGAGAGACCATAAAGTAATAGTAAGATCAGACTCTGCACTTTGATAAAATCGTAACGTGTACACGAGTGAGACGCAATAAAGTGTGCGTGACGTGCAGGTCGACGAGAATCAATCGAATAAGCTCGAACGATAGCTTCATATCGTCCCGAAGCCCGTTCTCTCGCTATGAGATCCCAAGTAGCAGCGATGGAACAAGAAGAATGCGCCTCCACTTCTTCGCAATGACGAAAAGATTGTAAAATAAGAAAATATACATCTCGGTAAGATTTCCCTCTTGGATCTTGAAATCTTGACACAGCGTGCAGCTCCTTGATCGCAGTAGAAAGCTCTCGAAACAATCTCTCAATTTCTCTCTCCTCGAACTTCCTCGCTATATGACAAAAAATAAAGAAAAAAAAAACAATAACAGTCAGCTTGCAATGTTTAACGAACGGAAAATTAATTCTCACGAGTCTCTCGTTGGATCGAGAGCATTTCACGAGGCGTTGCTTTGTCGTACTCGTCACTTTGTTCACAAAATTTTTCTCGCTGATTTTGTTTGTTTTCCGTTGCTTTCACTTTTTTTTTTCTATGTGACTTCGTGTAAAAAATAATGGATTGTTTTAAGTGAACCGTTTCGCGTCGTCCAATCAATTATGCGTTGGTACATTTTTTTAATTAAATCTTGGATGTAGAGAATGGACCAACGTGAACAAAAGCGTCGATGTTGTACTTCGTCGAATTTCATTGAAAATGCGTGTTAGAAAATTATTTCTCTTTCCTGTTTTCCTACGATCCGTTTTGTACACGTCGTAGCAGCTTCCTTGTATTCGTTGGATACGAAACACTCTACGTCAGCTTAACTAACAATGTTATAAAAGCTTTTATCTTCTTTGCTGACTAAATCGAGAAAAAAACAACAAACACATGGATAAATTTATACTATTATCAGGACGAAAAATCTTCGATACGAGATATTGTCCTTGCGTACGATAAAACGAGAAATTTATTAATTAGAATGAAAGGAAAAAAATTTAAATGAAGAAGAAAATGCGACCAAGCGTTTCCACTTACGTCCGAGTAACATGTATGGCATGCAATTTTTCGGTCCGGCGGTTATTGCTGCGCACAAGTAGATCGCGGCTGATGCTGGCTGGCCGGTGGTCAGTAATACTCTACCCAAATTGTACGCCGGCAATAGTGCCATTGGATTCAAATAGTGGGCTCTCTTAAGACAGCTTATAGCCTGGAACAATATGAAACGAAAAAATTATCTCTCAGTCATCGAAAAATATTATTACTTTTATTATTGTTATTATTATTAATGTTACTACCAATTTATTTTCAATGCAGTTATTATTATTATTATTTATCGTTGAAAAATATTATTATTGGTATTATTATTATTATTATTAATTTTATTACTATTTTCATAGCAGTTATTGTTATTATTATTGTATTTGGATTATTGTCACTGTTATTGTTGTTATTATTATTATTAATTATTAATATTATTACTGGAGACCTTTGTTATTCTTATTACAACTTTCCATTTGTTTAATTTCTCAGAGACCAAAAATTTTTGTATGAAAAAAAAAGCAAAGTTCGAAAGTTTGACAATGGGGAAAGAGGAGAGCACCTATATCAGCGAGAAGAAACTTAACTAAGTTTATTCAGTAATTAAAATCATCTTTTGTGGAAAAATCAAATTACTTTTGAAAATTGCAATTTGCGAAATTTCGCCAATTCGAATATCAAACGAAAAAATTATCTCTCAGTCATCGAAAAATATTATTACTTGTATTATTGTTATTATTATTAATGTTATTACCAATTTATTTTCATTGCAATTATTATTATTATTATTTATCGTTGAAAAATATTACTATTGGTATTATTATTATTATTGATTTTATTACTAATTTATTTTCGTTGCAGTTATTGTTATTATTATTTTATTTGGATTATTGTCACTGTTATTGATGTTATTATTATTATTAATTATTAATATTATTACTGGAGACCTTCGTTATTCTTATTACAACTTTCCATTTGTTTAATTTCTCAGAGAACACAAATTTTTGTATGAAAAAAAGCAAAGGTCGAAAGTTTGACAATGGGGAAAGAGGAGAGCACCTATATGAGCGAGAAGAAACTTAACTAAGTTTATTCAGTAATTAAAATCATCTTTTGTGGAAAAATCAAATTACTTTTGAAAATTGCAATTTTCGAAATTTCGCTATGGCTACAAAAATTGAGTTATTCGAATGTTTCTTCGCTCGTTCTTCTCGTCTGGACGAGCTCTTCAAAAAGTTATTCGTGAAATTTTCTGTCGGACGAACGAGAACGGAGCTACAGCATCGTAAAAAGTCGATTTTTCGACGTTTTTCAGCGAAATTTGCAACATTGAATTCCGATGAATTTCAATCCTTTCCCAAGCTCTAAGAGCCTTTTGTGCGATCGGAAAACTCCTGTACAACATCAGAATCATGCTTTCCTTTTCAATTTTTTAGCTTTAACGACCTGAAATAAGTAATTCCTTATTTTTCGTTTTGCCTTGAAGCATTTGTATTTATAGGATTGATACAATAATTTTGTTTTCTCAGGCTTACGTAAGTCAGGATCTTCTTAATTAGAAGGAAAATAAAGTAATGTATCGTCCCGTTGGGCTTATAGGTATTTTCTGTACATTTTCACGTCCGTCGGTTCGAGGAGCTTCGATGGTGAATCGTTCGATATTAAAGCTTGTTTCTCACGTTGCAGGAAAACCTTTTGTCTTAACGTCGCACTTGGAGTGGATGGTCGATGAGGGTAACTGCCCGAAGGGACGTTCACCCCAATTACTATACTGTAGGAGGAGATAGAGGATGAGGAAATAATTGATAGATGAGATAATAAATGACTTTCATATTAATAGAACGTGACTAGAGAAGAAACGTGTCGTTAAGAAAAAAAATGAAAGAAGTCGAGAGGCTTTGTCTCATCAAAATTTTCAGGAGGTTGGAGAGTGCTGTGAGGAATTTGTTACTTTTTATTTGAAACAATTTATAAATTGTTTTTACTTCTGGAATGACAAAAATCAATGAAATAAAGTGAACGATTGACGAAGGAATCAATGAACGCAATTTTCTTGTCGAATCATTTTTCATTCAAAGTATTGTGTAGTTTGTGAAAACTGGATTTGTTTTTTGCTTTTTGGACAATTATGTTAATTAGGTAATTAGCTTTCTTTCCAAAATTACTGAAAATTGTGGGAGGCTAATTAGACAGAAACTTGTTGCCTTTCGTCAGATTTTGAATAAAATTATTGTAGGAATTTGGAATTGTTACTTGGAAATTTTGTAAGATTTTTATGAAATAATGACAATGAGTAAAGTTGAACTGAAATTTTGATGTCGTGTGGCGAAGTTTCTATTAAAATTGTTTAATAAATTTTGAGATTATACTTTCCTTTGGTATTTTCACAGAGATTTTGGTTTGATAAATGAGCAAAGTACGGTTATAGATATGCTTAATTAATGCAATCTTGGAAAAGGATTATAACTCTTGCAATCTGATAGCAACCTAATTTGGAACCTTTCAAATTTACCACCGCCGGTAAACTACATTGACAACCCCAAATTTGCCTTAATGCGATATCCCCCATCCTCGCCATACGAGTGAGATGGATCCAAATTTTGGCGCAGCTTTCACGATCGGAACTTCCTCGAAACATCTGGGGTGAGTAGGGTTGCTTAGGCAATTGGCAACCCCTCGTAGCCCCAGGCGACCTGACTCACTGGAATTGATGTCCCATGATCTCCTATCCAAAAAGTTAGGACCCATAATATTTTGGAAAGTTCACGTCGACTTCATCTTTCGTTGTCACGAAAATTTATATATTTTTTCTTGTTTTTAATTTCCATTATCTATTATTATATTTTTCATTATTGTTGAATTATTTTAACGTTATCAATATTATTGTTTACTTATTTACATATCGTTAACTCGGCTCAATATATGTTCAGCCACTACCAATAACGAGCAGAAACCACACAATTGGTTTGTGGTAGTGGGATTGAAAGTGGCGATCGCTGGTGAAATAGAATTTCTCGTATATCTATAAAACCCATTTTCAGGCACAGAATCGATATTACAAGAGGAGCTTTTTATATTACACACTTAACGTGGTACTGAAGAATCTCATGGCCAGTCTTTATAAAAGAAAATACACGCCGTGATAATATATCGTTATAAATAAGAAGATTATAAAACCATCGAGGCTACCACTCACTTTATTCCTTTCTTCCTTTATTCATTTATTTGTTTATTTAGTTTATCTATTTATTTATTTAAACTCGATGAAAAATTAGTCGAAGATTGTTCAAGGATTTATGAATCTTTCTTCGATCACACCAAAAAGTCTGATTCATATCTATTTCATATTTCATGTTTCCTATACGCCATTATCTCCTATTTTCAGATTAGATACAAATATAAAATTGTTGAACATTACGTATTATTCAAATGATAATTTAAGTTTGTTGTGGGGTCAGGTCGAAACGATGTCACTGAGATGAAATTTTGTATGAACGTTCATGATCCATTTTATAATCAACCGGTCAAATTTCAAAACAATCCACAGTACAGTTATTTAGAAAAAAAATCGCAAACTTGGAGCATTTGGTGCGCTCATCACATTATGTCTATGGGAATTTTTCCAACATTTTTCAGTATATTATATATATCTGCCGAGAAAACGATGGCACGGAGTTAAAAAAACAGGTACGGTTAAATGAAATATCGGACTAACTTTTGATGCTTTGAAAATAATAATTTACAGTACCGATTCAACGTTATTAATGATTATAATCGCGAATTTTCCCAAAAATTGAGCACACAAGATATAAGGCTTCGGAAATATGTCAACACCGTAGATGTCACATGCACTCCCTACCTTAGCAACCTTTTCCAACGAAAGAATTTTTTCCCCGGGACTTATGTTCATGGTTGATAAACAGACACTTGGATTTTACGATTAAGAACGGAGCGGGTATATGACAGCTGTACGACACTGCTGTCAACCCAAGCAATTATCGTGGGTCATAATTTACGTTGTTGCCAGTTCGTCTTTCAATAATTGATCTCTAACGAATTATCGAAAATAATACCATAAACTAATAGAAATAATTCCTGTAACCATGACTTTGTCAAAAATGCATATTCTTTTAAACTTAGGTGGATTTTTTTCTTGAAAAATGATATTAAATACGATGATAATTTGACGACAAGCAGTTGGTAACAATCCATCGGTTTCGTGCATAAGCATAGGGCACCCCCCTCATGCTTCACCCCCGATGGCCAGACCCCACAACAACCTTAAAAGCTTGCTTTCATCTTCCATGCTTCGTGAATGAAACAAAAAATGTAGAAGAAAAATGATGAAATTTTTTCCTTTCAAAAATGATTTTAATAAATGTTGTCCATCCATCCGCAAAATTCGTAGCGACAACGACGAGAATGCACAAATATATCCTTCAAACTCTTTTCCTCTTTATACATCAATGAAAAAGTCCCATAGAAAAAAATTCAATCCTTGGAAATGGTGTGCTCGCTGAGATACGTTGACTGTCCTCTTCGTTTCAAACTTTTTGTTACGCGAGGTCTGTCAATATCCTTTTGTCGCAGTCGGAGATTACAACCGTGAAAACTTGGTCGTTTAAAGTTACGAGGTCGAGGAGGATACGTATACCATAGGATCGGTAAAAAGGAAGCGAGAAAATGCTGTAAAGGGATTTTCCAACGACCTGGAAAACGGCTGAGAGAGAGAAAAAAAGAGCCGCGAAGTGAAAAGGGTGAAAGAGTGAAAAGAGTCTCCGGTAACAATATTGCCAATAAAGGCGAGAAAATTCGCCGAGGCAAAAGAGCGAGAGTCGTCGGAGGTCTTGAATTTCCGAAGCGCGTATACGATTTGAACAACCCCGGGCAGAGTCTACAGGGTGTCTTGCTCGTTACCAAGTCACGATTCTTTTCTTTGTTCCGTCGTACGTAACACATCGCGACCACTAAGTGTTTTCACCCTCGAGTCGTTTCTCTTCGTTGGAGCTCGGTGTGATTTTTTTTTGTAACTTTCCTTTCTCTCCTCGCTTTTTTATCTCCACATCACATCGTCGACGATTTCTACGAATTCCATTTGCCTCCATCCTCGAGTTTCTCTATAAACATTCTCTATGCATCAAATTCTGTAATAAGCTTTGACGTTAAAAAATAATCAAACTCTAATGGGAAAACATTGACGCGAATATAAGTTTTCGTTCAACTTTGAATTTCTTTGAATCTGAATTGGATTGAATTTCATGTTTACATTTTACAAAATCGTATTGAATTAATGTCAACTTTTAATTTAAGCTCGACCTGAGTTAAAATCTATCTTTATCTCAAGATCAATTCGTTTTGAACCTAACTTGTTGCTTAATATCGAATTAAGATAAAATCAATTTTCGATAGAGGTTCGAATTTAGCAAACAGTCAATCGCTCACTTTTCGCTCTATAATTATCGCAATGTGGCAATATACTCACCGCGACATATTTTTGCTTCCCGTAAAAACACATTCCAACGTTATTCCACAGGCACGAAGACTCAGGCATAAATTGTGACGCGATCTTGTACTTCGAGAGTGCCACGTCGTATTCCCGATGAGTCTGTTCAAAAGGAGAGAAAATGAGATTTCTTACTCGGTGTAAATTATCTACAGTTAATTAACAACAGTCTGGGAGGAGCGCAGTGGCTCAGTGGATAGAGCTTCGGGTTCGCACGCAGCGGACCCGGGTTCGATTCCCGCAGCCGACACCAATGGAAAAATTTTTTTCTACGTGTTTTTTCTGCAATCCTGGCGGTTCGGATTCCATCAAAAACAAATGCCCAACAAAACCTTACTGTGATGAGTGGGGGATCGGTGCTCGGCTGTGGTGCTCCCGCAAGGCGGTTCTCATCGCGCGGATGGTGACGCCTTGGTCGGGTACGGGCAACCCATAGCATCACAGGTGAGGAGGTGCCGGCCCTAGGCGACTCTGGTGGACGTGCTTGAGTTTACTCGCATTGACGCTGGGGGAGACTAGGTACCGACCTGTATCGGTGGAGGTTTTCTGCAGTTTCCCTCCGGCCATGGCGAATGCGATACAGGGAGAGTAAAGAGAATGCGAAGCGTCAGAGCAAGGGGATGACAGAGAGAGAGAAAGAGAGACGACAGCTTGTAAAAACCCGAGAGGGTGTGCAAGTAAAACTCCCACAAATAAAAAAAAAACAACAGCCTGGGATTGACAGAGTGATCAAGAGAGTGATTAGAGGGAATATTTAATTTTTATTTTTTTGTATAATTGTTTTTTTGAAATTTTGTACACTTCTAATAGAAATAGACATGCAATAGGGAACTGTCTCAAGGGGAGAGAAAGTGAGATTTTTTACTCGGTGAAATTTATCTAAAGCTAATTAACAGCTGCCTGGTATTGACCGAGTGATCAAGAGAGTGATTAGAGGGAATATTTAATTTTTATTTTTTTGTATAATTGTTTTTTTGAAATTTTGTACACTTCTAATAGAAATCGACATGCAATAGGGGACTGTCTCGTTTGAATATAACAAATGGGTAAGAAGAGAATAGCTAGATTGCTAGAAATACACACCTGCATAATATAAGCCATTGGAAGAATAGCCTTCGCGGTTGTCGGTGAATTCCCCAACACCGTGCCAAATTCTTGAAAAGCGCGCTGATGATCACCAGCCTGGAGATACAGAAGACCCAATTCAGTAGCAGCTTCCTCGCTCTCCCTGGAAGCACTGTAACAACAATTTATAACTTTTTTTTTGGTCAAATCTTTTTTTTTTCTATTTAGTTTATTTCGGCACAGTAATTCCCAGAATATTGGTACGTTCGGTTTATTAATTAGGGCTGGACTATTTGAGGCATACATACGGTCGGTGACGAAATTGAGTGGACAAAAATGAAATATCTTTGGAAACAAAAATCGTAGAATGTTTCCTAAAAAAAGAAATTGAAGCTTGGAATTCTACCTTTACGATCGCGGTTAAAGAAATTGTGTTTAAAAAAATTTACTACGAAAGGTGTCCACTCAAAGAAGAACAAAAAAAAGACGAAAAATTTTCGATTTCAAAACTGAATATCAATTGTACTAAAAAAAATCGCAAAATTTTGTTTAAATAGCCAAAATGAAGGTAAATTGCTACTCTTTAAAATGATGTTAGTTAAATTGGCCTAGGCCAACCACCGGCGAAATGGCATGACAAAACCGGTCCGGCACTCTATACTCAAGGATGTCCACTCAATTTCGTCACCGACTGTATTTGTTTCTACTGTGTACATTTCTGAAAATCTGCTAAGCTACTAACTGCGAATCTGTTCCATACTAATGTTCATGTATTCATTTATTTATTTATTCATTTATTTATTTATTTATTTATTCATTTATTTATTGATTTATTTATTCATTTATTTATCTATTCATTCATTTATTTATTCATTTATTTATTTATTTATTTATGCATTTGTTAACTTATTATATCAATAATATATTATCGCTGCCAAGTTTTGATATAATATATTCGCAACATTTCACTATGTACCGTGAATATTTCAAACTTTACCCATCGCTTTCTGCAAGTGACTTCTATTCATCTCACCGTAGTGCTTCCCATTACGAATTTACAGTGATACCCAAGTACGCTTAAAGTGCATGCCATCCCATCGGCTTACGCATTACAAACTTTGCTAAGCCACGAATTCTCCAACTACGAACATGAGTAACGCGGATCAAATTTTAGTAGTTAGTCGCACCACGGATTATCGACTACTTTATCGCGTAAAGAAGAAAAGCAAACGACCGTAAGTAAATACGCGGTAGAAGGTTCCATGAAGAAAAAAAAGAAATCGTCAAAGCAACGGAAGGATTTTTATTCTTTCTCTTTTTGTGCACGAGATAAAACTGAAAAAAAAAAGAAAAAAAGAGACGATCGTTCCAATTACGTTCTTCCTTCCCAAAAGTACAAACGACTGAAGTTGCCCCCGATGGGAAGCGAAAAAATAAACTGATAAAAAATAAAAATACGGAAGTAAAAGAGAAAAATCGAGGCCAACTGTTTCGAGCCTCCAAATCCTTTGCACTAGGTACGTTTGATCAAATCCACATCGTTGTTTTGTCGAAACAAAAACGTTTTCATCAAAGTCCTTCCTACCATATTTGTATTTGGAAGTGAAATTGAAAACTATGATATTGTTTGTCTCAATGTTAGAGAATGCTAGTCGTACCAACGCTTCAAATTTATTCCTCCTACCTGAAAATAAAATCAGAGTTCGTATCGTTCCATTATCTCCATTATCGATTGATATCGCAATCACGATTTAATTGCAATTAAATTAATAAAAATAACATTTTCTCCAGACTTTCGATTTTCTTTTGTCGATAAAAAGCAATGTTTACTAACTTGAGAGCTGCTGTGTAGATTGCAATCGCTTCGTCGATACGGTTCTTCGCCACGTAGAGTCTCGCCAGTGAAAGATAGGGCGATTCGTTTTGTGTCAACTCGATGGCTTTTTTCAATTCTTTCTCCGCTTCCTCGGTTTGGCACAATTTTATGTAACATTCGCCTGTGTACAAAAAATATCGACAATCATATTCTATTCATTTATTTAATAAAAACATCCGTGCATATATTTCTTTTCATATATTTTTTTTTAAATCTTCCAGCTGACTGGTTTTTTTTAACGAAAATCCTTTGTCATCCATACGAGATGAATATATACGACATAGAATTCCTATTCTACGTGCGTGACCGTGCTATCGCTCAATGGGAACAATCCAGTCCCAGCCACGATGGAGAATGGCTTGGAAATTTTACGTACGTGCGGGAAACTGAAATACATGTGGAAATCAAATTTTTTTAGCTTGCGACCGGAAAAATTCTACCAACCGAGATTCAGAACACGAGAAGCCATATTTCAAATTCGAAAGGCAAAGCTACAGGACTATCAAAGCAAAAATAAAATTCACACAAAAATATTGGAAAATTATGATTTTGTGTAAAAGTTGAAAAAATAGTTTTAGCCAATTATAGAGGCAGTGGCACAGGGGTTAGCGTTCTCGGCTCTCAACTCGGGGGTCCCGGGTTCGATTCCCCGCCGGCACCAATGGAATTTTTCTATGTGTTTATTCTGTGCTCTCGGTGGTTCGGAAACCACCTAATCAAAAACTTGTAGGTCCACCAAAGTGTTTGATGGTGGAAATGAGCATCGCGGTGATTGTAAGAGAGGGGAGGAATGTAAAAACCCGCAAGGGTATACATTGGAAAAAGAAAGACACTAGTTTTAGCCAATTTGTAATTATCGGGCTTAAGCTTTGTACGCGAATAAGCAAGGGAATAAACATATTTCCAATTGAGTTAGGCAAAAATCTGTTGAAGAATGAAATCCTTGATAATCTTGAACTTCACAAAATTCTCGACTTTCAACAAAATTATTCAACACTGATAAAATTGGTGATGATTGCACATGATGCATCATCGAGCTTTCAACTCGAAGAACAATAGATCTCGTACATTTTTTAATAAACAGTTATTAAAATTTCTGTCAAAATAGAAATTGAAATTTCGATGGTAAATCATTATTAAAAGTTCGACTAATAAATCAATTAAATTGCAATCAATAATAAACAAAATTGATGGCAATATTGATTCGATATGAATTTTTTAGCAAATTACGTTTCGTATGTCGCAATTCTCTGTCTTCTGATTTCAACTCGAATGTCCACCCCTTAATCTATATACAATATCGTAACTATAACGTTGCATCGTCAACTGAGATATAACGCTGGATACGTAATTTCCGTGGGACACTAATTGAACCGTCGTTTACAGTCGAATAGGAAAATCGATAGACCGTATACACACACACACTCTATGCAGCATTTCCTATTCTCCGTTCCTCACCGGTCCGGTTGATTATTATCGCAGTTGTCAGAGAACACGCGGAATAGACATTAAGAAAATCGTTACATGACTTTTGTTCGTTACTTCGGATTGGCTAAGTCTTGCACGATCCAAAATAAATTTCAACTCTCGTAAAGTAAGATTGAACGGTAATCCTAACGTTCGTAAATCGAAATTCTCTAAAGTGTGTCCGTGTCACACTCGCTTTACCCTCGTCCTATTACCATTCTCGAATGCGCAGTCCGATTGGAAATTAAATCAGCGAGTATTTCACCTGGAAAATGACCTCCGAGAATTCATTGGAATAATAAAAATAAAAGTGAGCAAGAAAAATGATTGCGGTGAGATAATATTAAGGGAAATTCTACAGAAAATCATAAAAAATCCATGCTTTGTAGCTATTAAAAAGTGAATGAGTTGTTGCGTAAGATTTAATAATAGGAAATTATTAAAGTTGAAATGTTAGCTATGAATTTTTTCATAACCGCCCGGGGAAGGTTGAGAAAAAATATATATTTTTTCCATAGGAATTTTTATTCATAATACGTTCTTACCGAGATTATGATGAATCTCCCAGTCTGGTAAGGTTGACATTTTTTCAGCTTGGGTGTAAGCTTCGACCGCACGCTTATGACTTCCCAAAAGAAATCTGCGAAACAAATTTGTCAGTTTATTTTCCCATTGTTTTTTCTCCAAAAACAGAAGTTTTTATTCAAAAGTTTTTATTAACAAATCATCAACAAATTTATTCTTTTGAGTATGATTCGTTTTTATTTCACACTGTAAAAACATACTTACAGACTTTTTGCAATTTCCTTGACATTATTGACGCTCAACGAATTCACGCTGTAACTGTTTTGAAATGAATCCAGTGAATCTTGTATCTTGCCTTCGCGACGAAGTATAAGTCCCTGAAAATTGAGAAATTAAGATTATCCATCTATATCTAATTTATTTTATATATTTGTTGAGCTAAACTTTCTTTGTCTTTTGAATTTTATTAATTCCATTCCTGTTTTATTAGTTGCTTCATTTTACTTCTATCTCACTGGTTTTAGTATTTACTAATTAGTCTATCTCGTTTCTTACCTTCAGATAATTAGGATACTCATTATGGCCATTAGACTTGACGAGTTGTTCCTCGATAAGAACTTTGCATACTTTGTACTCGTGACGTGTGTAATACCTATGAAGCAGCCAGTTGCCACTCTCAATGGCCGGAATGTCAGGCACTTAATTAAGAAACAAGAATTAACATAAAGCAATTTTACAGATATACATACATTATGCATGATTTTCTTCGTTCCATACGCTCTCTTTGCACATGCATAACAATTCTAATATGTATTATATAGACATAGAGAAGAACGGGGTAAGTCGGATCAGTTTTCAATTAAACTTTTTTACTAACCTGTAGAAACTTCTACAACGATGAAGTCTATCGCACATTAAAGCAAATTTTCTTAGCCAGATTGGATGGAAACTTGAAATTTTGACCTCATTCGGTTTTGTCGAGTCAACCAATTTTATTATTACTTCGACAGCAGCGAGTTCGTGGTACGATATCGATCGATTGAACGATTAATAAAAACGCCAAACAAAAGTATTAGCGAAGGTTGTGCTTTAAACAATGAACTTCATCGTGTCTAAAACGATGCAAAAGACGTTCATTCACTCTCCTCGATTTGTTGTTCGTATCACGAAAGAACTCGAAATAAAAAAGTCAAACGATCCTAACCTCACTCTTCTAGTTTTTAATTGACCCGAATTGCTCCTAGTGGACAAGCGAGTGTTGCAAACTGACCATGACAACAGAAATGAGATCCAGCTGGACTTCAATTCCAGTTGTGCACTTTTGAAGTGGAAAAATACGAAAGTTCGTGCCTACAGAACAATTTTGCGGTAAGTATTATTAAACTTAATCGAAATCGATGACTCTCCATCAGTGAAAAGTCGTTCTGGTATCCTATTGTTTAAATTGTATTCAAAGATGGCTATAATTTGTTCCAACAAGTCGTATGATGTTTGATGGAATAAGTTCTGAGAATTTAAAAGTGTTTCGGGAAATCACCGAGTTGATGTCGCCACTGATTCGAAATCTACCGTGACCCGCGTTACCCCGTCGCTTCTCAGAGTTCCTATAAAACTTGGTATGCAATTGTTCGTTGAATAATTCAATTTAATAATTGACTGCTGATCGTTCTATTATGCAATTAACATCTTTTTTTTGTATTTCTAGATGTATAAAGTGCTACCATACAGAAGCATTCTCTATATAGATATATAGACAATTATACATTGATGGTATACAAACATTATGGACTTTATCCAGAAGAGTATTACCTTTCTTTGATCTATCCGAAAGTCTTTCGTGTCTCAAGCGTTCTTCGGATTGATGCGGTACACGTCCGTTGCTAAGTGCATTGTTAGCCATTACCACAATCTATCCAAATTGTCTTTGAGATATATAACATGAAATTCTGTCTACCCGAGCCCTTTTCACCTTGCACGATATTCAATACTGAAGCGCTCTGTGCTACATATATCATTCATGCACGCGGCGAGAATTGGCATATTCTATCTTTCTATTTATTTCCTCTTTGTTGTGAACCTCGTTACTCGGGCGACTGGAACTCTACGTATAAAGCTTTCGTCACACCGAATGATCCATGCCTCACGTACACATTATTACGGGGACTGTTGTATTGTTGAAAAGTATTAAAAAATTTGATTCACTCCAGTTACGTGATCTCCCATAAATTACCTTATTTAAAGAACGAAGTTATCAGCAGAATAAATCAACATTATTTACCCGCAGCGCAAATAAGAATTGATTGCACAAACTGTTTTTCTTTGCACTGGAACAGTTGTAAAAGTTGTTTTTGGATCACGCGGTATAGTCGTAGGCGGTTGTGAACGCGCGGAGATGGCGCCACGTAGCGGTCGAAGCAATGAATTAAAAAACGTCATCCGCACTCCGGTGCTCCGGTGTATCGTTCAACATGGCCGTTTACGTTTGTCGATGTGCTGCATAGCTGATAGGTTTATCGAGGTTTCTATGAAATTACGAAAGCCAAGAGACGCTAGAGGCGTTTTTAGTGATAACGAGAGAAAAGTGGGCGAGCACACATCGAGATCTTCATGTAAGTTCAACGCCGAACATTCAAGGATACGTTATAAAGATGTAGAGACCCTCACGAGTGCGTACAGAGGAGCTATGTGATTTACACATCACGACACGATTTCCTTATCGTTTAGGTAAGTTGATTTTGTTTTTATACCTAGCCATCGTATGGTTACGCCCCTTCCCCGTTGTGAACTCTACGAGAATCAACCGGCCACGTCACGTGCCCACTGCTATATTGTGAAACATTATTTTTTCATTTTTTTTTTTGGTTGCATACGTTGTCACGTTCAATCCACCTGTTAACTGCTTCGACTCGGTGCCTATCCTTTCATCATTGGTCATTATGTGTACGTTAGACGTTGTTCAGGTGTAACGAGGCTTTGCACAATGAGTGCAAGAAAGATAGCTGCAAATTGTTTTCCTCATTTTCTTTGAAGCATCGAATGTTTGAGGAAAACGTAGAGTGACGTTTAAGAAAAACGAACGGGTTAACGTTACAGGTTAGTTCGCGGTGTGAAACATCCTGGAAAACAACAGATGAAGATTTTGTACTGGTGGAGTTGCGTATTCTATCACCTTGAGATGACTAAAATGAACTCAGTCGGTAACAAAAAATTTGAACCTTTGTTTTTTCTAAGAGGATTTTTCTATTTTTACACTTTAATGGAAAGTAGGATCGACTTAAACATCCCATCGCAGCTAGTCTGCTTGGAAACATTCATTATCATTGCTTATAATTACCCAGCAGTTTTTACTACCGTATATATGTTTATTTCACATTCGCTTAAATTTATATAAATCTTTCATATAAAAACTTTATAATTTGAATTAATCTAAAATAGTTTCATGCTTGGAGAATAAAGAAGCATGGCAAAGGCCACAGAACAGAAACACAGTGCACTATACTTCAAACTGTTTTCCTGCAATATGAAGTTTTGCGAAATTCAAAACAAGAAAATTCTAGCATTAATGCCTCGTTCGCGGGAATCTTGTGAATATAACGCATTTCCTGAGCTAATATGAATACTACTTGATTGATAATAAATACCATAACCACAATTTCAAAACCACATTGAGATTTCGAGCAATGCAAATCCACACTAGAATTTTCAATTCTAAGAAGAAGAAGGAGACTATGAGAATCTTCGGTAAGAAACTTTCAATTCTTACAGAAGAACTGGTATTTTCTCAAAGTTTAAATGTATCTTGAGAGAGACGATTTTGAAAATTATATGCGAACATGGTTGTTATCCGCCTTTGATGCACGTTACCAATGCCATTGCGAAGTTTCTTTTGATAGAAACTGTTGATTCTCTACGTTAGGCGACTTTTTCGTTCTGCTCCCTCGCACATGTGCAATCTGACTGCTTCGTGCTGTAATTGTTAGTGAACGTGCCAAGGTGCCTTGTTGGTTTTATTAGTCAGCGTGGCTCGCTTGAATAATATTATCTATCCAGGAAAACTTCGTTTCCTTGTGACTGCGTTATATTAACTTTGGTGTATGCCACAACTTTCTATCTATTTCAAAGAGTTTACAGTGAAATCAATATTCGTTTTCAATCTCTTCCGCGAGTTATTATATAAATATCAAAAATGTGAAAAGGTCTGCTGTTCGTTACTCTCATTTTGGGTGACTTAAACATTGATACTGCTATGTTTGAATTTACGAGCCCTTGTGTTATCTTTTAGGGAATAAAACATATTATGTTTAAGATATTCGTTCGAGGTTAAATATTGTTGCACGTGTTTCGATAATGAAGATTTTGAAATGTTTGTTCAGTTGAAACTATCAGGCTTTTGATAAACATTGGAATGGATATGAGCGGAAACGAGAGAGTTCGTGGATCATGTGAAATTGGAAATGTTAGGAGTGAGCAATTCAAATATTCTTGGACAGTATTGGTGAGAAGTGTGACATAAATAAAACCTTCAAATATTTCTATCAAATTCTATTTATATCAGATATTTATTTCAAACAAGGATCAGAAAGTATGTTGAAACTTTGTTAACAATTGATAATTTTGATTTTTTGAGAAATCTATGAAGAACGATGGGCAGGCTTCCACCTTTATCATTTTCTTCTTCTTTCAACCGAATAGTCTCAAGTTCAATTTAATTTCTAATTCACTAGATTCTTTGTGTCTCTTTTAAGTAGAAAAAATATACTTGAATTGTTTCTTACTTTCTTTCCATCGCAGTGCCTATCTCATTGCAAATCTCCATTCGTTCCCCTAGGATAATTCGTTGCATCAAAAGTTTGAAAAATCCATAGAAAAATGAGTGAGACTGTTGTTTTTATATTAGTTTTATTTTAATCATTCTTCCGAATTTCTCTGTAGCAACTGCGTAAATCGCAAAGCTTGTATTTTGCCATACATTGGGATATCGTATAATTTTTATCAAACGTATATTCGGTAAGATAACAAAATTCATTGTTACAGATATGATGCCATAGTGGAAAAAACAGGGGAGGCGAGAGAACAAGCGTGAGAATAAGCCGAGCAGATGAGTTGTTCCGTAGAATTGCGGCAACGTCGACAACCCGGGATGGCGGAGGATCCCCACAGACTAGCAGCGATGATGAATAAATCCCAGAGACTCGTCCTGGGTCTCTTGGTACTTCTCCTAGTAGACATTATTTGGGTCTCCAGTTCTGAACTAACCAAAGTTAGTACACCGGTATCATCGACGATTTTCTTACTTAGCACAGAAAAGTCGAAACGCGTTGTAAATATTTCCCGGTCGAGCGCTATTTTAGGATACAATTCTTCATTCTAGTACATATACAGGGAAGCGAAATTTGAGAAGCCATTTTTCAGCACATACATCAAGACCTCGATGTTCACACTGTATCTCTTGGGTCTCTGTTTCTGGCCACCTTGGAGAGATCAGTGCAATAAACCCGCAACTTACATGGTAGGACTTCATTTTTTAGTAAAAACATGATAAAAAGAAATTGTGATTGGAACACTGATATACAAACGAATATTTTTCTCTCCGCAGTTCATAGATCCTAATGTAGAGGACGATAATTTTTATTCGGAAGCCAACACGAGTCTGGTAAGAGATTTTGACTATAAGACGAAATAAAAAATTGTTTAACTACAAACTCATTAAATAATAATTCATTTTTTGTCTATGATTACAGAGCGATCCGACATTCGTGCCCATAAAAACTCCCGATCACTGTGATCGCTCGTCGGGCACCGAAAGCGACGATTCGTCAATTCGCGCTGTGAGATTTAGCAAATTAGCCGAAGTTCGACACATGTCGGAGAGCGACGCGACCGAGGCTTTGCTCGCAAGACTCAGCTATCAAGCAAGTGTCAGAGCGGGTGAACACGCGAGGCGTCAAGCGCACAAATTTTCCGTACAAAAAGTAGCGAAAATCGCACTTATGTTTTGTCTTCTTGTAAGTCGATGTTTTTAAATCTATCGTAACGCCTGACCATTCTCCTCCTATATTTCGCTTTATTGATTTTTTTTCTTTTCATTTTTCAGTGGTTTATGGCAAATTATACTTATCAAATTTCACTCGTTGAAACCGAAGCCGGAATTGTGACAGTATTATCGTCTATGTCTAGTTTGTTCACGTTATTTCTTGCCACGTTTTTCCCGAGCAACGGGGGAGATAAATTTACGCTGTCGAAGCTGGTCGCAGTGTCCGTCAGCATATTTGGATTAGTGAGTTTGTCGGATGAATTATTATCTGAATTTCACGAGACGATTGTTTTTTTTGTTTGTTTGTTTTTATTAGAAATTTGATTAAATTATTTTTCTTTTAGGTACTGGTCGGCCTTTCTGATTTAACGTTGGAAACAAGTCGAATACCAACGGGCATAATACTTGCACTAGTCAGCGCATTTTTTTATGCAGCTTATATAGTATTTTTGAAGAGAAAAGTTGATCATGAGGATAAAATGGACATACCGATGTTTTTCGGTTTCGTCGGACTCTTCAATCTCACTATGTTATGGCCATTGTTCTTTATACTACATTACGGCCATTGGGAAGAGTTTGAATGGCCGAACACCCATCAATGGACGTTTCTGATAATAAACGGACTTATAGGAACTGTTTTAAGTGAAGTTCTGTGGCTCTGGTAAGAATTCCCCTGCTCTTGCTTGTTTTATCGGTAACTTTAGTCGCTAACGCTTCCGCTAGGCGGCGTTCGTGCATCAAAAATATGGATAATGCCAATTTTCGTATCATGGATATTTTTCAGGGGCTGTTTTTTGACATCGTCCCTCATAGCGACACTTGCCATTAGTTTATCCATGCCAATGTCGATGATGGCCGATGTTCTGTTGAAAAAAGTCGAATATCCGTGTATATTTTATCTCGGTACTGTGCCGATGTTGCTGGCGTTTCTAACGGTTTCGCTTCTATCGCATTACGACAATTGGGATCCGGTCATGGATTTGGTAAAGGGCGTTTACACATGGATCTTTCGGAGAGGACGAATAACGAGGTAAAAAATCGAGTATTCCATATTTTTTATTCGCAAGATCGCAGTCACTACTGTACAGTTTCATTTTCTTTTAGAATGCCCGATTTGGAAGCGGAACAGACGCAGTCGCTGATCGGCATAAACAGTGAAGATCACGAGGCTTAAAATGACAATAATATCATCGTTCATCGTTAAATTTTCGTTTTACGGGCGTGAAAATGACAAGAATAACAGAAATGAAGAAAACAAATCAGATATCGAACTCATTTAGCGTCTCGAATGCAT
The DNA here is from genome assembly GCA_946811545.1 of Netelia fuscicornis. NCBI lineage: Eukaryota > Metazoa > Arthropoda > Insecta > Hymenoptera > Ichneumonidae > Netelia > Netelia fuscicornis. The sequence goes on from OX328014.1 coordinate 8,685,489, forward strand.
TTTACTAAATGCGTTCCATTAATTGCGCGAGTTTATTTGTTACCGTCTCGAATAATTCTTAATACTATTGCCGGTAAATACCGCAATACTGCCAACACAGACGATCTATTCTTTCTTTTTAATAATTCGTTTTTATCTCGTCGTTTTGACGAATCATCTTTCGCGCCAAGATAAAACGCGTGTCGAATCGAGACTTCCATTTCCGGTGACAAGAATCTTTTTTCGAAAGAATTACATATCCGCGAAGAAACAAAGAGGAAAGATAATATCGCGCGAGAAGTGAAACAAACGCGTGCGTTACGTTATCTCTGTTAATTATATTTTTATTTTTATAATTGTTTATCTCACTCTCATTCAATCGGGGTATATCGAATCTTCACCGACGCTTATCGCTGATAACGACCACTATTCGAATAACGAACGCTTATTACGACGAATGACTGATTTAAACGTAAACGCATTTGATTACGTTAAGAACATCGTTTTTTTTTTAAAAGACAAATTTTCGATGAAATTTATTCCTTTTTCTAAGCACAATAATCGCATGACTTGCGATCTTTATTTTTATTTGTTCAATTTATTTTTCAAACCACACTCGTCTATACAAACAGTCGTTAACGTGATAATCGAAAAGCATAATTTAAACTTAAAAGACAAAATGGAAAAATAGTAATTTATAAACGCGCGCGCGTCGATCATCCGTCGAAATTTTCCAGTGAAAAAAAAAAAAGCAAAAAACGAAAGGATGAAACGAACACCTTGATTCGCTTGAAAAGCACGAATTTTTACGCGTGACGTACACATTTACGTACTTACCCGGGCGTTGAGCTTAAGAATGCTAATTGAATGTGTACCCCTTAGACTTAAGACAGTATCAGTGAGATATTTCTATAAACAAATTCTCTTGTTCTTTTTTTTTTTTTTTTTTTTTTTTTTTTTTTTCAAATATCAAAAACATTTTTTTTCTATTTTTTTTTTAATAACAATAAAGAAATGAGGTTACACTTTGGACCAATTCGAAATTGTCCTTTGAAGAAACTGATAAATTTCAATGTTGCTTATGTAATTGGACACATTGGACATATTAGAAAAAAAATATACATATATATATATATATAAATGTACATATATATATATGTATATATATTTCGTTCTTCCGCGAATATCGCAAATTTTTTCATTGACGTGACAAGCACAAGCACATGAGACAGCTCAAGCTAGCTTACATTGCTTCGATCAGTGAAAAATCTAGTCAACTGGTAATGACGTGAAAAACAGGAAGTAAAAAAGTGTTTTTTATACTGCGACATTCCTCGATCGTATCCGAATACGGGCGATGGTATTTTTCTATGAACAATTGGGAGAATTTATTGCCGAGAAAAAAAAAAAAAAAGAATGAAGAAAAGGGAAAAAGAAAACAAAAATGAATCGCGTATGTTTGCCATAAATGATTCTTTTTCTTTTTTGTTGCGACCGTTACTTCATCCGTTGACTTTTCCGAGACTCGCACAATATTACGTTATTTTTACGATTCGCATCTATCCGACGTTTACATTGCTAAGTTTTACAATGTTTTATTCTCGAGAAGGTCGTGTTGTACGTTTTTACACGAATCACCTCTCCGATTCGAGGTTGCGGTTTTCGTCTGGTCAGCCAGTTAGAAATTTTTATCGTTTGTACTCGCACACTGTTTTGTTTTTCTCTATTTCGTTAAAATCGCGATGCTTCAACGTTGTGATATATTGCAAACAAACAAATATGGTGCGCATAAAAAAAAAAAGGAAAGAAAGGAAAAAGAAAAACTAGTTTAAGGTATGAAAAATTATATGAAAGAAAGCCAACTACAAAATATTGTTTTTTTTAGACCTTAGTTGACTGTTCCTATGTGTAATATTCGTGTATATTTATTGTAAATAAATTATACCGTATCGTTAAGGATAGAGTTGTATACGCATTGTGTAAAGATTATTATTACTGGAAGGAAACGAAATACACATTGAAGAAAATCTAAACAAACTATGTGAGATAATTTTATTGAGTAATTGGATAATTAATCGGATGTGAAGAGTGTAAAGTAGTCTGTCGTGGAGCGAAACGATGAAAGATTATGTTTTGTATGTTATTGTTATTTTTCAATGTTAAAATTGTATCGCGTATATCGTAACGAATGTAAATTCTTACTGTAACCATGGCATCGGTAAACAAAATCGATTTACCTGAAATTGTCTTGGTGCGTGTCACGATTGTTTCAAGTATGACCGCCGATGACGTTTGATCAAAAACCTCAATTGTAATTTTTCGATACTAGCCCTTTCTTTTTATCGTTCATCGCGTCAGAAATGTTCCATTGAAGAAAAGAAAAAAGGAAAATTGTCATGTGTGATTCCTTCGATATGGCTTGTCACGATGCTTCGAACTCGCTACATTTGAATATAAAAGGTAAATTGTCGATTCTACAAAATATTGTATTCAACAAAGAAGCTGAAAATTTGGGACAAAGCGACTTTTTTTTACTTTGTGGGATATTTTGAATGAGAAGATAGAAAAGAAAAAAATAAACAAACTGTAAAACTTATTAATATTGGGAAATAATTTTTTCTTTTTTTTCAGTAAACAGTGAAAATTTATTGCCAAATGCTCAAAAGTACAGCGTTGGATCATTGCGGTAAATCTTTGGAAATAATTTTTGTGAGAAATTTAAATTAACATTTTGTGCTAATTGGTGAAAATTTGTTTTTAGACTTCCCGATGATCCATCATGGCCGAAAATTCCTCATCGTAGATTAGCCGATGATTTGGGAGAAATAATAGAACCTCCATGCGTCGTTACACTCACCGGTACACCGAGGAAGAGTCATACCACCGTGAGACAATCGCATTCTCATTTGTAAGTCATTTTCCTTTTATTTATCATTTTCTTTCATATAATTGAAAAGAAGTAAAAATATGTCTGCAAAGAGAATTAATTATTCTTACGTACATTCTATAATCAATAAAATTGCATGATTAACTCACGTTAGTCAAACTTGTATTTATGAAACAATTCAAAAAGTAAATTTAACAAATTTCCAAAGATAAGTTTTTCTTACCAAAACATTTTACATCAGGTCGTCCAAATCACCTTTCACGAAGGATCAAGCGCCAGGATCGTTTCATCAGAATATTCATCAGAAGACTCCACCGCAGAGCCATCCAATAAAAAGACGACCAGGTTGTGCTGATCCACGCTTTAAAAGGTTGTTACAATTGTGGCAAAATTCCTAACACACAAATTTGTTAAGTCGAAGACATTTATTGACTAGAATTTGTATTTTCTTTTCTAAGTAGTTTTAATTAATTCTAATACTTCAGAGTAACAACTGTCAAGAGCCAGATGACCTCAACCGAAACGGCAGACCGAGAACGTGAAAATCCGACTGAATCGAGTCGTTCGGCACTCATCATTCCAAATCAAACGCAATGTACGATTGTGAATGTGAAGAAAACTGTGCCGGAAAAGGATACCGACCTGTGAGTATTTCTTTGAGCTTTTAATATTGACCCAAACTATTTTTCATTCATTGCAAGAAAACAAAACACTTTTTCGAGTTGAAGAGATTTGAATGGGAATCTGATTGCACAGAAGCTAGAATAAAATTCATTAATTCATTAATTTCATTTTGTTTCATTGTTTTCAGACCAAAAGTGATGCAGCAACTTGCTGAGAAACCCGGTGAAATAAGAGGAATGGACAGTGTTGGCGTGCAAACTATGCCTAACGAAGATTTCACGAGCGATGATTTGAAGAAAATTGGTAAACTTGAAAAGTGCCTAGAAGAAGAGAAGTTGAACAAAGAAATGGAAAATAGTGAGCCATCGTCTCGAGAAATCAACAACGGCAAGAATTTGCAAATTTCAACCAACCAAAAGTCTCTGGACGAGTCAAAAAACTGTGACGAACCTGTAACAAAACACGAAATTGAGGAGGAATTGCAATTACATAATTGCAGCAAGATTGAAAATCCTCCTTCTAACTTGGCAATCATCAAGAATCCTGTCAACATCCTCCAACAGGAATCCGCCGCTTTACATCAGTATTGTCAAGTAAGAAAAATAAAATTGAAATCTTAGCGCTTCCTTCAATTTTGCAAAAATTTTAAGCCGTTTTATGAAAATGCTCCATTAAAACTTATTGAAATTGTTTTGAAAAGATGTGAGCAATGTTTTGCAATCTAACTTTTCACTTTTTTAGGGTAACGCAGGTCAGTTGTTTCTGGTGGTGGAGAACAAAGCGCAATCACCATCCCTTGGTACGATGCAGTTGGAATCGCCTTGTCAATACACGACGCAGTGTTACAACGTTCAAGTGCCAGTTTTGAGTTACCAAAATCTCCAAATATCGACCCAGCAAACTCCAAAAGTCGAGGTTTCATCAGAATTATCATCAGCCTCACTTCGCACAGAGACCATTGACAATTTTGCAAGAACAGATAATCCTCCATCGTCTGAGAGAAAGGAAATAGTCTCGAGCATGAACAACCAAGTTTCTCAGCCTGATGAAAAAAATAAGGATCTCGTTTCGTCGGATCTTGAATCAGAACTTACAAGAAAAATGCTTGCAACTCCACCGGTCAAGCTAGAGAAACGAAACGATTATATCACAAAATTTGAAATGGTGAAAATGAATTCAGACGGAATATCCGAGAGTTTTAAAGCTGCTCGTTTGCAACAATTATTGTCAGACACTACGGACTCGGAGATGTACGAGACGAAGCTGAAAACTAATCGAACTCGTCTGTATTCCAAAGAAACCAGCGGATCCGGATCAGATTGCGAGAGACACTTTGATAATCGTCAAGGAAAATTTCGAAACACCGATTTTCTTCAAACGAAGAAAAAACGACGAAATCCAAATTATTGTTCAACAGCGACGAGTCAAGAGATAGCTTATTCGAGAAATTATGACTGCACCCAAGGTGAAGAATCGTCGATGGACGAGAAGGATTCTTTCACACCGCGTGAACTCACCAAAACGAGAAATAATAGAAAAATGAAATCCGAACAGAATTTGCCACGTTCCTTGCCGTTCGGTGGAAAGAACTATAAACATATTTCCGATCCTCACATAACGAGCAGAGAATTTTATGGCTCGAGTATGAAAAGTAAAAACGAAAATCGACTACCAGAAATGACCAAGGATGTTAAAGAAAAGTTACTCGAATTGGAAAATATTGAAAGGAGAATCGACGAGACCGAGTCTGATATTCCAGAAGTTCCTGACCTTTGTGAGACTCACAGAACGGATTTTTCTAACATCGAGGAAACAAAAGATTCTCCAATAACGAACCTCGACCAAGAAACATGTTTACCCGTTAAAACGCAAAAATTATTGAACAAGAGTTACATGGAATATTACGAAAAATTGCGATCAGGGAATATCGTAAAAGATGAAAACTCTCAACAACGTTACATTTGTCAAATGGCAATGGGAGCTCCGCAATTGAAGAAACGAAGAGCTGAAATACAATTAGAAGTAGATGAGAAACGAGACGAAAGATCAACGAAGAACGAAGTTTTGACGATGGAAAAATTGTCCGCCTTGTCGAATATTATAAATAGTAATTTGTGAGTAGAACTTTCTAAGCAACATCGTTCTCTGTTCAAGCTTGGTGATAAGATTTCATGTTTGAAACAAATTTATATAGGAATCCGACTCTGCGAAATTCGAGCGACGTGCTGCAAACAAAACGGATCTATGTAAACGAAAATATGAAATCATCGTCGGATCCAACAGCTGTGACAGGAAGCGCTGTTATCTTGAGAAAGTTGACTGCAGATTCTGCTGATCTGTACGATAGCTCTGTCCCGTCTTTAACAATGATGAACAAAGTTAAACGTAAGCGAGAAAAACCCGTGGAGAAAACAGTCTTAAAACTCAAGACCATTGGTAAGTATTTAACTTATCAAAACTTTTTCTTACAGTGTACATCGAGATTTAGTATTTTCTTTAATTTCTCTTTTTTGTCTTCTATGACAAATATTGAACAAAATTTATAAAATAGAAAGAATTGTTTTACAATAAATCTTTTTACATACACAAAAAATACACATAAAAATCGACGATTGTACTTAAGAATTGTGAATAATATATTCCTTTTTATTGGTCAATTAACTCGCCTAAATTTTGTCTTTGCAGCGTTCTTTGGTTTCATGATGTATGCCATGATAGTCTTGCTGCCAATGGTATACAATTACTTCATGTACGAGGATTACGAGGATTACGAGGATTTGTCGTACATAGAGCTTATGCTCGAGTACGTTGTTTCGTCGTTCAGAGAAGCTTTCGGTGGACTATTCGATACGATCCACGAAATATTTTTCCAACCGGTAAGCCACGAATGAGATCCACCGTCGAACAAATTTATCTCGAAACAAACACGCCGAATCGATATATCGAATTTTATGTCACACGGTGAATCAACCACAAAAGACATTTTTTTCTTCTCAAATTTCACGAGACTCGTATTAAACATGACACCGAGCTCTCTGTAGTTCTTTATGATTTTTCAGCGTACCTGTAGGAAATGTTACGGCGCTGCTTAATACTCGCAGTATCGACAATTATATCTTTATAACATTTTCATTTTTTCCAATATATTTGTTTCGTTTTAAAATAACGAGTAATAAATTCTGCATGGCTTTCCATCTGTTATATATAGAAAAACTTTTGTACGAATGTTTGAGATTAAATTTTTACTCTTTTACAACTCCGAGGTTACAAAATTGTTTGGTTTTTGTCTACTACGACATTGGATTGCTTTGTTGCATTTTTTTTTTTTCAAGGCATTGAGTTTTTATCCAAAAAATTTTGACAAAACGCAGTGAAGTTTTACGAGGACGTTGTAATTGGATGCATTGTATACTTGAGCCTCGTATGGATTATGGAATGGATTCAGCGATGACTGTGAAATAAACTGAGGTGGAAACATATCGACTAGATTGCCATTGGAGGAACATTCACTTTGAGATGATCCGAAAATTCGTGGTGGTAGTAAAAGAAACGTGAAAAAGTTTCCATTAAAACTTTAGCACTGTCGATAAATCTCGTTCTCTAATCTCCTTGCAAGAGCGGTATCCAGAAGTACATAGCCAAAAAATAATATCTGAAAAACAGAGAGCGGTAAGACAAGTTGCCCAAATGAAAACAACGAAAAGAATCGTAAACAAATATTGCACACTTACCACAGCATTAATCGTACAGAACTTGATCCGGAGATAAAATCTGAACTCTGGGGCGAGCTGCTTTCGAGCTAAGAGTCTGTAATCTAATGTTAGAAACTCGATGCCTGGCTGGCAAGTGCGGGTGAGATTTATTAAAGCACTAATCCATCGAGCAATTTCTTCATCTTCCATTGCATACTCTTGTGGCAAGTTTCATTATTGTTTGACTCTGACGATCGAGGCAACATCCATTAGCGAATGCAGGACCAATTCGAGAATACCTGGGCTAGTAAAAAAAAAACTCTTGTTTATCAATTTTATAATATTTCACTAAAATGGAATTTCAAGAAAGCAACACTATACATATGGCAATATTTATTATTTTCTTATTGAACTATTTTAACATAGACTGTAGAATACAGAACGTTATAAATTTTGTAATTTCTATAGAAATATTAAATATAACGAAATTAAAAAAAAAACAGTATCGTACATATTATAAATAATTTGTTTGAATGAACGCTTAGAAAATATAAAAAATATCGATATTATTCAAATGAACATTCCTGTGCAAAAAATTCAGTTTTTAAAATCTTTTCTGAAAGTAGTCGTGTCGGTCAGCTGCTCTCGTGGGTTTGATGCCGGTCAGCTGATCGTTCCGCTATGGAATATCGCCAATTATTTCCAAAAATCCATAAAATATTCGCTCAAATTCATCACATCGAGACTGAAGTAAATGTTTGGTACATCAACCATATTATCTAACGATTTATTATAATTTCCATCATTCATCGACCACCTTATTCACATTCCAAAAGTTTCATCCGATACCGCGCGTAAATAAGACATTTACAACGTACGATGATATTTTCATGAAAACCGGAAGTGAAAAAACTTCAGGTTACACGAAGAGAATTTCGAGGTTAAAACTGTAACTTGGCCCATTTGTTTCGTTTCGTCGCCTATTGTGAATGTCCCTTAACTCCAAGGGCGCGATCTATCGTCGGAAATGGAAAGCTGTCGTGTTGTCTACATAGGCAGCACGCGCACGGTGATTTCGGTCATTTCGTCTGGCAGAATCTCCAGTGTCATATCGCCGGGTATTTCAACATTTATTTCCACGTGTTGTCTCGTACTTCGTTACGAGTGTTCGAATATACGTTTGAAAAAGTAACGAGAACGAATAAATTCGTCGACCGGTGTACGTTGGATCTTCGAGTCTCGAAATATCGCGCGCAACAACGACGTTTCGTTATTTCGAAACACCAAATATTCGTGTTAACGATATTAATTTTCGCAACGATGGCAGATTATGTTATCGGTGATGTTAAACCAGCCGATGTACCGTTGCCCGATGATGGACTTTCCGCTGCTCAATTGTTCTCGAACGGCGAGGGATTGACATACAATGATTTCATCATTTTGCCGGGATACATCGACTTTCAGGCGGACGAGGTCGAGCTCGTGTCGTCGTTGACGAAAAAGATTTCACTCAAGACACCCCTCGTCTCGTCACCGATGGACACGGTCACCGAGTCCGACATGGCGATTGCCATGGCACTTTGCGGTGGTATTGGAATTATTCATCACAATTGTTCACCGGAGTATCAAGCCAACGAAGTTCACAAGGTACTGAAACTTTTCGATATGGCGGTTGTCACGTTAAAAAACACATATATACATCTTTATTTCTTCATTTTTTTATATTACAACTTGGAACTTTTTATGTCAGAATCGCATTTATTTTTTTTGCATTTGACCCAGAAACGTTCTATTCCGTTTCAAATAATCAAAGGCGAATCGAAAACAGATGCGAGATTCACATAAATTCAAACAGCCTGTTGAAAATAGAAGTTTTCTAATTTGCTGATGGACATCTATCAGATGTTCGTGTCAGCTGTTCTTGCTTCAATTAGTGTCTGTATTTGAGCAGCAATGATTATACTTGTAATCAAATTACAAGACGAATGCTCGAGTTTTATATTATAATCGTAGTTGAGAGTCGAATAAATGAGAATTATTTATCATAATTCATCATTCTGTTATGAGCGCTAGTTATAATTGATAATTTGTTTTTGATAATAATTAAATTGATCGAATCAATTTTGGCAATTGAATTGCTTTATTTTCAATTACTATCAAGTTTCGTATTTGAAATTGATGTTGCTTATGATTATAATCGCAGGATGCGGTTAAATAGGAAAAGCTCATTATTTAAAATCTTGTAAACGCAATAAAGTTTTCTAAAAATTGTTGTGTTTTCAGAAAATATTAAGAATTTACCGAGCGCTTTGAACATTAATTGTATACATTTCTTTGGTTAATATAATCCTTGTATTGTTTTTATAAAACTTCTTATTCGTTCGCTTTGAATTAGAAAAATAGGCTATTGTGTTTCTGGACCACGATTGTGCAATTGTGCGTTCCTTAATCATTTTCTATACGCGACTCAATTATTGCTACTTTAAATGGAGCTAAATAATTTCAGAACAGTTTTAATCCGGCGATGAACAAGTAATACTCCAAATCTTTTTCTTCTAGGTGAAAAAATACAAACATGGTTTCATCCGAGATCCTGTAGTTCTGTCACCCAATCACACAGTGAGCGATGTTCTGAATGTAAAAGCAGAACATGGTTTTTGCGGTGTGCCAATTACAGAAAATGGAAAAATAGGAGGCAAACTAGTCGGCATAGTGACATCGAGAGACATAGATTTCGTTGAGGATTCCAAGAATCAACAGAATCTTAAGCTCGAAAATGTAATGACTCGCTTGGAGAATCTCATAACCGCCAAGGCAGGTGTGACACTGCCAGAGGCAAATTCCATTTTGGAAAAATCGAAAAAGGGCAAGTTGCCGATCGTCAATGACAAGGGCGAGCTCGTCTCGTTGATGGCACGTACGGACTTGAAGAAGAATCGTAGTTATCCATTCGCGAGCAAAGACGACAACAAACAATTGCTCGTAGGTGCTGCGATCGGTACGAGAAACGGCGATATGCACAGATTGCAACTCCTCGCTGCGGCTGGTGTCGATGTTGTCGTATTGGACTCATCGCAGGGAAATTCCAAGTATCAGATCGATATGATAAAGCACACGAAGAGCGAATTTCCGGAATTGCAAGTAATAGCTGGCAATGTCGTGACTGTGATGCAAGCAAAGAATCTTATTGACGCCGGTGCCGATGGTCTGAGAGTCGGTATGGGCTCGGGATCGATTTGTATAACGCAAGAGGTGATGGCAGTTGGTCGACCACAAGCAACAGCCGTGTACAAAGTTGCCGAGTATGCAAGGCGTTTCGGCGTACCGGTTATAGCCGACGGTGGAATTCAATCGATCGGTCATATCATCAAAGGTCTGAGTCTCGGTGCGAGTACAGTTATGATGGGATCTTTATTAGCTGGAACATCCGAGGCTCCCGGTGAATATTTCTTCAGCGATGGTGTCCGCCTGAAGAAATATCGCGGTATGGGCTCGCTCGAGGCGATGAATCGTAAAGACGCAAGAGGCTCAGCGATGGACAGATATTTCCACAACGAGATGGACAAGATGAAAGTGGCGCAAGGTGTCAGTGGCTCGATAGTCGACAAAGGAAGCGTTTTTAAATTCTTGCCATATTTGCAATGCGGCATCAAGCACGGTTGTCAAGACATCGGTGCACGATCGGTTTCAGCGCTGCGATCTCTCATGTACAGCGGGGAATTGAAATTCGAGAGACGAACATACTCCGCTCAACAGGAAGGCAATGTTCACAGTTTATTCTCATACGAGAAACGACTTTTTTGAGACGAGAAGTGATTGCTCTTTCTATTCGTTTCACTTTTCTTATTTTATTTTTGTTAATGCATCAAAATTCCGTTTGATGAAAAACAGTACCTGCATTTCAATTGGAATGCTGTTTTATGACAGTGGAACGTGGATTAGACAGAGCGAGATGAAACGACTCGGATCTATTCTAAATGTCGTAGTTTACTATTATGTTTTCGAAAAGAAACTAAACAGCAATTGTACGATTGATGAATATTTAATACTCCAACAGAAACATGTTTCATTACGCATACATGAATGTGTACTTATAATAATGTGACTTAGGCAAGTTTAATCTGCACACACGTGTTTCCGTTTATCAGAATTGTCAATGTGTAAAAAGGACAGAACCTATGCGAGAACTAGACAATTGATCTGTCCAGGTAATCATGTAATTAAGCTATTTTTTGTATTCAAGCTAGAGAAAGTGTTTAACGCTCGATGGTGAATCATGAAAGAAAAGAAACGATCCTTTCCCGCCTACGAAGCATAATATTAATTTTAAAGACGGGATGCATATTCTCGTCCGCCGAAAAAGGAAAATCAAAAAAAGACCACCGATATATAATTATTCTTAAATTTTGCTATCCCAGGTATTTTACAAATAATAGATTATTTTGTTACTTCCGTTTTATCGTGTTGTGTCGATCGTACCGACATGTTATATCCGGTCGATCGATCTGAAACCCTTCTACCTGACACCTCTGTTCGAGAAAACGACTCTTGACGAGATTGAATTTATTAGATTTATTCTTAAGCCGGTTCGTTTTGGAATCTACAATATACATACATATATATATATATATATATATACATACATACATACACATTAGTATTTCTATTGTTAGGATATATATATATACATCAGTGAACCAATATATATTTTACACAGAGATATTGAAGAACCTTTGTGTCTGGAATAAATTCGTACTGGACGTTGAAATGGTATTTGGCAGTTGTGGTTTTTACTTAGAATCTCACATGGTAAAAAACAAACTATAGATAAAACGATTGGTGAAAGAAAAATAAAATATGATTTTTCATTTATTTTAGCCATTTTAGATGTCTGCATAAAACATGTTGCTTATATTTTTCTGCACTTGCATTTTCATGACATTGTGAAGTCGAATATTACTACATCAGAGACTGTATATGTATAGTGGAAATGCAAGCACTTGAATCAGGTCCCTGACACTGGACCTAAATTCCTAATACCCGTAATACGCAACACGGTCTCTTAGCGTGGCCGTTGTAGTGTGGCGCTAGTAGTACTGCGCGTTTCCCCCGTTTCCCCTCGCCGCGTCGTCGACTCCCATAACCGTTCTGAATGCGTCTGTCAGTCGTCACAGTCAACGAATTGCATGAATACGAGCCTCGCGCAGTACTACTAGCGCCTCTAGCGGACGGCGACTCTAAGATACACAACAGGAAAGCTTAGTGCCAGGGACCTGACCTGAATTAAAGCACACGGTGCTGCCATCTGGCGACAAAATTTGTCACATTTGACGCTAATATTCGACTAACCTCAACAGCTGTTCGCTTGAACAAAATATCGTGTTTTTCTATTTTCGTAACGATTAACAATCGTAATAATGGTTTTGTGCAATGTGGAATGTGTTCAGAAAATATCGCAATATTTGAACGCGCCTTCGCGTAAATTTTACATGTCGGAGAACAATGTAAGGAAGTTCAATGTTTACCGAATTGCAAACGTGGATTGCCGGCTTTTGGGAATACGCTGATAACAAAAATTGTGTTTTTTTAGGTAGTCGCGTGTGACGGTATTGCTAAGAATCAGACAGTTGAGGGATTCAGTACGATTGTTCAAGCTCTGGTGAAAGATTCGAAATTTCCTAACCCCCTTGGAAAAGACAAAATTGAAGAAGCTTTAACCAGGCAATGGCTAGAATATGCAGTTTTATATCTAAATTACGCCGATGTTCCAGCTAATGGACGAAGAATTCTCAAGGTATCTGAAACACGTTGCCCAATTTATAAAAAAAAATCAAAAACAATTTGTATATTTTAGAAGGTAAAAAACAATAGATTATCGCTGAAACGCAAAATGAAAAAATCCTTTCGCTTTTCAGGAACTCAACGAGGCGCTTCAAAAAAACACGTACATCTGTGGAACGAATCTCACAATCGCGGATGTTGTTCTCTATTACACTCTACATTCGATTATGGTAATAGAAATATATGTATATACGATTAAAAAAGAACCTCCAAGAATCCTTAGAAATATGGACGTTGGATCAATGTAATCTTTTTCATGTGTCACGGCCCGTTCTTATTCGCTCTCTTGTGTTACAGAAAAGTTTGACTCAACAAGAAAAAGCGGAATGCGTCAATGTATCAAGATGGTTCGACAATATCCAACAGAATGAGAAACTTCGTCAAAAATTAGAACTTATAAATTTTGATTTATTGTATTTGTATCTTTAAGCCAAGTAATTAAAGCTTGTAGCTACGATGAATTCGGAAGATTCTATTTCATCCTCTTCCTGTCGATCGTCTATGTAAATCGTCTTTACAACGTTATGAACTAATTGGAGATGCATTTTTCTGAAATCTTAACAACTTTTTAAAAACAAACCAAAATTACTTTTCATTGCCAACCGAGCCCGCTGTATTATTTTACTCTCCAGCTCAACCTTCCTACAAGAACTACCTTATCGATAAATAGTACATACGGCTTAAAACGATACCGGAGGTTCTAAAGACACACGCTAGATGCTGCACGCATCGCTTCGCAGCTGCAAAAGAGTCAAACATGTCCGCCTTATACGGCTCGGAGTCGGCAATCAAAGCGTAGTCCAGCTCCAGTCCTTGGACTGTCGTGAGCAAGAAAAATATTTCTTCTTTCGGGCTATGATGTTTATAATCTTAAATACAACGGAGCGTTGGAGTTGCGACGACAACATAAATCCGTCTAACAATAAGATGTGATTGAAACGCTGCTCAGTTACCCGGAACGCGGCGTGGGCATTTATTTTCGGCATTGTTCGGCGTACAAACTAGCGGTGAAGTTACACTTCCGGCAAAGGATCTCCTTAGTTACGAATACCATTGTGAAACTACGATCGAAAACGCTGCATTACCAATCGTAGCTGGAGTTGACAAAAAAAAAAAAGCAAATATTCGCGGAACATAAAAGAAAGAAAAAAAAAAGAAGAAATAACCGCGATGGCTGACGATTCAAGCGTACGTGTGGCCGTTCGGTAAGTTTTCAACAATCGTTCTAGTTTCTTTTTTCTTTCGTGCATCCGAACTTAGCGGTTTGTTTTACTAATTTTTCCTTCGTTTTCTTAATTCTTGCAGCGATTATTTAAATTACAATCTCGGACTATTTCTGTGATTGGATATACAACGAAATTATTCCAAGATAATTTTTCACGTCGTAGTCGCTGACAACCGGCCACTTTCCTATTTTGACACCTGCTGTAACATTGACACGCACGAGTTTGTTCTTCGATACGCGAACGCCGAGCTGAAAAAACTTAGCCAATGCGAAAGATAATTTAGAGATTTATTTTTAAAGTATATATTCTTGTTTACGGTCACACGCAGACTGGCTCGAAAGCTTTCTTAAACACTCTTCCCTCGACTGTTTTGCTTCTCGTTGAGATTGGCAATCTCGAGAGGGTGACAGAACTCGCGTCATTCTTATTCTTTTTTTTCTCTCATATTCTTGATATTGACAACGAATGTGGCAAACTATCTGTTATTGCGCAGCTCGCTCCGGACAATTTCAATGAAATGTGGCGTTGGAGATGAAAATATGAATTTCCAAATCCAATGAAAATATTAATGAAGAAATTTCCAATTTTCCATTGTAATTTCCAAACTAGTTTATTCCTTGCGAAGAATCATCGACGTATAGTCGTCTGGTAAAAGGAAATATTAACCAGCAGGAAATTACAGCGTACCCGGTGAATATTGCCACTGAGATATCTCAAGGTCAAATATGGTCTTAAGTATTATCAAGAGCAATGGGTCATGGAGCAATTTTGGCTATATTTGTTCCACCTATTGATTTATCTCGACAACGTCGAGTCTCTATGCGGGGAGAATAAAGATTCGATATCCGGCGTTGAAACGTCTGCTTTAATAACGACAATTAATTTTTACTTTTCGCTCAGATTACATTCTTTTCCATACTAATAACTTTATCTCTCCAACACCGTTGTTCGCACGAGTCTTCCGGGTATCGCCTTATCGAATCGTTTGCCGGAAAATTATCGCAATCTTCCTATTTATACTTGATTTTTTTCTCTTCCCATGAATTATTTATCGTTGAGAGTTACACATTGTTTCCTCGACGTGGCCCAAGCGAGAAGCGACGTTGTAATTATAGTCAGCATCAGAATGATTTGCATATACAATTTGTATCCGTTCGTTCGACGAGGGGATGTGAGAAGATAAAATCTGTTTGAGATATTTTTTTTTTTGATTCTTTCTTTCTTATTTCTTTTCGTTCAAGCTCCAACTACCGAATATTATCAGCTGATCGCTCTCCCGAGCGACGGGAAAGATGTTGTCACGACCAGTTTTGCGCAGTATGCTTTTATATACCCACCTTACCCTCGCGACTCTACATGCTCACCTCGTCGTTCACATAATATGCCCATTTATGCATCGTGCGTGTAGGCTTTATGGTCGTGTTGTATAATCAGTACATACCTGAGTTTCTCAATGAATGGACCGAACGTTGTGTGTTCTGTCTCCCTCCCTTTTTCTTCAAGCGTCTCCGCCATACTTCCTTCCATTCGTACACGTTATATATATATATGTGTGTATAACGTTGAGAGAGTCAGCGTGGCACACCTACCTGTTTGTTTGTATCTTTCCACATAGTTCGTTCTATTCCACACGTATACTTATAATAATATGAAGAGGCTAAGTACGAATGCCCACGGTAACTCTCGATTTACTCGACTCGTCTTAAGGTAGTCCTATCGTTACAAAGTTTACGTTAGATTTCACTGGAAATTTGCAGAAACTTTCTTTGATGTTATATGGATGGGTTTGTAAAATTTCAGGGGATTTTATCGACTCAATAATAATCACGATATTTATTATTCTTGAAAATCGTAATTTTTCACAATTTTTTATAAGAGCACGTGTTAAATATCGCAACATTGTACAACGAGTTTCTCGATCATTTGGTCGATGAAGCTTGGTGAAATTTTGCACACGTTTTTATATGACGTCAAAGAAGCTTGGATTAGTTTTTGTAACAAATCTTATGGAAACAAAATTTATGATTTTGTTTGTTATATAACAAATAAACTTTCCGTAGGATCAATTTGAATTTTGAGTATGTTGTTGTTTAGTCGATGTGCAACAACTTTTCTTAATGAACTTAAATGTTCGGTCCGCTTGGAATGTGAGAAAAAATGGAAACAAAATTCATAATTTTGTTTGTTATATAACAAATAAACTTTCCGTAGGATCAATTTGAATTTTGAGTATGTTGTTCTTTAGTCGATTTGCAAAAACTTTTCTTAATGAACTTAAATGCTCGGTCCGCTTGGAATGTGAGAAAAAATGGAAACAAAATTCATAATTTTGTTCATTATATAAAAAAATAAACTTTACGTAGGATCAATTTGAATTTTGAGTATGTTGTTCTTTAGTCAATGTGCAACAACTTTTCTTAATGAACTTAAATGCTCGGTCCACTTAGAATGTGAGAAAAAATGGAAACAAAATTCATAATTTTGTTCATTATATAAAAAAATAAACTTTACGTAGGATCAATTTGAATTTTGAGTATGTTGTTCTTTAGTCAATGTGCAACAACTTTTCTTAATGAACTCAAATGCTCGGTCCGCTTGGAATGTGAGAAAAAATGGAAACAAAATTCATAATTTTGTTTGTTATATAAAAAATAAACTTTACGTAGGATCATTTTGAATTTTGAGTATGTTGTTCTTTAGTCGATTTGCAACAACTTTTCTTAATGAACTTAAATGCTCGGTTCACTTGGAATGTGAGAAAAAATTTCTTAATGAACTTAAATGCTCGGTCCACTTGGAATGTGAGAAAGAATGGGAACAAAATTTTAATCTCCCACCCAACGATACGACTACCTTATGTTAAGTAAAGAAATTTGGGTCGCTCGCATAATGAATATACAATTTTCAATGGAATTCTCACGAGTTATATTATTATGATTCCTCGTTTACGTACCTATGGGACATTCTCAGTTGAGTCGGATTAATTTTTTATTTTAACCGGGAATGATTGAATATGTTTTCAATGATTAACTAGTTGGGTATGAAGTTATATTTGATGAGATATTTTTATTATGTTTTTTTTTTTGTCGTTTTGGGTAAAGGATTGTTTTTCATGGAAAATAAGATAGATAATTTTGGGGGGGGGGGGGTGGAAACGGTGCTAAGAGTGGAGGAGTCGGGTTTGGAAATTGTTTTGAATTGACGAGAGTGTGTGTTTGTGCGCATGCGCGAGTGCCTACACGCGCATGCGTACGTGCAGGCAATCGCACACGAACGCACGCTCTCGTCGTACGCATGCGCGTGTAGACACTCGCGCATGCGTACGTGTAGGCACTCGCGCATGCGCACGTACTCTTCGGACCCGCTCTCCCTCCAACAACAATCGAATTTTACATTGCTCGTGCGTTAAATACAAATTTCAACCAAATTCTCACGAATTATAACTCCTTCTTGTCTCCACATGGGACATTCTCGGCTAAGTCAGTCGGTTTTTTTTTTCCCAAACGGCTAAAATGTTTCCTGCCATTAGGCAGTTGCACCTGGAAATACTTGTTATGAATTCTTTACGTCTTTTGCTTATAGAGGAAGAGCATTGTTTCCGTGGAGAAAAAAGATTCATTATTTTAGCGGCGGTGAAGTTTCAATAGTCCAAAGAGTGGATGCGGAGTGGTGCGACGTCGGGCGTACCTACACTCGACTGCGCGCCTGCGTGCGCACCTGTCCGTGCACTTGCGCGCATGCGCATTGGCCTGTCCACTTGGGCGCATGCGTGTTGATCTATTCACTTGCGCGCATGCGCGTGGGTCAGTCCACTTGCGCGCATGCGCATGGGTCTCGCCATTTGTGCGCACGCGCGTGTGCCTGAGCGTGTATCCACGCGCATGCGCCTATTTTCTAGCACGAAATTCAAAATTCTGAGATACTTTTATTATTTCTTTTTTAGGATACGGCCGCAAGTAGCCCGCGAACTGATCGACATGTGTCGAATTTGTACCCAAGTGCCACCCGGCGAGCCCCAGGTCTTTTTAGGACCCGACAAAGCCTTCACTTACGATCACGTATTCGACACCGGAATAGGCCAAGAGCCAATATACGATTCGTGCGTCGCTCGTCTCGTCGAGGGGGCACTCGATGGCTACAATGCCACTGTATTGGCCTATGGACAAACGGGATCAGGAAAAACTTACACGATGGGAACGGGTTTTGACGTCGAAGTCGATGATACGATAGTTGGCATTATTCCAAGAGCAATAAGACATCTTTTCGATGGGATCGTCGATAAACAGGAACGAGCCAGAGAACGCGGTCAAATGGCACCGGAATTCAAGGTCAGTGCGTCTGGCTATAGTCTCGTGCACTTGTAACTACTTCAACCAGTCGCCATAAGTCGATCCAATCAAATATGTAACGCCTCGACATGTTTTGCATATCTTCCAAGGTGTAATTCAATCTTAAGATTGATACAAGACACTTTGGGGAACGTTGCGAATAATAAAAACGCGGGAAAAGTTTACAATCGTTAATACGATACAAAGTGACCTTTCAATGTCATCAAGGTCTCTTTAAACTGTCTATAGTATTTCAGTGAAAAACAATTATATGTCGAAAGTTGAGGAAATATTAAATTTGATTATATATGCTGACCTTAAAAACTCTGGGACATTCGATCTTCCATTACAACAGATCGGCCATACTCAATCGGCCATTTTGTATTACGTTACATTTTTTTAACTCGAATTTGATATCAGCTACTTCGGTAACTTTCCTGTATTAATTCTCGTTTGATTCCGAGCATTTTAATATTTGTTGTCCGCCATTTTTTATTTCAAAATTTTGATTATATTCGATATCAGCTCTTTCAATAATCCCGAGGTTAGACTTTCCACTAAATTGGATTCTAGTTTGTCTTTTTTCATCAGCCATATTGATTCCGCCATTTTGTATTCTGTCGCTTTGAGGTTAAGTCACATTGGATGGTCAGCCATGTTGTATTCCGCCATTTTGTTCCCTCCGGAAAACAAAATGGCGGGAATTTCGAGGTTAAATTTGAATTCGAAGAACGTCATATTTTTTGATCAACTAGATAGAATTCCGCAATCGGTATTTCTACGAAATGTTTCATTGAAACGTTTACAAAATATTGTTATCGTTATATGAATGATTGGGTTGTATCATAGGTAACGGCCCAATTTCTGGAGCTCTACAACGAGGATTTGAAAGATTTGCTGGAGCCTGGAGGACCTCGAGGTGGTGCAAGAATTCACGAGGATACATCTGGTAACATTCATCTTGCGGGTGTGGAGCCTCGGACAGTAACGAGTCCCGAGCAAGCGTTGGAATATTTGCGTCTTGGGGCACTCTCTCGTACAACAGGATCGACCCAAATGAACACTCAATCGTCCCGTTCACACGCGATATTCACGCTGTACGTTAAGCAGCAAAGATGCATCAAGGTCGAAGATCCGGACGCGGACGTCGACACGAGCAGCAACGATCCCACCAACGAGTTCGAGACGCTCACGGCAAAATTTCATTTCGTCGATCTAGCCGGCTCGGAGAGGCTCAAGCGTACCGGAGCAACCGGCGACAGAGCGAAGGAGGGAATATCGATAAATTGCGGCTTACTAGCTCTCGGTAATGTCATCTCCGCGCTCGGCGACAAAACAAAAAAAGCTCTCCACGTGCCGTATCGCGACTCGAAGCTCACGAGATTGTTACAAGATTCACTAGGTGGCAATAGCCAGACGGTGATGATAGCTTGCGTATCGCCGAGCGATCGAGATTTCATGGAGACACTGAGCACTCTCAAATACGCGAACAGAGCGAGAAATATAAAGAACAAAGTAACGATCAACCAGGACAAGAGTTCTCGTACGATAGCGTCTTTACGTCGGGAGATACAACAATTGCAGCTCGAGCTAATGGAGTATAGACAAGGAAAGCGAGTTGTCGGGGAGGATGGCGTGAACGACGCTTGGCACGAGAATCAGATGTTAAATAGCGAGCTACAGAGTCTGCGTACGCGTGTCAAGGCTCTTTCGGAAACTGTCGACGCACTGACGACTAAAAATGCTCTACTGTTGGCGGAAAAGGCTGCCGGACAGTGGGTCGCGACTTCCGGTACGAATGGCGAACAAGTTACGAGTCTTGTATTGGGTTACGTTCAGGAGGTTGAGGAACTACGCGCTCGTTTGCTCGAGGCCGAGGCGATGTATCAGCAGCTGAAGAAACGACAGATTCAAGTACACGCAGCTAATCCTTACAGCGACTCGTCGTACGGTCTTCAAAGCGACTCGGCCTCGATTCTCGTCGAGGCTAAGAAGGAATTGGAAAAGGAAATGAACGCTCTCGCTGCGTTGAAGGAACATCAGAGCCAGAGTACGACTATCAGAGATGACGATGACGATGTCGAGGGTGATAACACCGAGAATGGACAAGAATCGTTGAGCGAGGATGATTCTGACGACGATTCGGATCGCAAAGAAGAGGACGAGGAGGAAGCTGCTATGGGACGAGAGCTAGAGGCTCTAACTTCCGACATTGACGTCAAACAACAGTTGATACAACAATTGGAATTGTCTCAGAGGCGTTTGCAAACGATGAAACAACATTACGAGGACAAATTGGCCCAGTTGCAAGCACGAATTCGAGACACGCAGGACGAACGGGACAAGGTACTGTCCTCCTTGCAGCAACAACCTGCGCCACCTACGGAAAAGGTGAAAAAATTGCGTGACGAATATGAAAAAAAATTATCAGCGATGCAGAAGGAAGTAAGACTTTTGCAATCGGCTAAGAAGGAACACGCGAGATTGTTGAAGAATCAATCGCAGAATGAGAATCGTCTCAGAGGTTTGAAGAACGAGCTTGGCGAGATGAAAAGAGCGAAGGTCAAGCTTTTGAATAAAATGAGGGAAGAGGCGCAGAGACACAAGGAGAACGAGCTCAGACGCAATCGTGAAATTGCACAATTGAGAAAAGAGAGTAGAAAGAATGCGAATACCATAAGGAGCCTCGAGGCTGACAAACGTATGAAGGAAGTTGTTCTTAGGAGAAAGCAGGAAGAAGTCACCGCTCTGAGAAAGAGAGACAGAGGTCTAAGCAAACAGGTCGCCGGACGAACGCCTGCCAAGCAGATCAATCCGAAAGCATTGAAGAACAGATGGCAAACGTTTGAAAGAACAATCACTAAACAGGCTCTTGCCAAACAGGCTGCGGCAGAAACGGAACGCGAGATGGAGCGTTTACTACAGGAAAGAGAAGATCTTGGCGGTGATCTCGAACGTTTACAGAAACATCGAGATCTCGTCGCTGCCACGACCGGCGACACTGTCGAGATTGATGAGGATATTGATAATGTGAAGAGTAAAATAAGCTATTTGCAGGTGAGAATTAATCAAATTTATTTACTCGTTTTGAGATAATCTGGTTGGATAGTCTATAAAAATACATGGAACAACGTGAGTTTTAAGTTTTTTGTTTTATACAGAGAGTTGATAATTAGATCACAATATGGTTTTACTCATAATAATATTGTTGTTCTTCGTTGTTAGCAATTTAACATTTTTTAATATCTTGAATTCATTTCCGGTCGTCGAGTGAAACATACTTTATCAGGATGAAACGTATCGATAAGTCTGGGCATCGACCTCATAAAGCTTTTGTCCCGGCTACTCGAACGCTATTCTTCCAAACGATGCTTGAACTGTTTCGACGATGCAGGATAGCATAGCCGAGTGTCAGCACGATATGATGGAAATGGGAGACGGTGATGCCGAGGGAGAGCCTGGAGTCGAAGCTCTCATCTCTACGATAAGATCGATCGACGAGGCGCAGTATCTTCTTCAGAGAATGTTGGCCTTTACGGTCGAGCAAAGTTGCGCAGCTGCGCAAAAACAGCTCGAGGTCCGAGACATGGAATCTCGACTGAATCAGGTCGCTCAAGAGAGCGACGTTCAACATCAATTACTCGAGCACGTTTTACGAGATCGTGATCTTCTCTCGTTGACGAACAATCATCACCACGGGAATCCAATGGCCTACAGCCCTCCGAGTTCGCGAAGTTCATCTCCGGACAAGTAAGCCAAAGCTTAGTTTTTTTCATTTGCCTTAATCTATCATACAAAATACAAATATTAATACCAATGTTTATTCGAAATTTCACAGACCAAGAGAAGAAGATTATAAATTTGTTTTTCTTTTCTTAGTAGCGAGTGTTACAGTCAACTTTCAATCGCCGAGGGAAAGCAAAAGACGAACAAAGTGAGACGACGAACGACCCAGCCACAAGAATTGTTGTACGGTGTGCATTCCGGGACGGATAGTCTCAAGGTCGAAGATCAGAATCAGAACCACAATCATCCATTGACGAGGGTGCCAAGCGCACCCGGAAGCCTAAAGTGAGCTCTTGTCGTTCCTGGCGACTTTCCTCGTTATCATTTTCTCTGTTTTTCTTCCCACGATACATGACTTTTCATCATTCGCAATATTTATCACCAGGGGTCTGGTGTTAACGAGAGGATCTCATGGAAGTAGCGTCACAGGCTCACCTACTCTCAGTCGCCGTGACAGCACCTCGCCGAGACCTCTCCGTCGTCCTCTTCATCCCGGTGGGGGTTCCATGTGAGTGAGAATCCTCGAACTCGTCCTTGTATTTACAATCCTCATTTTTCTGTGTATCAATTCCCTCTATCGTGCACTGCGGGACTTTTGAGAAAACTTGCGAAACAGAGGAAACACACACACACACGAGATATTGTATATCCCTCGCCTCTCCATAGAAAGCGCCTTAATTCTCGTGCCTTTTGTGAAAAAAAAGAAAAAGAAAAACAACCGAGAGAACAAAGAACACTTTATCGCATAATCTTAAAGTATGTTGTAATATATTTTGTTTTCTGAGCCAGGGCGTTCTCCGTGAAATCATCCACGTTTTCCAAACCCTCTCCAAAAATGTAACAAAACGTTCTAGGCAACTCTCCAAAAAAAGGTGGCTGTCTTGACGGAGAACGTTCTTGCAAATATGCCTGTATCTTGTTCCAAGAGAATGCATGATTATTTTTATATTTCCTTTTTGTTTTCACTCGCACCACACGTGTCCAACACGCAGTCACACAATCACATTTCCGCCTGTGAATCTCGTATTGTCGTTGCTATCGTCATTCGCACCGAGCAAATATCGTCGATCGTTAAATGACTCGACTGTTCCAATGATGTTTGTCTCGTACCGCTTTATTTACAAAAACGAAAAAGAATAATAACTCTTATCCTAAAGTATCTTCGTTAATTATAATCCCACACGTTCTTGTCCGATATGTTTAAATCTAAGTATACAAAACAAAAAGATGAATCTTGTGCGAGAGAAAAAACGAAAAAACAAAAACAAAGAAACGATAAGTGTGTATCGATATAATTTCTTTTAATTCGTTGTCGTCCAGTGTGTACAGTTTTTATAGATGAAATAAATAAATGGGCAATATCTTGTTAATCGTGCAGAATGTAAATCCGTACAGTTCATTCACCGTTATTATTATTGATCGGTTCAACAATACTCGGCTTAACTAGTTGCGCGATGCATGATGTCGTGACACTTTTCTTTCAACTGGCGTATATTTAATACTGTGGCGAAAGCACGGATCGAAGAGTCACCCGAGTAACGCCTATGCTCGATTCTCACATCAATTTTTTCTCTTCACTGCTTTTCTCGCCTCACCGGCAAACTTTTCTTTCTATACCATTCTTGGTCGAGGCCTCGGCTCTCTGTAACTTGACATTACTATGGTAAAGGTATCGCTCGAAAAGAAAAGCCTCAAACGTAAACAAAATTTTATGTCTATAGATTTAAATAAAATAATGAAGAAAAAGCATGTCATCGAAAAATGTATCAGGCATGGATGACGAGAAAAAAAAGAACTGCTAATAAGAGATTTTTTGCGCTATTAACAAGTTTTTAAAAAACTGCATCGAGTAACATTGCTGTGTCCTAACTAACGCCTTAACTAGGGAACAAGTAGCCCAAACGGATGTTTCATCGCCACCTGGATCGCCAACGATCTATCGACGTTTCAACAGCCGCGAGGAAAATGTCTTTTCACGATTAACCGCGACGAGACAATCGCTACCAACGGATCCTCAGCCTACGAAGGGTGTTATTTCTCAATATCCAGGAAAGGTGAATGAAAACACATTGATAGGAAAGATAATTGGATATAGAGTACTTAAATTTGAGAAGTTATTAAAATTATTTTATCTATGAATATTTTTTTAGATTCAGCCAAGAGCACCTTTGCAATGCAGTCACGTTGCCGAGGGACACGGTAAGGCTGTTCTGGCTATCTGTGCCACGGACGATTTACTGTTCAGTGGGTCGAAAGGTAATGAGATTTTCCTTCAAATTTATTTTTGTGTCTTCTAATGGATCCAATGCTAATACGAAAAATATGAAATATTTCAGATCGAACGGTGAAGGTGTGGGACTTGGGAACTGGTTTAGAAAATATGACTCTGAGTGGTCATCCGAACAACGTCGTGGCTGTGAAGTATTCGATTTGTCATCGTTTGTTATTCAGCGTATCGGCGGCCTATGTTAAAGTGTGGGATCTCAGATCCGGCAACAATTGCGTGAAAACATTATTCTCGTCGGGCCAGGCTCAGGGTGGACCAATATCGCTCGCAACGCCCTCGAGAACTCTCCAAGTGCCCGCTGGCGAAACGACGATAAACGATCTTGCTCTAAGCCTCGACGACTCGGAATTGTACACAGCCTCGAGCGACAAGGTCAGGGTATGGGATTTGAGAAAATTGACCTATACCGGCCGTCTGAGTACTCCGCACACTGCTGCTGTTATGTGTCTCGCTATTGCCGAGGATGGCAGAGTAATAACCGGAAGCAAGGATCATCTTGTATCACTCGTTGACACTAATACGTCGGGACAAGCTGTTAGCCTCGCCCCACCGCATTACGATGGCGTACAGTGCCTTGCTGAAAATGGTTCAACTTTGTTCTCTGGTGAATCGAATTTTCTTACTAAATTCTTTTCATTTTTTCCTCCAATAAATATATTAGTCCTTAATTTATAAGGATTAATATATTTTTTATATAATCTATTAATATTTCTTATAATATATTATAAGATAATTATATATAATTATAATATAATTATATAAGATTATATAAGAAATATTTCTTATAATATATTATAAGATAATTATATATATATCTTATATAATTATATAAGATTATATAAGATTATATAAGAAATACATTAATCCTTAATTTATAAGGATTAATATATTATATATATTAATATATTATATAGATTATATAAGATTATATAAGAAATATTTCTTATAATATATTATAAGATAATTAAATATAATTATAATATAATTATATATATATCTTATATAATTATATAAGATTATATCTAACGCTATAAGATTATATAAGAAATACATTAATCCTTAATTTATAAGGATTAATATATTTCTTATATAATCTTATATAATCTTATATAATTATATATCCTTATAAATTAAGGATTAATGTATTTCTTATATAATCTTATATAATTATATAAGATATATATAATTATATAATCTTATATAATTATAATAGATTATATAAGAAATATATTAATCCTTATAAATTAAGGATTAATGTATTTCTTATATAATCTATTATAAGAAATATTATCTATTATAAGAAATACATTGATCCTTAATTTATAAGGATTAATATATTTGTACGCACGTTTTTAAAAATTGTACTCGTTATTACGAGTAAGGTAACTTATCACACAAGAAAGTAAAGTACTTTTCAATATGTGTGTTTCCAACTTTGATTGAATTCGATAAAATAATAAGCTTAAAAAGTGCGATTGTTTGCGTAATTATTCGACCAAATATGCGAAGAAAATATACATCAAACGTACAATATTTCATCAATTGTAACGAATACATTTTGTAACGCATTATTTAACTTTCAGGGTCTCGAGACATGTGTATAAAACGATGGGACTTGGCAAAGATGGAATTGGTCCAGTCGCTGAACAATGCTCATAAAGATTGGATATTGGGATTGTGCACAATAAATTCAGGTTCCGTGATGGTGTCGGGATGCCGGGGTGGAATGCTTCGAGCCTGGTCTGTGCCCAAAGATCAAACTGGCGAATGTTCGTTACTGGGTGAAGTACGAGCTCACGGTTCCGCGATCAATGCGGTCGTGACGAATCAACAGCACGTTTTCACCGCTAGCAAGTGAGTCTTTCGCGTTGTTAATACGTTGTAAAACAAAATGTTTTCTTTTAATTCACGTTTAATCAACGCAAGGTCGCACCCGAGATAATTGCGAATAATTTCACATCAACGATCCGGCACTCGGGTTCTATCTTATCGCATATATCTCGCACGCCTAAATTCTATAACGAATCTTGGGGAATAATATTGATTACAGTTCTGGTGATGTCAAGCTGTGGCGTATACCCGACACGTTCCACTCCATGTCCGTTTCCACCGTTTCGCTCTAAGATGTTTTTTTCTGTTTTGGTGTTTTCTTTTTTTACTTGTTCTTGAAATTTCTCGTTGTGCTTTTTTTGCATTATTGTTGCTTCCAACTTTAATCGAGCAGCGACAAGGAACTTCTCACTTACCACTCTCTAGCAAGGCTTTTTATCAATTTTAATTTGCCACTGTGTTTATTCACACACTCTCTTGTTCCTTTGCATGTTTAACGTTTACCAACGAACGAAGCGATGGAACGGTGAGGCTTTGGAGTTACTACAGAAGAGAACAGAGGAGTTTCCAGCGGAGCAACTCACTCAAGTGCTAAACGAGAGTCGAACGAAAATTGTATTGTAAGGAATTTTAAACCACGAGTATTTAATTTAATTTATTATTCTAAAAGAAACTGAAACGTTTCACGTATTCTCTCACAAACGTAGATGCGTAAGAGATTTATATCGGATAAGCGATGCTTGCGTTTTATTCCCGTGCTCGTTCTTATCCGAACGATTTATAATTGAAATAAATATGATAGAAAAACGAAAACTCAAAAGTTGTCGCGAATGGCTATAACTATATGAAAGACTAGAAAAATTATCGTATACAAATAAATGTTTGTGTGTGTTTTTTTATACTCTTAATCGGTAATTTATTTCAAGTGATTGTTCAGTATCGATCAAAGATTGCTCATACTTTTTTACTTATGTATCGATTCGATCGGAATCTCAATAGACTGATTTTCGTTTGGATTTATGTACTAGTTTTCTTTTTCTTTCTCGAATCAGCGCACGCGTGCATTTTTTCGCCGCTCGATAGTCGTAAAAAAGAAATTATACAAAAATTTACGTGTATTATCAACGATCGCCTAATGTTACAATGTCCTAACGTTGAAAGGGTGAGAGAACATAAAAATAAAGAAGATATTCTAAATAAAAATCTTGTCGACATTTTGGCATTGTCTAGCATTCATTTTATTATGAACAGGAAGAGCGTCATAATTACAATATTTACTCTTAGTACAAACAATAATTGTTGATTAATACTGTACAGTCTGAGGTCTCTGTAGGTCCCGAGTACACGATATTGTCAGGGTTGGGTGTTTAGTTTTCTTCTGGAAATTGGAGGAACGAAATTATAATGATTTTTTTCTTCCGTAAAAATGGAAACAAAAATTGAAAAAATAATTTCTCGTCGAATACCTCTTCTTTTTCTTGTGTGCCGAGAGGGACTCTTGGCCACTATCGTCCGCGCTGTCTTCCGATTGACTACTGCTGCTACTGCTCGAAGAACTACTCGACGATCCGCTCGACGAGTCGCTCGCCACTCCCGTATTTTCTTTAACGTCGATTTTTTCAGCCAAACTCGCCAATTCAGGCTCTTTTTCTCTCAGTACTTTCAGCCATTTGCGCGATAATTTCGGTCTCCCCCGTACCTGTAAACGACAATCTTTTTTGTATTTTTTATGGAGAGAACAGAGTTTTTTTTTAAAATACATTTTTGTAATTGTAAAAATGAGCAATTACCGTTTTATGCCAAACGACTGGGAAATTCGTGCGTGAACAAAAGTTCTGCGTAACCGCGATTGTCTCGTCGAGATTAAGGACAACGTGCCACCATCCGCCAGGTACGAATACGGTCTCGCCAGGACCTTGTAAAATTTCAATCGGCAAACAATCTTGTGGCCATGACGGCAATTTCGTACGTGGGTATATGACGGAAAACCACGTAATTGCCTCGTCCCGTTGCTTGCCACCTTCGTTTCCGGACACTTTCAGTAAATCGCGAGGCGTATGAGTGGGAAAGAGGCACCAACGTTTGTGACCGGAAATTAAAGCGTTCCAGGCACTCGTACCAAGCGGATCTATATGAATTCCAGTACCTGATTCAATCAGACTTTAGTAAATTATAATCAATAAGTTTTTTTTGCCCTTTATAACAAAATAATTTCAACAGAAAATATTCATCGATTTTCGTGCAGCACTGTGTTGTGACCGGCTTGAACATTGGAAAAATCATATTTAAAAAATATTCCTTAATGCGGTCATTTTACAACACATTACATTGACGAACAATCGATTTGAAAAACAAAAACATAGTCGATACTTTTTTTTTTATGAGTTTTAGAAAGAATTTATGTTTAGCGACTGACCAGATCTTGCGGGTCCCATAACGAACCAACGATACGGAGGTCTTCTATGCTCTCCGGCGTGCTGGAATAGATCGTCTCGAAAGTATTTTGGAATGACATAATCCTCCAATAATTTTTGTCTACGTGGATGTTCACCGAATGAACTATCGAAGATGTACAACGGAGAATCGTCATCGTTATTAAGCATGTACTGGACGTAGTACTTCATCTTCATCTTGACGCTGTAACCTTCATTGTCTTCGCCGCATTTGAATTTTTGGTTCCGGTACTTTTTGGCTAGCCTCTGTTTACAAAATTTGTCAATAATTGATTCAATTTCCATTCAATTAATCTTTTCAAATGATTAAGAAAAAAAAAACAAAAAAAAAGCAATAATGAACCTCTATAGTCCACTTATATTGGGCTTTCCAGTCACTTTGAACACCTTGGATTATCACAGGTTTGTAAGGTTTTTCATAACGCTCTATGAACTCTGCAGAAGACACTTTGGATTCGACGATCCGATCGACATTGTCCTTGAAATCCCAAAATGGTTTGAATTTCTTCGTGTACCCGTGTTGATTCCATGCTACTTTATCAGCGAGTTCTACCAAACAGATTTTTTTTCAATTGTCATTGAAAAGCCCGTGTACAGACTTATAGATTTTGAGACTGGCAAGTAGTAACGTCACACTGTTAACAATTGAATCGAGGAGTATAATAAAAGAAACAAAAAAACGTATATAGAAGGTGGCTCTGAAAAAAAATGAGCACACCCATATCACGTTACTCGCAAAGGGCTACGGGGTAAAAAAATGGGGTTATGTCGCTTACCCGGTCTTGCTTTTCTCTTAACTTCCTTTATACGCTTTTTCGCACGATGATCGATCTTTATCTCGTTCGTCATGTTTCAATTATATATGATTTTGCTAATTATGAACTATTACAAACGTATTTACAATTTATATTCGGAAAACATAAAAAAACACGTCGCGCAGCGTTAACTGTAACTACTAGTTCGCGTTGTTTCCGACAGATGTCACATCGACATTAATGAGAATTTCATCGTTGTACCTGTACTCATTCGTGTACTTATATATGCACATAAAAAATATATATTGTTCATAACTTTCGATATTGCGATTTTCAACAACAAACTGCGATAACGTTTTTCGTAACAACAATAAGAATCGTCGAAACTCGTATGCGCTTGATCGAGGCAAGATGCATTCGCAAGATTTGCGGAACGAAGATTAAGCGCACAGGTATTTCCTCCCCATGAACAAAAGTGAGACAGAGCGAGGCGGGGCTCTAAGCATTGCCTACGTGACAAGAGTCATGTCAATGATGATTCCGCACCGTCTGCTGTAAGGTCGAAAGGGGAATCGTTCATTGAAAACGGAATTAATGTTTGTGAATCTTGTCCCATTCTTTCCAAACAGCAAGTTCAATGAACACGTTCCTACCCAACGTTCCAAAAACAATTCACGAGCCAACGGCAAAAAAGACTCATCGACATATAAAAATACCGAACGATCGAAAATAGACGAAGGTGCATCTTCTATTCTCGTGAAAATTCAAGTTCACACGCGTGCGATGGTATATGGTTCGAGGTCTAAAGCCGTTGTGAGAATTGAGAATCGCGTATGAAAGCGCGGACATTTGGCTACATGCAGATACCTGTTTATGCATATATAGTATCATATATTTGCTGTATTGTTGTTTATTTTTTTTTCTATCGAATCGTGCCCATGCCCCGAAAGGTTCAATGGTTCCTTGGGCGCATGCGCACGTACGATAGTTCAGCAGTCTAAGAGAGCACAAGGGTGGGGGGAGAGAGAGAAGGAGAGAGGGAGAGCGACGGCCCCATGGTTGTTCCCCTCGCGCGAAGCATTCAGGGCAGCAGAGGAGGGAGTGAGACGGACCGAGTCGCATGACGCCATGTTTTGATGTGGTCATCCCCCCCCTTCGATTCCGTCGCGTAGCACACACAACTCCATTCCGCCAGTGTTTTCTGTCGTGCCACCCGTGTGTTTCCCGTGGCTGCGTTAATTATTCGCGCGAACCCTCCCCGGACTCGATATATTCCTGTATATTTGTTTATATTTTCGGTGTGTGTGTGTGTGTGTGCTTTTTTTTTGTTGCCGTGGCACGCGAAAATCGTGCCAAAAAGACGTGTGCGAGTTGGTGGTGCGACAAGCACGACGTGGTGGGAAGAAAAGGAACGTTGTGTGAACAGAGGCGCCCACACGAGGATTGATTTGATGTGCGGGAAAGCAACTGCGGTGGAGCGGGGGGGGTCCGCGAGCGTCGTCTACGTGGTGGTGGTGTCCTAGTGCACGGCGAGTGGCTTAAAACACGATTAATCCGAAGATCATCCTCGTTGCGTCACTGAAAATAGACCCAGAAGCTTTTTTCCATCTTTCTTTTTAAGCCTGTGATTTTCTCTCTTTCTTTCTCGCTCTTTCTTGCTCTCTCTCTCCCTCTGTCGCGCGCGCTCGTGTACTTCGTCAGCAACGTGAATCCGTCGTCGAGCAATCGTGAAGAAAAAAAAAAATGGAACTCCGACTGCACTCGCCAGCCGGAGCAGAACCCATCGTTTATCAGTGGCCGCTCACCTCCGGATCTGGATCTGTAAGTCGCGAAATCACCTGGAGTGCGAATTTTGTTTTCTCCCCCCGCCCCCCTCCTCCCTTCCCCTCCCCTCCCACGTTCTTTTTCTTTCCTCGTTTCTTCACTTTTCTCAGTACGCGTACCTTCTTTATTACATCCCTAGGATTCCTCACGATTATCTTTCATTCTTTTGTTCTCACTCTGTTTTTAGAACGATTGTTTCGATTATTTCGTAATCGTAACGTCGGGTATTTTAACGACACTGTCGCCCCTCCCCCCTCCCTGCCCGCCCCTCCGGCCCCCTAGCGTCCGTGTTGCTCTTCACCTCCCCGAACATCTCGACTGTTCCCTCCCCCTCAGCTGATTTCGGGAACGTGGCGTAATCTTTGTCGCGTTTCGTGTCAACCGTACGATGCAAATACACGCGGACGCTTGCAATGCCCGAGACACCAGTGCATTGTCTTTCCGAGCTAAATGGAATTATTGGCTTGGTTTTCATATTGAAAAAATTTTTTTTCCATCTAGCGGGTTAAGATTTTTCATTCACGGTAGATGAAAGCTTGTCAAAGTCGTGAGCATTTTTTTCATCTTAAATATTCGTAAGCACTGCTTATAATAAATTTTCTGGTAAAGAAGATTTCTTTGAAGCGATAAAAAAACAGATCGTTCGCAGTGAGGTGCAATCGTTGTTGTCGAGCTACAAAATTACAAAAACTCCGTTTTTAACCTAAAAATATCAATATATTACTTCTTAGTTCAATATTTTGGTAAAAAGATGTAGATGATAATAATGTTTTTTTAGAAATTGTTTAATTTATTCTCCACGTGGTATTGTTATTATTATTTGCCTGGTTAGTCACAAGCGTATAAAGATATTTGCATCGCATTGCATAGGAAGTGACCATGATCTAAGGCAACGATGCGTCAGAACATTTGATAATCTTCAATTTTCTTCTAGGATCGTCATGACGGGGCCTTGGACGTAGTGGAGACAATGAGATGGGTCTGCGAAGATTTGCCCGATTTAAAGTTACCACTGGAAAATAATATACTGTGCAGCTATGATACGAGAGATTACGAGAGTATGAAAAATCTTTGCGACAGATTTAACAGAGCTATTGACAGTCTCGTACAGCTGGTAAGTAATCTGTAACCGATAGGTCTCTCTGCATCCAATTTTAAACTTCCAGGATGAGAAGGATAATTAATGATAAATCGCTACATCAATAGTGAATTCAAAGTACTCGATCGGTCGATTAACCTAACTCGATGAGCTGTTTCAGCTGAAACAAAGAATGAAAAAATACAGATCGTATGATCTTCCGAGCGGGACATCCACTGATTTCTATGAGGCATTGGGCATTGTACTCCGACGGAGCAGCGAGCTAAATGATAAAATCACGAAAGCGAGTAGTCTCCCTTTCAAGAATGTCAGCATCGACCTCTTTTTTGGCTGTTGATTTTCATATTAATTTTTGTACGCTTGGCTCTTTAAAATTTATTCATCATACTGTTGATATTTGAAATATTTACACCGATTACACCTGTATAAATCTAGTATCGGATGCAGAGGCGAGTCTTCCTCAGGGTCTAGGAACATGACGCTTGTTAATAGATAATTCTGTTAACGAATATAGGAAAAGGGTACTAGCTTGCCATCGCAAAGATTAAACAAACGTCCAAGCCGAGGCTTGCTTCGTCATATACTTCAACAAACGTACAATCAAGCGGTGGTCGAGCCGGATAAGTTGAACCAGTACGAGCCTTTTTCACCGGAAGTTTATGGCGAGACGAGTTACGAGCTTGTGTGCCAAATGATCGATCAGATCGACGTTACGGAGGATGATGTTTTCGTGGATCTTGGCTCGGGCGTTGGTCAAGTTGTACTTCAGATGGCAGCCGCGACTCTTTGCAAAATTTGCCTCGGTGTCGAGAGAGCTGATGTACCGTCGAAATACGCTCAGGCACGCAATTACGATTTAACTCTTTCACGTCGATGAAGATCCTCGTTTTAACGTCGTTTTAACGGGCTTCTTTAAAATCGTTTGAATTTCTTTTTCAGAGTATGGAGACAAATTTTCGCAAATGGTTGAACTGGTACGGAAAACGTTGCGGAGAGTATCGTTTGATAAAGGGAGATTTCCTCGCTGACGAACATCGCGAGAATATAACAGGAGCGACGATTGTTTTTGTAAATAATTTTGCGTTTGGTCCAACCGTCGATCATCAGCTCAAGGAGAGATTCGCGGATTTACGCGATGGGGCGCGCATAGTGTCGTCCAAATCGTTCTGTCCCCTAAATTTTCGTATCACCGATAGAAATCTCAGTGGTACGTACACAAACTTTTGATCTTAAATACATTCCCACGTAAAATTTAATTAACTAAATCCTCAAATTATGCAGATATTGGGACGATCATGCACGTGTCGGAGATGTCGCCGTTGAAGGGATCGGTATCGTGGACAGGAAAGCCAGTATCGTATTATCTTCACGTGATCGATCGTACCAAACTCGAGCGTTACTTTCATCGTTTAAAGAACAACAAGCAGGGCGCGCCAGACATTGAAAATTCCGATTCTGTGATAAGCAACACTGCCAGCAATAGTAGTAAGATGTCCAGTAGAAACGAACGCGGCGAAAGATCAAAGCGTGACTTTTTACGTCAGCTCGATAGTCCAAATAATTCCGAGCAACTCGGTAGTAACAGTGACTCGGAGCTCGATGAAAATAATATCAAGACACGTCGACAGCCGTCGAACATACGTCGTAAATTGAGTAGAAAAGTCGCTGGTGGTATTGGAAGACCAGCGACGAGAGGTCGACAACGTGGTCGAGGGGTTAAGAAACCAAAACCTAAGAAGACGATAAATATCTCGGGTCTGGATCTTTTGCACAGTCAAACATTGTTGAGTACTTCACCTCAGGCACTGGGAAAGAAGCTACCACCCGCACCAGGCTGCGTCGATCAACATTTATCGTCTTTGTCGCTTTCGCTCCAATCGCATTCCGCTACGGTGCACGAAGAGCTTCGCATACCTCCGGCGCCTTCGGCTACACCCTACGCGTTGCAGTTACTTCTAGATTTGTACAGGTAAAAAATTGATAAACAATGCTATTTCTTTAGGGGGATTTGCTTCAACATTCAGCATTACGTACACGCTCACTTTGAGAACGCGATTCTCAAATTTATCAGCGTAGCGAAACGGATTTAGATGAAATTTGAGTCAATCAATGCAACATGTTGGCAAAAAGTGGCCGGGTCAAACTTTATGCCAACTTTATGCGTGTGTCTTCATCCAAAAGTAACAAAAAATAGTTCTAATTTTAATCCTCGCAATGTTTTATCAGTATTTTCGAAAATTTACTAATTTTTGTATAAAGGAGAACTGCGTTGTTCATATACGTCAGCCAATAAACTACAAATGTTTGGAATATTTTTTTCAAGGTCAGTTCACGACCTTGAAAAAATATAAGTTAAGAAAAACATGGAAAGCTCGGGTTATTTTCTTGTCTTGTAAACTTTTTGTCGCATATACTAAAAAATCTGCACTCTGTCGATGAAATTGATTGAAATCGTTTTCAACACTTTGCAGGGATCAGTTTATGGTGATACTAGAATCGATGCGAACGCCGTCTTATCGAGCTTCCGTGAATACGGATCTGGCGAAGGAACGAGAGCGCAATTCCAAGTTACAATCGCGCGCTGCGCAACTTGAGAAACAGATCAAAGTACTGATAGACGACAGCGTGGCACTTCTAAAAGCACGAATGACTGAATTGGGAATAAACGCAACATCGCCCGGTGACCTGTTGGCAAAGGCGAAAGAGATCGTTCTGCGTCATAAACAACTGCAGGCGAAAGCGAGTAAACTACAGGCTCAAGTGTCATCTATGGAGAATGAGCAGTCGAGATTGTCGGCCATGCGACATCAGGAGCTTCAGGAAAAGTTTAATATCCATGGGAATGGAATTCCACCACCGCCTCATCCATTAACCCAGGATTACATACTAAAAGAAATATCGACGACGCTGTCGCAACGCAAGAAGCTTCATTCCCAGGTTTCGAAGCTCGAACACGAGCTAAACGTCCTCGAGCGAGCCACGAGCGAGAAACAAGCAGCTGCTCTGGCACAACAGCAGCGCGAAGCTGTTGCGAGCAAACACGCGCAAAATCATCATCAAGCGCAGAACGGTAAGGCGGGTTCATCGCGAAAAAATCGCGAAGGACGTTCACGATCTCAGGAATGGCCCGATGTCCCGGATATCGGTAAGATACAGGAGAACAATCCGGAAATTTTGGCGCAAAAGATTCTTGAAACGGGAAGACAAATCGAGGCAGGAAGGATACCGAATAGACAAGCTTCAGGCGGGAACAGTTCGAACAGCGCAAGGGCCAGGTTGCCTCAAGCGACTTTCAACTTTTCCGGAACGGGACCGCCGACTTCCCAAGTACAAGGAGGTTCGAGAGAATCGTCTAACAGAGTTCAGGAGCCACCTAGAGTTGCTAATTTCGAGGACAGGCTCAAGAGCATTATAACGAGTGTATTGAACGAGGACCAGCAGAACAGAAGTAAACAACAGCAGCAGCAGCAGCAACACCAACAACATCAGCAGCAGCAACAACAGCAACAACAACAGCAGCAGCAGCAGCAACAGCAACAACAGCAACATCATCAGCAACCACAGCAACAACAACAACAGCAAATGCAGATACAGGCACAGCAAGGACAACCGGGCGAACCTGATAGGAAACGCGCTGCTTTGCCATCCAACGTCACCACCCCAGATTATACTCAGGTATTTAGCAAACAACATGTTTTTCATTATTTCATTGTTTTTTTCATTGTTATTTATCTCACCATTTTTCTACCTGCAACATATCTACACAATGAAATATTTGCTGGTGCGATAATGGTCGAAAGTTATCACTTAATAATTAATCATCAAGGAATAATTGGATTTCGAAATAATTTGTTGTTTTCAAATTTTGCAGTTTGTTTTTTATGGCGGATATTTTATATCTTGATTATTCGACGTATTGATCTTGTTGATAATTCTCTTATCTCAATTACGATTTCGTGATAGTTTTCTTAATGATCTACGTATCATCAGTATATTCAAATTAATTTATTATTCATATTTGTTTCTAATCGCTTTAAATTGTTGACGAGGATTAATCAAATTCGCTCGTGTAAAATATATTTTTTTATTTCTTTCACGTTCATGAAACTGGGGGGATTGTCGAGACGACGGTGGCTGGCAACGAAATCGATTCCTCTTCACACGGGACTGCTTCTCTTGCAACTCGAGATCATTCGGCATAAATAGATTGTATTTTTCTTTTTTTTTAGAAGTACATATAAGGAAATAATCGTTTTCTTATCGGTAAACTTTCATCAACGTAGTAAGCACGTCGGGGTCAACCGGGGTTATTGCGATAGTCGTTGTTTCCTTTAGTGCACACGACTGTAACGTGACTCTTAATTTATTTATTGAATAATATCCGTTACCTAAGGTAACAATATTATCCAAAATATCGAATCTAATGGTAGAGAAGGTTTTTTGAAAAATGCAATTTTTAATTCACAATAAATCAAATAACAAATCTTTGTTTTTCAGGTATCACCAGCGAAACTGGCACTACGACGACATTTATCTCAAGAGCGGTTAACGTCGCATCTGAGCACGTCCGATAGACCGTCCGTGGATACGCGACAAGGACCTCATGAAAATCGGCCGATACAAGGAACGTCGAGTTTGC
Organism: Netelia fuscicornis; assembly: GCA_946811545.1. NCBI lineage: Eukaryota > Metazoa > Arthropoda > Insecta > Hymenoptera > Ichneumonidae > Netelia > Netelia fuscicornis. The sequence goes on from OX328014.1 coordinate 8,722,739, forward strand.
TCGGAACTCGAACAATCGGTGATCTCGTAAGCGGCGAGATCGAGAGAACGTTAGAGATATCGAATCAGTCGATAATAAATGCCGCGGTTGATATGAGCGCCATGATACGACCGGAAGCTGTATATTCGCCGATAAGCAGACCGGCGAGTGCCGAGGGTGAAACCGGACTCGCAACTTTGGCTCATGTCGCGAGTTATGCCCCAACGTCGTCGGCAGTTTCGACCCCGACGCCTACTGTATCTTCTCGTTCTTCTGTGCTCTTCACACCCTCGACACAGCCACAGAGGTAGACAAATTTAGGAACAAATAAAGTTCACCTACATAGTTTATATAGGATGTTAACCCTTTGACGTCTAAGGATGCATATATGCGTCAACCTATGCGTCTGCGAACCACAAAAGCTTGAAAGTACTTAGGTCTCAAAGGGTTAACCAACTATATGGGCAGAGAAAATTCCTAGGCAATTGACGTTGGTACAAGGAAAACGGTTTTTGTTTTAATTGTCTTGCGATTAAAATTAGACTAGATATTAATTCTCAAAGTTTGAGCTTCTGCTAAACAATGCAATCCAATGGCTTATTGATAAATGCCAGGGCTGCTGCAGGTGTTGCTTGCAGGATTGTTGAAGACTTTTTTCCACAGTTTCCTTGCTTTTTGTGGATCTTGATAAAATAACTATAAACAATTTGTTTTATCATGCACCCCCAGAGGTTCAATAGCATTGTTTCAACTTTTAAACTTTCTGAATTAATATCTTGGACAAATTTCATTTAATTTCGTCTCAAAAAATCGTTTTGCTTGCAATGTCACTTGTCTAGGTATTTTCAGTGTTCAAATAATTGTTTAACATTCGTTATAAAATTACGTTTTACATGTAAAATTGAGATATTAATATATTTTCTTACAGGTATACGCCGGTTCAGTTGCCTCGGGCTGACATAAAGCCTTACCACGAGTCGTACTTTTCCGACAATCCGACGCAACCAATTTCTCAAACTCAGCCGGCGCCGCCGCTTCACTCATCCTCACAATCGACGCCGAACGGTGAATTATTGCCCGTGGAAGGTCTCGCTGCGTCTTTGCACGCGAGGATTCTAAACAATCACACAGGCACAGGGAAGAACGAGCCGAGCGCGCCAACGGGCAGGAGGTGAACTCATTTCTACCTACAAAAAAGAGTTAAAAATGTTTATTTTACCACAAGGAGAAATTTTGTCACTAATCAAAGATTTTTGTTCCGGATGCTTTTATCAGATATCAACCTTACCCACGTTATGCGAGCAGCAGTAATAGCAACAGTAGTAACGTGAGCAGTGTAACAACGCCGCCTCAGCGACAATCTGCTATGGTCGTAAAAACCGAGACAAACGTATCGTCCGTTAGCACGAGCGGCGCTCCTCTAAGTCCTCTCGTTGAGCCGCACTCCAACACCTCGACGCCTCTCGTCGACGAGCCAAACATGTCGACGCAGAGGCAACGAAATGGTACCGGCGACGACGGTAAGTGGAGACTTCTCGATCGGGAAACATTGCGAACTTAATTTTCTTTCTTTTTTTTTTCAACTTTATACTCGTGGTAAATTGGATTTGATCTTCTGCTCGTTTACACATACACACGCACACCACACGCACACGTATGAATTATAGAATTATAGAATTAATGAATTATAGAATTATAGAATCGTAGAATTTTCAGTTGTATAAATGTTTCAAAGTTATCTACAACGTTTTAAAAACGACATTAAACTTATCTTTGCCAAAACAAGAAAACTAAATATTTTCTCGCCTTGATTTGTTTTTCTTGAATTCGAGATACTCTTGAATACTCTTGTCGACTCTCTTCTAATGCATCTTTCGTGATTTTCTTTTTGTTTTCTTTATTTTGTTGCTCTCATCACGTAGATGTAGATTAGTTTGCAAAAGTCGGTAGTTGCGCTACCGACTATCTATATCTCCTCCCTGTTTCTTTATTGTATATTTTTTATTTTTCATTTTTTTTAATCTACTGGCGTTGGTATCCGATCTTTATTTATAATTATTATTTCTTTCTGTTGTTGTTGGTTGTATTTGTTAGATGCACTGTAGCTGTTTGTTGGTTAGCCTTCTCTGTCTGTCTCACAAATACTCAGTCTCGCTCACAACCTCCCTTGAAGGCTTGTTTTGGTTAAGAGAGATTGAGACGCGTGGAAACAGAGGAAATGAGAGAATATTGGCTGCCTTTGGGTTGGTACGATGGTCGCTGGTGAGTTGTCCCACAGGGGTTCTTCAAAATTCTGTTTTTTCTTTTTTTTTTTTTGTTTCTCTTCTTTTTCGCATCAACGACAGAATCGTTACCGATTACTGATGTCATTACGTCTTCAAGTTTTCCTTTTATTTTTATTTTTTTATAACACACACCGACGGTACGATCGAGTCAATTTGTTACTCATATTCGAATTAAATCATGTCAGATTATCATGAAAATAAGCCAAGCTCGGTTGTGTGTAAAGTATTTTTCTTGTTTTCATTTTGTTATGTCTCAATGAAAATATAGTCGAGGCCCCGCGAATCGGAGAAATCAATTTCTCCTCACATGGGACTTCTTCTCTAGCAACTTCGGCATGTTGAGCATGTATAGATTTTGTTTTCGTTTCTTTAGTTTATTCTACTTTTAGAAATGATCTGCGTAAATAATCATAGTTTACTTTTTGTCGCAAACTTCATTTGTGCTATGCACATTTCAGGAGTAGACGCAATAGCGTCGATTTGGGGCATTGCTGATAGTTGGATTATTTTGGTAGTCTTAATTTTTTCAAGTATCTCCACATTATTATGCATTAATTCTTATTATATACATGTATTCTCGAGTATTTTCATTCAAGTTTGTTACGAGCTGTCAGTGTTCAAAATATTTTCTATTATTTTCTGGTTGTGGTCCAAATAACATAACCTTTTATTATAACACTGTGCAGTGTTTTTCTTTTTATTAAATAGAACAATATTGTTTCGTTCGAAAAGTCGTCACATTTATTAATTATGAAAAGAAGGTGGACGGAACTATTTTAAAATGAAAAACTTGAATTTTTTTTTGTCTATAGCTAAACTTCTCTTACCGCAATTCGCTGTTACAAATTTCTTGATTGTCAGTAAAACAATTTGCCATTGCTATCACACTGATCGTTTCATCTGAATTTTTACTATCTTTACAAAATAGCTTGATAACCAATTTTGACGTTTGGAAAAAAAAGTATTGAAAAACAACTTACGCTATTTTAGAATTAATCTTTGTACTTTTGAAGGCGAATTTTCTCGACTGAGGCTATAAGTAAACAGATGAAAAGATTTATTTTACCATTCGTTTAGTAATCGTTAACAGTCAAAGTAGCTTGGCGAACATAACCTCAAAATTATTATGTTAATAACGTTCCTTCCGCTTACGAGCAGCCATTGCACGTAACGACATTATTATTTAAAAGCTCGCGTGCATGAGTAAATAATTCGCGTTGCCTAATGCTCGAACCTAAAGTACAAGTTCAATGGCTTATTTTTGTGAAAATATGATCAACTAACGGGGAAACTCTCATAGCGATGCAGCCCGAGATGGCGTCCACACAAATTCTTCCATTTATTTCCAACGTTGACTCACTAGCTGCGATCCGATTTACAATTTGAACAGACAGCCGTGTAAAAATTAATAAAATCACGTGTTTTTATTTTTCCGTCTCGATAGCACCAATGTCAGAAGAGCTGCGTTGCATTAGAGAATTTGCCTGTTGAACGTAGCGAGTGTAATATTTTCTCTAATTATCGTTACAAGGACGAAAGATTAAGGTTAATTGGCTTTCCAGATGGGGAAGCAGATTGGCAGGATCGCATAAGTTCCGGGTTCGATAGATTAGTGGCTTTCGCCTCAACCGAGCTCGACAAACGTCGTAGATCAACGGAAGGTGTCAATACAAGCCCGGACAGTGGCCTGGGTTCCGACAGTGCGGTGATTGGTTTACCGCCAGTGGTGCCATCTCCTGACGAGGCACTTGGACCACCACGGACGCCATCACCTACGAGTCCACGACCGGCGAATACTTCCGGCGGTAACAGCAGCGGCTCGTCCTCCTCCGTACCTCTCAAGTATCAGCGTCAAACTGATCCTGAGAGGCATCATTTCAAGAAGAAATTTTTCCACCGAGACTGGAACAATTCCAGTAGTACGAGTAAATTTCGTCCCAAGGGTAAAGACTGGGATTGGCACAATTCTGGACAGTGGCCACCTAACGGCGAACAGTCTTAACCACGTAAAGAAAACAAGAGAGAGAGAGAGAGAGAGAGAGTGTGAGTGCGTGAGAGATAGAGAGAGAGAGAGAAAGGGATCTTGCATTGACGTATTGATAATCCTTTCAAAAATTCATAAAGAGCTCCCTACGTGCGTCGACGAAACGCTATGAAAACAAATATTTTGCATTAGTCTTGATATGTCATGCATGAGATACATATATCTATATACATATATGTATATTAATTTGCGTATGTATATACGTATATGCGTATGTATGTTGTATATGTGCGTGTGCGTGTGCGTGTGTGGATGGAAAATTAATGTTCATGCGCGCGTGCATCCGGGTTTAACAATTCAAACAAAATATCCAAAAGGATCTGCGATTGTATCATTTGAAAAATACCGGCGAAATCGTGTATGTTAAACTCGTGAACAGACCATGGTGCATGGCGCTAGGAAATAATATATGTATATACATATATATATATGTATACATATACAGGGTGTTTCTTTTATCTCTATCGACCCCGAGATAACTGTAATTATCGACGTCACAAAAAAATGTTCCAGACAAAAGTTGTACAATGTGGAGAAAGCTATCGAATGCGACTAATTTTGTTTATGTTGGTAGAAGTGTTGATACACGGTAGAGGTCAACGCCTCCACTGAAATAAACAAAAACAAGTTTGTCACATTCGATGGCCCTTTTCATACCCCACAACTTTTGTTTGAAACAATTTTTTCTTACGTCTATAATTAATGAGTTATTTCGAGTGGTAAAGATTAAACGCGACACCCTGTATATTTATAGGTATATATATAATGTTGTATATACATATATGGTATGCCACTTAGTAATTCAGCGAAATACGTCATTTTACACATCCGGTGTAAGAAATCCACCGTGTATTTGTCGTATTTTAAGGAAAGATAGGGTCGTAATAGACTTCTAATAACGATTCGAAGCAGTTATAATAGACTCGGATATAGCTTTTTACGTACACACACACACACACACACACACGCGCGCGCGTGCACTCGAGAGTGTATCTCGTTACACGCGATTTGTACCGTTTATACAGAAGAAAGAAAACAAAACAACAAACAAAAAACAAATGGCATAAAAAAAATACAATAAAACAAAGAATAACGAGAGAACGATGTGGAAGGAAACCGGTGACACGTGTGAATGATGTTTTTTTTTTTTTTTTTTTGGTAATTAATTTAAAAACCAAAATGAGATTAAGATGTTTGTTTGCCATCGATGGCCGAGGCACATTTGCGTGTTCACGTAATAATGAATGTCCGCGTATATTCGAAATACTGACGTTTATATTATTAAAAAAACACACATACAAAAAGAAAAAATGTAAAAGAAAACAAATATGTGTTCCTCGGCACTCGGAGACCGACGGCTTCGTACCGATCGTTGGTAAACTAAGACTACCGAAATCTCCGTGTGTTCGTTTGCGAGTATTTTTTTTTCTGTGAAAAAAAAAAGAATATGGGAAATGTATGGAAAAACATTTGTAATGAAAAAAACGACGATAGATCGAAACGACAAAACAACTCTGTGCATCGCTGTTATCTCCCATCGTTCATGGAAAGATCATGACGAACGTGTTCACTGTTGTACATATAATATTATTATCACATATGGCAACAGACAATATAGTAATTTTTGTTTTTTTTTTTTGTTGTTGCTCTCTCCGAGCGACGGAGAAGTTTGGATCTATGGCACAGTTCAAATTTTAACGAGGGAATGAACAAATTGAACGAGTAAAAAAAAGCAAACAGACGACAAAGAAAAAAAAGGCAAAAACGATTGCATCTTTCACTTTCGCAGAGCGACGAGACGAATTTTCCTAATTAAAGTCTAACTTAGTCGGATAATAAAAGAGAATGAAAATCTCTGCGGAAAATTCATGTAAATAATAAGAGAAGAGTAGGGACAGAAAATATGTTTTCGCTACCGTGTCATGCAATTTGTAAAGAACATAAAAGAATGGGGAAAGAAGAAACAAAAAGTAACGGTAACCGCGGTACTCAATCGTGATAGTACAACGTTTTTTGATTACCACACACACATGTAATTAATGATTGAATCATTCTATAAGACCTCCTGCCCCTCTACTCCCCCTAAACAATTAATACATATAGTTATTGTGATGTAGGCACCTGCCGACCTTAGCATGTTACATACACTGCCGAATCTTCTATTAATTTTATTATTGATCATGATTATTATTTATTGTTTTATTGGAATATTTTAATACTAAGGTTTTTGTAACAAGCAAAAATGACTGAATTTATTTGTATCCACCTATATTCCTTGCGTTTCATAATTCCTACGTCGTCTTATAATGGTGGAGTGAAAATTGGAAAGGACGATCCAGCTCACTTTTCTCCATTTTATTAAATCCATTTTGTCATTCCTCGGTTATTTTATACCATTGCGCTTTTATCGTTTGGCGTTTTGTGTCGACACGCATGGTGCACCATCCAGAGATGCCTGTTGCGTGATGACCAAGGATACCAGGGTAGGTATTTAAAAGAAAGTTGACTGACTAATGATTTCTTATACAGTATTAATGCTGCATTGATACAGAGTCCTTTATTACAGACGTGATGTATACCTACTTAACAATATTATAAGCAAAGAATGAAAAGAAGAGATGGAGAAATACTTGGAGGAATGGAATTTATTTATTATAGATGGGTAACACTTTTCTAACATAAATACATTTTTTGTTGAATATTTTTTTCTATCATAGTTTATTAGCGCACATATACTTTAGTAGTTTCATTATTGTACAGTGATACAGTGTTTTTAAATTCAGTCTATTGAAACTTGTACATTGTTCATGTTTACCAGAAACTTTTTTTTGTCCATGTGTATTGGGAAACAAAAGTTATTCATTCAACGTTGTTTGGGTGTCCATATTATCACTGCGACTACAAATATATTATCTTTAATTTGCAGTCGACCGTACGTTTTGTACTCGTTATCGATGAGGACAATTAGATTAAAGGGATTATGTGTGATACGTGCAGGTTTTGTTACAGATGTTCCTAACTTGCTTTTGTTGATTATGGCTGTCTGGCCAGAAATATCCATCGCATCCTTCATCCTCGTTGATATCTACAAACCGAAAGAAAACATTATTTGAGAAAGCAATATTTCCAAATAGTCATCCAAAAGTAACAACGTAATCGCTATGTCTATATCATTGGTGCATCTGTAATAAAAGCGGATCGTATAAAAAGTCCTTTATGCATTGAGAAAGTAATATTGAAGTACCTGAAAATAAAATTGTCTTTTGAAGATTCTACGTAGAGCCGATAATTGTTTCCGAGGCATTTGCTGTCTTCTTGGAATTCAATGGTTCCTTCTATTTTCGTAGATGAGTAAAATACAGTCGGTCACGTTTTAATCTCGCCGATATCCACAGCCGCACGGGTCGGTTTGTCTTCATTTTCAAGTATCGTTTTTTGACGTCGAATACCACAGGCATCTAGACATTGAAACATATCTGATAAATAACAAGTATCTGTTCTGTCTAGTACACATTGAAACGTCATATTTCGTCACATTGGCGAATTTTTTATCGATGTTGTTATGAACATAACCTAGAAACCGATTAGTTTACAGACTAAATGGGGGATTCCCCTTGTTATACTAGGATTACGTTTTTACCTCAATTTAAACTTGCCACACACGACTTTTAGTTGAAAGTTTTCTTCCATATCGGAATATTAATGAGTAATACTCCCGCGAGACCAACGAAAACTTCCAATTTATAATTAACAAACCTATCAGACCGTTAATACAGAACTGCATGCATTATTCAAACGATGGGTTGTTAATGCTAATCCTTTGCAAATGCTCATTCGGTAAGCGAATACACTGATTAATCGATACAGTAGTAATGCGTAAACATATATTCGTACCCATATGCAAATGGACATCGGATTTGATGGTAGTCCGATTGTCACGAGCGGGTCCGTATTGCGTGAAAAAAAGAAAAATACATTATTATTTTTTTCTGAAGATAAGAGGAGTTTCACTATGAAGAACCTACGCTCTTCATACAAGCAAAAGGGAGACATTTTATTCTTGTTATGCCTGGTTTCTTATTTATCGGAAACGTCCAGCGTTGCTCAGAAATTTTTTATCAGACCGTCTCGCGGGTATCGGGCTGTCATAGCATCTTAGAGTTGACACTATTTAAACATAAAAAATAAATAAAGATTTATTTTTTGCATAATATTGTATCTTCAATTAAAGAAATCTTAACTATCGACGAATTTGTACCGATGATCGGTACACAAGATATTCACATAAGAGTTCATAATAATCCCGCCAGATGACTCTATACTCACTCAGAAAGCGGGAAATCTCTTATAAACAACAACAGTGTCCTGAAACGCTCTCTTTGTTTTTGTGTTCTATTTATAGTATTTATATTAAGTTTGTACCATTTATTATTAGTGACCTTGCGAAAATATCATTTAAATAAATATGAGTTTTCCATCATGTATTAAAATAGTAAGTATTACGTTAAACATTGTTTGAAGGCATTGTCTAACTCAACATAACCTAAGAAAAATTAAACATTTTTTTTAAAACCTGCCTCATACAATTGAATGACATTAGTAGCGGTGTCTGCGGTGAATACAATCTTATTAGTGAGTTGTGGAAATTATGGATTAAATTTTGTTTAATACTGATTGTTTGTAAATGTTTTTCATCCTATACAAATTTTAACTCTTGAAAATCAAATTTCAACACTATAAATATTTTTTTTGAGAATCATCAAAATTATTTGTTTTATTATCGATCTAAATTCAAACCCTCAGGAATTAATATTTTTTCTAGTTATTGAATCGTCACGTTTTCGAATTATAAAGATGTCCTTTTGGCCAGATTTTTATAAAAGCAGAAAAATGTTACACATTGTGTCGATTCAATCTGCAGCTATATACAGTATGTTGAATGATTCGCGACCAATAGCTTATTCCCATAATTCGTTTATAGCAAGTGCCAAAACATCATCCAACTGCGGATACTAGTCATAATAATAGCAGTGTTGTGAAAGATTCCATTACTTACGACGAGTTGCTAACAATAGCCAATATAGTATTTGGGCATGGAAGATGGAGCCACTCGATAACCAGTCAAACAGTGGGTCAGTGCTGTCAACAAAGTTTCCTTAAAAATTTCAGGTATTAACAGCAGGAATGGTCCATGCTTCAATAATAGTTTGATGTAATTTGTAGATTTTGTTGAATACGTCATGGGCAAATATCACATTGGTTGCGCCGCTTTCGTTCGAGTTCAACTGGCGGATGGAACATTTCACGAAGATATGGGTTATAGTAATACAGAATCTGCCATAAAGGGCTCTGCCATTCACACTGCTCGAGACGTGAGTCATCTTTCAATCGATTTCCCCAATTGGGTCAAACCCGCAAATCTAGATCTACTAATTATAATTTTCTTAGTCATCGATCACCCTGGCCCTGAAAAAAGCTCTTCTGTGTTTTGGCGGAGTCGTGGAAGAGAAAATAAACGAGCTAACAGGAAAGATCGACAAAAATAAACGAACAAATTCCACATCTCAGGATGAAAAGACTGATGGGTGTCCAGGCAAAGTGCGCAAGGTGGCACAAGAAATTTCCACAAAGGAAACGAAATGTTCCGAGAAGTCGACCTGTTATCCCGAGGAAACCAAAAAGTTATCAAGCAAATCGTTTCAAACGATGTCCACTCCAAAACGGAACAAAAGTCCAAAATCCGTGGAACCCGATGGTAAATTGAAATTATGAAATATTATCTCATACATTCACACTAGGTATAATTTTACTAATAAATCATGATTTTAGATATTGCGATTCCCGACGAGGTACTAATGACCGAGTTCCAAGAATCCGGTAAAGTCACAACCAATGATAACACTGCCCCACACAAGGACCAATCGTCAGCTGTAGGAATGACCGATGAGGAAATGCGTTTGGAGAGAAAACGAAAGCAAAAACAGAAGCAAGAGGAATATCAAAAACTCATGAAGGACAAATTAATGAAAAACGAAGATAAAGCAAATCCCAGATTTTGAATGAAAGAAATCTAAACGTGATAGACGGTATTCCTTACTATTAATCGATACAACTAAAGTCATAGATATCTCTATGTAAGCATTTCGAATTAACTCTAATCATAAACAAGTATGTATATACGAGTATACATTTTCCTACAAATATTGAGTTTTCCATCAAAAATCCATATAAATTCGTATATTCAATTTAAAAACGATGTTCGTTACAACCTCCGAACCGAAATAGATTCTCACATTTCATTAATATATACCAATTAAATTATTTCTGCTGTTGATACTTTCGGTCGGAGGGTTTTGTTTATCTTCATTTTTAATTCATTTTCGTTCCGTTTTTCAGCCAAATCCGGCGATGTCCTGTAGTTTTTCGACGTCCGAGTAATCTTGTCCAGCGTCGATTGACTTCCTTCAAACTCTTACCAGATTACGCTCGAATAACATGAGGGATAGTGTGCAAGGTGTGAGAAACATAAAAAACGTAATTTCGTATGCAAAGTTTAATTGCCCGTCAGTTCATTTTTTTATCGTGACATTATTTACCTATTATGCGATCTCCGTACTCTCTACGACCCGCGTTAACGAGATCTACGATCCGGGGAGGATGAGGGCAAGGGGATGGTTGTTTCTTTTGGGGAAATTCGCTCGCAAAATCGATACTATGAATCTCCACGTTATATTAATTATTCGTCGTACCGCCGACGCAATTTTTTTCTTATCGTCGCTATTTTTCTCATTTCTTTCTTTCTTTCACAAAGTTTCGATTTCACGCGGCGACAATATTATACTTATATAATATATCCAACATTCAATATTCATACGTGATTACGAATTAACTTTCTGTGCTCGATTAAATTCATTCCGGTGGGCATGAAAAAACTGAATATTCGTGAAACACTTATAAAACTCGTTTATCGTCAAATCCTTCTTTATTATTTTCTTTTTTTTTGTTTTGTTTTGTTTTAATGTTTTCTTTTTTTTTTCTTCTTTTTTCGCAAGTGTTACGCACGGTGCACTTATAATTGTTTTTTGTTTTCTGTCTCTTTCGTTCTCTCGCGGTGCTCTCTCGGATCAACGAATGCCCAGAGGGATCCAGAGGCCCTTTCCTTCGAATCGATCCGCCCATTTTATTATCTTACATCACTTTGTTTCTCGATTCTCAGTCCCTTCAAAAGAGAGCACTCTGTTTTATTTTCGTTATATTTTTTATTAATTTTTTTTTATCATTATTTATTTGTGTTTTTTTTTTCTTTTTTTTCTCATTAATTTTAATTTTTCTTCGTGTATTAAAGAGGTCACTAATTGAGCTTCAATCGGTTGCAAAAGCTATGCTGAAGGCGTAACCGAGCAACCGAATTTCTCACGGCTGCGGTCCTGATATTTCCTGATTTTTTTTTCTTTTTTTTTTTTTCTTTTATTATTTATTTATTTATTACCTATACGTACTATTTATGACTCGGAAATAAGATGCCGCTTGCGAAATGTCTCTTTCTCTCTCTCTCTCTCTCTCTCTCTTTCGTTCTCTTTACCCTCAAATCATGCTCGGAATTCATTACTTCAGGAGTTTTTTAAATTGTAATTTTTATTTATTTATTTATCTTTTCTTTTTATTCTTATTATCGTTATATATTATTATTATTTTTTTTCTTTAATTCACTGATGTCTGAATGTTCGTTCCGATTTCATACTTCCTATCTACGGTGCATGAACTTCGTTCTCTTATAGTATACCTGAATCTCGTGTGTGTGTCTGTTTCAATATTATTTTTTTTTGTTTTTAATTTTTTTTTTTACGCGTGGCTTTTTTTGTTTTTGTTTTATTCACGTCCCCGAGGCTGGGTAAATGAAGTGAAAACGAAACGTAAAATAAGTCCTAAGCACCCTGTGAGAGATAGTCGCCGAAATTATTATTTTCTTTTTTTTTTAAGTTTGTCCCTTTTCGCTCTTTCTCTTTTTTTCCTGTTTTTTTTTTAATCTTCTTAACGTAATGGTCCGTTCGCTAGTCGCGAATTTGCTTTATAGGGCTCGTGTATAACTACTTCCGCTTACGCAAGAACGTCGAGATGAGCTCATCGAATTTCGAGTCACAAGTAAATAACAAAAAAAAAAAAAAAAAACAATTCGGTGAGAAAGAAAACGAGCAAATTCGGTCGAATTTTGTAAATCTCCTCTCGTCGATTGAATTTGCCCAAAATATTTTTCGTTCTACCTCGCCTTTCATCTTTCCTCCTGATATTTTTTCTTTGTAATTTCCGCTGTTATTACTTCATTGTGATTTTCACCGAGACAAAAAACAAAAAAACGGATGCGTATACACAATTATATTTTATGTTTGCAATTTCGAGAAAACAAAGTTCACGCTAAATTATAAACGTCGGAAATTAATTGCTTTTTCTTCGAAGCGCTCTACGTGCGACGTTTGACTGTAAAATCGCGAAAAGTGCCGAGAATGAGTATTCAAAAATTTGTTCTTTCCTCCAAACTCAAAATTAACCCGAGAATTTACCAATTAATTTTTTTTTTTTACCATCGACGAGCAATTTTTCCATTTCATTTCCATTCCTCTTGTGCAATGTAATTATTCAATTTCTCTTTATATCCACTCGAACGAAAGCCAATGCATTCTCTTCATTACGATCTTCGATATCGAGACAACGAAAAGCAATTGTGAAAAGTTGGCTTGATTTTTGTTTTTTTTTTTGCTTGTTTTTTTTTTTTTTATCTTTTTCAAGAGAATCATAGATCTCGTTTAAAAATTGTCCTAGCTTTCAGCCGTCCTGTATAGATATGATGATCGTATTTTAACAGTTGTGACCGTTTTCTTTTTCCTTCCTTCTTTATCGTCTTTTCTTTAATTATTATTTACATTATTTGATGCAGAGGGCGACGTTTGGTTGTTTTTTTGTAGTTTCGAAAAAATGTACGATCATTCTTCGTGTTACAATAATGACGTTCGTATGGCATTTATCGTGTAATAAGTGCGATCATTAAACGCTAACGTTACTTTTAATATCCTAAAACGTTTTTGTTTATTACTTTTTTCTTTTTTTTTTTTTTGGTTTCTTTTTTTTTGTGTCTATGCTCACTTTTTGTTTCGCGATTCGACGTGTCAAAATATGAAAACTTACGTTCCGCGAGATTCTCGTCTTTGTCACCTTTGCTTCTGTTCAAAAATTTGACCACGCGCGTAATATTATCTTGTTTTTTTTGTTTTGTTTTTTTGGTTTGTTTTTATTGTTTCCCCCCCTAAATTTGTTGTCGAATATTTCGTTCGATATAGCGAAAGAATTTTTGGCGATCGATCGGCGCCTTTGTTTCAAATTTTTTTTTTGTTTTTTTTTTTTTTTTGTTTTCAAAATTCTTTCTTTATCGTTCTCTTTCTGTCGCTTCTCTTTCCGTCAATTGGAAGACCGATATTATTACAAACTGCGCAAGTCAAGTCCACTTTTGCCTCGTCAAGATGATTTTTCTCGTTGGATAAAGAGTTGTGTGGTTTGCTTTTATTTGTTTTTGTTTTGTTTTTAAACATATTTTCGCTTAAACCCAGAAAACGTGCCGATCGCTTTCTTACGTTTTGACTAGTCGCTTTTTTTTCGATTACCTATTTATAAGTTCTACTATTCTCGGGTTTATTTTTTTAGTCTTCGACGCTTGATTATCAATCTCCACTTTGGGTTTGTCTCGCGTGGAACAAATTTATATGCGAAATATATTGTTTTTTATAAGGAACTTTTTTTTTCTTCTTCTTTTATTATTATTGTTTTTTTTGTTACAAATTGATTTTATTCTTTGAGACAATCTTCAGCCATGTACCAGTTTTCACGAGGACGAAATTTCTCAAATATTTCGCATTGTTATTGTAGTTTTAAAAAAAGCCATGCGAAAGTGATTTTTCGAAATTTTGATTTTTTTTTTGCGATTCCGCCACTTTTGCGTTGCATAATTTTTGTTTTCTCGTGACGTCGAGAAATAAGCATTTTGAAAACAATGTTTTTAAAAAAATTAAAAAAAAGTTTTTTATTTGGTTTTAAAAATACAAAAACAAAAATCGTTATTTTTCTTTCTCGACGATTTTATTTGCAACTGTTTCACGACTTTTCGACAATTCACGGTAATCTTTTTTCCGCAGAATCTTAGGAAAATTTGTTACTGCTCTCGTGTTAAAGGAGTGAAAAAAATTGATTTCCATCTGAAAATCGATAATACAAAAAATTATTCAGCGATTATCGACGATTTTATCTGAAAGACAATTATATTGATGGAGTATTGTATAAAAAAAAGCAACTAGGGATGCATAATTGTCCGTCGAGACGAAAAATAATTTTTTGTATTATAAATTTTTACTTGGATGCGATTTTTTTTTACTACGATAATACGAGTAGAAGTCGAACCGTGTAGTTCTTCTCTCCTTATAATGTTCGACGATATTTTCAAAAATCTTGTAAAATTGAGAAAAAAAATGAAAAAATGTTCCAGGCTGTAAAAAAAGATTTTCAATTTTTTGATAAATCTATCAACGCGATTACCATTACATTCATAATTAAAAAACAAAAAAAACATTAAACTGTTTTTCTATCAATCGTTCTTTTCAAAAATCCACGAAAACGACCGAAAAAAAACGAAGTGTTTATTCGAGAACCTCGTTAACTACGAGAAGCATTCGAGTAATTTCTCCAAAAATCCAAAATTCACATTCTTTCGCATATAAAAATTGTCCATGAAAGGCGTATTTCCGTTGTTTAATTTTCGTTTTCAAAACGGTGCTTGTGTCTGTGTGTGTGTGTTTGTATCGGGTGCTAATAAGCGACGCCAAAAACATGTTATCCTGGCGATAAAACAATCTCGTTCGTAAATAACTTCAAAAAAGCCTGAACTGAATCCAAAAAACCAAAAAAAATCCAAAAATCACTCTATTTTCGATCATTTTTTTCCATTTCTAAAAAAAAAAAAAAACCAAAGGTAGCAACGAATGAGCGAAGACATACGTATAGAAAGTAACACGCGTCGTCGTTTTTTTCACAATTTTTTTGTTCGTTTTTGTTTTTATTCATCGCTGATTACCTCGTTTCGTGGCAAACACAAGAAACTTCGCGAATAAAAAGACGCGTGTAAAATCTTGACACCGTTGTGAACCTTGGGTCGAACGACGGTGCTCTGTTTCTCGTTTTCATATTTGATTAAATTTTTTTTGTGTTTTTTTTTTTCATTTTTTTTTTTTTTCATTAAATTTTGACCTAATCTTTTTTCTCGATCAACCCTTATATATAGCTCGCAATTCGTACTATAATATGCTTACGTAAAAAGAATCCAAATTTTCCAGGGCGTTTTCGATTCTTGCGTCGCATAATATACCGAATAAGACCCGAGCCCCCACGCGTGACCCTCTTCATTTTTGATATTTATATATATACATACATATATGTATATATATATGCATATGCACATATATGTATATATATGTTTGTGTATATATATATACATATATATATATTTATTATAATAATACGATCGTATACAATCATTCTTTCTTTCACACGCATTTTCTCTCGCACACAAAAACAAAACCAAAATTTTCTCTCTCTCTCTCTCTCTTGCTATCTTTCTTTTTTTCTCGATATTTTTGGTTTTCTTTCGTTTAACTACGATGACTTAGCCGCTTAAAAAGCTCATATCGATTAGAAGTTCGGCTATTCTTTTATAATCCCGTCCACTCACGTCTCTCCCCTACCCTCCCCCCTTTTCTATAATACTGCATTTTTTTCCCATTTAATTTGCTCGATTTTGTTTATTTTTTTGTTTTCGCTTTTTTTTTGTTTTTTTGTTTTCGATTTTCCGTTCGTTTTTTTTTGTTTCTTTTTTTTTTTTTATACAATAATCTTTTCGTACTTATTTGTTCTTTCTTACACCGGTGGCTGTCTCGTTGAGCGCGGCAAACACAGTTTGTCTTTTGTTTTTGTTTCTCTTTTTTTTACGGTCTGCCTGAAAAGAAAAAATCTCCTCCCCCTTCACTCGGTCGTTTGGTTTTTTGTTTTTTGTTTGTTGTTGTTGTTGTTGTTGTTGTTGTCTTTCTAATCATACTTCTCCTTCTCCTCACCTTCGTCCTTCTCCTCCTCCTCCTCCTCCTCCTCCCCACCACCTCCTCCTCCATCGAGTAAAACTTATCGTTAAATCTATGTTTAATTTCATTTTACAAATACACGGACAACGGAATAAATGTTCTCGGCGAGGCTAGAGGTCTCGTATATTATATAAAGGAGTCACTGACTGTTATAACAAGATATTTCGTGTATGTGTATGTGTGTGTGTGTGTGTATTTTCCTTTGTCTGTGCGTGTGTGTGTGTGTGTGTAAGTGTTTTTGTATTTTTCTTGTTTTCTCGATTCTTCCTGTTTTGTTTGTTTTTTTCTTTCTGTTTGTATGTTATGTTTTTCTGCTCGCTTTCCTCACGATACATAGGTATAATAATAGTTTATAAATTGTTTATGCACGTAGTCGTTTGTTTGTCTCTTTTTTTTTGTTTTTTAAATCCTTTTTTTTGTTGTTGTCGTTATTTTGTATTTTGTTTGTATTTTTTTTTTTCAACAGGCCGTGGCTATACAAGGCCCACTACATTTTTTTTTTGTATAATGTCACTTAGTGGCACGCGGTCTCTCCTCGATAAACGCTAGGGGTACGATTTCTCACCATTCACACACAAATGAATCTTCCTTCCTCATGTGTCGGCTTTGTTTCTTTTTCGTTTCTTTTTTTTTTTGTCAACCTTTCGATTCTCGTCAAACTCGTTCGTTTGTGTTTTTTTTTGTGCTTATACAAGAAATGTTCCCGGGAGTTTTTTTTTTAAATATTTTTAATTGTTTTTTTTTTTTTTTTTTTTTTTTTTTTTTCATAATAACATTGAGCATTCAACCACCTCTCTCGGTATCAACGAATTTGCTTGTCGTTTCGTTCGTTTCTTTCTTTGTTTTTTGTTTTTTTTTGTTTGTTGTTGTTCTCGAATTATTCTCGGTTCGGCACATTTGCTCTCGCAATTATCGCAATTTCTTCATTGATCTCGTTTTCAGTAATGATGTTTCGTCTTTCTTTATTGTTTGTTTGTTTTTTTTTTTTTTTTATTAATTTTTTTATCTGTTCGTCTGTTTGTTTGTTTTTTTTTTTTTTTTATGTATATATATACATGTATGTATATATATATATTTTGTTATTTCGTCTTTCTCCTCAATTCATTTTGCCAGTTTCCTCTTCGCGAAAGAGATACATGGACCAATAGGCAAGATTGAAGAACACGAACAAGAGCGGAAATGCGAAACGTGCAATGACGTCGATTCTCGCGCTCCCTTTCGCGTGACATTTGAACAAATCGCGTGACACGATACCGAATATTTTGTCGCTCTTGCCTCGCGAATGAGGCAGGCGGGTGAATTTACGAAACTCGTTAGAATTTTTCTGTACCAATGCGGGCGGCGAAGGTGTCGCCAGTCTCGACGATACCGGGGAGCCCGATGTTCTCGTTGATACGCGAGAATTTTGTGATGCTACCGGTGAACATTGTGGCTCTGTGTCGCTCTGCAAAGAGGATGTTGGCGAGCCGTCCTGACGAGAATTTCTCATGATATTTTGATGATTGTTCTGATGATGATGATGATGATGATGATGATGATGATGATGATGATGCTGTTGATGATGAGAGTTTGAAGACGTAGAACTAACGTTACGGAGCTGTCGCGTGCGATGCCTCGTGTGAGACTGATAGAGATGAGGACCACGTGCCACGTCCCTCGATCCAAGCGCCTCTGGATTCTCCTCGTGTTGAGGCAGGCTCACTCCTCGTCCGCTTCGTCCCGAAAGAGGTACGTGGACCAGTACGCGAGGTTGAACAGAGCGAACACGAGGGGGAAGGTGATCCGCGATATGACGTCTATGCGCTTGGATCTCGTCGGGAACTTGGACAGCCACGACCTGCAGCAGTTTTTTTTCGGTGGTTGCATGTGTATTTCGCACTGTCGCATCTTATCCACCGACAACGTATCCTCCCGGTGTCGGACGAGAGGCTTCTGAAAGAAATTTACGGTTCTTGGAATTTCCGGGTGCCCGTCGAGCACGTGAGAAAAAATTCGACCAATGACCGCGCCGTCACATTTACGTTTTTCGTATCGTTTTCATTTATTTTTACGTTTTGAGCTCTTCTCGGCCTTTTTATTTCCTTTTTAATAATATCAAACAACCCCCACCCCCCCAATGAGAATTGGGCCCGGGCCCCCACGCCATGGATCGGATTAAATTACTTTTCGGTTTTCTGGGATTCACCGACAAAGCTATTTGCCGATCCATTTCTCTGCTTTTACTTTTTTTGCTCGTTCTTGCTCTTTTTTTTTCTTTTTCTTTAATTATTTTACTCTCGTCTGATTTTTCGCTTCTATTTTCATCAAATTAGGTAGTTCTTTCTATTCCTTTTGCTTTTCGCTTCTTTTCGTTAGTGGCTTTTCTCTTGTTGTCTCTAAATGTCTCTCGTTCAAATGACTCTTGTCCGATCCATGTAAATTTACTATGCGATTTATTCTTTTTTTTTTGTTTTTCTTCTTGTGCTTTTGGAGATTTTAACGAATTTGTGGAACGAATGCTTTTTACAATTTTCTTTCTTCGAACGTGTGTATTAAAACAACACGTGGGCTTCGTCGTGTCTTTGTTTGTTCGAGCTTGTGTCGTTCGAGAACGGAATGCGTCGATCGATCGAAAAAGTCAAAAGGTCGGTTGACCGATTTTTCTCGAGTTTTCCGACGATGCCACAAGTTTACCAAAGTTTATTACAGTCGATTTGACTTTGGTAGACTTTGGCAACGTTCGGCAGATTGTTAGGTTACGTTCGCATGCGTTTTAGAACGCGACACCTGGCGGCTATCTGGCAAAGCTTCGGGACGCTCGCGACACTAGCGCCCCCTAGCGGATTAGTACACTCGAGTTGGACTTTCTCACTCGATCGATCACACATTTTTCTCACCATTCGTGAATTCAAATCCAACTAATTCATTTAATATTTCTCCGTTAATTCAACGAAACCCACGCCCATCAAAATTTTTGTAAACGTCACCTTTGGTTAACATCGACCATTTGAAAACTCTCACATAAAATTCGTTACAATCTCCCACAAGATCTTATTTTTTTTTGCAAAAAAAAATCTTTGTGATATTCAAGGACTCGAACCGGGAGGCAGGCATACGACGCGATTTCATACACAAACATGCTGTACTACAAGTACAAAAAGCACCTTTCGTGATGAGAGCGATGACGAAAAATGTTGAAAACAGAAGAAGAAGGTACACGAGCAAGAAAAAAGAATAAATTCCGGACTTCAGGATCGAAGAATGAGGGGAAAAAAGATTTTTCGTCTATCGAGACGCAAATTTTCCAAATTCTTTGGCAAATGCGTTTTGTTTTTTTTTTCACCCCGAGCTCCGATTCCGATTTTCGTCCGGTATGTTCGATTTTTTTTTGCTCGATGGATGAATAAAATGACTCGATGAGAAATAGAAATTATTATTACGGCTACTCGGTCGACATCGAGGACATGATACTGACCATGGCGAAGTTGTTCGACCCGTCGGTTTCCAGCAATTCCGTAGCCGGATCGACGGACGACGAGTGTTCCATTTCGCGATATTTCTTCTTCATGTTTTCACGATGCATGTCGCTACGCGATGCGTAATTAACCAACGCGAATTCCAGTAATGCACCGAATACGAATGTAAGGCATACGCCCGTCCAGACATCGATGGCTTTTGTGTAGGATACTGGTGGCAGTGAGGCATTTATTCCAGACGTCTGTGTCGCCATTGTCAGCAGTGTCGTCACACCTGCGTGGTTTTTTTTTCATTCCCAACAATATTCCCGCATTAATTTTCAATTTTGCTTTTTTTTTTCTTATCCAGAGATGTTTAGATTGCGATTGTCGCAATTTTCTTTGGGACGCTCTAAGGTTGTTGCCGGGCTTTGTCTCGAGGGTGAAACAGCTTATCTTCGAAACGGCGACGTCAATTTTACAATTTTTTCTCTTTTTTCACGCCTTATTTCGGACATACCGCGATTAATGTATAATTCCTAGGTGATTCGGGGCAATTGTGATAAAAAAAAGTGCGTGGTTTAATCGCAACGAGTCGCAGTTTAGTCATTTTTTATAATTTTTGTTCGTAGTTTTATCGATGGCTTTATCGATTCGTTATTAAGTAATGTGTTCTCTTTCGACGTTCGAGGAACTTTAGAGGCCTTCCTCGTTCGTTAATTGAACAAAAAATAATTAGATTTTTTACATTATTTTCTTACAATTAGTTTTTAATCCAGTGTTAATATCCGTTGTGTTTCTATTTATATAAATAAATTTATATTTTACAAACTTATGTGTAAATTTCCATTTGCAGTAAGCACCTTCCTTGGAAAAGAACAAAGAAATGTGTGATTTTTCACGCTTGCGAACGAGGAAGGGCCTTTAATTGCGAACCATCCCCTTCGTCACAATAATCCAAGACTCTGGACTTGCAATTAGTGTGAGAAGATTGCGGGTAGTTGCCAAGTGGTATAATTAATTTTATATAATTTACATGACATTCTGACTATTACACGTCGCGCATTATTATCCAAAATAATAAAACATAAGGCTTATTAATACATAACAATAACATACATCTAAGTAAATACATTGCTTTAAGTATCGTGTATCTGTGATTGGGTGCTGTTTTTTTCCTGTCACGTTCTTCGAAACGTGTTTTATCAAACTGCGATATTCCACAAGACGGTGGCCTATTAGAATCAGTTCAGAGGAAAATACAGTCGACTCTGTATAGTATCATTTTTGTAATCCGACGTTGTAAGAACAGACCGAGAGAAGGAAAACATTGTCCCCATCCTTCGCTTTTTGCTACGGATGGAAAAGCTAGAACATGCATAGACTCAATAATGAAACATAATGTCAAATACCTTTTCACCGTTGGCACTACCCTCATACGTACGTATATAGAAATACGATGGCTTGCGGTTAAAAGAGGCAAAATGGTAAAGCTCTATATATAGACGAAAAATGAAGCTCTTGAAAGTATGAAGGTGGAATTTTTTGCTCGGGAGTCGTAAAAAGTTGAAGACGTGGCGAAAGTTGCCCATTGGAATATAAAATTACTGGTATCGTATAAAAGAACAGTCTCAGTCTGTCTTTTAAAGACAATTGAAATTGAGACGTTTGAAATTTCGCGCGCTTTACGAGGGACGGCAAGGAGCGCTCGCCGCGCCACTCCTTTTGTACTACACGACGCTGGTCTCGAAACTGCGGCTTTATAGAGAGTCGACTGCATAGCTAATTTCTGTTTTAGAAATTTAACTTTATAAACGTGAATACGTGCATAAATAAAATATTTATAAAAAAAGATGATTACTACGACATACTTTCGCAACGAAATTATGTTCGAACTAGTAGCTGATAGTCAGTACATGACTGAGAGAGTGTGTAAATTAATGGTCGACGTAAAAATCAGACACCACTAACATGTGATTTTTAAACTTGTCCAGTGCAATTTTTGAACCTGTGCGTGTCTAATTTCAACGTCTTTTATTAATTCACATACACTCTCAGTCACGTAGTGACCAATGTTTTTTAAGCACTTGCTACGTAATTAGAAAAAAGACGATATATCCAAATGAATTTTTCTGTGTGGTATTGGATATTTAATTTTTCGTTATAATTAATTAAAAAATGGTATTAACTATTAATAATCAAATTGCAATACTACTGTAATACCTACGTTTGCAGACTTAAATATAAATGTTTTGTTACGATGGCAGAGTATACAGGCGAAAATAAGTTTCTTTCAACTAACGCTAGTTTATAAAGATTGAAAATGGTGTAAACAATAGAATGAGCATTGAAAGAGAATGCATAATAATGTTAGTATTAAAGTAACGCCATTATCACAATTACCCGAATCGACCCTTAACTTACGAATTATTACTTACAAGAAATTCAAATAAAATAGATTTAAGATATATTTTAGCAACAAAAATGTATATTGCTACACATAATTTTTTTTTAGTGATAAGATTATCGTCAAGACTACGGCTCAATTTTTGAGTCACGCTGAAGTTTGGAAAGTGTCGCATTTCTGTAAGTAGCCAGCTGCACAATTTTTGTGGCTGTAATATTTCAAAAATATTTTCAATTTTTGAAATAAAAGCATTTAAGAAGAAAATGAAATTGGACTATTTACATTCGCCACGTTAATTTTCGTTCTTCTCAACTTACGTTAAGACATGGTGAAAATTCATATGTTACCTTAAAAAATAACTGACGATTTGTTTTAAATAATGAGAAGAAAAATTTGTTTCAAACACTCTTCGAACCAACCCCTTGGGCCAAGCCCCGCAACAACCTTAAATCCAGAAAGAAATGGTAAAATGGGGAGGGAGATAAAAATGAATTTATCGAGTATCTCACCCAACGAGACTCGTGCTGGTACGGCACTTTGATCTAGCCAAAAAGACACCCACGAGACGATGACAAGCATGCAGCATGGTATGTAGATTTGGATGAGGTAGTAGCTGAATTCTCTCTTGAAGAGCAAGTCTACCTTCAGGCAGCTGTACTCGCCTGTAAATTCATGAGACTCTCGTAGCATTTGAAAAAAAATCAAGCAACGATACAATGTAAGTCCTCCAATAAGTCAACTTGTCAGGATCAATATCTTCCATTAATTTACACCTTTGTTCCATGTTCTCTATATTTCTCTTCGTATAATTTGGTACCGTCAAAGGGCTACTTTGACATTGCGGGTAACTTTGACAGATTTTGGGACTACTTTGACACAGCGTTAAATGCATGCGACCAATCTTACCTATGAATGTGTGGTGGGCGAAAATATACAATATTTTTTTTAAACATATTTCTATTGTTTCCAATTCATTGCTCCAGTTTATTATAAAGTTGATTTTAATGTTGTTAAACTCGATTTTGATCGGAGTAATAATACACTGTAAGACTGATAATATAAAACTTGCAAGACTTATAATATAAGACTGATCTCAATAAAAATAATAAGACTGATTATAATTAATTGCTGATAATAAGTGCCTATAATAGCACCCTAGGTACTTCGTATTTTTATATAATATGTTTCATTAATAAAGACGATAATTTCATATGAAAATATTGTTTTTTTTAAATTTAATTTTATGTAGAATGCATAAAATATTAACTTTCTTATCAAAATGATATTAAACGTAACCATTACGCTTTAAATCTTCGATACAAATTGCATTTTAACGTCTTGTCAAAGAAGCCCCATACCGGGGGTACTTTGACACTTTTTAAAAAATATATAAAAAATAGTCGGGGGGGGTGGGAGAGCTTGACTTTCTTATACATTTTATAGCCAAAGAACACATTGGTGTATTGGAACAAAAAAAATTGGAATTTAGGATGTTAAACAAAAGTTACATACAAATAACTTCCAAAATCTGTCAAAGTAGCCCTCTTTGACGGTATTTAATAAAAGTCTCATTTCGAGCGTTGCCATTTAATTAAGCACTCAAATCTTTGAAAGTCTACAAATAAAATATGTATGTATTTAAAAAGGTTTTTTTCTTCTCATTGTTGGTAAAATGAATTTAATAAAAAATATATGAAATATATATATTTGTTTATAGATTTGATACATTTATATATTATTATTAGATATTTATATTGTAATATGTCATTATATATTTAATATCGTTTTATATATTCAAGAAATGAATATTAAATATATTTTAACATATTTTGAATATTAATATTTAATGTGTTTCGAACATTTATTATACTATAATAAAAGAACAAAATTATTAGAAAAATATAATTGTTTTTTCCAAAAATGTGTCTAAAAATGAACATTAAATATATTTTAACATATTTTGAATGTTAATATTTAATATATTTTGTACATTTATTATACGATAATAAAAAAAACAAAATTATTAGAGAAATATAATAGTTTTTCCCAAAACTGTGTATGTTTTTGGGTATATATGATTTTCACGGAGCAGAGTGTGTAGAGGTGCTTGACTTATTAGAAGTTCGAACGTTTCACTTTTCTACGCTCTACATATTTCATCCCTGCAGCAACTTTACTTCCGGTCCTTTTTTTACACTCTTTCATTCTCTCCCTCTCTCTCTCTCTCTCTCTCTTTCTCTCCCTCACTTTTCTCCGACTCATTCTCCGTGTTTCGTTACTCACCTGTGTTGGTCTTACTGTTGCAATAATCGGTAAGAAACTTCTCAAGCGTGAACCTAGGTAGGTGTAAGTTCTTAACTACCTGGACGGGGTCACCCTCTTTCCATACGAAAACCAAATCGTCAGTCGTCCATCCGTCTATACGAAATAATGAAGGAATCGACAGAGCGATTGAGTTAGTTTAGCAAAAATTGACATTTTTTCGTTTTTTTTTTGTTTTTTGTTTTTTTTCAGAAATAATCTTTTTTTCTTTTTTACTCCGTCGGGCGACTGACATTCGACCTTCTTCTTGACATCAGGGCGAGTATCAGTACTACGGTTAATGGTTTTTGTTGTTGTTGTTGTTGTTTTTTTTTTTTCGTTTTTTCTTTTTTTTTTTAGGTGTTTTTGGTGTATTTTTTGGTTCAATACCACTACGTGGATACTCACAGCTAGCCATGCGTAACGAGCAGGTTTGCCGATCGAGCGGATAGAGCTTCAAATTCATCGGACACGATAGTGTGAGTGATATTCTGAAACGAGTGAATGTTCCCGTCAGAGTCTCGCGTCACGCATATCGTATCTAATCTCTCTCTCTCTCTCTCTCTGTTTCTTTGTCGTTGATTTTTTGATTTTTGTCGTTGATTTTTTCGTTTTTTTTTTTTTTTTTTTTTTTGGAAAAAATGCTGTTTTGCATTTTCTTTTTGGTTTTTTTTTCGTCTTTTTGCTACGATGGCGAGGGAGAGGAAGGCGTTCTAAGATGGTAAACTTACCGTATGCTGTACAGTACCGAGCCGTTTGGAAATATTCGTATGTATACGTTCGGCATGATAATGTTGTGAAAATGTCCTTCCTTTTCGTTTGAAAAGAAAAGATCGGGCATCCATACTCGATTGGATTCCGTAAGCGTTAAATACTTGAGACGTCCTGCAAAACAGAGACAGACATTTTGTTTTGCGCTTGTGCGAATGGATTTTTTGATTTTACGACATTTTTCAAGTTTTTTGTGTTTTTTTTTGGTTTCATTCTTCTTTTTTTTTGTTTTCAAACGAACATCGAACCCGGACCGATGATTCCCAAGGACGTTTTTTCTTTTTCGTTCTTTTTTTTTTTGGTTTTTTTTTTTTTGCGTTTTTCTATGCATTTTCTTCTACGTACCTTCGTAATCGTCAAATTTCAGCCTTTCATCCAACCATTGTTCCCGAAACGTCAGCTGTACCGAATATTCCTGTCGGCAGACGATCATTATTCAGGTGTGAGGAATTCTCGATGTTTGACGTTGTTGAGAAAAACAAAGAAAAACAACAAAAAAAACAACGAAAAACAAACCCAAAATAGAAATGACTCGCGAAAGTTGTCGATTCGCCGGATCAAATCGATAATTAATGTTTTATTCGCGGTTTTGCAAAATGAAAAGGACGAAATTAAAAAGAAAAATCTATATAAAAAACCAAAATCGAGAACCGAAAGCTCCTTTGGCAAAAAATCCTCGTGCATTTTTTCTCGTTAAATTGTCTATCGGTTTTCCTAATCGGGCCTGCGCGTTCTACATCGTCGAGGAATTCTCGATATGTAACGATGTTGAAAAAACAAAAACAAAAAACAAAAAAAAAACAACGAAAAACAAACCCAAAATACAAACGGCTCGCGACAGGCACCGATTCGCCGGATCACATCGACGATTAATGTTTTATTCGCGGTTTTGCAAAAAGAAAAGGACGAAATAAAAAAGAAAAATCTATATAAAAACCCAAAATCGAGAACCGAAAGCTCCTTTGGCAAAAAATCCTCGTGCATTTTTTCTCGTTAAATTGTCTATCGGTTTTCCTAATCGGGCCTGCGCGTTCTACATCGTCGAGGAATTCTCGATATGTAACGATGTTGAAAAAACAAAAAAAAAAACAACGAAAAACAAACCCAAAATACAAACGGCTCGCGAAAGGCACCGATTCGCCGGATCACATCGACGATTAATGTTTTATTCGCGGTTTGGCAAAAAGAAAAGGACGAAATAAAAAAGAAAAATCTATATAAAAAACCAAAATCGAGAACCGAAAGCTCCTTTGGCAAAAAATCCTCGTGCATTTTTTTTCGTTAAATTGTCTATCGGTTTTCCTAATCGGGCGTGCGCGTTCTAGAGCGTCGAGCTTTATTCCGAAAGGTCAAATCTCGGCGATTTCGAGCCATTGATCCGATTACTTACCCGATCGTAACGATAAATTTTATCGATTTTTCTTTTTCATCGTTTTTTGTTTTTGCTTTTTTTTTTTTTTTTGATGTACCACGATTTTCAAAGATTTTTTTTCTCGTACGACTCGTCCTCTCATGCATTTCATATATATACATATTTACTTAACTTTTTATCTTGGCATAAAAGTAACGATTCGACTCGTTGGAAAATTCCTTGATAAAATAAAAAAATAAAAAATTAATAAAACTAAAATCGACCCTTCCGAAGAAATTTGTAACGATACCCGGTAATTGGGCAAACATGATTAATAGCGACGCGAGAGCGAAATAGTGAATACGATAAAACAAAAACAAAACTAAACAAAAACAAAAATACAAACAAAAGAAATTCAACGCTAATCTAATTCTCGTGTTTATTCTCCAGTGTTTTTGTTATCTCTTCCTTGTTCTTTTTTTTTTTTTTTTTAGATTTCATCGTAAAGAGAGTGTTTTTGTTCGACGTAATTTTTCTCGTACTTCGCGTGACGCGCTGAAATTAATTGACGATGATCGACGACGTTTCGACCTCGCGTGGCTGGAAAGCTCCAGGATTTTGCGTTATCGATAACAAAGTCGCCGAATGACGAGGAATAATGACGTTTTTTCTTTTTGTTTTCTCTCTCCTCAAACTCATCGTAATCATTTTTCGTCATTCGTTCGACTCCATTGCCAACGAGCGACGGACCAACGGGCCAGTCGTACGTCGAACGCGACGCTAGATTTATTTATTTACGAATAAATATTAATAACATTCTTGAAGAAAATAAATGAATTAATTAATGAAATAAGGTAAAAGCTTTTTAGCGCTATAGCGAAGCATGTTTAAAGCATATTTAGGGGTAGTTTTTGGGGGTTTGTTGGGGAGGGTGTCATGATAGAGAAAATGGTTGATTGATTTTTTTTCTTTATTTTATATTTTTCATGCAAGATCATAACACATTCAAGATCTAAGGCGTTGGTTACTCTTAATGTAACGTTGAACTTCTACTTTTCTATATGTCGAACATTGCGTTTCGCATGCATTTTAGCTCACAGTTTTTGATCGCTGCTCGTCACTGGCAGGTCGGGTTGGCTTCTTCGTTTCTACTTGAGCGTAAAAATCGAAAAAAGATATTGTCTTTTCTTTTCAGCGTTATTTTTCTTTTTACTCTACGACTCGTTTCAACGTTATCCGTCCAATGTCGTAAGAACGTTTACAAAAAAAACTAAAAATATTTTGATAAAAGAACATTTCTTTTTTTTTTTTTTTTTTTTTGGTAAAAAGAAAAGATTTTCTTTTTTTTTTTCGTGTTCCACGTTACACGTGGACGGACGACGCGTCGAAGAGGTGTAAGAAAATAATAACGAGACGTATTTTCCACTGTAAATCAAAGACAGGGTGCAATTTTTTGAGATATACATACGTATGCATATTTAAAAAAAATGAAACGTCTTCAAAGTGTGGCTTGAAAAAGAGAATTGTGTGAAGCACGTTTAAGTTTTAGGGCGATAAGTAAATGTGTCGTTGAGTGCTATCGCAGATATCGAAATTTTTCTCGAGAAATATCCCACCCAAATATCATTTGTAAACGTTCAATAATAATCGTTGTTTCGTATTTTTGTTCCATAAAAAAAAAACATAAAATCGACAAAACGATCGTTCGAATAATTCGATCGATCGATCCCTGTACGATCCTTAGTTCATAGTTATAATCGCAGTTTTTAATTCATATTTTTTAAATTCTAATAATTGTTAAAAAAAAAAAAAAAAAAATTAGAAAAAAAGGACAAATTTTCCGCAGTTCGTAAAAGCAACGACGTAAAGTACACGCGATGGCTTATCGATTAATCATCGAGAAGATGGAAAAAGGGTCTCGGTTACGACGAGAAGTTGCAGAATTTTTTATATTCTCCACGTAAAATTTTATTTTTATGATTTTTTGTATTTTTTTTTTTACGATCCTCTCGACCAACTCGTGGACCTCGGCAATGAAACGATATTGTCGATATAATACGAGTGTATACGAGAAATCCATGGCATCGTCGCTACTACGAGACAACGAAATATTTTGAAAAAATGGATTTTTTTTAAATTTCTCTCTTCCTTTCATCGTTCGCCTTTTTGGCCTCGAAGCACTGGACAAAGGGTGTAATTTTCAAACGTTTGATCGAATTTTGTACGTAAGCTTTCGTATGATATCGACCTCGTTTTACACCGAGGTGAGACGAGAGAGAGCCAATTATCGATCGAGGGCAACGAGAGTGGCGTAATTGCAAAACCACCCTTAAACGGTCGAGGGAAATACAACAACGATGGCGAAGCTCCTTTCGTGCAGGTCGAAACTACATCACGTGCGTCCCTTTTTTTATTTTCAACTCCGATGTAACAACACGATATCGCATATACCCGCGTCTCGATTGTCCTAGTTTTACAATTTTTATCGTTCGTCTCTTTCTCATTACCGACATTTACCTGGAATATGCAAAACATAAAAGAGAAAAAAAATATGTGTCATCGAATCTCTCGATCTCAACAGCTCGATGATAAGCGTGCGATAAAGACTCGTCGTCCTTTCATGAGAATCGATAAGAGTGAACGTAATCGATGTCTAATAATGCGCGAAGCGTTTTAATTCGATTCGAAGGAAACGCGATTCTCGTCACTTGGAAATTCGTCGTGAATTTTTTATAGGCTTGCCTCGATCCCTGAGAGCCCTTCTAATAATAATTTATCGAAAGAGATTTAAAATACGACGTGGAAGGTTGAGGGTGAATGATAAATTTGAAGAAAAAAAAGTTACAGCAATCCTGTGTAACGACAATTTATTTTAGAATTGTTTGTATTTTTTGAGGGTTGGAAAAATGATAACTTACGTACTTTGTTTTTGTTTTCTTTTTTTTTTTTTGCAAATTTTTGTAGGGTGGTGTTTTGTCAAAAAATTATTGACGGAACGGAGTTGATGAAAAAAATTCGAGAAAAAACACGATTAAACAAAATTAGGAAAATGAAAAATTTCGAAGAACGAGTTTCGCGAGATTTTCGATTGGGGATGGAACGCCCCATACGTATTAACAATAAATCGATATATATGCTCTTAGTTCTATACAAAAATGTTGATATTATTCTGTTTGTGTATATAATTGTTAAATTCGAAGGAAAAATTGTCAATTGTACAATTTACTGGAACAAGAACGTCTCGTCAATTTTAAGAATGCAAACTAGAATATCACTTGGCCTGAGATCGTTGTTTTTTACAAAATAACGTAAAAGTGAAAATTGGCATTTTTTTTTCAAAATAACGAATAAAAATAAATATAATGTAAATTCAATCTTATTAAACGTTTACTCGAGTATCGTTTGGTAATTCAAAATTTTATTTGCTGTCGAAAGTTCGATAGTTATAAAAAAAATAAAAGCAAAAATAAAAAATGGGAAAAATATTTATAAATATTAATAATAATAATAATAATAATAATTAATAGTTCTAATATATAAAATATTACATATGTAATATTTTATTATCAATATTATAATATCTAATAATATATTTTATATATTATTAAATAAAAAATAGGACAATTCATAAAATAGATAATTCTTTTTCATCCCTAGGGAACTAGTGGTTATCTTTGAACTTTCGTAAACAAAGTTTGCCAAACAATCAGAAAATCATGTCTTAAGTGGGTAAAATATTGTACACTTGATCACTTTTTAGGCCACGTTTGTGTTTGCACTCTTCAGGGAAACATTTTATCCTACAACGCGTTACACACGATATATATATATATATACACCCTATACAATATAGTTAGTGGTATCGTGTAGAGAGAAATGTGATATCTTCCAACATTGAACTAAAGTGTATTGAACGAACAGAAGAATTCTCGTTTATCACGTTATCACGTATTAGACTAATATTTTTCTTTTCTATTTTCTTTACGTGTGTGTGTGTGTGTGTATGTGTGTGTGTGTGTATGTGTGTGTGTGTATTTTTATCGTTCATCTCAAACGATCAAGAGCACTTTCCCAGGCTTTTTGTCGACGACAAAATGGACAAACACTTTTTGTGTATTTACTCCCCCCACCACTTCTTATTTCATATCGAAAAAATTGGAGCATCGCTGGTAGAAGTATCGCATTAAATTTTTCATTCAAGCAAAAAGAAATAGCGCATTCCGGAGATATACACGTTTCATATTGAATTTCAAGTACAAGCTCGGATCTTATCGTTTTTTTTTTTTTTTTTTTTTTTTTTATAGTGAACGAGGCGTGTTCAAGTGCGTGATGGAGTGCAACCGTGGTAATCACTGGTGGCTTTCGTGTTAGTTGGCCATATAGCAGTGATAAAGAAAACAATTAACGTGGATATATTAGATATGTTTATGCATGGGGCAAATTTCGTAAAGACAATAACAGTTTTTGCAAAACTTCTCGTTTATTTCCTATCGTTCTTCGGCTCAAAGTTTCGCACGAAAGTACTTTCTTTTTTGGCAAATTTTTCAAAACTTTTTAATTCGTTGATTTTCGACGAAAACTTTGTTTTCCATAATTTTTTGGTTTTATGCAAATCTCAAAATTGCAGCTCGACACTCGGGTTTTTGGACGATCGCTTTTTCTTCCAGCTTTTTTCGAGACAAAATATGTAACGACGATGTCAGAATTACAGTCTGTACAGCTGCAACAGATTACAAAAATCAGGATTTTTCAAAAATTTATGAAAATTTGTGTTTTTCGTTTAACGAACAACGAAAAAAAAAAATCACATTTTTACGTTGTTTATAGAAACTACTCGCTACGTAACTAAGATTCTCAGGAGCATCGTCTTTTCTTCTCAAATAGAGCGGGAAAGAAAATAAATTATAGTTCGTCAAAAATCCGCTATAGCGCTCGCCAAGGATAAACAACAATTTAACTCGTCGAACCAATGGACGTAAATTTTCAAAAAATTACCAAAAATACTTTCGAACTTTCAATGAGTCGGAAATGTGTTGAAAATATTCGAAAAAAAAACCGCTCCCATTTAGTGCAAATGTCCCATACATGTAAAATTAGATATATATATATATATATAACTATGACACAGTTTTCCGTGCTTAATTTCCTTGTCTGTGCGGTTTTTTTATAGTCATTATCGAGGAATCGTTGTATTCGATCTCGTTGGCAAGCGTACACTGATGATTCGACGAAGTAAGCAAAAATTTTCCCCCCTCCCCCTGTCTTTATCACCGATGTATGTACGACAGTTGATTGTTATACATGCGCGTTGTGCGTAGAATTTCAAGCTATAGTCTTATTTTTATTTTTCAATCACAAAGTGCTTTGTTACGTAACAATTAGAAAAGTGGGAAATCGGCACCGATTTTCGATGAAGGATTATTATTATTATTTTTTTGTTTCCATTTTTTAGTACAGCTCTTGATAACACCGACGTAGGCGAGGCGTGGTAAAAAAAGGGAGAGAAATATATCGTTGTCTTATTTTTTTTTTGTTAATTTTCATATTATTCCTTCGTTTAGCACAAAAAAAAAATGCGGTGATCTCTGAGACATGAACGAAAAGTACAGAGTCGTGTTATGAGAGAAAATGAACAAGAAAGGCTTGGGGTTCAGAGGGGGGGGGGGGGGGCGAAAAAAGTGGCATTGGGTAACGTGTGAACGTGGAAAGATTCTTTTCTTCTTTTTTTCTTTAATATCGAAATGATGAAAAAATCGCGAATGAAAATTTATTTTAATCGTGTTATTCCCGAAAGCTCGTTCTAATTAGTTTGCTGTTTCATAATAACAACTATCTGACGCCGATAAATATACAAATTGTCGTCTGGGTAACGTACGTTTGATTCTTTTTGTCGTATCAAAAAATCGAATTTCTAGACGCCAATAATAGAAGAAGAAATATTTATATATACATATATATATATACTAAATTTATATATACATATATAAATATATATATATATATATACATATATATACCAAGATCGCAACGAAAATTTACACGAATTTTGACAAGACACACGAGATTTATATACAGCCAATCAATCGACAATCAATATAGTTATATACACATATATAAATATATACATACATATTACACATATATATATATTTAATATATGCTTGGTTTTAGATATACATGACAACGTAACGACATCAAAAAGTCAACGTTCGACTGGTAGCACACATCCACTGGGTTGCGCGGCGTACAAGTATAGTATACGAGTACAGTACAAAAAAATGCAATTTTTTTATTACGTATATTTATATAAATATATATGTATATTGGATTATGCTTTTTATATAGATTTATATAGATATAGATATATGTGTTATCATACACACGTGACTTTATATAGATATACATGTGTGGATAATATAGAGACTGCGTTGCTCTCTTTTTTTTTTTTTTTTTTGTGAATTTCTTTTTTTATTTTTATTTTGTTGCACTCACCATTTTATAATCATCTATTTTGCTGATTGAGCGGAGATAGATGTTGACACGCACGATTGTCGGGCCATCTAATCACCGGTGCCGGAACAGAACAAAACAATCGGATTATTAAATCATTATGAAGGAAATCCGGGATGTGGACTTTTTTCGAGATTTTTTTCTTTGTTTTTAGACCTTTTTGCGGGACGTATAAGCGAATTTGTGATAGACGGGAAATAGAGAAGGGATTTTTGAAGGTGGGAAGAATATTATGGTGGTCGAACATAATTTGGTTGGGGGAGAGAGATGAAAGGAAAATGGATTTGCTTGAAAATCTTGATTTTTTACGTTTTTGGCGTTTTTTTTTGTGATTTTCCGGCCTTTTTACGTATTTTTTTTGGGTGATGTGGATTTTACGAGGACAATTTTACGATCGAGGGGATTGTTTTTTATACGTCGTAAAGGGATGATGATCATTTTGGTTTTTTAAGAATTGGGATGTAAAAAGAATTTTTGATTAATGGGTTGAAAGACAGGGATTTGAAAATCGGAAGAAAATTAGGAAAAATCGCATGATATTGTTATTTTGATACACGGATCCGATTAATGAAGAATATACCTGCTTGGAAATCTCACGATTTCCAATTTCGAATTTTTAAGTTTTTACGTGAAAAGCGTTTTTTTTTTTGGTTTTCCCTCCCTTTTTTTCGTCCTTTTCTGTGGATTATGCGAGGAAAAACTTACGATCGAGGGAATTAATTTTCTCTTCCGGAACGTGTAGGCAAAAGAATTTTTTGAGACGGGGAAAAACAGACGGGTATTTTTGAAAATCGACAATAAATAATAAAAAATTAAGTGATACTGTAATTTTGGCACAGGGGTGACATGGTTGGAGGATGGACTTGCTCATAAATCTCACGATTTCGAATTTGTCCACGTTTCCGTGAAAATAGGGTGTTTTTTTGGTTTTTCATCACTTTTTTCGTCCTTTTCGAGCGCCTTTGGATTTTCACGGGGAAAATCTTGCGGACGAAGGTGTTGTTTGTTTGGAACTCCACGAGGCGATATCTTACAAAGACCGTGGTGAAAAGTTGGTGGATGAATCCTTTATTATTATTATTTTCACTTTATTTTTCGTTCGCGTTAGCGCGCTTTAGGTGACGTCATTCGGCGATTATAGTTCGTATCTTCGGGGTCGTTTTTGTTACTGTTGGATTGAACAAAATTGAGGTACTTTCATACTTTGTCAATTAGTTCACATCGGGTTATGATGTCATGCCGTACGGTCGGAAATCTTACTATTCTATTGAAGCAATCCGAGTCGACGTGGCGAGGGCGCTTGATTGAGTCAAATTGTCGCATAAGTGGGCAACGGTATTGCAATATCGAATAAGTACTGTAATTTTCGCCATCTTCAATTGTCGAATGACGACGAAGGTGCCCGACACGGTTTTCCAATTTCTTTCGAACGTCTCTCGATATACTAAAAAGTGTACATTAATTTTTCATTTTCTCGAAAAAAAATGTGTTTTTTATTGAAAAGGTTTTTATCCATTGGGCCCTAAATTTTCCTAATCGTGTTAATTGCCCTTCGGACTTACATAGAAATGGTTTTTTAGCTGCTGAGCCTGCAGTAATATTTTGAAAATTTCGAAAATTTCATGTGGCGCATAAAATTGGCAAAATTTTACTGTTTTGGGTAAAAATTTACAATCGTGAAGTTTTTTTCTTTTGGAAAACATATTTTCTCGTTTAAAAGACTTTCAGATGTCGAATTGAAATATTATTGATCGCGTATAAATTCAACAGAATAACAAGAAAATTTTCCAAAAAAACGATTTTTCATCAAAAATCTATGATTTTACGTTAAGATAAATATTTTTTCTCAAACTTCTTAAAATGATCGACTTGTTTGATGAAGTTTTGAAATTACAGCGACCTATATCTTGACAAAACACAAAAAAATTCCAAAAATTTACATTTTTCTAAAATTTTCAATTTCCTTTCGCACGAAAAAGCTTCTCTCCCATGAAAAAACTTATCACGTAAGTAAAACCCCTACATGAACTTCAAAAAAGAAAGAATTTCAAAATAGTAATGCAAAATTTGGCTAAAATCAATTTTCCAAATTTAGTCTCAAGAATTTTAAAAATTTCTTACCGTCAAAATTTCCGAACATATTTTTCGTCGAAACCAATTTGTTCGTCAACCTCCTTGACTATCCTTACTCTCAATAAAACAATAAATCAATTCTAATTATAAAAAAAATTGTCAAAAATTGCCTCATTGTCGTAGTCAAAAGTCTATAAAACTTTTTTGAAAAAATTAAATAAAAATTCAGAACGTATCTGCTCTGTATACTTGAACAAATTCCGAAGTTACAAGTAAATCTGAGAACATGATGCCAGTACTTCATTGCCAATGCGGAGAATTTCTCATATATATATATATGTACATATATATATACATGGTACAACATATCTAGTATACGGATGACTAGTTACCGAGTTGAAACAACTAGTAGGAGGATATATGAGCAAGGATATGCTCGTTCATACGTATAATATAACGATCCTTCGCTAGTCTCCGCCTCGTCACCCTTTCGTTGATGGTACCATATTATACATTGGCGAGAGCTCCTGCTTGCTCTGCCAAGCGCATAACGGTAACAGTTCTCGCATCAAATGGTAATTTGTACCCCCGGAAAATACTATTTTCATCAGAACTTACCAAACCCAAGCACGCCGAGGATATAATTTGCATACGTATCTACGAATCATAACTGTTGTATCAGCTCGTGTACATATATATATACATATATATATATATGTATATATGTATATATAATGTATTGTTTGGTTCGTAATTATGGGAATACGTTTATTCATTGGAAATAATCCATTTTGCATCTCTCCCACTCCTCGTTAGAATACTGGTGAGCGTCGACGTCAGAACTTCGTCACGACTCGCTAAGTCGAGCAATGCAGTCTTAGATGCATTTTTGGGTTTCATTCAAAATTAATAAATATTTAATTAACAATGTTTCTTTTTTGTTTTGTTTGTTTTTTTTTGTTTTTGTTAACGAAGGGGTAACTTTTTCTTTCTTTTTTCATACGTGCCTATATAAATATCGTTCTCGTGTCTCATGAACAATATGTACAAGTAATGTTTCGTCACAAACGCTTCAGGTGGTTTGGATAATCGATAACTGAATGAAAAAAGAAAAATCTCGTGCGGTATAACGGAAGAATTCTTCATCCCAAAAGTATTTACAGCACGAAGCCCACCCCTGCGAGAATTTTTCGATAATGTTGATAAACTCTTTTTTTTTTCCGTTTTTTTTTTTTAATGCGGTTCTCGAGAGAACTCTTGGTAAAGGGGAACGACGATATATTTGAAAATAAATGTCGATTACCGAGAAAAAATCGATTTTAAAGTGCCTTTTTTCTTGCTTCGAAATGTCACACTGTGAAATTTTTAAATTGTATTCACTCGT
This sequence comes from Netelia fuscicornis, assembly GCA_946811545.1. NCBI lineage: Eukaryota > Metazoa > Arthropoda > Insecta > Hymenoptera > Ichneumonidae > Netelia > Netelia fuscicornis. The sequence goes on from OX328014.1 coordinate 8,759,448, forward strand.
CACAAATCAGAAATCACTCAAAAATTCGTGTTAAATTGGCGTTTAGAAAGAAACAAAAATTCACTCGACATCATATATATTTGCAGGATACACGCATGGAAATAAAAAACCGTTTTGTGCTAATAATTAAATTTTTTTTTCAAATAAAAATTTGTATAAAAAAGATTTGCACGTCACATCTAGATCGTTTGATAAATTTTTCAATAAAATTGATCGAATCGTATTTAATATCTTTTGTCTACAAACTTATATCGATTATAAATCAAAATAAATGTAAGTTTGTTTAAAATTATTTCAAAAAATATGACGTAAACATTATTTTGCAAAAATTTACATATTTTAACACACAATTTTATTTTCTTCTGCGATGATCTGCTCAAATATATGTGTATGCATGGTAAATGTAGTAGGGTGTGTTCGCGTGTTATTTTTTTTTTGTTATCGTGCGCTTACTCGTCTATTCGCAGTGCATGGGAATCCTGCGACCATCGAACACGTGAATCAGAGAACGGGATTCCTACTGAATATCTACCACACATCAGCAGATCAGCGATACTATTAATATCGAGCCATAATTTTACGTGCAGCACGATGTCGTTATTATTCGCGAAAATATATGAAAAATAAATTTTTCTTTTTTTATCGATTCAATCAATTATCGATTAATAATTCTCCAATTAATATTTCTTTATCGATCAAGGTAAACAAAAAATGGACATAATGCTGCTCGTAAATTCAAATTGAAGACACTAAAAAACGTGTATATATATATATATATATATATATACATATATATATATATATATATATATATACATATATATATATATATATATATGGATATATCTTAAAGAAAATTGTATTTATGGTACTTATGGTTTTAAAAAAAGGTATTTGAAATATCTACCACGAAAGAAAGTTTGGAAAGGTATAAATATTATGTTTGTATGGAAGGTGTGTGTAAAGTAGCTTCGTATATTAGGGAGCTATGATCAATAAAAAAAAATATATATATATATATGTATATATATTCATACACACACATATATATATATATATATATATATATATATGCATATGTGTATATATGTATATATGTGTAAAAAAGAGACAAACACCCAGCATATGCATGTGCGTGTGTCCGTGATTTTTGTTCTGTATTGATTTCTTTTTTTTAATTTCTTATTTTTTGGGACGTGATTTATTATTTCAAACTTACCATAGTAACGTCATCTATTTTTGAGATACTTCGAACAAATATGTTGACGTGGACATATGCGGGTCCATCTAACATGGCAAACAGAACACATATATTGATCAGTCTTGGCGGAATATTACAATAACTTTTTGTTGTTGTTGTTTTTTGTTTTATTTGTTTTTTGTTTTTTTCTTTTTTTCAAATTCTGGAATGCTAGTGGATACTTCTCGATGTGAAATAAACTCTCTTCGTTTCGTTTGATGCGACAAATAGATGACGAGATTTTGGAAAAAGCAATTTTTTTGTTTTTTTTTTTTTCGAGGCTCGAAATATTATTGTATTTGTAACGAAAAAAGGAAAAACAGATTTTGAGTATAATAGCGGACTAAGAGACGAAATAAATAAAGCCTTCTTATCGACGATTATCGTTTCGCTAATTTGATAATTCGCAGGACACCTTTTTCTGATAAACAATCGACCTCACAGATTTGTTTATTTTCAAAAATGCAAGTTTTATTGTTAAAAAAAAATCGGGAGATTGTTTAATTCTCCCAATCAACCCTCCTCACTCTACACGAATTTTCTCAATCCTGACACTTCTTCTTATTTAATTAAAAACAAAGTAATTAAAAAACAAATTAAAAATTTTCGCGATTTGTTTTTTTTCTCGAATCTTCTCATCGATTCATCGTGCCTGACACTTTTGCTGTTCGCAAACAAAAATCAGGGTTGTTTATCGTCGTACGTGGGTACGACACCCTCGCGAACCAAGGGCGTATTGTATTTTTCATTATTCTCACCCGACAAACGTGACGGAGAATCCTCGTTCCAACGGCTCGACGCGAGAAAGTAAAAAGAAAAAAAAGGAAGAAAAAAGAGGAAAGACGTGCCTGTAAAAGAGGCGTCCTCCATAAATCTTGATAAAGTCTACCGGAAAAGAATCGAAGGTGTGAGAAAGCTGTTCCTGAGATCTCGACGCGCAATCTTTAACACCTTTTTCCCCCCAGTTTCTCCGACGCGATGGTTGTTTATTCCCCTCCTTCGTTTACGAGGTCACGATTTCTGGACCTCGACGGTTGATTGCCGTCACCAAAGAGTACTAAACGTCTCGTGAGTTTGCTCAGTTCTATATATATATATATATATACATTTTAGAGACATCCTATCACGAGAGTTTCAAGCAGGAAGTCCTTAAAGCTGAAAAGAACGTCAATCATCTTTGACTTGTTTAACGAGAAATAAACATTTCCAATAATTTTTATGCCTCGAGTAAGAATATTAAAATTCTTTCAGAATCAATTCTTTATCGTATTTGATAAAATTGTTCCAGTCCTGGGGAGAATAATGAGTAGGTGCTGTTTAAAAAGAAAATTCCAAATTTGAATTTGTCAATTTTGGATTGGAATTTTGAACGATGAATTTGGACAAAAGTTTGAGGGTGTGGATATGACGAAGTTGTTTAGAAATTAAACGATTAATCGATTCATTGATCGATTTATTGAAAAATTAATCGATTTGTTACATCGAATATATTTGAAACGTTGCCTTCGTGTAGTTGTAAACAAAAGATTATTAACGAATTTGTGATCAACAAGTGGCTAACATTTTTTTCAATCGACAAATGTTTATCTCCATTTTTCTAAATAGATTTCAACTTTTCGATTTCACAAGACAGGGTAAAGTATCGGAAAATTTGAGAAATCCAGAGAAATAAGAGAATACATTTAACGAGTAAAATAAATATTATTATTTCACTGCAAATTTATTAATAAATTTTTGCTATGATAGTTATAAAAAAAATTGAATTATTAATCTTCTAGTTGAATGACAAGTTTTCGTCAACCTTATTTTTATTCTCGAAGCTCATAGGTTTGTAAATAGGTTTGTTCAGGTTCGACGAGAAACGAGAACTGTAAACAATTTTCATGTCTCGTATAAAATGGGACGAGGTGTAAATTTGACTGTAAAATTTCCAAGTTACGTATAATTTTCAATAAAGGTGTTTAAAGTCTCTTAAAATTAAGGGTCGTGGTGGATTCGAGTCGAAGCTGAAGGGCAGTAAACAAAAACAAGTTTGAATTGGTTCGTAGTTGACTGCGAAGAGCCCGATAGTCGTAGAATTCTAGGCTGTAACGTTTCGTGCGAGATATTAACGTCCCCATCGTGAATTGAGAGAATACGAGAATTACATTGTGGCCATTATCCTCGTTATACACCAGGTAGGAGCTGAGTTCGCTATTAGCGAACCCAGAGTGATAACGTTATATTGTTCGATCGTCAATGCTGACCGTTCCAGGTGTGATACGGGGATGAATATGATTGGCTGAAAGCGAGTATGAGGCAAGTGTCCCATTTCTCGACAATGACCCAATTCACGACCGCAGTCGAAGTTGCAATAAGTTACAATCCTTCCAAGTAATCAATTTATAAATCGAAAACATTATTTTCTCCTCGAACGAGTGAGGAAAATTGTAGATTAAGGCAAGTAAATTTAACTCATTCATTTTTTTTGGTCTTTGGTAAACAGCAAATTCAAATGGGACGCTTTTTTAAATTCTGCAAAAAGAATATCGTGCTTTTTTTCGAAATTTGAACAATTGTTTGAAAATAATTGAATCAAATTTTGAAAAAAATGAGCGAACGAAAATTTTGCATCGATTTTAAGTTGGGTGATTAGGGATTTTTAATTTATTGCAAGTTTTACCAATTCACGACAGCAGGCGAAGTTGCAATAAGTTGCAATCCTTCCAAGTAATCAATTTATAAATCGAAAATATTATTTTCTCCTCGGACGAGAGAGGAAAATTGTAGATTAAGGCAATTAAATTTAACTCATTTGTTTTTTTTTGGTCTTTGTTGAACAGCAAATTCGAATGGGACGCTTTTTTAAATTCTGCAAAAAGAATATCGTGCTTTTTTTCGAAATTTGAACAATTGTTTGAAAATAATTGAATCAAATTTTGAAAAAAATGAGCGAACGAAAATTTTGCATCGATTTTAAATTGGGTGACTTAGAATTCTTAATTTATCGGAAGTTTCGCTCTCTTTCGACGCATTCATTGGTTCAAAATAATTTCTATTGATTTCATTAAAACAATTTTCGTAAAACAATCTTTTTACGATCAAAATCACAGAATGAATTGTAGATTTTTCTATATCGACTAAAAAAACGTCGTGTTACGTCAACTCATCCCTCTAATTATATGTACACGCCTCTCATTCCATTTAATAAACAAAAAAAAATTCCTTCGATCAACGCCTTCGCGTATAATTCGATTAATTAAATGTCCTGAAATTAGTCGTGTGATTGTCGTCGATAGATCTCCTGTTTTTCTTTTCTTTTTTTTCGTTTAAAAGACATTTTAACATAACGTATTCTCGATGTTTCATTAATTGTAATCGTTGACTGACTTACCTGGGCAAGTCGAGTGAACGGTAGAAGAGTATGAGCGACAAGCGCGTACACCGACGCTGAGACAACTTGGACTTTCGTAACATTTTATTTCACGTCACGTGTATCAAAAAACGATTATAATAACATTGTACGTTGTGTAAGAACGAGATCGTTTCGGATCTGATGCAAAATTCATAAAGACATGTGACGATGCACTGGCAAAAAAAAACGTACCGATTCGTGTTCATGTTTGTGTGTGTGTGTGCGTGTAATTTTTCTGAACGAACGTGCAAACGAATTTCCGCTCAAACAACGAAACTTGCCTGCTCGCATATATATATATATATATATATATAGTTGTTTTTTTATGTAAAAAAATGACACCATAAATAAAAACGGATAATTTTCCAATACTCTTTCCTGCCAAAGGATTCAACTCAGCTGTTGTACGATGCTTCCCATGCTTTTTGTTTTTTTATTTTCTCTTTGCCCTATAATTTTGATGAGAATACCGACGATGACAGTGAGAGAAAGAGAGAGATAGATCGATAGATGGATAGATAGAAAGAGAGAGAGAGAGAGAGAGAGGAGAGAGAGAGAGAGAGAGAGAGAGAGAGAGAGAGAGAGAGAGAGAGAGAGAGAGAGAGAGAGAGAGAGAGAGAGAGAGAGAGAGAGAGAGAGAGAGAGAGAGAGAGAGAGAGAGAGAGAGAGAGAGAGAGAGACAGGGAGACAGAGAGAGAGAGAGGGAGAGAGAGAGATAGAGAGAGAGACAGGGAGACAGAGAGAGAGAGAGAGAGAGAGAGAGAGAGAGAGAGAGAGAGAGAGAGAGAGAGAGTGAGAGAGAGGTGGGGGGGAGCGTCATTTTCTTCTCTGTTTTTATAAAGAGACCCCTGACACCCATTTCAGAAATTTCGCCAAGCACGAAATTGCCAAAAGTGATATCGAGCCTCCAGACAGTCTTCTATCTTCTCGAAGACACCTGAGTGTATTAACGCACACCCTGGTGCGAAATTTCGCGTTCCAACCGCAAGATCCAATTTTTATGTTTATACAAAATAAAATTTCAAAATTCCTGATGCGCCAATTTTTACGACGACATTTCATAATAACTTTCGTCAGCTGAATCCTTTTGTGAAAGATCATGTATTGAACGATGCAAACCACAGAGAAATGAAAAAATATACTCTTTCGTAACGTGAATTATTATATAATATATATATATATATATATGTACATATGTATATATATATATGTATCACATATATATATTTATATATTCACGTTCAAGCACCATCAAAAAATACATCATATATAATATTACAGTATAGCATAACGTAATCTGTCGAAGTACACATCGCACGATCTTCGAAATTCCAGAGACCTCTATACGTGATTAAGGGATGTACTATATTGGCAATTTGCATATTAATGTACATCGAATATCAGTGGGAGTGAAAAGCTAGAATGCCACATGCCTCCGTCTATACTAAAATGCTACAAGGTTATTTAATTTAATTTATATATATATATATATATATGTATGTATATATATACACATATATATAGTTTAGGGGGGGGGGGGGGTGATTGATGAGACACGAATAAGGCGGTCGAGATAGTTTGCGGTCGTGTGTGTGGAAATTGGGGATTGTGATTATATAAATGCTCGAACGAAGAGGAAATGCTAGCTTGTGACTTCTGGACAGATCGGCATTTGGCTGCTCACACATACGGCCATTAAAAAAAGGGCTAACCTACTTGCGTCTAAATTTGCATAAGAGCCACAGAGATTATTTGTATAGTATATACATATATTATATTACGTATATATATGTATATATGTATACATATGATATATATATCATATGATATGTATAACAACGTAATAATGTGTTATATATAACGATACGTTGAGAATAAAGAAAAAAAAACAGATTCGCGCAAGGCCCGTAGCGGCGTTTATTTAAAAACAAGGCCGTTGTCATACTTACCATCTTGATGTCACTAATAGTCGCAATGCTTCGCACAAACAGGTTTACCCGGACAATGGCCGGCCCATCTAAGGGCAAAAATAACAGAGCCCCTTTTTAATGAGTCAACTTCATAGGCAGTACACCTGGGAGAGTTTTCTTTAGCTGTTGTTGTTGTTTTTTTTTGGTTTGTTTTCGTTCGCTAGCGTCGAGACGCGGGACACTTTGCGCGCGTCAACGATTTGGAGGTTAGGTATGTCGAACTTTGGCGCGTTTGAATTACGCGCGCCACGCGACAGCCAATAGGAACGTTGGGAGTGCCACAGTATCGATATTTCTCGATATATACGTCTCGCGCTTCGAGACTCTCGAGTACGGTGTGAAGTGTGTTGCTTATGTTTATTATTTTTCTGATTTCGTATCGTATGTGTCGCTTTAATAATGTTTAACTTCTATGTAACTCTTATGTCGGACAGAGAGTGAGTATGTTCCCGCGATGGAAAGAAGGAAGGAAAAATCTTTGCGAGGCATTAGTCGAGGGTGTTTTTTTTTGTTGTTGGCATCCTCATTTTTATTGGTCACAAATATCGGTTGCGAAAAGGGCCGGTGCTACAAAACGCCTGCATAGACACGTACACACGTGTAACTTCTGTTCAGTAGAGAAAATGGGTCACTGGGGCGACCGGGGGTTCAGTGGCTCGAGTAGTTTCTGAGGGCAAATTTATCATCGTTTCTTCTTCCCTCCTCCCACCCCCTTTCACTCGCCAACTCTTTCGTCAAGCCGCGAGTGAAGAGCCGAATGCGCCAGGGTGGTCTTAGATACCACGAACTAGGATACCGAAAAGGGAGCTTTCGGTACAGAGAAGTTACGAAATCATATCGAGCCAAGAAGAGTCGGCCCGTAAGATTGGAAATATGATTGCGCGAAATATGATTTCTAGCCAAGCTTTTACGAATGTTGATCGAAAAAATCTCATCACTCGCTACGAGAGTACAAAGAATGCAACGAGAATTCACCTTTCTGAAGAAAATCATCGACCGATCGAGGAAATACGAATCGTTTCTGTTCTCATGATTGGTGAAAAAGGGTAAGAAACAGGACGTCTCGCCTCATACGTGCCAGCGACTTTGATCTCTTTGGATTCGTATTTTCCACCAGCCTGGGCAAAGGTAAACGAAACAAAAGGTGGAACAAAGAAAGCTATTCGGTATACACGACCTATACGAGGCAACGGTTCTTTAAGCATAAGTGGATACTTGGAAACTCGTTAAATATACGTGTATAAAATATTCACACACATACACCCGGGTGCATCATCTAATACCGTTGAGTGAGGCTACAGGCAAGTTCCAATCGTGTCACTCGACTAGTTTCGAGCGGGGAAACCGCATCGGCGAGGGTGGGGTTATGGAACGCGTTGCAAGAAGGAAAGTGGAAAGCAGAGAGTTGCACGATGCTGTGTTTAGGAGAGCAGGATGCCTGGTTGCTAGGGTTGAGGGTTACAAGGGGTGGCTGTGGAAGGGTTGAGGGCTGGGCGGATAAAATTTATTCGTCAATGTGAAATCACGAACGTGGCAGAGAGCCTCGTCGTTGATGATGAGCAAGGGAGGAAAACCGGGCACGTATAACACGGTGGTGGTCTCGGTGTTGCGGTCGTTGATAACGATATAATCGCTTACCCAACGAAAGAGCCTCGAGTAGAAGCGGCTTTATTGCATTGATACCGAGATAAGACAAGCCCCAGCACTTTATCAAACGGCAGCCTCCATCCTCTCACGCGAAAAGCGACACCTTGCATAGTGTAGCAACCGCGTTGCCTTTCCTCGTCTCTTTCCAGGCGGGACAACCTTTTCTTTTTTCTTGAAAAGGGTGTTTGATGTTCTTTTTTTCGAGAAAGTCAGAAAAAAGTGAGGGTTGAAAACCTGTCCAAGTTGGTGTAAGAAACCTGAACGACGTCAGGGGGAGGGTGACCAGCGACACCAGAGGTATCGTCGTTGGGAAAAGCGAAGTGCCTCTCTTTTCCTCTTGCTGTAACGCTACCCCTACTCTATGAACTACCCCCTTGGCCTGTTCACATATTTCCCTAGAGAATTCAAACGCCAATTACTTTGGGGCTTTTCTTGTACTGCTGTCGGAGATAAAACTACGTCCCGTTGAGGAGATGGGAGCAGCGTTAGGATAAGATGGGACACGTTTCGTTAGACCACTTTATTTTCCTTCACCGTTTCAGATTTTCCTGTTTGGTGGATGAGGTCCCAGGCTTGTTGGTTATAACCAACTTTTGGATCTCAAGATGATGAGCCAACGTTCATTCTCGTTGATTGGCGACTGAGTCCGATGGGGTGACCCTAGGGAGGGAAATGCGAAAACCTAGCGATTCAATCGATTTCTAAGTTCCTGGAAGGTCATGTGGATACTGGACAAGTGGACTGAAAACATTTTGTGCGCCCAACGTCATTGGGCTATTTTAGGGGCTTCTTGAGGGGATCTAGTGATCGCCGACATATCGCATGCCTCGTTGAGGATCTAGGGGTCATAGGGTAATACCCAAGGTATGTATCAAGTATTGAGGTATCGACGATGTTAATTTAATACGCTGACCTAATTCGAGTTCTATGAACACCGGGATTTGTTGCCTCATTTTCATGATGGAGTTCTCGTTCCCGAATTGCAATTAGTCATACAATGTATTAATACCACTTATTAAATTAAAAGGCTGCTATATATTATATCATTCTGATCCAAATCGAATGTAACATTTCAAACCCAATTATTGTGAAATAAAAAAACACCCCTCTTTTTTTTACTCGAGTTTCAAGAATCCACACTTTGAAAATACAAAAAATGTTTTCCCATTATCATAAATCCATCTTTGACAAAACGAAATAACAAAAAGTAACTTGCTGCTGGGAGCAACGAACGTTTTTTTTTTGTAAATTGACAAGAAAACTGAAATGAAATGGAAAAATGGAATTTAGAATTTTTAGACTCAATATATGAGGACATTTCGATGTTTACCAACTGAGTTGATCGAAGTAAGCAATTCGTGAACCAGCTGGCAATTTGCAAAGGTTGGAAAACCACGAAGGTTGTCACGTCGTTATCGGGTCGAGGCAAAAACATGACACGAGATGGATTGTAAAATATCAGTATGTGGTATACACAACTTTATATATGTAACTGGGATGGTCGAGGGAGGGAGATAGGGTATCTGGTCCTACTGTATACGACCGCCTATACACGTGCCATCGACTCTACGTGGCTTTAGTGGGCGTCAAATGAGATTTTAACGGTCCAGCACACATGGACGTAAAGTCAAGCCTTATGGAGGTCCTATGGTGATTATTAGCACTGTCATCTTGGACGTAGATAAATGTTTAGCACTCGACTCTATTGCTCATTTATCTCCTATATTTCTATTTTCCCGATCTCATTGTGAAACAATCCATGTTAATATTTCGATGATATTCATCTGTTTAATTTTTTACGATTTTCGAATTAATTTTTTGATTAACTTTTTACAAAAATGTTTTCATGATTTCCATGAAAATATTATAAGTTTAATCCGATTATTTTTTGTATCCTGGCGCAATGTCCGGAAGTACTAAGCTAGTAATTAAAAGTAAATTCTGTTTTTTATAGAGAACAGTTTTAGGGTCATCATATTTGTTATTTTAATATTTTTGTGAATATTGAAAATGTATACTGGGTAGACTGCCATGAATGACTCATTTGAAAGTTTCGTCCTCCATGGAAAATATTGATAAACAAAAATATAGAAATTGTATATATATATATTTTTTTTTCTGAGATTTTATACCAGTAATGTTCATCGTGACATCTTAAGGGTTGCTATAGTTTTATTCGTGTTTTATAGAGCGATTACAATTTCAAAATTTCAATACTAATAAATATATATATTTTTTATCATACTAATTTATTATCTTTCATTATTCGAATTTTTAAATATCAATTTAAAAAAAAATGTTCTCAATTAATTTTAATTCTTTCAGGTGTTCAAAATTAGATCGGAGCAATTATTATACAATAAATCCTTTCGCTACTTTATATATTGTCAAAAAGTGTCATTTGGCTCAGTCAGCCCCTAAAAAAGTGAAAAGCAACCCCTAAAAATTCACCCTGTATTTCCTTTGTATATTTTTATTTTTACAATCGATAGTAGCAAGCGACATAGGCTTTTAACAATCCTCAAAAAGTGCAGCAGCATTAGATGCTGCTGGTACTTGGAGTGGTGACCGCTTTGGTTGGGAATGGAGAGAGGTTAGTCTTCCGGAGCTTTGTGCTATCGGTGACAACACCAAACTTTGAAAGACCCGGTTGTATCGGAATAGATTCTTTCTGCATAGTTTCTGTGCCCTCGTACGAATGCGATACACCAGTAGTGTATAAAATGGCTACGAACGCATTACGTCGAGGATTTCTCCAGGAACATGGAAGAGTGAAGTGTAGTGTAAAGGAAAGGGTCGTAAAAACTGGCAAGAGTATATAGTCGACTCTCTATAATACCACTCCTCCTTGGAACACACTTCCTCACGATCCCTTCGGTAACAAAGAATACAGTCTGACACTAGAGAAAGTGCGAGAACATAACCTCAAATTCCTTTTTTACAACTCGCGTTATTCTATACGTATTTTCGTAAAACCATCACCGAGTAATGTATTTCTCAGGTAAAGGTAACTAGATAATATGAAAAATCTTATCGGTAAGTTGGCGACATGATAAAGAAATTTGTCTCGCGTATCTAGAAAGTTTTAGGGTCGTGACGCCTCAAACTTTGTCCACCATCGACGGTGGCGCTCTAGTGCTTTATTTCTCGATGATTTTCATCGTATCACCTCGTAATTTCAATTTAACTTTTCTCTTCGTGTAATCAACAAAAAGTGTAATAATGTTGATTATGTTGGAAAGAAAACGTGCAAGATTCCAATTCATGTTTTTCGTGGGTCCAATGACGCGTTGAAAGGAATAAATTTGAAATTGCCCCGAGCGATACTAGTGATGATGGGAGATGCTAGCAGACGACTTTTTTAGTACCAACGAAGTCCGCTACCGGGCGTGGCGCTTTATAGAGAGTCGTCTACACGTTGGAATAATGCTTAATAAAAATATATACATATGTTTTTATTCGATAACGCACGTACGTAACGTATTTTCGTTATATATGTTTGAAATATAATTGGAAAATATTTAAAAAAATATATATATTTCGCACGTGAATTATTTTCATGTGGGATATTCTCGTGCTTGAACAAGGAATATTGCGAATATTTTTCAAATATAATGACAAACACCAGAATGTCCGGCTTTTTTGTTTGCCGAGGCATTGAACAACGTGCTCTTCTTTTCTTCAACGCTAATTTCGCATCGAGCAACTTGAGATAAAATGTTTTTTTTCACCCTAACTCCGGGCAAAAGTAACAAATCAAGGCTAGGCTACGGCAGAACCGTTCTTTCAGACTCTCCCGTGTGCTTTTTCGCGGCTAATAATTAAACTCATGGGAATTTACGTTCGATCAAAAAGAAAAAAAGATAAAAAAGGCAAGAAAGTTGGTCGAAAAGTTTTTGGTCCGCTTTTATTAAACAAAGTACGCGTAATACTCAGAGCTTTATTTTAACTCCCAACAGGGCAAGAATCTTCTTCGAAGAAAAAATCATGAAATCTCACTTTTTCCCTCTCTCTCTCTCTCTCTCTGATAATTCGTTATCCCGTGTAAAAGGAACTTACGAAGTTTCTTAATTCCCTTTTGAACCAGCCATTACCGTACCAAAAATTCAACTCGTTCAATACAAGAGAGGCAGAAAGAGAGCTTTTATCGAAATTTCAAGTAGAAGGATAATTTTTCCTTCCCCCCAATAACGAAAAAAAAAAAATCCCACTATTCTCTCCCACATTCAAATTTGTACTTTTACGATCGAATTTTCAGAGCGACAATGACAATTTACCAGGACAAAGAAAAGAAAAAAAAATCAAACAAGATCCGAAAAGTCGATGTTAACTAAAAGAGAAAAACGAGGCGCACAGGAGGCAAAAACACATTTATCCAACAGCGGGGTTAACGGCAAAGTGCATGTAAAGTTACGAGCTCGCTTGGTACAGCAGTGTAGGGATAGATTAGTGAGGAAAGTACAGGTTTGAAAAAAAAAAGAAAAAAATGTCATCGATTGTCATCAGTAACATTTTCCTCGGTCGACTAGGAATTCTCGGATCTATACCGTCGTACCACATACGCTTTTGCTAGGATTTGACATGCGAATAAGACATTTGAGCTCGGACACGTCAGCTTCGTTGATGGCGTGTTGTTCGTTACTTTTTTTCTCTCTCTCTTTTTTTTAGGTCTCCTTCATCGTCCTTCCACATTCTCCTTTTTTTTCTCTACATACGCACATTTTACCATTACGAGAACGAATGAAACGAGAAGGGCGAAACGGGAATTTTTTTTCATCCCTTGTTTTTGCGCGTGGACTATACGGGGGTTGGATCGCGCAATCATCGAGCCTTAGTGCTCATTCTGTCTCCCGTCTCTTCACAAATGCACTCATTGGGTCTTTTTTTGCTTTTTTTCCTCCCTCTCTTGCTGTCTCTCTCTCCCTCTCTGTTTGTTTTTTTTATTTCTGCCACAATGTGCGAATGAGTGAGTCGGGAATGATTGACTAGTGAATGAGTGACGCTCTCTCGTTTGGGGTTATTTGTTTTTTCGTTTACCGTCTTTTTTTCTTTGTCTCTCTCTCTCTCTCTCTATCTCGTTTTCCCTGTCTCTTTTTCTCACTTCCTCTTTCTCTATCTCTCTCTCCCTCTCTTGCTCCGAACTGTCCTCTTATTTGTTCATACGCTGCCGATTCGTCGGAAGAAACAAAAGAAAACGTTCGGTGGGTCTCGACGCGTTTGGCGTAACAATACTTCGATACTCGGTCGGTAACTACGCGAGAGATTGACGTGGAGCAGTTCTTGGTTCGTTGATTCTCCGTCAGTGGCGCTACTGCGGCTAGGTCAGCCATTACGTGCGACAAAGCGGCCATTTTGCGCTGCTCGATTAAATTTGATTCGGACACGCCTAAGCGTAGCACCACGGACAAACCCACATGGAAAAAAATTATATGCGTAATAAATACGTTTTTATGTCGTATAAAAAATTCTATGAACGATAGAGACTTTCAGAAATATTTTCCAATTACATACGAACAATGACATTATGCGGAATACACTCGTAAAAAAAATATCGTTAATGCGTATTTGAAATTTTAATAGCAAAGAATCGTGACGGATCGAACGAACTTACCTAAAGGGAAGGTCGAACGTAACGAAACGAGAGTATTATTCGAAATGTCGATAATATTGCGGTACAGTTAACTACCGCGAGATGGCCCTAATGATTCGCATATAAATTTCTTCCATCAGGGATGGGACGTATACTTTATCTCAAATGTTCGTAAATTCGTCGTACGACAAAATATGGTAAACACCTAGAGGGAATAAAAATTGTAGTACAAGTTTATCGCAGCTTGATGTTTTTGTCTCATTTTCTTTTCTTAAATCCTTCGTTTCCTGTCATTTCCCTGAAACTTCACGTTGCTTTCAACATTGTAATAATAAGTATAGTGGGAATAATATTTGTTGTTGTCTGTTTCTTCTTCATATTTTTTTATGCTGGTCGTTGTTGTATCGGAATCCAAGTGAGAGAAAGAAAAAATCATGGGATCGTGTCGTTATGGTAATATTCACCTGTTCCGTTTTCCCCGCTCGGGCGGATTCGAGCGTCGTAGAATTCCGGTCCTAAGATTTGGTCCAGGACCTTCTTCTCCGTTAACCTGAAGTCTGGCAGGCTCGTCGTACATCTGAGGAGCAATAAGAACGTTTTGAAACATACAATTTTGGAATCGATCGACGATAAACTTAATAATAATAATGATAACAACGACAAAATTGATAAATAATTAAAAACAATGAAGGGGATGAAAGTTTGGAGTTCCCTAAAGTCGAATCAAGTCGTCCCGAATGGTCGGTACGTTAAATCTTATGCAAACAAGTGCCACGCGTACAGGAAACCGGATGAAACCTCCATCAAAGTCTCGCCGAAAGTCAATCAAAGAGATTCTCGCGCCGAGGGTAAACTGCTCAAATCCATTAACTTTTCTTCGTGATTGCTATTAAAACAAACATCGCCAGGGAAAACTTTACGCCTCGTATATAATTCTTGAGGAACAGTTTTATCTTAGTTTCCGGTGGTTTCATAGATGAGAAAATTGTTCGAGACGAGGTAAGAGGGGGCGAAGGTAGGGACGAAGGTGGCGACGGCGGCGGAGAATTGAGGAACTGATGTAACGTTGAACGAAGGGAGAAATCTAAGCGGTATAGTTACGGCACCCGGGTGGTGCTGCTTGATTGAAAGCCGTCAGCCCTATCAATCAACTGGCTGGGTTCTGCCCAGTTTTGCTCTCGCTTACTCGCCCGGAGCTACCGAGAGGGTTGAATTCACGGCCCTTTCGCCCTCGCTCGACGCGGTTTTGTTCTCTCCCTCCTTCTCTCTTTCCTACCGAGTGCATCGCGGAAACATCTTTTAATTTCCATCGAACCGGCGAAAGCCCATGGCACGCCACAAACCTCTTCTTCGTCTCGTCGCCGCCCACAATCGCTTTCGCGACGATGAGCAAAAGCTCTTTTACCGCAATCTCCATTTTTTTCCTTCAGTGCGAGGCACGATCGTCTCTCCCATATACTCGTTTCACAACGAACCTGTCTCGCATGTAATGCACGGTCTTTAGTGCTTTTGATGACTGAAAGTGCGTCGATCGTACGTCAGAAAAAGTCGAGACGTACGTTGCTTTCCTGTCGTTCCGTCGCATCTGTTGATGGGTTGCTTCAAGTATGGATCGACATTTTTAGGATACTGGTTCGTCAAACTTTGCGCTAGATTGTTGTTAGAGAGTGAACGAGAATTTTCATATTCTTCGAGGCTTTGGAGAAGGCGGACGCCTTCCTTACCGACTGATGGTAAAATAGCCAGTTACTAAATAATGTTCTTATTGATAAACAAAATATATTATCCTTTTTCAGGATCGTGTTACACGAGCCTATAAACGATACTTTACACGTTATCGAATCAAAATCGTTGTAGAAATCACGAAGAGCTAGAATGGTTTCTTGCAATGTCTAGGTTAACGCGTAACGCGAACCTAACCTCCACGAATCTCAGCACTCCTTTTTCTGCTATGACTTCAACGAGTTTAACGAAATAACGAGCAGGATCCTCTTCATTGCCGCACTTCTTATAATTTCAGAGAAGAGAAATTCAATTTCGTGAATTGATAACGGCGTTATTTGAAAATTTGCCTACTTACCACCGTTGGTAACCACCGACGATTCCTACCCAGAATGAACGATTCGGTAACTTCCTAGACGAAAAGTTGCAAACCTCTGTCTTCCCCTCGTGCAAGCATTACCATATCTCCTTTAACGACTTTCGATTTAATCTCAATTGGAAAGATCACTATGACCTCCACCATGTTGTCAACGATCGATGTCCGTCGATGATGTCTCCCCCGCGCCATCTAGCGTTTTCATAATCGAAACATTGATTTCCAACCGATCTTGACGTATTTTCCTTGCCTGGAATGCCCCATCGTGTCAATCGATCCTCGTAGGAGCGTCATCGTTGTTCTAATCGCGTCATTCATACTCGATGATCCATATTATGCTAATGCCGATAATAAGACGATGGGCAAACAATTACGTGGAAATCGGGCCGGGTGGATGACGGAATACAGGGATGCTCTCACCCCTTCGTCCACCGCATCTCCTGTACAATGTATACGATTCCATGGAACGGAAGGATTTGGGTTAGATAGCTAGCACATCCGGTCGAAAGCAGATGGGTCTGTACCATCGTTGGTTGAGCGCTTTACGTGTCGCTCGCTGGCCAAGACCTGGATGGTTTTGCGTCAAGGGGCTTCGTCGAGGGGATCCGCGAGAGGGTTAACTCGGCTGTGCCGGGTGGAAGCATTAATAAGGTCGCTTCGGCGCGATGTTAATGAGGGTTCCACATGTTACGACGGGATCTATATGCTCGCGCCTATGATGACATCCAGGACGTCAAACCACCCTCCAACCTTCCTCTGTCTACTCGTTGTGCTTTGCATCGTGCTTCTTTTCCCTTCTTCTTTTTTTGTTCTCCAGTTATTCTCTGTGCCAGTAGAGCCCAACCCAGAGCTTCTTCAGGGTCTTCGTCACTCGACCTTTCCCACCCTCGTCATCAACCCAGATCGAGCCGCGACTTTTACAAAAATTGTCAACCATCCGGCCATTTCGTTGTCAACTCTCGAGCTTGAACTTTCCAGACTTTATTTTTCTTCCAGGTCCAACCGGGCGAATGCGTATTGGGCGTATTGGAGTTATAGGTGGAACGCGTCCGGTGGCTTTAACGGATGTCCATGGGGAAATTCAGCGCTGATATCGAATGCGTAGGTGCGCTGCTCGTGTTTCTATACAGTGGTGTAGGTGGTCGATGGAGGAAAGTAGAAAAAAGTTCGCTTTCCCTCATCGATCCAAGATTCGTTCTCCGTGCGGCGTCTAGTTGGTAAAAAAAGGAAGGTGATCCGTTGAAGGAAAACTGACCAAGTTCTCAGGACTGGCCTGATACGCGTATAAGCAGCTTGCTACGGATAGGAAAACCAGCGTCGGATGAGCTCACAACCAATTTGAATCAGAATGATCTCTCCGAGGGTTATTGGGATTCATGGGGTGAAACCCGAGTGTAATACCGGGGATGGAACTCTGCCCGCAAGGTTGTTTCTGTATCACTTCCTTCTCTCTCTCTCTCTCTGTCTCTCCCGTTCACTCTCTTTCTCTCCCTGGTTCTCTATGTCTCGTGGATTCGTCAGGAGTAAAAACTCAACTATGAATAATGCATCATAGATACCAGGAATATACACTGTGATACACTTTCTTGTGTTTTGTGTCTACAAGTGCACATAAAAAAATCATTTCGTTGCCATTACTGTTACCGGATGTAAGAATCGAGGATCATAATATACCGGATGTCCGGTGTGAAAAGAATGGAACGTATACCGGATGATCCACTTTGGAAAGGATGAAAACGTATATGGAATGCTTCGTTTACGCTGGACGATAAATATACCGGGTGAGAAATTTAAAAGTGATGAAACATCTACCGGGTGTCAACCTTGGAACTCATTAAATATACTAACTGTCTTATTTCGGCGAGATGATCGATATACAGGGTGTCCGCTTTCTAAGAGATTTAACCTATCGATTTGGCTGGATGAAAAATATACAGGGTGTCCAATGCCAAAGTAATGAACGATATACCGGGTGTCCATTTTGTAAGGGATGAAATATATCGATTGTCTTAATTCGGCTGAATCAAAAATATATCAGATCTTCAATATCAAAGTAATGAACGTTATACCGGGTGTCCACCTCGTGGGGAATGAAATATATCGACCTGATAAACCATACCACACATTGCCAATGGAAAAATGATGAAATCTATACCGGGTGTCCGATTAAATACAACATCCCCACATGCTCATATGTACATGATGGTGCAAAAATAAAATTCTAATGATCGTCTCGTAGACTCGATCGCTCTTAACGATATACACATTCTATAATAGATAACAAAGTTTTGCGGCGTTGAAGATAACGAGATAGAATTGATCGGACGTTAGTTTTCGAAGCGAGAAAGGTAAGGAAAGAAACTTTGGATATATATACTTTACTTCTAGACAACTGGAAAATGCTAGAAGTGCTGGTGGAAGGAAGGGGGGAGGGGGGTAGAAGAAGGTGTGGAAGAGATGAGAGTTTACCAAGAAAACTTTGCTTATTGGTTTTCCTCGCCACGAGAAATAAATACGTCTCGTACATTGAGAATAATTGGGAGAAATAAATTGAAGTGATCGAAGATAACCCCCGATGGGCAAATAATAGTTTCCTGCTACGCTTCGTCGTTGCGTTTGAACAAATTAATGCGTAATTAGGAAATTTGCGATCGTGTCGAATAGAAAATATTTTACTTTGGCGCGACATTTTACGAGGTGGACATAACGAAAATGTTTTCAAATATAAAATATCAGTTTCGATACGATTCGATGTATAAACATTTGCATATTTATATTTATCATTAAATATTCAAACGTACGTTTTTTTTTCTTTTTAAATCGAATATTTCGCATTTCGTATTTATCTCGAAACAAAATTTGTAACGTACCTACTCGTTGGCGATCACTCGTGAAACCAATACCCTTCCACCTCTCGACCCCGTGAATTAAATCGAAATTCTTTTATGTCGTGGTACGTGTTATAAAAAAATACGGCGATTTATTAGTTTTCATGTTGTACTCGTGTAGGAATGTTTTCAGGGTGCAACCTTTATAGTTACAGCTATTTTTAATCACTTTCAGTGTTTAGAAGTATAGCGGTAGTTTCAATTAAATTCGAAAATGGAATACCGTGTTTTGAAAAAATATAGGAAATTCGATCAAAACGGTTTCATCGATTTTCGTTGGTATATTTTTGTATGTAAGTTAAATATATTTTCACTGTGTACTATATAACATTTAATAATAATAATAATAATAAAATAATGATAAAATAATGATACAATAATGATAAAATAACAATAAATAATAATAACAATAATGATAACAATAATATTTCAATCGAAATTTGAATATTTTTCAATTAAAAAACTATCCTTAACGAAGAAATTAATTTTTTTGGTATTAAATTATCATCATCCTTCATCGTTGATCGACATTCGAATAATGTATAATTCGAAATTTTTCCTTAGGAGATGTTTCAACGTCGATCCCGAGAAATCTCATCTTCAATTTTATTAATTGTCAGATAAAAACGTCACGATCGAAATTTTCTTCGATTTACAAACGAGACAAGATAAAAAGGATCGAGAGCATGGAGAGAGAGAGGGGCAATGAATAAGGGCGTAAACGTCACTACGATTTACGAAACAAATTACTCAACCAGCGTTCGGTTCCGAAAATGAAACGTCGCTATGGGAAATACGCGTCTAGCGTATTTCTCTTGTACGTCAGTGTATACGTACGTGCGTGTGTGTTTTCTCATGTTTCGATAGGGACTACGGATGAACAGACAAGGAAGATGGAACGTCGTTCAAGAGCGTAAACCGACGTTGATTTCATGAGCCTGCCTTTCAATATTTATGAGCCAACGAATATTTAAACGAAATTTTGTTTGCTCTCCGCCCTTCAGATTTTGGAGCTGCGAGCATCGAGGTAAGGTCGTGTCGAGTCTCGGGTAACAACGTACAGATAGAGACACGAGGAAGGGCAAAGGAAACGAACGAAGCTTTTCGCTTTTGAGCAACGGAGCGAAAATTTCGAATTTAACTAGGCGCAAATTTTTCTTAAAACGAAGGAATGAAAAATGACGATTGAGGGAAATATTTTTTTTTTATTATTTTTTTTAAATTGCATTTTGAATCGAGGAATTTATTTATTATCGATTTATTTCATATTATCGAGTTATTTCAAATTTAAAAAGGGAAGATATTTTTGAATGATGAATTTTTTAATCCTTTAGAGACATTTTTCAAATAATAAAACAGTTGAGATTGAGTACGTGGGTAGATTCGTACGAAATTCTTGAAAGCTCGTTCTCCAACATTGCGAATAAAACAAAATATTCGACTTAATTTTCATCGACATTTCCCACGCGTAATATTCAGAATTTTCAAAATTAAAAAGAATTCTCGACAAAATTCAATCAGTTTTCGTAATTAATCAAAAAGTATCTTCCGTTTGAGTAAGAAACAATTTTATTACGCGTACGTTTTTGTATAGAGTGAAGTTACAAAAATTTTTTTATTTTTCACGATAAACTAAAAATTTAGCGAGCCATCGAAAGTTTTTTTTTTGGAATATTTCTTTTTGGTTTTTTTGCGCAGGTTTTTTTTTACGTAATCTTCCATTACCTTCGCACCGTAGGGGTTGGCATCCCGTCGAAATATTTAAACCCGTCTGCAGCCTGGGGCTAATCTCTGATGAGAAAGTTCCTTTTCTCGTTTGGTCTCGACGGTCTGCCATAAGTTAGGAAAGCATAGAGGGAAGGAGACCCTCGGACATTGCATGTTGCTGGTCCAGGGTGCCGTACCGGTATTGCTCCGCGATTCAACTGGGTGGTTGCCCTCTCGCTATTCAGAAAGCTTTCTCTCTCTCTCTCTCTCTTTCTCTTTCTCATCCCTGGTATATTTCTCCTGACACCGCGTCAACACACCGCAAAGCCTTTCGCACTTTCATTCACGAAACAAATGCACACAGAACGTCACCGACAGCGTGAATAAATTTCAACTTCGGTTCTTGCCCCCGTGACGGGCACAATGTAAGAAACTTCACGGTACCATTCTCATGCTTTATGCAAACGAATTTGTATACGCGGTGAGCAGTTTAACCCCGTTGGTTGGAAATTTAACGAGCGTGACCAATTGGGTTATAGCGACGACATGATTTTTTTTATTTATTTTAATTTCGGGCAGTGTAAACTCAATTTTTGTTATGGTTATCTTATGAAAAAAAGTGAAAAGGTGGTTTTGAGATTAATGATAACTGTTTAATTAATTGTCGTGATTAATTATAATCGTGGTAAAATAAAAATGAAGAAAAATTGTTAATTTGGTGAAGATTTTTTGTCGTCGATTATTGGACGATTTTGCGATATTAATTGATAAGAAAATTATCTTACAATTAGTGAATGTTAACGATGCTTCAGAAATGCAATAGTGGAAATTTAACGAGCGTAACCAATTGGGTTATAGCGACGATATGATTATTTTTTTATTTAAATTTTGGGCAAACCCAATTTTTTGTTATGGTTATCTTATGAAAAAAAGTGAAAAGATGGTTTTGAGATTAATGATAACTGTTTAATTAATTGTCGTGATTAATTATAATCGTGGTAAAATAAAAATGAAGAAAAATCGTTAATTTGGTGAAGATTTTTTGTCGTCGATTATTGGACGATTTGGCGATATGAATTGATAAGAATTATCTTAGTAAATGTTAGTGATGCTTGAGAAATGCAATAGTGGAAATTTAACGAGCGTAACCAATTGGGTTATAGCGACGATATGATTATTTTTTTATTTAAATTTTGGGCAAACCCAATTTTTTGTTATGGTTATCTTATGGAAAAAAGTGAAAAGGTAGTTGTGAGATTAATGATAACTGTTTAATTAATTGTCGTGATTAATTATAATCGTGGTAAAATAAAAATGAAGAACAATCGTTAATTTGGTGAAGATTTTTTGTCGTCGATTATTGGACGATTTGGCGATATGAATTGATAAGAAAATTATCTTAGTGAATATTGAAGATGCTTGAGAAATGCAATAGTGGAAATTTAACGAACGTAACCAATTGGGTTATAGCGACGATATGATTAATTTTTAATTTTTATTTCGGGCAGTGTAAACCCAATTTTTTTGTCATGGTTATTTTATGGAAAAACGTGAAAAGGTAGTTTTTTGATTAGTGATAACTATTTAATTAATTGTCGTGATTAATTATAATGGTGGTGAAATAAAAATGAAGAAAAGTTGTTAATTTGGTGAAGATTTTTTGTCGTCGATTATTGGACGATTTTACGATATGAATTGATAAGAATTATCTTAGTAAATGTTAGTGATGCTTGAGAAATGCAATAGTGTAAATTTAACGAGCGTAACCAATTGGGTTATAGCGACGATATGATTATTTTTTTATTTAAATTTTGGGCAAACCCAATTTTTTGTTATGGTTATCTTATGAAAAAAAGTGAAAAGGTGGTTTTGAGATTAATGATAACTGTTTAATTAATGGTCGTGATTAATTAAAATGGTGATAAAATACAAATGAAGAAAAATGGTTAATTTGGTGAAGATTTTTTGTCGTCGATTATTGGACGATTTTGCGATATGAATTGATAAGAAAATTATCTTAGTGAACGTTAAATATGCTGGCGAAATGTAGTATTATACCTTGCAATCAGAACTAGCGAGTTCATCACTAGGTATACTCTTGTCGAGCGAGAAACCATCATAATATTCAAGAATTAAGTGAGATTTATTATCCTTTATCAACGGAGCAAAAATTGGATAAATGAGTTTTCCAATTACGTTCGTTATTACCCAATGGAATACATTATTCTTTTCGAGAATTCTAGTTCTTACGTCACTCAAGAACATCCTACTCATCTTTTCGTAAACAACATTCCAAGAAAGTCACAAGAACTAGACTTGAATTTTATGATTTATAACCTCCCAAAAAATAAAGAACGTTTTTTTCTGATTTTAACGAAAATTTTATTGAAAAAATTAGTACAGTGCTCTTCCTTAGTGTAAGTTTTATGACCCTACACTAAGGATAATCATGTCAGCATCGTAATAACAACGTAATTAAAAAATTTCTAAGAATTACCCCCGTCGGTAACTTCTTCGATTTCACTGCATTTTTGAAACCATCGCTTATCACAATCGACAATCTCCAGCAACCACTCCCCAGTCTAAACGCTTCTATCCATTTCTGTCGTTATCATCGTTATTACTAGCGCTATTATTATTATTATTATTATTATTATTTAGTAATAATAATAAAGAAATACCGACCGACGGTAAAGCAACGTCGAAACGTCACCGAATAATGTTATTCGCAACGGAGATTCTTCGGATCGGCTCTTGCCGATGAAACGAACTCGAAATAATGCGCGACGAGTTTGGAAAAGCTCGTACAGCGTGCATGGAGAAACGGAGAAACGTGCGGAACAAACCGAAGGCGTATACCGAGAGGGAGTACCACGGTGTGTTGTAAGCTCGTGGAGAAGCTTGTCAGGGCTTCGGAGCACTTGACAGGGCTTAACGACTGCAGTTTCAAACACGTACGAAAAGAGAAAGCGAGAGAACAACCGAGTAAACAAACACACAGACCGGAATAGGCGAAGCTCGATCAACAAGTGTCGCGTATGAATTGGGACCGCTCAATTTCCATACGAGTAACTAAAAGATTCGTTAAGTCTTCATTCCAATCGAGGAGAGATTAATATTGCCCGATAACGCAATGACACTTGTGCAAGTTCAATGGAATTGAAAAATTGTACTGTTCGAATTTACAGTTGGAATGTTATCGCTCGAAGTTTTTCGAGACGACGTCGTTGAAGTTTTGTTAGTACGAAAGGTTTACTTACGTCGAGGATTGTAGCAGGACTGCCAGTAATGCTACCAACGGTAGTACTCCAGGCCACATTGCGGCGGCCTGAAAACAAAGAAACAATTTTCGTCAATTTTTTTTTTGGATCGTCTGATCTGTACTTTCCACTACTACTTCGGTATCTACTTAAGCCTCTTGTACTTGGTAGGACATTGGGAATTCTTAAATAATTTTTATCTCGGGCAAAAATTAAGATGGCCACTGATTTCTTGGCATATTTTCAAAATGGCGGATGAGACGAAATTAAAAAAAAATTAATTAATTATCAATTAATTAAAAATTCATCTTATGAAAAATCGAATAAAAACTTATTCCTCGACTCGTTTTTGAGATGGGCACGTGCAATACTTGATTTCAAAATGGCACATCAAAATACGAAATTTTTGGTACGTTATTCGCCATTTTTTATTTCGACATTGTCACTGCAGATTCGTCACAAATAATATTCAGAAATTCTACGTAAGATATAAAATACGTGAGACAGTCGAAAATTTATTTATATTTTTTAATTTAGAGCGTAGTAAATTTTTAATGATTTTTATTCTTTATGGAAATCTCTGCTTTTTGCGAAATAACGTTCCTGAATATTCAAACAAACATTCTCTCACACATATTCTCACACATAAAGACCGATTTTCTGCCTATAATTTGCTTCGGATAATTTTTTCTTTAAACCAAAACTGTCATCAAACCAGGTCGGATATTTCACCCTTAAATTACAACGATTAAACATTTCCCTTTTTTCAAATTTGTCGATCATGAAAAATGGCGTTTAGCACAGAAAATTATTATCTAATTTGTTAATTTCAGTAGAAATTCCATTGTTTAACATCGATGATCGAGAAAAAAAATTGAGTTGGATTGATAGAGAATGTATCTGGTAGAGATGGGATGGCGCGAGTTTAAGAGACCAAGGGGTGAGAGTGCAAAGGAAAGGGCCACGAGAGCTACGACAATCCCACCTGCGCGAGGGGGCGCGCGCGGTTGCGTAAAATCAATACAATTCCAAAGAGCCAGAGAGGGAGAGAGAGAGAGAAAGGGAAAGAGAGTGAGAGAGAGAGAGGGGGGGGGGGATGGGAGAGAAAAAAGAGAGAGAGAGAGATTCATAGATAAGTAACTTTACGTCAATAAATCGTGATTAAATCGAGTTACCGGTGGACGTGACTTTAATCTACGAAAAAGCCAACAGATTGATCGTCACCCCTTTCCCGAGCATTTCCGCATCTCTTTTCCTCCATCCCCTCCCTCGAACCATCGACCCACCAATCCTCCTCCGACCCTTATCTATTTTCATCAGGAAATTGCTGTCGCTTTATATCGTTCGTATATTTTTGTTCTTTAAAGTTCGATTTGTTTCGCCGAAAATTAAGAATCATTTTGCAATCATTGATATTAACAAATCGATACAATTTTTAATGAAAAAAATCCTTTTTTATAACATCGAGTATAATTTTGTGTGAACGATTGATCGATCGATAGAGGAAGTTGTAAATTTGATTTTAAATAATTCGAATCTAAATTAAAATGCAAAATTAAGTTTTCAACGTTAACTTCGAACTTAACTTTAAATGAGAATAAAAATTCCGATCTCAAATTCGTAACTAAACTATCAATATCTACTCTTGAGTTAATCCAAATTCGGACTCGAGTTCGAATCTAACTTCTAACTTTCGCCCTCGAGTTATTCCAAATTTGTATTCAAGTTCGAACTCAATTTTGAGTTTGAATGGAGTTAAGCTCGTTCTTCTCGTGCAACTATAAACCGTCAATACCGCCTCGATATTTTTCCAGCCAATACAACGATCCGATAAAATGTTTTATTTAACACACTTTTTTGTCTCTTACAAACTTCCACCATCCTAAAACGCGAACCAGTTCCTGAACGGATTTCCTGAAATCCGTTCTCTAGATATCTCCAAGACTTCGTCGTTTCGAGAAATAGGGGTTGAAACATTCGCGATAATGCTTCTTCGGGTATACACACAAAAAGCTTGACTATTCAATATAGACATAAACACGTACACACACCCACATCTAGCCACACAAAGACACACCAAACAGTTAACATCACATTATATATATATATATTTGAAAGAGAACCGTGTCTTCTCGTTGTTTTTGTTTTCCCCCATTTTCTTGTTGCGGCGTTTTCGCACGTTCTTACTTCTCCATCCACCCTTAACTACCATCGCGTTTTCCTCCGTTTTCGCTTCTTCCGTGTCGCATTCCCGAAGCTTTGGACTCACTGTTTTTCTTTTTCCAACTTCGAGAAACGAGACTCGAGTTTCGTCTCGTGTACCAAAACACTTTTACGGAATCATTTTTCAACGTCGCCTCTGAGCCTGTTGGCTCTCTCTCTATCTCTCTCGCGGTTTCTCTTTCTCTTTCACTCCCTCTCGCCCTCGTTCTATCTGGATCTTTTTACGATGTATATGTATATGTGTGTGTGCGTGTGCGCGCGCGCGCGCGCGCGCGCTCGTGTGTGTGTGTGTGTGTGTGTGTGTGTGTGTGTGTGTGCGCGCGCGCGCGTGTGTGTGTATGTGTGTGTGTGTGTTCTATGTAGTATATACTTGTCGAGTAAACCCTCCTCTGCAACTATTACTTCTCACCATCCATCTGTTACTCGACTCGTTAAAATAACACGCGAAAGTTTTGTGTAAACTGGATGCTGCTGCTTTAGGTTCTTGCCACTTGCCGAAGCTCAGAAACAAGCGACGAAAGAAGTAGGATGAGACGAAACGAATGAGTGAGCACGGTTCGGGCTGAGATAGGAGCAAAGGGCATTCGAAAAGTATTAAATTGACGTGGAATTTTTTTTTGAAAAATTAAGATTCGTCTCGACACGATAGGAAATACAAATATTCATAAGAAGAGGGGTTTTTTGATGTTTTAGTTTAGTTTTTTAAGTATTTGAAGAAATTTTTATGAAGTTTCTTTTTTTTTTTTTTGCATTTCGACGGAATTTTTCTTTTACTCGTTATTCGAAATGTGAGAAATTTTCGAATGTTTTATGATATCCTTCGAATTTTGATCAAGTATGAGAAACTATTCAATTTTCAATTTCTCATGGAGGGAGTTTGTTCATGCTACGATAAAAATTCGTAAATTTGTATTTTTCGAATTTTTGTAGGTAAACATTTTTAAAAAAGTATCAATTTTTTCAACGAGAACGTTAAATAAATTTCACCGAAATTTAAAAGAATCTTTTGATCGTATTCGATATTAAAATTAGTTTTCTTTGATCCTTTAATCCTTATAAAAATTTGTAAATTTGTATTTACGAATTTTTGTAGATAAACATTTTTTAAAAAATTATCAAATTTTTCAACGAGAACGTTAAATAAATTTCACCGAAACGTAAAAGAATCTTTCGATCGTATTCGATATTAAAATTAGTTTTCTTTGATCCTTTAATCCTTATAAAAATTCGTAAATTTCTATTTACGAATTTTTGTAGATAAACATTTTTTAAAAAATTATCAAATTTTTCAACGAGAACGTTAAATAAATTTCACCGAAACGTAAAAGAATCTTTCGATCGTATTCGATATTAAAATTAGTTTTCTTTGATCCTTAATCCTTATAAAAATTTGTAAATTTGTATTTACGAATTTTTGTAGATAAACATTTTTTAAAAAATTATCAAATTTTTCAACGAGAACGTTAAATAAATTTCACCAAAATGTAAAAGAATCTTTCGACCGTATTCGATATTAAAATTAGTTTTCTCTGATCCTTTTTCTGTAAGAAGTTTCGACTCGCCGTGTAAAAAAAGTTTGAAAATTGGAGTACAGTTTGTTTTTTAATCAAACATTCAAAACTTCATAAAATAAAAAATTTTCGGTATCCTTCTTTTTAAATATTTCATTTCCATTGCAATAGTAAAAAATTGGAAAGATATTTCGGGCGACTTCCTTTCGTGAAAAAGCGAATTTCAATAGCTGGCTGCGGTACGTGTGTAACGTATGAGAATCGTTACAGGGTTTTCGTGCAGTGGGCTGACCATGAAACTATCTCACTCGCTGCAAAACCCATGGAACTTTTATTCGAAACTCCTAGGCGGGATCTACTTTAGCTTAGAAGATAAATTCGAGCGTCCATCTTCCTCACGGAGCTTGTCTCTCTTTCTCCCTTTCTCTCTTACCGTATTCTCCCCAGTGGTACGTAATCGAGACTACGCCTGGTCTGCCCACTCGTCTCGTCTCTGGGCCCTCTTTACCTCCCAGGAGACCGAACAGGATAGTAGTAAGCGTGCTCCATCTTATACGAGACCGCTATACCATACACGAACGTTTTATCGTCACGCCTGTTCCAATCTATCTTTTTTGCAATGTTTGAAATTCAGAGACCTACTCTTCCCGGAATATATAGCGCTACTTTTACTCCACGTCCTGCATTTACCCTTCTTCCTGGAGAGAGCTTTGTTTTTTGTAACGAAAAAAAAGAACTACGAACCTGGGGCGTAACGACCGACGTTTTTTGAAAAAAAAGGCGGGAAGCAATGTGATGTTACCGACGGAGGTAAACGTTACGAGTGCTCGTATTACGTTCTTGTTACATCGCAGAATTGATTATCCTTCTACAGCATTGTAAAAGTTACATCAACGAAGGTTACTCCCAACTTGCAATTTCCATAAAAATTGTATATAAGGAGGAAATAAACTTTTTAGTTTCCTCGGAGGTTACGTACGCAGTATGACTTAACCTAGAAGTCACAAAAACATGTCTAGTTTTTTCAAGATTTTTACAGGAGTGTTTGTAACGAAATAATGCAGAAGATATTATATATTCTTGCAAGTATGATAATCCTGGTTAATTAATTCCATAAAGAGATAATTAATCAGGATTATATCTGTACAGACACAATTAACCAGGATAACGATAATTAATCGCTCTGTACTTGCGTCTAATATGTTAACGACGTAATGTAAAAATTCGTATTTCTTATCTCCTTCGATATAAAAGACTCCTGTCAAGATTTAATCGTTAATTTAAAAAAATCTTAATTAATTTTGGGAAAACGAGGTAAACGAACAAATATAATAAAAACAATGCAGATAAAATTTCTCATGCCTAGGACAGTCAGGGTTCTTTGACGAATGTCTACGTAAACTTTGAATTGTCTTTTAAATAAAATTTGGAAAAATTCGTCCATAAATCGGATTGAAAGTTGCAGCTTCGACTTTATGCAAAATCGTTAAGTAGATTTAAAAAGTTGAGATTTTCTGCGACCCTTACCCGACCATCCGGTATTTTCGTTGATTAAAGTAACGAAGAGCGAACGTTGTACGTGACCGGAAAGAAAATATGCGTGCCATAATCGTACGATGAAAAAATCGCTAATATCATTAGCCTTTTTATCGAACGACAATGGTCTTGCTGCAAAGAGAGAGGAGAGAGAGAGAGAGAGAGAGAGAGAGAGAGAGAGAGAGAGAGAGAGAGAGAGAGAGAGAGAGAGAAAATCGACGATTTCCGATAAAGGCGTTGAGGAGCACGATCTTTCTGATGAGATCGGTTATCCGACGTATAATCTCGAACAATAATAAAGTTCTTCGTGTCCATAAAGAAAGTTTCATTCAATAAGTGGAGTTTATCCCTTCAGCCCCCAACCCTCCCCGCTGCCATTTCTTCCTATCATATTAATCCCTGCTCGGGAAAAGTTGTGTGCTCATTTATGTGGCCACGCGAACACCATTAAGTCATACATACACGCAGAAAGACAGAGAAAGAGAGATAGAGAGAGAGAGAGAGAGAGAGAGAGAGAGAGAGAGAGAGAGAGAGAGAGAGAGAGAGAGAGAGAGAGAGAGAATGGAAGGACGCGGGGGAGGACAGTTAAACGTTTTCACCTCTACTAACAATAAGAGGAATAACATTCGGGGGGTTAACGTTCCAAATCTTTCAAACGTTCTTTCTTTCTCTTTCTTTCTCTATCTAAAATCTTTCGCGAAGGTATAATAATATATTTTCAAAGGGCTCTCTCTCTCTCTCTCTCTCTCTCTCTCTTTTACACGCTCGTCTCACGGAGACGCGTTGGCTGATCCTTTATCATGAAACGTGATTGCATGAAAATCTCACTTTTCTCTCCCTTTCTCTCTCTTTCTCTCACCCCCGAGCTCGCTTTTCCCATTTCGTCAAAACCCCGTAATACTCCTGAATAAAAATACCACTTGGAAGGGGTGTTGGTGGTGGTTTTTCTGTTTTTTTTTCTTTTTTCATTTCACCCCCTCCAACCCCCAAGCCCTAGACCCCCGGCGTACAAACTTCCATTATATATCGTTGAACGTGCTTAAGCTGCTGAATTCGTTCAGCACTTTGAAAATAGGCGACGTGGCGTTGCTTGCTACGGAATTTCTTCTCCCTTCTCGTCTTTTTCCCTCTGGTTCACACTCTCTCTCGCCCCCGCTTGGTGCACACAATACGCGTGTGCAGCATTGAATTGGGTCGTGACAAATTTTTCCCTGTATTCGTGAGCGAAATTTCTTTTTGGGAAGTTCCATTTTTTGTTTTTCGTTGCGAAGATTGTCACTTGCTTTACCGAGATTGTATGTGTGAAATTATAGGGGTTGAGGGGTTGATATATCCCTCGTTTCGAAGTTGGGGGATTACAGTTTAAGATGGCTGAGTCCGCGAACGCTCTTGGGACTCGGAATCGAGGGTAATTTCGATACGAAGATGAAATATACAAATTCAGTAGTAAGGGTCGACTTAAGTCAGGCGTGTCTGATCGAACCCGGTCTTATCTACTGAAAGATTGCTCAAACTCGCTGTGGCTTGCTCGCGCAATTAGTTCGTGCTTCCAGCATCCTCGTGTATCACGATCGTGGCTTATTCCACGCAATATTTCACGAATTGCGACCAAACTTGACGATGTTTAGTGGTAAATTATTAAGAAGATAAGAGAAATTAAATGCATGTATCACACTTTTCTTAAACCCTGGAGGGATCCATTCTCGCACGCTTTCTCGTTTAGGTAGAAAAAAAAGAGGGCGCAAAAAAAAGATTCACCGAGTCGTCGAGTGGGCTATACGCAACGGAACTGAGGGGCTTACAGCTATTGCGGAGGTTGCACGAGATGAGAGAGTGGGAGACCACGAAAGAAAATGAAATATTGCTCCTCCTTCTCGGTTGATCGCCGCACGCGCCCGAACACCCAGCCAAGGGGGTGTAAGGGCGAGCGAGCGAGATCCTGCAGAGACGTTCGACGCCGTCTCTTATATATATATATATATATATATATATATATATATATATATATAGATATGTATCGCTATATATACCCTGGTTCGTTGGTGATTGTTGCCGAGAAAGGGCGATTTTTCTTTCTCGTGATCGTTATGCCTCCCTCACACGTCGTTTCTCATTCTCGTGCCCGTACACCCCGTATATCCACAATTTTGCTGAGCTTGCTGCGTTTCTCATATGTACATGTGTGAACTGGTGAATTGTAGCCGGGGGGCTTCTTGCAACTCTCTTTGCATAATATATTTCGCTCTTGTTTCCTCATCGAGGAAAGCTTGTCTTCGCGAATAAATTTTTCTTTCGGTGTATTCGTTTATTTTAACAGGAAAAAAACAGCTTCTCTAAAATCAAATATTTCGTATTAAAAGAATTAAAGCCCAATTTTGCTGAGGTTCGTTCTTATTTCCTCATTAAGGTTTGTCTTCGCGAATAAATTTTTCTTTCGGAGAATTCGTTTATTTTCACACGAAAAAAAAACAGCTTCTCTAAAATCAAATATTTCCTTAAAAAGATTTAAGTCATAGAAACAAAAAAAAATTATCCTCGAAATGAAAGATTGTGAGAATGTGACTGATAAGTTTTTCGAAGCTACAATTTATAAACCGTCGAATTATTCTACGTTGAGAATCCGGATGTAGCCTGGACGAAGGATTTAAATGCGTTTGTCCAGCCCAGGGTGAAATTCGCGTCCTCTGTTCACCCTCAAATTGAATAGTCCAACAAAGGATCCAACGGAGTATATAATTTTGAGTGTCGCAAATGTTCCACCAAGATAGACAAACACTTTTAAGAAATATATGGTTTATTCTTTGTAGTTTGTACTTTGTGGTTAGAAAACCCCGTAGTCGCTCTTGTATACTTCGTTCTGCGTACATTTCGTTAAGTACCTTTCCACTCAGTACCTTGCACTCGCTAGTTAGTAATTTTCGCTAATTACCGTAAAACAAAGTTGGCATTACGGGTAACTTTTACAATTTTTGGGGTCACTTTAACAGAGCCCCAAACTTAAGTTTTAGGTGTACTCGCAGCGTCGAAGAGTTCGAAAAACAATTTTTTTTTTATAAATTCTAATAAATCGAGAGTGATATTCGTGACGTACTTTTGTAAAGATTTTTTTCAGCTTCGTATAAAATTTGTACGACGTCGAAAAATTTAATAATCAGAACGTTTCAATTAATTAAAAAAAAAAAAAGAAAAACACATTTTGGCTAAGGGTTCGCCATGTTTATGAAAATTGAGTACTCGGATAACAATTTACAAAGTACTCTTAATTTTCTATCGTTCGGCCGGTGTGTGTAATGGTTCCCGGGGGTTATCAAGTCGAGCACACGACCTGCTGGCTTTCGCTCGATACCGTGTATTACAATCTTCTGGTGACGTGGTCAAAATTACCACGTTCAACCGTATACACACATACGTATATATATAGCTACATGCACATACACACATACTTATATATATATATATGTATATGTATAAACATCCGGCTACCCTCACCAAACATCTTCATCCCTGCGCATCACGAGCAGCGCTACCGCAACCCCTCATAGCAAATGCTGGCGGATATCCGAGTGATTGGATCGAAGATGGCGAGAAGAGAAGGCGAGCGAGAGAGGAAGAGAGAGAGAGAGAGAGAGAGAAGATCCTCGAAATTGTCCTTCCTTTCACGAGACAAATTGGCTACTGCTTATCGCGAAATTATGTATCCACGTATCGTATATCGACTTGGGTAATTTTTTTCTCTCTGTTCCTTTTTTTTTTATCCATAACGCGTATCCGCCAACCCCGGTAATAAACCCCTTCTGGAAAGCTTCCGTTCGTTCGACGATTCATTATTGACTTCCGGTACGTTATCGGGCAATAGAGGCGTATTATTATTTCCGGTGAACGGTAACACGCGTGATAAGAAATTTCGCACGGATCTCACGACGAAATCGTCATTTCCTCTTGAACTCGTGAGATCGTAGAGGGATGATATTTTTTTTATATTGTTTTTTAACGATTTGCGCCGCGTAAATAATAGTTTAAATGAAAAATTATCTGATAACGATTTTATTTTTTGTTTGCTTTATTGGTTTGTTTGTTGTTTTTTGTAACGTGAAAGAAGCGAAAGCAAAAATATCAATTAATTTCTAAGCCGTGCGTGATCAAATTGTAACTCGCGTTGATCGCACGGAAGAGTGCAAGAGGGTGGGAGGGATGAAAGTTGTATTCACAGCAAGGGGTAGGTTTTTTTTTATTGTACGAAGCGAAGCGATCCGGTCACGCGAGGCGTGGGTTCTCGATGACACGCAATACTTTGACGCTATAAATCCTTTCCCCTAACTAGAAATCAACCTTACGCGGACAGGGGTTGGCGCGTGTTGCGGGACCTCAACAAAAATACAACCCCTCTAACGATTCGACGCTGTGAAATTCTATACCTCGGCCATTCAATTTAGTATCATTGTTGCGATTAATGTTGTACGATGATCGTGACGGAAACTTCCTGGCTGAAATTCTGATGCGAAATATGCTTTTACCTATTACGTGGTAATCGACCAACGAACGAGATCGTTGAGCACTCGCGTTTCGTTCGGTTATGATAGGTCAGTTATGGCTCGTACGAAATTCTATTCAATCGTTTTATGGGTATATTAATTGAACATTACAATTATAGATCATCGATATTTGCTTATATGAATTTTGTTTGCTTAACTAGGGAAAATTGGAAATATATCGGATTTTGACGTTTCCACTAATTTATTTTCCGAATTATATTTTTACTCTTTACTTTGTAATCGAAATATAATTTCGACTGGATTTTGTCGGTATAATTCGAAAGTATTATCTTTCTTGTTAGCTGATAATGAATTTTTGATGGGTTGATTAGATTTTTCTTTTTTTTTTTACTTTTAGACTATGACGAAGCTAGCCCGAATGTACCAAATGAAAAGTTAACAAAAACGAGATTGATTATTCAATTTATCGATTTTTCTGTCCATTTGTATTGCATAACTCATAAAGCTTCCCGTTGAAGCAAAAATTAATATTGGATAATGTTATTTCGTATTGCTTATTGTAATTTTCGTTTCCAAGTAGAATAAACCTATTTTGGTCAGACGACGAAGTAAAAAGTAATTCTAAGCCCGAGTACAGGGGCTCGCTTTTGTAAGTATGGAAGGCGCTAAGTATGAGTTGTCAAATATTCATTCGGCCATTTATTCGACTAATATTATTAATTAATACCGAAATTATTGATAAACCATTAATAATCGAATTTGTGATAAATTCGACAAAAAATCTACCGTAATGATAAAATCACATTTAAGTTGATTTCCATTTATATTTATTTATTCGAATATCGTGCATAACTAACAAAGCTTCCTGTCGAAGCAAAAATTAATATAGGACAAGGTTATTTCGTATTGCTATTATCATTTTCTTTACCAAGTAGAGGAAACTTATTTTGGTCAGACGAGGAACTAAACGGTAATTCTAATCCCGATAACAGGGTCTCGCTTTTGCAACTATGGAAGGCGCTAAGTATGAGTTGTCAAATATTCATTCGGCCATTTATTCGACTAATATTATTAATTAATACCGAAATTATTGATAAACCATTAATAATCGAATTTGTGATAAATTCGACAAAAAATCTACCGTAATGATAAAATCACATTTAAGTTGATTTCCATTTATATTTATTTATTCGAATATCGTGCATAACTAACAAAGCTTCCTGTCGAAGCTAAAATTAATATAGGACAAGGTTATTTTGTATTGCTATTGTCATTTTCTTTACCAAGTAGAGTAAACTTATTTTGGTCAGACGACGAACTAAACAGTAATTCTAATCCCGAGAAAAGGGTCTCGCTTTTGCAAGTATGGAAGTCGCTAACTATGAGTTGTCAAATGTTCATTCGGCCATTTATTCGACTAATATTATTAATTAATACCGAAATTATTGATAACTTATTAATAATCGAATTCGCGATAAATTTGGCAAAAAATTTGCTGTAATAATAAAATTCCGTTCACGTTGATTTACATTTACATTTATTTACTCGAATAACATGCGAATCTGCTTTGAGACTGCCAAGTCCAACGGGGTTATAAAATAAACAGACCCCTTGAATCATGTTGGAAAATGAGACAAATTTAACGCTGTGCCTCCTCCTCATAAACGTGTTTGCGAATACGGCGTGTCGGCGTGTTCTCTGTCACACCAGCACACGCGTTGTTATGCGGTAAACATAGATATGAGAGCGCAATGGACAACGTTATGCCGGATGAAGTGAGAGAGAAGGAGGAAACGAGGGTAAAGCGAGATAGAGGAATCCCCATCAAGGGTGTCACTTTGTTAACTAGTCGTGACACGAGAAACTCGTAGGTACGTACCGTTGTAATGTATACCTGCTGTTTCAAAAATCAGCTCTCCTTCACGTCTCTTTGTCTATACTTTCAAAATTATCTACAAAACCCTAAAATTTAGAAGAAAATTGAAATTCCCATGTCGCATCTTCTTTGTATCGTATCGAACAAAGGAAAGAAAAATTGTAAGAACTAAGACCCATCCACTGCATTGTAAGATTCAATGAATGTTTTTAATATTTTCAGAGTTTCGATCATCAATAATGAAATATTCGATCATTTATAATATTATATTATAATAACATTGATTATCACTAGATACAAAATATGTCAGTTGCAGGACAATATATATCACAGTAATTTTTCATTCCTTTTCGTGATTCTAAACATTGTCATGTTTATTTCAAACTTAAGGCAACTTATTGGTCGTGTGCTGCGACAGAAACGATATAATAGGTCAATGTTTTTTGGACTCTCAGCAATTTTCGGGTCATAGTCGAGTTCGAGTCGAGTTACACAACCTCAACGTCGAATGCTGAAATTTTTACAAAATTTCAATTTTGGCTAGATAGTAACGGCAAGCTTATCCTAGGGCCAATCCTCTGCCCTATTTTGTTTCTCACGATAGAGCATATATATATATAAAAATCAAGATAACCAAGCCGATACAAATTTTTTTTTGACCGTTCTAACATATTACACACACACACACACACACACACACACACACACACACACACATATGCATTATGTACATCCGGGGGTTCGTAAACCACTGAAAGAGAGGGAGAGAGAGAGCGGGAGAGAGAGCGAGAGGGAGGGGGGGCGAAAGAGAGAGAAAGAGAGAGAGCGAGAGAGAGAGAGAGAGAGAGAGAGAGAGAGAGAGAGAGAGAGAGAGAGAGAGAGAGAGAGAGAGAGAGAGAGAGAGAGAGAAAGAGAAAGAGAGAGAAAGAGAGAGAGATGGGGGGGGGGGAGAGAGAGAGACAGAGAGAGAGAGAGAGAGAGAGAGAGAGAGAGACAGAGAGAGAGAGAGAGAGAGAGAGAGAGACAGAGAGAGAGAGAGACAGAGAGAGAGAGAGAGAGAGGGGCGGGGGCTGCAATGACGTGCGCAGCAGGGAATGTACAAGTGTTAAGGGTAACTGTCGACAAGCAGATCGGGTGTAGCCTCTATGAGTGATGCTATGCTCTCCGACTCGGTTTTCCCCGAACCCAAAAACTGCCACGAAATTCACAAGCGTTTCGTATCAACACCGCGCCTTCACCAAACCAATAAAACCTCAAATTTCCTCAAATTTGTCCTCGATCTCGCTATAAAGTACCATAAACCTCGCACCACGAATAATATGCAAACAAAAGCTTGACCTAGAAATCACTAAATTGTTCGTTAGACAAACCTATCAAAAAAAAAAAAACAAAAAATTAAACTTAAAACCACTGAAACACGATGAAAAAGAAAATGATAATTTAAACACTCGCCGATGCATTTGGCCCCTTGTTACGTTCGTGTTATCACGATATTTTTTTTATAAAATTCTTATTGTATATTTTGTAACACCATTCGTCCTTTTCTTTCGTACGACAAGTACGAGATGTAAGGAAATAAAAAAAAAAAGAAAACATCTTTCGCGCCCGTTCACGTACTCACTGAATCTACTTGCACGAAACCAACGACGACGACGACGACGACGATATATTTAAATCCCACCCAGAAACGGTTCCGCAGTGTGCCTTGTCCATCAGGAAAACACCCAGAGGCAATAGCAGTAGTAGCAGCGGGGCCCTCTACACGTTTCCATCACTTTTCTCTCGACGCGAGTCTCTCTCCTCGCTGTCTCTTTGACGTTCACATCCCATTCGTCGTGTTCATTCTTTTTTTTTTATTTTCCCTGTTTCTTTTTTTTGATAATGCACTACATGTATACTTAGCTCTTGGATGAACAAGAAGAACAAAACAACAAAAAAAAATACGAACACACCGAAAACATTTACTCTTTTGCTGCACCCTCGAGTGTCTCGAAAGCTCGTCGATGGAACAAGAGACAACTCGAACGAAACAATTACAACGAATGTTAAAACGTCAAATCTTATACGCTCGATTGTTCCCATGGCTAGCCAATGATCCTCACGAAATTTCCCGATTATCAATCCAACGGCACACCGGCAACGTAAATCTCCCATACACGTAAGCCATTAGCGTCCGTAATATATATATATATATATATATATGTATATGTATATATAAATCTTGGAATAGTCTCCCGACTGGGACGTGGCCTCTCCTTCCACCTCCCGGATTCCGGTGATCCAAAATCGCGACGTAGAGAGTGGAAAGAATAAAAGTAGATAAAACAAAAGTCGAACACCTCGAACGGTGTACACAAGTTCACGGAGTAGTTTTAGGTAGATAAGTTTTGGTTCCACCTTGCGTCGATCCTTGATATTGTTAATGTTTCTTTATTTTGTTTAATTATAAGGACGAAAAATGAGATGGTAATGAATGGTTTGTTTCTATCGTAAGGTGGTGGTTGATTTTAGGCTCTTCTTACCTGGAGAGGATGAAAATCCTAGGCAATCGAGGCCCAACGGCGTGGCGAAGCTGACATGGCGCCCTCCGATATTGCTAGCTGCTAGGTCGCAGAGGATACTCTGCCGTTCACGTCCTACCCCGAAGATTTCGTCTCCTGGACTGCCGTCGCTGAGAGGCCTACAGCCACTCACACCGACTCCCCCCTCCCCCTCGCGCTTGCACCCCCACTAACCTCCCTCCCGGCCCCGGCCCCCCACTCTCGCGGTAGTACTCTCTCCCACTCCCCGCGCATATGCGCACGCAACGGCTCACTGTGCCCCGGTTGCTGGTGCGCTATTGATCTCGGCCCAGACAACCGACCGGTCGTCCCACGCAGACGCTTAGCGTTGCCGCGTCGCTTTAGCAACGTGACGTCATTCGCCACACTCCCTCTCCATTTCACCAACGTCGTCTCTTCCTCTCGTCCTTTCTACTAGTTTTCCCTTCCCTTCCCGTCCTTCCCGAACCGTTGCTATCCCTCTCGCTCCCTCTCTCTCTCTCTCTCTTCCTCACCTCAGCCGACCCTTCCACCACACCATCTCGAGCCTCCCGCGCCACGATATCCGCCACAATCCCCCGCGATCGCCCTTACGCCTCGCTCGCTCCCTCTGCGCGACTGCTTCCCTTCTCATCGTCGTCGTACAGTTCGTAGTAGACGCTCTCCCGTCCTCGTGTCGTGTACCAACGTTTTGGTATGTCGGAGTCATCATCGATGCTACATCGTCACTACCCTCTCACTCTCTTTCTCTCTCTCTCTCTCTCGTTCTCTTACTCACTCACTCTGTACCTCTCGTTCTTTTTCCCCCAACCCACTTTATCCCACTTGCACTCTATGACGTGGACCATCTAATCGATATATCAATTGCATTGTTTTTTTTCTACCGAAATCGGTTACCGAACGACAGTTGGCTCTCTCTCTCTCTCTCTCTCTCTCTCCCTTGTCCCAAAATCCCGGGAGTTTCGTGGCCTTCCCGTGATCCCCTAACGCACATCGCGGAGATGCTGCACACGCCCGAGCTTTTGCAAATCGACGTGATCGATTTTATAGATACGCGTCCCGATAACAAGGGAAATCGGAGAATTGAAACTGTAGATCATCCTCCGATCGGCAAGAATTACGATTAATTTTTTTATTTCTTATTTTTACGACGATTGGTCAATTTTTTTTAGGTTGGAATATTGAGAGCGCTGGGATGACATCTGGTGGTGAATTTTATAACTTCGTCGTGGGAGTACCACGCGCGGTTCCATTGGCGCGTGGAGTCGTGGAGGGGATACGAGGCTGCGCGCGCACGCCGCTTCCATTTCGCGAGGCGGCCATTTTGTGAACACTAGATTCCTCGCTGGAGATCGCGAAAATAATTTATTCTCGATAAATTAAATAAATAAATCCGACGAATTAAATATTCCACTTGTCAGTAACGATTCGCGATGATCCAACGAGAATTTATCCGCGTATATTTCGTCTAACTTGCATCAAGCCTAGAACCCTCAAGATATTTGTAATTTATGCAAATACACTTTGTATGTTTATAACCAGCGGCTGGAAATATTATATGACCGGCATAAAAAAAAGGATCTAAAAGCGCGGCATGAAATTTCAAAGCGAAATCATTTTCTTTTTTTAAATAAAAAAGTTTTTACTCTCATTAGCCCGTGGATATTAATAAAAGAAATATAACGGCCACTTCTGCGAAATGGTTCTCATTAAATACGACGAGAGTGTCGCGGGAACTCGACGCTGACGATTTTTCCGAATTTTTCCTTGTGCCTTGTTATCAGAGCAAAACCCAACTTTTTTTGCATGCATATCCTCTACAGGATTCTCGGAATCCTGGCGGTCATCAAGTAGTGGCGTCTTATCTAAAGCTTCTTTTCACACGTATACACGCGAGTTCTATTCACTCATAACGAAATATCGCGAGGACTTTGTGCTCTCGCTTCTTTTTCCTAGTTTTCGCTTCTTTTTTTTGTTTATTTTCCTTCGCGCGATAAAAATGAAATGCTCGTTATGGCGAAACAAGCAATTAAAAATTCAATAGCTAACATCTGGCGTGAATAGCGACGGTATACACTTATCGCCTTTTTATACGATCCTCCTGTACGTGAGCGGTATGAAAAACGCGAAGAAATACGAAAAAAAGTGTTGCAAATTAGAAAACTTCACGGTGTAATTTCAGAATTCTATGAAATTGTTATTTTGAAAGTCGTTTCAAAAATGTTCCCTGTGAGAAAGGCTTGTGTCAAGACGATGCGAAATATCGATTGTCGATAAGAAATATTGTCATGAATTTTTGATTAATTTGTGAATTTCGTTTATCAATTCTGTATTTGACAAATTCCCAAATAACAACCGTAATAACGGTTCTTATAAAAGCGTGTACAATAATTCGATAATTCTTGTTGTCGTGTCTAGAAAAATAATCTTGAAAAAGTTTTGTTACGAGCTGATAACAAGAACGGGGATGATTTTTCGTATGTTTTTGCAACCCTCGTTTTTCCTCTCTTCGTATCGACGCTCGGTAATTCCATCGAGGAGACAATTTTGAAGGGGTGGGTTTGAAACCAACTCACGGTAAGCGGGTAGTTTTCAGGGAGGCTGTTTTCGTAAGATTTTGCTAACGTTCTTCGTTCAACTTCCGCCCTCTAGGTCATTCATTACTTTTAATAGTTAACCAACGTCGGTATTTAGAATGAGATAATTCAGCAATGACTGTTATTACGAATAATGCGATACGAGAATGGGAAACGAGATATTAACATTGCATCGATGCATCGAATTTTGTTAAAAAATGATTTTTTCATTATTTAACATGTTCGTATAATTAAGAATATCCAATATTTAATTGTAAGAATAAGAATCAGCGAATAAAAATTTAAAAACTATAAATTGAAATCATTAAATTATACCAAGAAACTAGAATACTTACGTTCATCTTGGTTGATGATACCTGTCTCCACTCCAAGATAACTACAGTAATCCTTGGTCGACTTTTATTATAACACACTTTTGTAATAATTCAATATAAAATGAGAACACCGCAATAATAACCACTATGACGTTACACATCAGTCAACGATTCAATCTTGACTGCGAGTTGGACTAACGTATTCGTAGCTCCCACGCGACGCTTACCTCGGAATAGCGGAATTGCATCGCTTGTGGGAATTGGTAAGGAGACCGGTGACTGCGCAGAACGCGAGTTCACTGCGCAAGCGTCGCGAAGACCATAGGAAATTATAATGGGGTAATTAGGGTCGTTGGGCAACTTTAATTATAAAAGGAATTTTTCTCGATCGGATGATAAGATCGACTTCGTCCACCTCGGCTGAAAGTGAATATGCAACTGTAGATATTCGTTCAATTCATTTGCTGTAGGTCGGTCATGCACTTTCGAAAAGTCGCAGTCGGTAAAACAACGGTCGGTACAAACGAGTTAGTGAAATCGTGGATAAGACTGAAATTGAATTCTACGACGAAAGCTGCTGGGTAACTAGTTTGTAAACTGCAAGGTCGCTTGTAGCGTCAATATTCGTGTGAAGTAACCGTTGATGAAGTAGTTGGCGGAGTATAATTATCCACTCTTACGAAGACTGGATAATTGAACATCACTTCGAAGATCTATACATTAGTCAGTAGGCAGAAGCTACTAAATATCTTAAGCGGATCGAATGGTGAATCGCGGATTGCAACGAAACGTACGAAAGATTGTGTCCTTGCTCATCGACGACATATTTCTAAATATTTTCGCGTGGATTATAAAGATAATGTCGTTCGAAGTATTCACAACTCGGTTGACGATTTACAATTGACAGTTGATGAGATTATAACGCGATAAAAAAAAACTATAAAGATTTCAAAATCTACAACGAATCGGCTGCATTATCGCCGATTCGTTCTCAACCCCCCACTCGACCGCCGTATGGTCACGCGCAGCGATCTACCGAGTCGCTTCCCCCACTCTCTCGCACAGCGGCGCGACGCTATTGGCGGCTCGTCCGCCAATCGCGCGAGGCCTTCGACCACCGCGATCGTCGATCTCCTATAAAGAGCGCGCATCTACAAAGCGTCCACTTCATAACCATACGTGATGCAAGATCCGCGTTTTAACGCGCGTTTCCATTCGTATCTCGTCGCCATCGCATCCTATCAACGCCTCGCGAAGATTTGCCGCATATCCGATACATTTTATCGTCCGTGCCATTGGACACGCATTGGGGTGGAAAAAAGTTATCGGCGTCATCCGCAGTTGCCAAGGGTGCTTTACATCGTCAATTTTTCGCGATTCCGTGCTCGTTTCGTGATGACGCTTCTATGTATAGACGATGGTTATCGTGGTTGCTCCGGTATTTATACACGAGAGAGCTATGTCAGGGATTCATACGTCGTCGGTGCAAGGGCTCGAGAGAGAAAGAGAGTTGCGATAGTAGGGGTGCTGGGAGGTAGACGGTGGGGGATTGAGCATGAGGGAGAAGGATGTTGCGTCGGGGTGGCCACCCGAGTATAGAGACCTGCGCATTTGACACTGGGAAGCCGCGCGAGCGAGAGGGGCTCACCGATGAAAGCCTCGTGAGGGTAGAATGGGCCAAGAGGGTGGAAAGGGGGTAGGTGAGATGGTGGGAGGGGGAGTCAAAGGGGACGAGGGGCTTGATAGCGAGAGGATACGAGGGAACGTTTCAACGCGAAGGGAGATGAAGCTTCAGAGGCCTCGGTGCCGCGACTCGT
Organism: Netelia fuscicornis; assembly: GCA_946811545.1. Classification (NCBI taxonomy): domain Eukaryota; kingdom Metazoa; phylum Arthropoda; class Insecta; order Hymenoptera; family Ichneumonidae; genus Netelia; species Netelia fuscicornis. The sequence goes on from OX328014.1 coordinate 8,802,149, forward strand.
TTCGCAGGCTCGTCTCGCGACCCCCGAAGTCGAAACAAGTCCGTCCGTTTACGATGAGATCGGACACCGGTATTACGAGCCTCGTCGGCGTATCGTCATCGACGGCGTGTGGACGACGAGATAAATCTTTTTTCGAAACACGGGCACGCTCCGCAGTCTCTCTACTTTAATTACATAATTCATTTTTTCTTTGTTTTTCTTTTTTGTCTTTCACTCATCTACGAACCTCGTCTACCGTATGGACGGAAACATTAGCGAAATTATGTTCAAATAAACAAAACAAGAAAGGGTAAAATAAAATGAAGGACGAGGGGGAAAAAACGATCACACAAGTCGCGATATTTACGCTCGCTAATTGCCTTCGCTCAATCGACGCTCTTGCGCTAAATTTTAATTACGCGTATACGCACTCGTTTACAACAATATAAAATAAAAAAAGAAAAAGGCTCACGCATCGTTGCACGTTCGTTGATCGCCAGGCCGATAATTACAACACAGCCGAGACAAAGGGTTTGAACTGCGATATATGAAAAAGGGAAAAAATCTATAAATTATGCGCGTAATATAGATTGGAAAAGTATGTCGTTGAAGAGGAAAAATCGGTACGACGAGAGATCGTGAAGAAAGAAGAAACGGCCGACGAGGAGGATGTCGAAGAAAAGTGATAACATCGAGCGAGGAATAAATATCTTTGCGGGAATGCGGCGACCCTCGATCAAGGTAAAATCGTACGACCAAAAAATAAGAAAGGAATGGAATAATTATTTCGAAAGGATTTGATTCCAATTAATTGATTTTTCAGAATGATTTTATTCTTTTTTGTTTTCGGGGTATAAATTCGTTCATTTTTTTTGTGTATCTGTTTTATAAAAACAAGTTTTGAAAGAGCTTGCGACATTTGGGGCGGTGGATAAATGGGGGAGGGGGGAGGGGGTTAGCTTTCACCCTTCAATTTCGAGAGCCTGGGGGTGATATTTTCCGTGAGTAACGAGAATGTTCCGTATATTTATGTGTACGTACAGAGACGATTCTGCTATGAACCAACGAATCATCCGACATCAAATTCTTTATTTGTTTGTAGTTACGACGTTTTGTTTTTCCTGTGGAAAAAGCCAATAATTTAAAAAGCCTTTATTCTTTGGTTTTCCGTGGTATCGAGGAACATTATTTTATAATTTTTCAATGTTTGTCAATTTATTCAATAATTAAAAATCAACAACTAGCACAATCAATAATTTAAACAAAAATGTCGTATTTTTATTATTTATGATTTTTTTTGTTATTATCGCTGAAGCAACGAGATTTTTTTTGTTTCATTTTCTACGAATAATTTAAATTCTTTGTCGGTAAATCGAATGATAAAGCGTGGGACAGAAAAGCCCTGGGAGTAAACTCAATTAATGGATTTTTAAATTTCTTTTTTGTTCGACACGAATTCTTCATTTTCAAAAAATACACGATATTAAAAATATTTTCTCAGTGACAATAGTTTCAAACAATATTTTTATAGTTAAAAATCATGATTACTAAATTATTGGTTGGAGTTGTTTATATCACAGGATTGTTTTACATAAATTAACCTCGTGGTAGGGAGAACAAAATTCAGGAGATAAAAAAATTATTGTTGTGGCTCAAACAAATTTTATAATAACATTTCTCTTACATTGTTATAATTTCTTTTTATGCTGGGTGTTTTTCGCAAATTACCATAGAATTGGATTGAAAAAAAGGTTTAATAATAATGATGTCTACAGACAACGACACAGCTAAAAATGTAACGACGTTTATTGAAAGAAAATATTGAATTTGGGAAACCCAGTGAAAAATGTAATTAATTAATTCAATTATCACTTCGCTTTTATGGAACAAAGTATGAACTTTCATACAAAAAAACGATTTTCAGTTTATAGGAGTTTACATTGTATAAAAACGATCAAGATTTACGAGATAAAAACTACTTATGATACGTAAAACCACTTCTTTTTTTTGAAAATTTTGAGTTCTCTCTAATTTCACTATCAACAAAAATAGTTAAATTTCAAATCTTTGAAAACTCATTTTGCCTGATACGTATTTTTATGACATCAAATGAAAACGTCGAAATGTCGGAGGATTCGAAAAATTGGGGTCATGTGGTTAATGGTGGAATGGCCTATGTATATAAGTATATACACATATGTTATCTGAGACACGAGAAACACGATTTGGGTTGTCACACGCTTCGATGGAACGCGATATCATTTTCCACCCCTCCATCATATCCACTCCTCGATTACTCCACTTGTGCAGGATATGGGGACATTTTCGGTTAAGCCAGTTACTTTTTCCTCAAACTTCCTCAATATTATGAATTATTTTTTAAGTAGTTTACACGTATCACGTGACAATTATTTTATTGCATTTTTATTAAAAATTGCTTCATCCATCGATTTTCGAGTTACTTTTAAATTCCTTTTTGAGTTTAATTCGCGTGCCAACATTTTTATCCGTATAATTCTATAATTTTCTTCAGTTTACAACTCGGTAAAGAGAAGTCAAGTCATAAAAAGGGATGAATTTTTGAAAAATATAATTTTTTCAAAAACGTAAGTTCTTAATTTGATGATAATGCTTTGTACACAAATGTGTACGATGCATTTCTCGGATGTTTGTAAAATGAGAGAGTCGCAAAAATATTGTATTTCACGTGCAAGTTTTGAGTTCTCGTTAAAATTTATATACGTCAAAAACGCGCGAGTATGTCAAACAACGAAAAAAAAACATAGCCCTGTTTAAAAATCATCGTTTCACGAGGACGAGAAATATCTGGAAAAAAGTACGTAATGAATTCGATGGGCGATTGGAAAATGCACTTTGTAAATTAACAAATTTTACAAACAAGTCGCAATCTTGTAATTGAAAAACTGAGAAAATTAATTGGAAAATTCCAAATAAAAAATTGCTGTATAAAAAAAACAAATTTTTTTTTCATTCTACATCAACGTATTTTTCCTACCGGTCTGAACTCGATTGTATTTCGTTTAGCGACATCAAACATTTACAAAATATCAGAAACGTTTTTGGTTTTTCATTTTTAATCTTTAGTACTTATTTATTTTTTCTCGTCGATTTGTAAATAATTGGAACGCCGCCAAGTATTTCCTCCCCCTTACATATCGGTATATATATACATATATCAAGAAAACAAAAGCTTTTATCCGTGCAAATACTCGAGCGAGGCGATTGAAGCGTTCCACTCAAGTGAATTGCCCACGAACAAGAACAAGAGATTAAACATTCGTTTTTAACGTTTTCTATTTTTTATTTATTTTATCTTTTTCGTATTTTCCCTTTTCTCGTTATCACTGGTCATGCTTTTTCTTTTATGATTGGAACTGAAACCAACAACGGCAACGACAAACAACAATAATAATAATAATAACAATAAAACTATGAATATCAGCTCTCGCATGGACGTCACGGATATACCTGTTGCGACTTTCATCGAGTATCGTCGTCTGCGACTTTCAATTACGAGGATAAAGGGGGCGCAGAAAAATGAAGAAAATTCGTCGACGATAACTGCAACGATTCGAATTAAAGCGGCGTCGTAGTGTTCGACATTCGATTTATACGATTGTGATCTCTTTTTGCTCGATAATAACTCTATATACACGATAAAAACATTAATAAATCATTAAAAAATAATCTAAAATCGTAAATCCTTAAAAATTAATGAAAAATTGCAATTAACAAAAACAAAGAAAAAAAAACAGAAGGAAATACATAAATTTCACTACGTACCTCGTACAAAAGTACTCTACGATACACGGTAACGTCGACAATCAAAGTTCTCATCTCTTTCTAAAATTGTGAAACAAAAAATCCGCGAGTATCGCAGATAAGAAGGAAAAGAAAAACAAATCTGGAATCATGCTCAGTCCAAAAATGCAAAGAACCGGTAAGTGAACGCAACGAAATTAATATTTTGAAAAATATATTTATAGAAAAAAAGAACAATTTTTATTTTACAATATGGGAAAAAAGTGAAAAGTTTTTATTTTACGATATGGGAAAAAAAGGGAAAAAGTTTGAAGCACGTTGGTGCAACGAGAGATAGTAATGAAGCTTGACTATCGTTATCATGATTATTATTTATGTTTTTTGCCAACAGTGCGGGTCAACGATTCGCAAATACTCATGCTCTCGGAGAGAGCCCATTACGACCATTCGCTCGCCGGATATTTGCACAAACGGACCGCCGACTCGGCCAAGTGGCAACTTCGCTGGTTCGTTCTTTACCAGGTGAGGCAAACTGCGTGACAGATCGATCATCGTTGCAGGGAAAATGTTAATTCCGTGTTCGGGGAGTGAAAGGAGGAGTTGGGGGGGATTGAGAGTGAGGTATTAGAATGAAGAAACTTTAGTTTTTCCATGAGGGAAGAAAAATAAACCGTCGACGATCCATCGAGTTGCAAGTTGATGAAAAAAAAAGTTGATTTGAGTTCGAGCTTTTTCTTTCTGTCTCTCTCTCCTTCTTTTTGTTTTTATATACGTAGATCTGTCTGTCTTTCTTCCCTCTTTTAGGAATTATACGAAACTGCCAAATGGAGTTGAAAGAAGTACTTTTTAGGATAAATATATTCGTTACGAAGGGAGCTTAAGACAATTGAATTACAAATTGTTGTTGCATTGTCTGGGAAATAAAAATTGTTTTGGCAATTGTACGAAGTTGAAAATATGTGGAATTTTTTGTAATTCGCGATAACTCGTTAGGAGTCTCCATTATTTTAATTAGATTCGTTAGAATCGATGGTTATTATCGAGCTATATCTTGCCAATCACAAATGTTTTTAAATTCATAAATTGTAAAAATTGACATCAAATTTTGATTCGTTTAGTAAGGGTTATGAAATTTATTAAGTTTAAAAAAGAAATATTAATTACTTTGGTAATACGGTGAGCAACATTTTTTTCACTAATTTGTTAATAACTTTTTGGCTGGTTATGGAAATTCACGTGGTGATATTTTAAATCAAAATTCAGTTTAATTAAAGTTCACCAATTTGTTGATAATCTTCTTACATTGTTACAATGTTTTATTATAAGTTGTAATATGCCATATTTCATTGCAAGAATTCCATTCCAATCATGTTTAAACGAGTACGTTGAATTACACGAGAACTACCCTAAATAGGGGTGAAAGGTGATCAATCGAATGACACCTAGTCAATCATTTCTCACTTTATTAATTAAAACTAGCTTGACAACAAAATTATTTTTCTCAATAATTTCGTGTAAAATTAATCACGTTTAAATAAGTACGTTCAATTATACGAAAACTGCCCCAAATAAGGGTGAAAAGTGATCAATCGAATAACACCTAGTCAATCATTTCTCACTTTATTAATTAAAACCAGCTTGGCAAGAAAATTATTTTTCCCAATAATTTCGTCTAGAATTAATCACGTTTAACTACATACTTGCGTTGAATTATACGAAAACTACCCCAAATAGGGATGAAACGTGATCAATCGAATAACACCTAGTCAATCATTTATCACTTTATTAATTAAAACTAACTTGACAAAAAAATTATTTTTCTCAATAATTTCGTGTAAAATTAATCTCGATTAAAACTCAAATAATATAAATCGATTGTCGTCAATAAAACAAAAAACATGTCAAATAACACCGCGTTAAGCGTCGAAATGGATACGTTCGAGTTCGTTGTTACAATTACCGAAAATTAAGCTGAAAGTGCCGAAATTAATGTTTCGTGCTGTCGATAAACACATTACGGTGATATGTTGCAGAATTTACTGTTCTACTATGAAAATGAGACGTACACCCGACCCAGCGGGATTGTTTTACTCGAGGGCTGTTATTGCGATCGTCTCATTACAGCCCGGGGGAAGGAACCTGACAAACAGGTATTGTAATCAACGCATATCGATGTTAAGCCCCGTTGCACTTGCTATTATTATGCAACAACTTGACTAACGATGGAGATTCCCTCGAGCAAGAAGAAGGTTTCGAGACTGGCCCTCTGGTATAATTTTAGACAGTATGGTCATAAATAATCCCTTGATTTGGTGTAATAGCGTGGCTGGGTCACGGCCCGATAGAGGACACACGTGGGGTTGAACTCGAAACAAACGCCCTTACTCTTCGTCTTGGCAAATATTATATTTTCCTGACAGGAAGTCATTTTTAATTAATTACATCATGACGTCATTTATTATTGAAGACTTATTATTTACTATTTATTTATTTATATCCGTTTGGTGGGGATTATTATAGTTGTGCTAAATACCCCTAAATAAAAATTGTCAAATTTATTTAGTAGACGAAATTCGGGGTTGTATGGGAAATTTGTGATTGATATAGGGGTGATTGATATAGGGTCTTGGAGATGAAGAAAGGATTAAAATTCATCGGAATGTAATATGACAAATTTCGATGGATATCGCGAAACCTCGAAAAATCGACTTTTCACGATGCTGTATCTCGGTTCCTGTTCGTCTGACAGAAAATTGCATGAATAACTTTTTGAAGAGCTCGCCGATCCCTCGATAATGAGCCTAGGATCATCCCGATAGCTCAATTTTTGTGGCCGGGGTGACACTTTGAAAATCGTCATTTTCAGGATCCGCAGGTCGGACCTGCAAAAAACGCCGCAGGGATGAGGTCAAAATTTTTTGTGTTTCAAAACCCTTTTATTTTATCATATTCGTGTTAGGCAGGAAATTTGCGATTCAAAACTGATGCTACAAAGCCTTTTTGGACGAAAAAAAAATTTGACCCCTCCCGAGCGCCCAAAGCGCCGGTAAAAATTGCGAATGTCGACGATCGGCCCTTGCCGGGGGTCAAAATTTTGTGTCGTCCAAAAATATTTTGTTAGGGGGTTACGGAATCGGAATTTTGTCGCTGATGAAGAATACGAGTATAACGTTATTTTACCCGATATCTCCAAAACTCTTGGAGAAAAACGTAAATAACCCAAAAGAATGATTTATCCACTTAAGATCGATAAAATCTGAAAATTCGGAAACGAAACCGTGATTTTCTTCCGACTGAAAATTTGTGATCGATATAAGCTCCTAAAGCTGGAGCAAGGATTGGAATTCACGGGAGTGCAATGTGGCCGATTTCGCGAAACCTCGAAAAAATCCACTTTTCGTGAAGCTGTATCTCCGCTCTCGTTCGTCGGACGGGAAATTTCACAAATAACTTTTTAAAGAACTCGCCGAGAACTCGAGAACCAGTCCAGAACTATCCGGATAGCTCAATTTTTGTGGCCCTGGCGATATCTCGAAAATCACGATTTTCAAGACCCACAGGAAGGGAATTCCAAAAAAACGCCTAGGGGATGGGGCCAACTTTTTTTTGGCTTCAAAATGCCTTTATTCCATGGTATTCCTATTGCGCAGGAAATTTCCGTCTTTGAAATAGGGCTACGAAGTCTTTTTGGGCAAAACAAATTTTGACCGCCCCTCGTGTCGAAAAACATTTACGTCGGGGGCCAATAATTTTTTTCGTCCAAAAAGTCTTTGTTGGGTGGTTACGGAATCGGAAATTTGTCGCGCAAAACGGATGTGGCACCATTATAATTTCGATATCTTACAATTTACGAAAATAGTTGATTTTTCGACCTTTTTATCGCTGCCAACACTTCATTTCAATAGTATTTTGGGGCTCTGTTAGCGTAACCCCAAAAATTGTCAAACTTACCTGTGACGTAGTTTCATTTTCTAGTAATTTAAAAAAATGTTTCTATTTACAATTTTTAACAATTTTGCGATCATGCATATTTTTTTTAAATCGAAAAATAATTATTAATTAATAATCGTCGTATATCACATATTTATTTATTTTCGACTTTCTTTTTCAATACAAATACATTATAAAAATAACACATGCGTTTTTAAAAATGAACGTTAATCTCAAACAAACTTCAACAAAACGAAAAAAAAATATTCAAACATCGACGTCTCGTTAAATATTCAACGATAAACAATCAAAAACTGTATCGTTACTGGATCGTAACTGGACGATTCCCAGAATCATCCACCGGTTCAGGACCATGACCAGCATTCGACGAACAAAAGCAAGAGAGAAAGAGAATCGATATTTCCATTTTTCCATTATACCTTGCCCTGATTCGCTTTTCTCCGATTTAACTAGCGTTATACGGGGCATAACGTATTGTCGTCGGTACGAAAGACCTAATTTACTTTTAATACCGGAATAAATACGAGAAAGAGAGAGAGAGAGAGAGAGAGAGAGAGAGAGAGAGAAAGAGAGCGAGCGAGCAAAGGGAAGTTCGATTTTCCATACAAAAAATATATCATCGGAAATAGGAATTTTCTTCTCTGGTTTTCCGCCCTTTCACGATCTCCGTGTGTGCGTTCCTACTCGGTCTGATCAAGTTCTTCAATAAGCCCGGATAAATTAATCTCGGATCAAAAGTTGGATGATCTCTGACGAGGATGCGTCAGAAAAAGAGAAAAAAACGAAGATAAAGAAAAAAAGAAGAAAATCAGAAGAAAAAAAGCTGGCGGTAACTTGCGAGCTTTTCTTTGGTCAGCTCGAAAGCTCCGTCGCGATAGTTGGGAGAGTTCGTGACGAGAATCGGAAATATCGCGTTATCACTGGCTAGTGTCTCCCGTGGGATGAATTTTGCGGCGTTGCAATAGCCTATGATAAGCGAAATGGCCGCGAGAAGACGGAGAGGAGTGACCGAACCTTCTCGACCTACGAAAAAGAAAGACAGTAAAAAAAAAAAAATTGCCTCCTCGAAAAGAAAACGAGATAAAAGTCACCTGTGATACCTACGGGGATTTGTCTCAATTTGTCGATAACCATTCGTGCCAGGGAGACCATCGATCCCCCCCTCCCACCTAAGCTTAATTAACTCCAACCAAGTCCAGAGATTCGGTGCACGGGGTGGAAAAATTTAAATCACCACTCGCTCTCCAATTCGTGTCATTCGCAGTTTTGGTTCATTGAATTGTGAAGAAACAAACGAGAAAATAAATATAGTTACGAGACACGACCCTGAACGAAGTATGAGAAGGTGAGGTTGAAAGAGGGTTGACAAGGACTCAGGGGTGCGCGACGTTACAGAGACTGCCATGAATCGTTATTGACTGTTCCTGTTGCCTCTTAAAGTACTCTTTCAGTTACCTACACTGGGGCATTGTCTGGTACCGGCATTGTTCCGTCTTTTATACTTCGAGAGACAGAGACACAGAGAGAGAGACAGAGAGAGAGACAGACAGAGAGGGAGACAGAGAGGGAGAGAGAGAGAGACAGAGAGAGAGAGAGAGAGAGAGAGAGACAGACAGAGAGAGAGAGAGAGAGAGACAGAGAGACAGAGAGAGAGACAGAGACACAGAGAGAGAGAGAGAGAGAGAGAGAGAGAGAGAGAGAGAGCGAGAGAGAGAGAGAGAGAGAGAGAGAGAGAGAGAGAGAGAGAGAGAGAAAGAGAGAAAGAGAGAGAGAGGGAGAGAAGAGAGAGAGAGAGAGGGAGAGAGAAGATCGAGAGAGTGTGGCCCGCGGCTTAAATCCTGCGTTCTTGAGAAAAGTGAGAAAAAAACTATGTGGTGAAAAACGATAGGCGGAGAGAGCCTTCCACAGGGTCGTGGTGTTCCCTTGAGCGTTGTTTAAAAAAAAAAGACAAAATTAAAAAAAAAAGTACCTCGAGTTTTTTAGCCTAGCTGCTTCGCGATGTATCGCTGTAGGGCACGGGCTGTAAATATATACAGCGTTGCATATTACGTTGGGTTGATAAAAAATTTACTGATAAAAATGATACGATGTTATATTTTTTTTTAATTGTCCTGGTTGGCTCGTTCCGTCGTGCGTGTACCACGAGTTAATTTTTACGTTAATCGGGACTTGGGGTTGTTTTCTTTTTTTTTTGTGATTACGCTGATAATGTGACAGTCACGAGGGAGTGGCTTATTTAATTTTGTAATTTTCTTTTTATCAAGTGCCTAGAGACGGGAAAGAATTGATTTGGGGTTAGTAGACATATTTCCACAATTTTGCTTCGATACAGGGGTGGATACTTTGATCGAGGAAAAATATTTCTTTTTCGTTAATTTTGATATTAGAGAAGATTTGAATTATTTTAGAAGATCGAACAATCACATGTGTGCGATGAGCTAAATATTCGATTTCGATAAAAGTTTGGCCACAGCTCGAGGCATGCTCGAGGGTGAGTTCTCTGGGATTCTTACCCCGATCGCCAGAGGGCGTACTTCGTGGATTTTTTCGAAAAAAAAAAACGTCGAGGCTCGCTCAAATAAATATCGCATCGAATTAAACGGTTGTAAACAAAACATTACTCGAGGACATTCGTATATTGCAATGATATGGATGATAATCGATAAACAATTCGGTATATATAAAATCTTGTTGATTTTTATGAATTTTTTGAAAATTTAAAATGAAAAAAAAACAAATGAAAATAAAAAATGCCACATCTTTCGTAAATTATTAACCATAAATTTGTATACGAATGTGTTACCAGGTGAGCAAAATTGTCTTTCAAATTAAAAGAATTCGATCCAATGGATAAGATTTGACAAATAATTAATTTGCTGAGATATTTTTAATTTTCTCTAATAATTCGTTCGTCCTACAAATACTCTTTTTTTTCTCATAAGACAATTTTTTTCCGGTTGAAGAGCGGGTTGGCGTGCAAATTGGCATTTCACGAAAGTATATAAAGAGTAATTCGCGAGTTATTAGGGTCGTACTTGCAGGAATAAATAGACCCACGCGCACGTACATCGATCAAATGAATTTTTTAGTTTGTACAAACTGTGGATATCGAGGTGGAAAAAGGATATTTACGAACGTTATCAATAAAAATTTGCGATACTCATTCGTCGTTTTCGATTTACGCTTGTCAACGCGATATTCCGGTCACATAAATCTGTTCGAATTAGTGTTAAAGCCCAGACGTGATTAACTGTGATCTTTCTCGTCGCAGGGTATCGTGGGTGTGTCCCAAAGGTATATAGGTAGATTATCGCTCAGTTCCCGGAGTAAGGGTTGTTCATAGTTTACCCATGGCTATCGATAAACTAGAATCGTATCTAGCTTACAATTAATCGACGAGTTTCAGAACGCCAATTAAGTTATTCATAGAAGCATACACCGTCGGGATCTTGGAACGTTTACAGAATTTCTGTTTAATCGTTTTACGGGTTTATATAATACAAATATTTCGTCGCCACAACCGCAATCACCGTGTACGTGACGGGATCGTAAGCTAAATGCTACAGTCACGAATTAACTGTAATTTTGGGATGGTAATATACGAGAGTAGCTACTGCCACGGAGAGGTATAATGCTCCGTATACTGGAGGTGTTATAGATGTCATAGTTGCGGAGGTGCTGTAGTCTCGAAGATGGGATAGTCTCGGAGGTGTTGTTACCGCGAAGATGCTATAGTCACGGAAATGCTATAGTAACGTCGGTGCTACGGATACGGAAGTCCTAAGGTTACGGTGGTGCTATAGTAACGGAGGTGCTATGGTCACGGGCTATGGATACAGAAGTTCTAAGGGCACGGCGGTGCTATAGTAACGGAGATGTTATAGGGACGGAGGTGCTATAACAACGGAGGTGCTATAGCAATAGAGAGGCTACGGCAACGGAGGTGCTATAGTTACGGAGGTGTTCGGGTCCGGAAAATGTTGCGATGCTATATTAACGGAGGCACTATGATTACGGCGGTGCTATATTAACGTAGATACTATAGCACCTCCGTTGTTTTAGTCACCGGGGTGTTGTGAGCATGGAGGTGCTACGAGCCCGGAAGTGTTGCTGTCACGAGAATGCTAGAGTAACGTAGCTGCTATGGTCACGGACTACGAATACAGAAGTTCTAAGGTCACGGTGGTGCTATAGTAACGGAGATGCTATAGGACCTCCGTTGCTTTAGTCACGTGGGTGTTTTGACCATACAGGTGCTACGGGCCCGGAAGGGTTGCGGTCACGAGAATGCTATAGTAACGGAGGTGCTATGGCCACGGGGACGCTAGGGTCATGGACGTACTGTAGTCACGGAAGTTAGTTATAGTGACGACGGTGCTGTAGCCACTGCGGTAGTGTATCAACGAAGATCGTACAGTGGGAACAGCCTCCTTTGTTATTAGTAAAAAAAATGTGTCCACTATTAGATTTTTGTTCTGTATAGTTTATTCTCACGTGGCTTTAGCTTCCATCGATGTCTCTTTTGTTTTCGGTCACACTTCTCTCTCTCTCTCTCTCTCTCTCTCTCTCTCTCTCTCTCTCTCTCTCTCTCTCTCATTCTTGTTCACGTTCCTTCCTCTGTCGTGCACCAAACCCGAATCGCCAATAGATGAAAAAAAGTTGGCTTTTCTAATAAATCAAGTGTGTAAGCCCGGCAGTCAGTAGAGTTGTGGCCTGGATAAAAAAAACGAGGAAACAACACAGCCCGGAGGGCTTAACTCACACGAATGTCGCTCTTCTATATTGATTCCACTGTTTTTGGACTACCACGTGTACGTAACAATACAAAACGTTTCAGAACATTTTATTACGGATATAAATCTCTCGCTGCGAAGCTTCATACAATCGATGAAACGTATTACACGGATATTGGGCTCCTGTTCGCGTCATACCTCGCTAAGTCGACCACTTTTCTTAATAAACAAAAAACAACAACAAACTTCCTAAATCTTTTTTCACCTCATGAAAATTTGCCATTACAATTCCAAATTAGTATTTGAAATTGTTTTTACGAAAATTTCTTCGTTTCGTCGATTACCCCAGCAATCAAATTTATGATTAAATATAGATAACATTTGCTGTTATTAATCGAAAAATAATTATCGTTAATTGGTAAAAATAACACCAAACTTCCTAAATCTTTTTCCACCTCATGAAAATTTGCCATTACAATTCTGAATTAGTATTTGAAGTTGTTTATACGAAAATTTCTTCGTTTCGTCGATTACCCCAGCTATCAAATTTATGATAACATATAGATAACATTTGCTGTTATTAATCGAAAAACAATTATCGTTAATTGGTAAAAATAACACCAAACTTCCTAAATCTTTTTCCACCTCATGAAAATTTGCCATTACAATTCTGAATTAGTATTTGAAGTTGTTTATACGAAAATTTGTTCGTTTCGTCGATTACCCCAGCAATCAAATTTATGATAACATATAGATAACGTTTGCTGTTATTAATCGAAAAACCATTATCGTTAATTGGTGAAATTAATCGTTTGCGAATTTTCGTTAAACTTTTCATGGGAAATAATATTTCTCGAAATATTCCTCTCTGTATAGCTGCATTCTAATTTTGTTGATAACGTAGGATTCCCGGTTGATAATTCGTCGTTCGTGTTTCGAACGTGCACGGAATGTAAATTGACACTTCAACGTATGCACTCGAAGTCCTTGTTTCCAAAACGAGTATGATTTTATATCGTTGGTGCACAGTAGGGCGAACTTTGGTTCGTGTATACGAAGAGTTCAAGGTTCAACAAGTCCATAATAACCGTGCGAATAATTTGAGGCCGATAGCGATGCGGCAAATTACACCAAACACGCCGTGTAGCTAGTTTTTATTTAATCGCATCGTTACAGTCCCTTTTATAAAATTGTTCGTGGAAACTCGTAAACTATGGTGGAGAGAGACGGAGAGACATAGAGAGAGATAGCGCAAACAAAACAGAGAGCGAGAGAGAGAGAGAGAGAGAGAGAGAGAGAGAGAGAGAGAGAGAGAGAGCGACAGAACAAGATAAACGCATGAAAAATTGTGTCGACCACGTGTCACTCATAGCTTTTTTCCCTGAAGAAGAAACATATCTGTATGTCCGTAACGCAATATCACTGGAGTTTGTTCTCACGCAAGAGGATTATAACGTTTCTATTCTTTATGTCGCGTAAAATTTCTAGCAAAAAAGAAAAACAACAACCTAACGAAGGGACAAGAATAAAGTAAAAAAAAACACTGCGTTAAACCCAGAAGCATAATTCCATGTAAAAAGTTTAAATTTTAAAAGCACGCATGCACACAGTCGTACGTGGAATTATCTCCAATTTTATTTCGTAAAAAGAAACTTTGCATGCAAATCTGGAGAAAAAAGCGAACGAATTTTGTTCGTTTTGTTGTTTTTTTTTTTTTCAGTTTTAAGGTACAAACGATATTGTTGGCCTTTGTGATAAACGACGAAGTTGCTGGTACAAGAATGCGGGGCTGGGGGGGGGGGGGGGGGTGAGAAGGTTAAAGGTTGCAGGATTGAAATTGATGATGAAGTATTAAACTTGGAATAGGTTGGAAAACCTGTCACAGGACATGTTCGCTATCCCTATGGTGTCTGACCAGGCCAAGGTTCAGCTGGCAGGACGTTGAGTCTGACAAGTATTGACCATTACTACTGGATGGTTGCTGCTCGGATATTTTCCAGCTTTTAACGCAACGGATCGGGTCGTTCGGTGGTATTTATTAACTTGGCATTAAATCTCGCGTTAATGCAAACCGACTTTCAATGGCAATCGAGTTACGCTTATCGCATTGATTTTATCATAAAGCAAGCCTCGCTCGCCGATCGAAAATACATTTGTTTCAACGAGTTTATATCAATTGCGACAGTGAAATTTCCTAAAACGTTGAATGAAAATTCGTTCAGCGTTTTAGAAAATTTCACTGTCGCAATTGATATAAACTCATTGATGTACGCGCATGCGCTCATGTACGTGCATGCGCGTACACCAACGCGACATGAGCGCATGCGCACGTGTGAACGCATGCGCGTGTGTGAACGCATGCGCGTGTGTGAGCGCATGTGCACGTGTGAACGCATGTGCACGTGTGAACGCATGTGCATGTGTGAGCGCATGCGCGTTTGTGAGCGCATGCGCACGAGCGTTCGCGCTTGTGTAAGAATTCTTCTGTAAAATCAACGGTTCCGAATAAAACAAACAAAAATGGACTGATAAGGAATTATAGAGGATGAATTTTACGGTAATCGATATTCGGCAGCTTCAATATCTTGCTCTATTTTTGTTGTATCTTTTTTTTTTACATTATACACGATCGACGTCAGGGAAGCCATGAAGCATGACCGAACGATTTCCTTCCGAGCTAAATTCGCATGCATGCAAAACGCGAGGAGGGGCCTTTATCGAGCTGAATTGAAATTCTGGATACATAGTTACGTTGGCACTGGCCACTCGGACCGTCCTGGATCGTATGGTATGCTTTTACCCCCGGAATAAAAAGAATAAACGTTGAAATTCGCAACAGCGGAGATGGAAAATAGTGAATGACGCGCGAATGGGCTCGTTCTTTTGTTAGCTCCCTCGTCGTTTTTTTTGTCGTAAAATAGAAAGAGAGAGAGAGAGAGAGCGAAATACCACAAAAGTCTCGTACGGCTTAACCCGAGGTAAACCCTCGGTATTGAAATGAGTTGCCGCGCGGACTACATTGACGGGCGAAATGTTTCTTCTTATTCGCAAGATGTATTTTCCCCCTCTGAACATCGGCCAAATGAAACAGGTTCTACATCACATTTTTATTCTATCGCCGGAAATGTTACAGAAATAAAAAAAAGAAGAATTTTTTAAAAATATTACACATGCCACGAAAATAATTATCGATACAATTAGCACGATAAAACGACAATTATTTTTTTTTTCAATTTTCCAATTATACCAACATCGTCGAGTCGACGTTAGTAATTTTTCGACAATTCAAATTACGTTTATAACGATTATTCGTTGGGGATATAACGAACGGTGATAATAAACGAATTAATCAGCTTTCTAATTAACCGTATTAATAATTTTAATTCGATACTAATTGTAAACGATAAAATTAATTCAACTCAATGGTCGTTGGTTAGGATTGAGTAATTCATACTTCGGTAATATTGACTCGGTACTTAAGAATTTGCCTGACGTAGAATTGTATTGCAGCCCCCCCCCCCCTCCCCTCCCTAGAGAACAATTTTGCACGTGTCCCTGATGTTCTCCTGCGCCTGTGAAACCCGTTGCAGAATGACCCTGTGCAGTAAAGATGGCTACGTGAAAGTGTACGCACACCCATGCACAGATGTATCTACCTATATACAGGGTGAGTAAGAAGAGACAGGATACCTGAATATTAAAAAAATTAAATCGCGAATAAAAATAGTAATCTGATAAAAAAGTTTTAATCTGGGGTTGATGGTACTGAATAAATTATTTTCAAATAGGAAAATGTATTTTTTATTAAAGATTTTTAATCTACGACTTGAAACAGATAAATTTAGTTTGAAACAATTTTTGTCTTCGCCACTATTTTTTATAATATTTGAGAATGCGAGTGCTACATCATTCCCTCCATGAGTTACACTTTTGTTTGAAACAGTTTTTTTTATGCGGTATTTAATTCTTGAGATATTCAGGTGTTCTGTTTCTCGTGACTCACCCTATATAGGTATACATATGTACAATATATTGTGGGTCACGGGGTGAGACACGAGAGACAGAATACCTGAATATTTCAAAAATTAAATTGCGAATAAAAAAAGAATTCTGATAAAAAAGTTTAAATCTTGGGCTAATGATTTTCAAGGTCATTTCAAGATCAACTTATTTTTTTTCAAATAGGTAAATGTATTTTTCATTAAAGATTCTTATTTTACAATTTGAAATAAATAAATTTAGTTTGAAACAATTTTTCTCTTACCCTCTATTTTTTATAATATTTGAGAATGTGACTGCTGCATCATCCCCTCCATGACTTAAACTTTTTATTTGAAACAGTTTTTTCTTATTCGGGATTTAACCCTTTAGATATTCAGGTGTTCTATTTCCCTTGACTCACCCGGTATGTATATATACATATATGTACAATACAGTGTGGGTCAAGGGGTGGTAGGTGGAGTACACACGAGACTAATTCTCCACTATCCAGCGCACTATCCCCGTGACTGTGGGCTTTTGCTCTCACGGTACGTACGGGTGGCGTTGTCACTTTCCACTATTGTATCGAAGAGAGATAGAGATAGGGTTGGGAAGTAGGTGGATGGGGAATGGCAGGACTGGCCAGGGGGTAGATTCGATGCAACATGTGCAGTCTAATCGTTAATTTCTCAATAACTAAATTTCTCGTTCCTCCACTCGTAAACTCACACTCCCGCTTTCTCTCCCTTTCCCACCCTCTTTTCCTCACTCACCCCCTCGTCTTTTGCATAATATCTCACTTTGTATCTCATCTGTACGTGAATATCGTTTTGGTAGCCCCTTTATTTCTTTTTAGCATCACTATCATGAGATGGGTGGATGAGCTGACGGGCGGTTGGTAGGGAGGGACGAAGGGACAAAGGGGAGGGGTGGAACAAACCAACGTGCGATCAGAAGGAATGAATCGATTCACGTTTCGTCCTGGCTAAAAATAATCTTCTCTCTCTCTCTCTCCTTCGCCCTCTGGTGCGGGAAATATGTATCTGCCCTTCGAACAGGAGCGTCCTATTTCGTTTATAAACCGGAATATCTTTCAAGGGGCTCTGTCCCTTTGAGGGTGAATTTTCAACGTGTTTTCGTGGTTGCACAACGTTCATCTATCTCGTTATCCGCACGATGTACCGTAGTGGCTCTCTGATATTCGAGTGCCCTTTGCTCTCTTCCTCATTAACTCTCTCTCTCTCTCTCTCTCTCTCTCTCTCTCTCTCTCTCTCTCTCTCTCTCTCTCTCTCTCTCTCTTTGTTGCAGTATGAATTTTATAAGGTTTCTCTCAGCGTAAATAAAATATGGGATTTTTTATCATTTTGATATTTATCGTACGACGAGGGTCTTTTCAATATTTTTAACGTATTTTCAAGGTATAATTAATGGATTCTTCCGTTGTTTAATTTAGGGGCGTGAGTTTCTCGCTGCTTTACGAATTTATGATAATAATAATGCATATATTATTCATAATTTATCTACAAATTCAATCCGGTTGGAAAAAACGTGCCTCAATTTAAAAAAATTATTATTATACAGTTTTATATTCTTGTTTCATTTTTTATATTTAATAAAGAATTATTCGTTTTTGTTTTATTTCATTTTTCATATTTATTATATATTTTTGTATATTCATTTTTTTTCAGATGTGATATATAACAATATTTTTTATTTCACATTTTATACGTTTCTCGAATTTATTGTTATTTGTAAATAAATGAGAGTTTTACTTGTAAACCCTTTCTGAGTTTATGCAATGTTACCTAATTTGTTCCTTATTTTAAAACCATTCTCTCCGACTTTATTATTTCCTGCTCGGCTCCAGCTCCTTCACGCTTTCTCTCTAATCCTGCATCTCATTTGCTGCGAAAAAAGGGAAGCTGCAGAAAATCTTCGTCCATACAGCTCTCTGTTTTTATTTGAATTTTATATGATATTTTTATTTTCCATGTTTATTTGTTCATGAAAATAGGTTGTAATATAACTCTCATCGTAAACTGTCGATTTTGCATTGGAGGTGATACGAGTATTAAGTTTCGTATTTTCAAATTGCTTGGGTACTTTGATTGGTCGATTCCAGTTGTAATTTCCTTCCAACTCTGTTACTTGGTTGAAAATCTTCGGGCGGTCCTCGAGAATATTGGAGCAGATATATTGGCCTCTCGAAATCGGTTGCGAGGAAATTGTTTGTACGGTAGTTCGAGTTGTACATTGGCGATGGTGATGAATCGTCGTTATTGATCACGTGACTTTTTGTTTTTTTCATTCATACGGTTCGTTGGGTTCTGTTGGGTTAATTCTGACGAAGCTTTGGAAAGTAGAACTTTTAAGGATAACAAAGTTATTTGTTTTTTTTTTTTTGAGAATTGTATTTTTTTTCTTCTACTTTCTTCTGTAAGTAATACAAGAAATTTCGTTTTTACTCATTTAACATTTAATTAAATACGAAAAAAGAAAAATAATTAATTTTTAACATTCAGAAGAAAATTATTCGAATTTTGTTCTTCTCGTCGACGTTTACAACAAGATTCTTATTAGTAGATGGAATTTTGTAAAGCAGTGGCTTGTAATTCTCACAATCGGTCCTCATGAATTCCAATTCTGAGAATTCACGCTTGGATTATTATCGTGATAATATTTTTTTCGTAAATGATTTTTCGAATTCTCGTGGGTAAGACCTGCTTATTTTTTTAGGTTGAATAAAATTTCGCTAATAATAAGAACCAAAATAAATTTTCCGCACATTACAATTGAAACTGATTTAAAAATAATAATAATAATGATGAAGTACGATATCGTAAACTTCTGTTTATTTTTTTCAGTTGAATAAAATTTCTCTTACAATAAAATGCAAAATAATTTCGCCATGAATAAAAATTAAAACTGATTTTAATACAATAACAATAACAATAATAATAATAATAATAATAATAATAATAATAATAATAATAATAATAATAATAATAATAATGTTAATAATGATAAAATACGATTTCGTAAACTTCTGCATTATTATTATCATCATTCATATTATGATAATAACAGTGGAAAAGTTTACGAAATTGGTGTTAGTGCGAAATTCGAATACGTAATCGCAAACGGAGAATTTCGTTATCGCGTTTCCGTTTCGGCAATTCGTGGACAGAAGAATAAGAAGCAGAAGCAGCAGGTTGCTATGGCAGCTATCTACTTTATATTTCGTGTGGGATCCGGCCAATAAGGAACCAGGAGTGTCAGGGGAAAGAGAGCGATCCGAGAATGGCCTTGGCCCTTTAACCCCCCTCACATCTCGTTTTCTCTCTGTCGAGGCCTTGTATTTGTAACACCAGGACCGAACAGGGGATGTTTCTCCCCATCCCCCGGATTCCGAATTCTTATATCTGTATCTCAGGCTCCCATCCTTACCACTCGAGTAGGTATATATATTTTACTGTATCATTTCTCGACTTCGTGATCATTTTTGAGCATTGGAAAAATTAAAAAATTCAAATTTCCGCATGTTTTTTAGTTTTGGTTGAGGTTTGCTCAGACACGACGCTTATTCTATGAGAAAATAACGTTTTCAAATTTGTTTTGTTTTTATACGGGGAATTTATTTGCTCGTGGGCGAATGTTTCGGGAGGGAAGGATGCAAATTTGAATTTACTAAATATTTTACATTATTTAAGATCTATTATTGAAACCTGAGGATTTTTCTTTTATCTCGAAATTGCTTAATATTATTCCGTAACGATCTTGATAATTTTTCATATAGCGCTCTTAATTTTTCAATTTTTGGAAAGAAATTAACAATCGTGTCAAATCCGAACGAAACGTCGAATCTTCATGAAATTTATACGTTAGTAAGATAGCCGATAGTTCTACAAGTCTACAAAATTTTAACCCGATCAAACAAGTCTTTACAACAAATTTTTATCTTTATTCGATATTTTCTTTCGAGTCTTCAACTATTTTGGTAACAAAAAATCGATTTTTTGGTTTTTCACAGAAATAAAATCACTTTACCTATGCGTGAGCAGAAAATCAACTACCAATTGTTTATTACTATACAGTTGTCACCAAGAATAACAAAAATTCCGTAATTTTTGAATTTTTAATTAAAAAAACTGCGATTTTCGGCTTTTTAGGAGACCCGAAGTGTTCCAGGATTAAAAATTCGATTTATATCTGCATACTAGGCAAAAAATGAATGATCTTTTTCTTTTCGTTACTCGCGAGCCTTGTCAGATAAAATCTAGCGTGCGCGTGACGTACATGTCGCGTTATCTCGCACGTAAAGTATCACCACACGCGACAAAAGACCGCGAGCACAGTTCTACGATGGCTACGGGGTAAAGCTTTCTAATTAGTTAATGTGCCACAATCCGTGTAGAATGTGAACAAATCTCCTCCAGAAAAAAAAGAAAAGGCAAAACAAAATGAAACGAATGCGTCCACGCAGTGAAAGCGCGCAAAAGCTGCGAGATGGGATACGAGGTCAAGAGGACACGCCACAGACTAATTAATATATAGCAGGGAGATAAGAGAGAGACAGAGGCAGACACCTTAACACGAACGAGAGGAAAGTCGAGAGATCAGGCGCATGCGCACTAACGCCGGGCTTTATGGTTATAATTAACAAACTTCAACCCCTAAAGTACCTAATACGTTGATTCGAACTTCGTCGTTTAACGAGAAATATTCTTGACAAAGCTATTTTCTCGTTATACAACATTGCCGAAAGCGAATTTTTTCTTAAATTTAATTTTCGCTGCCTCTGGGATTTACAGGTTTTTTTTTAAATTGAAGATCTTGAACTTTTTTTAAATGCTTCGTTGAACAACAGAATCACAGAAAGTCTTTTGTCTTTTAAATTTTTGTTGCAGTAAAAGAAGAAATTTTTTTTTCTGAACTTTTAATAATTAATATTTTTTTGAAATTTTTGTAAATACAAAGTAATGTTTCGTTTTATAATGCAGTATTTAAAATATCATTGGGTTGAAGAATTTGGTTTAATTAAAATTTGATAAGAGATGCTAAAAGTTTATCTTATTTGAGATTGTTTTTTGGTTCGTTAATTTTACCATCATCATTTATTTTATTTTATATTTTTGCTCTGAGCATTGGCTGGTAAAGTTTGTATACGCAGTCTGAATTATGAAAACAAAACGGAAATATTACTGATATTTTGGAATTTGGTTTTTTATTCTTATCTTCAGTTTTTTTGAAGTATTTTAATTGTTTTGTAAAAGGCGAAAATATGATCGGATATCAACAATTTTATCACATATTTATTATTGTTTCAAATTCTAAAGGCACAATCTTAATCGTGAGTTTATCAAGGATTTTATTTTTATTTTCAAGGATGTTTTGTTTTCGTTTCATGCCGAAGAACGCGCGCACGTGTAGGGTGATATAACAATGAAACTGAAAAGTTGAAGGAAGAAGAATAGCTGTATATATTACCTCGGCTTATACAACATCCTAAGATTTCCACGAATAAACTTTTACGCAGCTGGTTTATTATGTCTTCCTATTTTTCTTTCTCATCCTTCCGGTTATCGTTTATTCCCATGTACGACCGGAGTCAAATTATGCCGCAAGCGAGTAGCTCACTCGTCTTCTCTCCGGCCTTGCATTTTTTTTTCTTCGCAAAGAGTGTTCCAGCGTTGTTATCTTTTTTTTTAAATCCGATTATTCATAAATGTTTTTCTTATATATTTCTCTTACGACTATCTTATTTTATGTTCTCCTTTTTATAAATTTCCTTTGACCACAACAATTGATAATTCCTTTGTTGATTCTCCACTGTATGGCTTTGCCAGTTACGTGCAAAAAAAATTCTCATGTTCAACATTCGCGAACTGCAACTTCCTTCCATTTGGAAAAATACGATTTTTAAATTAAAAATGAGAATTTCGAAAATAATAATTATCACAATGATACAAATTTGTCAATGTTACACATAAAAATAGAGACAGAAACATTTATTTTTAACAAATATAATTGTAAAAACACCGCACATTTCCATTAAAAAAAAAATTACTATTTAAAAATGGCAAAACAAAAATAAATTGTCATCATAAAAATGATAATTTTGAAAATACTTAATTTCTGTTTGCCATATATCGGGTCAAAACTAAGCCAATTTTATGCTAAAAAATATTATAACATAATTCTCAAAATTATGAATTTGATTAGCTAGATATTATTTTTACAAATAATTTTCTCACATTATTATTTCCACGAAATTCCATTATTCTTCTATTTCGGTCAGGTCAGATCTGTCCAGTTTGCTAATCAGTACCGTACAGAAAATATTCTGTTTGAGAAGCACTCAGGATTGCCCGTTATCTTGTTAGGTTGTGTATGCCTAGGCGTCGCATTCAAGTTCTATGCTGCGTGAGCTTTTCGTGTATCTATATAGTACATGGGTCTTTGTGAAGCATCGTACTCCTCGTCAGAATTCAAATTAATAAGCCAGAGAGGCGACCCAATACCGTACGGGTAAACTGCACGTCTGATTATTAATAGAACGGAGCGAACGTGTATTCGGATGAAAGAAATAATAGAGCGTATCGATTCTGGAGGAAGTAATCAATGCAACCCAAGACCAACCAAAGGACATCGTTTCGTGTTTTCGATTTTCCTCTCATCTGAATTCCTTCCATCATTTCCGGCAAGTCGTTGTATTTCCGTTAATAAATATTTCCTTTTCGTTTGACCTTCGATAATGTCGAAACTCTGTTATTATTATTATTATTCTTATTATTATTAATTGATCATTAATTTCTTGTTATTATTAGTATTATTTTATTATTAATTTCGTCTCCTTCTTCTTCTTCTTCTTCTTATTGTTATTGTTATTATTATAGTTGTTGTTATTGTTCTAGTATTAAAATTTTACGTACTTGGAAGTAAACTTCGTCTAATGTTAGGTACTCTGAAATCCGGGGGAAATGTTGTAGAAGGTTTAACTCCGTGATAAAGGAAACATAGTTTGTACCTATATACATATGTAAGGAATATATGTACAGCGCATTTGCTACTGAGATTGTAAAATATGTATACATAGGATATTTATATATACATACATTCATCCACATCGTACAATGTCTCGACACGTTCAGAGGATACAGAATCCCTGTGCACATCGAATAAGGAAAAATTTCCAATCTCGGATGTCGAGAACGTAAAATTTTTCTTTGCATTTCACCCAACGATCGCTCACTGTGTCACAGCAGTAAAATCTCATCACATAAAAATATGTCGAACGATTCATCCCGATAGTACGAACAATGTTTTTTAAGGTTCCAACAGTAATATTCATAAATTTTAACACAAATATCACGTATTGAAATTTTTCATGAAATTTGTTTATTTAATTAATGAATAATTCGATTACAGCATTGCTTCGCAATTTCGTATAGAAGAGAAAATCAACGCCAATATGATCTCAAAGCAGCCACGGAATCGGACTGCAAGACTTGGATCGAGGCCATACGAGAAGCCAGGTAAAGGGGAAATTATTACTGTATTCCACTATGTTTTACGATTGTGACTTTTTATGGTTGTTTTTCAAGTCGGATTTTAAGAGTATTTTCGAGATGGTTCTCAAGCATAGCGGTTTTATGGATGATTTAAAAGCAGACTTTAAGGGTTGTTCTTTAAGGGTAGTTTTTTTAGGGATGTTTTTTCAGATTCTTTCTGTCACGTGCTGCTCTATAAATCATAAATTGCACGAATTTTGAAAACATTAAATATTCTCTTCCATCTTACAAAGACGATAACTAAAACCAAATTTTCCTTGAATTTAAAGTAGTCAGGATTCGAATATGAAAAAAAGCAGAAATAATTCAGATTGCGTTGAATACGTGGAAAATCATAGATACGATTTCTGATTCGCGAAAATCGAGGTATATATATATTTTTGTACGGATACAAATAAGCTCGGAGATTACAAATGTCAAAAGAGTCAGAGAGAAACGTAGAGCGGGAATCGGATATTGGAAAAGTTCAAACGCACCAACCCAGAAATCATTTCTTTGCTCGACCACGATTTTTCGATGCTTTTTTTTTATTTTTGGAATTTTCCGGTTTGTGATCCGGGACAGTTCGTTCCGTTGCATTGACGAAAATATTTTTTGTCCATAAACTGACGAATTCGTAATTTCGTATCGTATAAACGCACGATGCAAATAAATACAATACGTGAATAAAATATGAAGAAATAAAAGTACGAACAAGATTGAAAAATTTAAAAATTCATCAGTTTTCAATGTTTATTTATTATTCGATAAAATTCTTGGGTTTTTCGTCAAAACGTTCGAGCAAAAACATTCTCACCGTAGCAGTGAAAAATTGTTTTTGAAAATCAATAATAATAATAATAATAATAATAATAATAATAAATTTAAAGAATCTTAAAGTAACGTGTCTCATGATTAATTGGCCTGGTCGAGATAATTTAATATTTATCTCGTCCCTACTCAATATTCCTCGTGACCTCGAATCTAACAACCTTAATAAAATAAAACAATTTTATGCAAATGTACGTTACCCATGGGGAAGTAAAATTGACGAAAGTTGCTGGAGTTTGGAGATTAAAAAAAAAAATAAAAAAAAGAAGGAAGAAAAATCATACACGTCCCAAAGCGATGAACGATTCTTGGTGGGGTGGGGATGATCGCCGATATTCAAATACTAGATAGACGAGCGTGTCCTCAAAGATCGTCGTCGTTTTTCACAGGCTGTCGTGTGCAACGAGAGAAAACGGTACGGGGGAAGGGGGCGAGGGAATGATGAAAAAGGGGGAAAAATAGATCGAGTTCTCGACGACGTCGAAGGTCTCAGCCGCAGTGCTATGGAATATCCGAACGCTTTGCGCGTAAAGCTGTAAAGCTACGCCGAGCTTGCGAAGACGAGAGTAAAGCGAGTGTGTGGAAAGCTCTTAAAACGAGCTTGGTACGATGAGCGCGAATAAAAAGAGGGAAATCGAGGAAGAGTGAGTCAAAGAGAGAGAGAGAGAGAGAGAGAGAAAGGGAAAGAGAGACAGAGAGACAGAGAGACAGAGAGAGAGAGAGAGAAAGAGAAAGACAGGCAGAGAGAGAGAGAGAGAGAGAGAGAGAGAGAGAGAGAAAGGTAGTTGCGTGCTCGTGTATAAGGGTGTATATAATTCTCAGCTCGTATATATCGGTCTCGAGAGATAGACGAGGTCGTAAGGGATTCCCAGGAGCAAGTATAACGAAGCCACCGGCCTAAGATGAGGATACGAGAACGGAAAATTTGAACATGCTTCTCTTCGACACGCTACTCTTCGTTCTTGCGTAACGAGACACGGTCCAGAATTAAGAGAGGTATGCGCCGATACGATGAAAATAGAAATAAGGCCAAAGGAAAATCGTTGCGCTCGAAAAAAAAAACAATTTTCTTCTACAAAAGGAAGACGAAAAACTGAAAGATTTTCTGAGAAAATTGAATAATGAAAAAATTGCAATTTTCAACCCTTAAATCCCGTCTCGTTTCGTTCTTGTAATTTTTCATAATTCTTTATCGTAGCGAGTTCGACGATATGCCGGTTAGGTAAGAAATAAAAAAAAAATTTGCGATCGACTTCATTACGGCTTACGAGACCACGATACTTATTTCATAGTAAGGGATGAGAATAAGGGCGGGGGGATTGAAAAATGAAAGTTCTGGAAATATCTCGCGTCGTGGTGAAAACTTTTTATTTCTTTTCATTCCTTTCTCGTCTCTTTCATTAATCGAGGGAGACGATGTTTTTTCAACGGTGGGTAGGTTCGAGTCTTCTCAAGCGACTCCATCTAAATATTTAATGAGCCCTACTTACCGGAATATCCCGGAGCAGGGTCCAACTCGTAATGTTTTCGTTCGAGCTTTTTTTACTAGCTCGCTCTATCATTCTTTCTGTCTCGACGATACCCTTGTAGTCTTTCGTACTGAATGTATAGAAATCTTCCCCTATATAGGTAGGGTGAGCTATACATATATAATGGGCTCATACGTGTGCCTATGTGCCTGGGGTTAGCAAGAACCCTAGTAGAAACGTGCGTTTGGAAAAAAAGTACAACCCTTGACCCGCCTTGCCTATTTAATATCTTGAAATAGTCGGACAATCGAATTCCGGTTTTTCTGTTAATACAACAGTTCTCTAGAAATGTTTGATCTGGCTAATCCCACCAGTGGCTTTCGCACTGTATGGTAAAATTTCACAGGAATTCCTACAATTTTATGAATTAATGTCGAGTTATTTTTCGAAAAAATATTACGGCTTATAAAAATTGTTGAAAAATGTGGGTTTGTAATTTAATTCACAATTTGACAGTTATTATTTATAGAAATAACTTTTGTTTTGTCAGTTTGGGAGGGTAGTTTTTTTATTACAGGATTTTGGTGGAGATTTTTGTAAAGTTAACGAATACAATGGATAATTTGAAAGTGCAGTAGAGATAAATAAATCAATGATATCGACTGTTGTTATTTATTATGATTGAATTTGTTCTCAAAAGCTCGTTTCTAATCTGATCAGCAGCGAACAAGCCACCGTCTATTTTTTCGTAATTTTTGTGAGAATAATTCATCATTTTTCCGATAAGCCGTGGGTAAACAGTCGCGCTGTCGCAGTACAATGCATCGTAATTCACAATGGCTACCAGTGAACCTGTAACTCCTATGCTTATCTGCAGCGGTTATTGCTTCCCTGGTACTCATCGTGAGTTACGGTCATGCTGTTCGAGCTATAACTCCGAATTTATGTTATTCGATCTACATAAAAAATATGATCGACGGTTTTCCAAAATTGTCGCCACGTGCAGATACTTAAAAAGCCTCAATGATATTCAGAAATACTTAAATATAATCAAATATATTCAATGCTACTCAGATATATTGGAAAATATCGGAATATACTAAAAAGGCCGAAAGATTCTCAAACGTCCGAAAAATACTGAAAAATACTGACAGATAGTGAAAAATAATGAAAGATACTGACAGTTGCTGAAAGATACTGAAAGATACTTACAGATACTGAAAGATATTGAACAATACTGAATGTACTGAAAGATACTGAAAGATACTGAAATGCACTGAAATAACCCGATAAATACTGAAAGATAATGAAAGATACTTAAAGGTACTGAAAGATACTAAAAGATACTGCCAGATACTGAAAGATGCTGAAAGATACTGAACGATATTGAAATGTATTCGAAAATACTGAAAGACACTGAAACATACTGACAAATACTGAAAGATACTGAAAGATATTGAAAGATAGTGAAAGATACTGACAGACACTGAAAGATACCGACAGGCACTGAAAGATACTGAAAGATACTTAAAAGTACTGAAAGATACTGAAAGACACTGAAAGATACTGAAAGACTCTGAAAAATGAATGGCATTGGAAGATGCTGAAAAATAATTAAAGCTACTGAGAGATACTGAAAGCTTCTAATACGTACTAAAAGATACTGAAAGATACTAAAGGATGCTTGAAGATATTCAAACATACTCGAAGACAGTCCAATATACCTATAAATACTTACGCTGGCACCGACATATACACCAAAGTGACTACATGAATAGTTTCGCGAGTCTCAGTATGAGTTGCTGATTGTGAGTGAAAAGCGACACGAGCGAGCAATCCACAATAGCCCTCTAGTATTCTATAATGCCTGTTCTGACACATAGGAGCTTCCTTTCTCGGCCTTGAGCCACGGGATAATGAGAACAAAATATGTATTGCATTGTACATGCATGCATACAGAACTTCTTGCTTTCCGTTCTCTCCTCTCCTTTCATCCTTGCTATACATCAATCCCCCCACATGGGGCACTCTTTGTACAATCAGCTGCTATTCTCAGACACATTCTTATTGTTAATTTTCATGCTTCGCAACTTTGCGCATTTAATTTCGAGTACTTCCTTTTGAATTTTTTTATTTCAGTCTGTTTTGTTTTTCCCTTATCTCATTCACAAAGGGCGAGTCACAAAATCAAGCGCTATAACTGGACACCTGAGATTTTTTTCAACCCCTTTTTTCGAAGATTCTAAATTACATATAAACTTTTGCTTTTGTCAATATTAATTTAATTTTCTTAATCAAATGTTACTGTTCATTAATGCATACGTTCAATTAAAAATACATCATGATAATTAAACGGAGATTTAAAGTATAGCGTGAAAGTTCGTATGCACAAGGATTCAATGGCAATTATCTGTAGTACTGCATTCGTACGTAATAAAGCTAATTGCGAGATCCGTATATTCTACTCATGGCCAGCCGCGTATTGTCCTTTGATGTTACGCTATATCGTGTTGCAATATAGCCCATTCAAGCCATGTGTAGGAGTATCAGCTTTTGTGATACAGATAGGAGTGTGGGATAAGGATTCGGTAGGTAGGTCTGAATAATAATGAAGTACTGAGCCAATTGGTACCTACTTTCATGGATACCTATGAATATTCATAGCTACATGAAATTACTCAGAAATTTTCCAAAATACTCAAAGACTCTCACAGATAAGTTTGAAATACTTTGAGATTGCTCACAAATACGAAAATACTGGAAGACAATCTAAAATACTGCACAATCATCACAAATGCTCACAAATACTCAAAGATTCTCGCAGATGATTTTGAGATGCTTTCATCTTCTCAAAGATACTAAAAAAAATTTCAAAATACTTTGAGGTACTCCAAAATACTCCAGATGCTCACAGATATTCCAAAATAGTTGGAGATGTTGAAAAATCCTCACAGGTATGTCAGTATGTGTGAGAAATATACTTACAGGTACTGATAGGTACTGAAAAGTTCCTACAAATATTCAGGAATCTGGATAAAAATTGAAGTCACGAGTAATAAGAGCCTAATAATTATTACATATTAGTCCAAAACGACAGAGATAATAAATTCGCATCGAGGGTTGATGAATTCCACCGCTCGTATTTATCATTGGTCAATAAATACAATACAATAAATTTTTCATTTGATTTTAATTAACGTTCATAATAAAACAAAAAGAAAGCTATCATTTTACAAATGAACGAAACTCATAAGCCTTAATGTTTATGTACTGCAGCTTCAACAAACTGTTACTGCAGAAGGAGGAGCTCGAGCAGAAGCATCTTCACCTGTTGCAGATCGTCGAGAGCGAGAAAACTGCCAAGTGGCAATACACGCAACAGTGCGAGGATCTCGCGTCAGAGATCAAAAAGCTACGTGCCGAGGTTTGTATTGAATCCACATTTCCACACTGTCGAGCGAAAAAAAGAGCTCTAACGTATTTACGCTGTATATACAAAAACATTTCACTAACACCTTCATTAATTCGAAAGAATAATTTTGTTTCATCTTGTAATAGCGAATTCTAAATTTTAATGATAAATTTGTAATCGCTGACGTCCAAAATAGTCAAGGACCATGTTTTTTTTTAGTCAAAATCGAGTTACTTTTCCATCCACTATCTTGAATTTTCACAATACAAAGCTTTTTATTCAATATCCAGATGAGAAATGCGTTTTTCTCGCGATTGGACGGTTATCGTTTCGAGGTAACACCATCGTACTTCGAACAGTTTTTAAGTGCGCCAATTTAGTTCCTTAGATTTATAAAACCCTGTTTTTTTTTCCTCCCACGTCAAGATTTTCCACCGTGGGGGAAAATACTTGCGGACTTTACTGTCAATTATAATGGATGAATCTATTTTTATATAGGCAGGTGAAATAGAAAGCAAAGGAGATTTAACTCTTGAGCTTCGCTAGTCATGCTGGAAACAGTGGGAGTAGAAGCAGATAGACAGGAAGAGAGAAAGAGGGAGAGAGAGTGATGGGAAGGAGCGAGAGGAAGAGAGGAAGAGAGAGAGAGAGAGAGAGAGAGAGAGAGAGAGAGAGGAAGGGAGCGAGAACTCCCATTTCCTACGACCTGTTGCTAGTACAAACTATATATTCTCCAACATATATATATATATATATATATTACGGTCCTATTTATAACATACACGAATTTACGCCATACCCAGGATTTCTATGAAAATTTATACGAACATTTCAATCATCTCGAATCAATATTGAGTAAGCAATGAATATACAAATATCAATAAATATATTATCACATTGAAAAGCACATGGATTTAAAATAAATTAAAAACGAAAATCGTGTAATACAGAGCTGGAAAATAATTCTCATTAAATACGTTCGTATTCGTCTGGCGTTTTCAAAGCACGATGAAAGAAAGGTTGTGAAAATTTTCAAGAGACAATGTTTTACATTATTAACGGATCGAGACGAGAATATATAATTCGTACACGCGAATTGACGATTTATTACAACTTTGTGCATTTCGAAATATGATTACATGTTTTACGCCAGTTATGCGCGATGAAGAGAGATCTGCGTCCGGGAACGGTCGCATTTCCCGCGTTTACCGGCGAGAGAGGTTCGCTTCAGAGAACAATGTCGCAAATTGTGCCAGGAGTCGTCGGTACATCGAGCCAGTATGGAATTGGGGGTGGTGGAAATATTCATGGACAGGGAAGTGGCAGTGGTTTTCGTGGTATTGCCGAGGGCTCGAACGACATGGAAAAAATTAAGAAAGTACAGAGTTTCTTTCGTGGTTGGCTCTGTCGACGGAGATGGAAGCAGATTGTCGAGCAGTACATAAAGAGCCCTCACGCCGAGAGCATGCGTAAGAGAAACAGGTGGGTCAATGAAAAATTTGTGCGATCATTCAAGCTCGAACTTGACTCGGGTTTTTTAAGTTCATATTTAAATTCAATTTAAGCTTTAATTCGAGCTTGAATTTAAGTTCAAACTTAAGATTAGTCTCGTGCGAGGCCTGCACTCAGACTTGACTTAAGTTAACTCAAGAAATCTTCATTCGAGAATAAAGTTGGGCTCGTGTTCGAGGACGAATTCGAATTTGAATCGAACTTTAGACTTAAGTTTGAACTTGAGCGTCGACCCTGATTCGAGCTACAAATGAAGTTTAACCTTCGGCTTGAATCTTGACTTGAGTCAAAGTCAAAGTCGACTTGAATTTTGACTAGAGTCAAAGTCAAAGTCGACTCGAGTTTTTGAATCGAGTCAAAGTCAGTCTACTCGAGTCTTTGACTCGAGACAAAGTCAGTCTACTCGAGTCTTTGACTCGAGTCAAAGTCAAAGTGGACTTGAATGTTGACTCGAGTCAAAGTCAAAGTTGATTCGAGTCAAAGTCAAAGACATCTCGAATCTTTGAATCGAGTCAAAGTTAAAATTTTAATTCTCGTCTCAATTTAAATTAAAGCAGACGACTCCAGTTTTGGGACATATCGTTGGATTTAAATTTGAAGCACTCACATACTCAGAGTTTATCTCGAAATCATAGACAATTTTGATTAGAGGTTCCGTACGTTCCGAATTATACGGGAATGCACAAGCAGAGTACAGTAATTTAACGTCAGCATCGACGATACTATTTCGCTCGAATAAGCGGCTTATGCCAAATTGTACATGTCCACGCAAGAGTTTCAACTTGGTCGCTCGATCGCCTGGCACAACTTCCCTGCCGAGCTTCTCTATTATGCATGTATGTCCGTTTGCTCGGGCAAATATACCATTAACTACCGAATTCACCGGTAACTATTTTTCAACTTCTTCCTAAGTTTGATATTATATTCTCCGACCCAATAAAAATGAAATATTTATAAATTTATAGTCTTTTCACTCTTTGACTTTTATGTAAAATTAAATTAAGTGTAAAGTTTGAAAATTATACAATTTTCCAAAAAAAAAAATTTCTATTTTTTTTTGCCATTGAGGGTAGTTTTCACCCTTTGTTTGTTACCGTTCAAACAAAAAAAAATATTGACTCGACAACTTTTCATGGTTTTCATCCTCAAAATTATTATTTTGTGATAAAAGCAAGTTTAAATCGAACATTTCTGGAGCGATGTAAATTTCGCCGTAAATAAAAAAAAAACAGTTCGAGCTTAACTTTCTCGCAAATGAGTGGTCAAACTTTCCGAACTCCCTGTTTGTTCAATAACATCAAATTATAGTATATGAAATTTGTGGGAAAATTAATAAAAACAAAAATTGCTTCGACCTATCGCGGATGGTTAACGTCGGAATCGTCCATATACGAGAAAGTTCAAAGTTAATCGGGAAACACGAGTTTCGCGGTATGACTTCGAAATTGTTCCGAAGCGTTAAAGTTTTGCCAGACCGGTAAGTAGATCCAAACTGTTCGCTAATTGCAGCTGATCGACGAGGCTTGAAAATACGCCGAGGCGAATGAATAATTCCTCGTCGTTAGGATAATTAATTCTCCTTGTTTATCTTCGAAACTGTAATTAGATGTTTCAAGCAAGCAAAAAGTTTCTTCAAGAAAAATGGAAACTCGAAATTTCGATGACACTTCAAATTTTACGAAATACTTAAAATCCATGAACGTGTGCTTCGCAGTTTGGTGTTTCAAATGGTCGAGGCTGAGGAGGAATATACCGAGCAGATGGGTGTACTTGTGAGCTGTTTCTTGAGGCCATTCAAAATGGCAGCCAGTTCGAAGAAGCCACCCTGCAACCACGAGGATGTTAATAGCATATTTCTGAATAGTGAAACAGTTCTATTCCTTCATCAGATATTCCTGAAAGGTCTGACGTCTCGTATGGAAAGTTGGCCGACACTGGTATTGGGTGAGTTTTGAACATGTTTCAATTCAAATCAGAGCGAGGAGAAATTTGTGCAAATACACATGCATGCACGAGCGTGTGACGGTTGTTAGAAATTTACGTTATCAAACTAGACGAACTAGACGGCTGTGTTGAATTGATGTCGGTGATGTCGAGTGACGTGAAGAGCTGGTGTATTACTCACGAGGGTAGTTTCGAGACAGCTCCAAAGATATTTGCAATTGTAAATGTCCTTGAAATTATGAACGTGAAATAAAAATCAGGGTCGACTCGATAATCGATAATTCGAGTTTATTCAAGCTTTTTATCGTGCCTTGGATTCATCTCAGCTTTTAACTCGTGATTTTCCAAACTCTAATTAAGACTTGTGTTTAAAGATGACTCAATTTATTAAAAGAAATTTAACTTGGAACTTGATTTAGTTACTTGGATGGATTTGAAGGATGGATCGACCTTAGGCACGAATTTAGATTACAAAGTTTAAGTTTTCAAACTTAAACTGACTCAAAATTAACTCAGATTATTAAAATTATTAAGTTTAATCGTCTACGATTTAACCAAAGGTAAGATTCAAGTTCCAATTTAATTTTATTTTTTGGCTGGAACTTAAGTTTCAACTTGGTTCAAATTTTTTACTAGAACTCAAACTCAAACTTAATTCCTTTTTTCTGCTGGAACTTAATTTCAAAGACTATTCCGAAGTTGAAACCTAAGTTCAAACGTATTTCTGTATTTGAAAAGAAATCGAGTTTAAACTTAAATCTCGAATGAATCTGATTGTAAGTCGTGATTTAAGTTAATACTCAAGACTCGAATCAAACTAAATCACGTGTCAAATTAGCACTCAAGCTCGTGTCTACTAGCAAATTCGATATTATTTCTATCCTTTCACTCTCTCTCATTCATCAGGTGATCTCTTCGATATGTTACTACCGATGCTGTCGATATACCAGGAGTACGTGCGCAATCACCATTACAGTCTCCAAGTGTTGACCGAGTGCAAGCAATCGTCCCCATCGTTCGCCGCTCTACTAACGAGACTCGAGAACAAGGCGGCGTGTCACGGACGTTCTCTCGAAGATTTTCTCACTTATCCCATGCACCAGGTTACTTAATATTCGCTCCATTACCATAAAAATCAATCTCATTTCAATCCATCGAAGTTCTTTTTAACACAAATTTAATTTTTTCGTAAAAATTTCAAATTATATTCGTTATACGTTATCGACTTAAGAATGTATTTATTTTTTTAAACGTATCTATTTTTTAGGTACCGAGATACATAATAACATTGCACGAAGTGCTTGCTCACACTCCTCACGATCACGTTGAACGCAAAAGCTTGCAAAATGCTAGACAACAGTTGGAGGATCTTTCACGACAGATGCACGACGAGGTAAACTATTTCTTAAGGCTATATCGGCTTCGCGGTTAAGCTTGAAATGCAGACTTGGGATAACTCATGAAATTGTTCGTCATTTCACGATAGTTTCTCGGTTGAATTTCAGGTGAGCGCGACGGAAAACTTGAGGAAGAACTTGGCAGTGGAACGTATGATCGTCGAAGGATGCGACATAATTTTGGATGTTAATCAAGTTTTCGTAAGACAGGGTGAGTTAAAAATCAGTCCAACGAAAATAAAAATAATAATCCTTTTCTAACGCGAATTACTTATGGAAATATACTTAGGGAAAACTCATTTCTTCTGAGCTCGACCGTCATTGTCACAAGAATTTGAGTCAATCTTAAGTCACTCTATTAAAACGAGTTCGAATTTGAGTATGAATTCGAGTACGATTTAACTTTAGGCTTAAATCTGACTTAAGTACAAATTCTGTCCGCACTTAAGTTTGCATTAAGTTCGATTAAAGTTCCAATTAAAAACAAACGAGTTCAATTTTCGGTTAATTTTAAGTTTTCCTAACGTCGCCCAAATTTAGGCGTATAATTTGAGCTGCGAGTTGAGTTACGGATTTCCTGGTCCTTGTTTGGAATGAGTCAAACTTAAGTCACTCTATTAAATCGAGTACGAACTTAAGTGTTTACTCAAGTACGATCTAACTTCGGGCTTAAATCTGACTTAAGTACGAATTCTGTCCGCACTTAAGTTTGCTTTAGGTTCGATTTAAGTTCTAACTTAAAAAAAAACGAGTTCAATTTTCGATTAAATTTAACTTTTCCTGACTTCGCTCAAATTTAGGCGTATAATTTGAGCTGCGAGTTGAGTTACGGACTTCCTTGTCCTGACTCTTGGTTCAAACTTAAGGCTAAGCCGATAACGAGCTTATTCTCTTGGTTTAGGGCTAAATCCTTTCTATTATCCTCTAGAGTTCTTTTCGAAAGATGGCAGTCGATAACGTTGCG
The DNA here is from genome assembly GCA_946811545.1 of Netelia fuscicornis. NCBI lineage: Eukaryota > Metazoa > Arthropoda > Insecta > Hymenoptera > Ichneumonidae > Netelia > Netelia fuscicornis. Next base: position 8,837,655 of record OX328014.1, read on the forward strand.
TGTCGGTATTATCAATTGTCACAAAATCTATAACACGCGCGAGGTGACTTGCAGTCGATAAGGGTTTGAACGAACCATGGGAATTAGCTTCATCCCCAAACAGACTCAAGCCCCGTGGAACAAAACAGCTTTCTGGCCATCGTCTATCCTAACGCACGCGCTCTCTTACGTACCGCGGTGGCAATCGATGTGTTCTCGTCATATACAGTTATAACGCAAACGTACGAGAAATTCATCAAGTCAATCTGCTTCTGCGCGAAAGCCACCAGGGCCGAATGTACCGAAAATTCTCGCCACAATAATAATCAAAATTGTCTTTCGTATGTCGAGACCTTGAACATCTTCAATAATCGAGCAATTAAATATTCGAGAAGAATTATCGAACTAAAAGGAAAAGAAATATTCTCGTTTTCGTATAAAAAATTACAAGTTTAACTTAAAGTTCACTTATATTCGATGCAAATTTTACTCAAGTTTGTTTTAACGATTAACTCAAGTTCAAGTTTACGTTAAAATTACGTCAGATTTAACGCTTGACTCAAGTTTGATTCAAGTTTAACTTAAGATTTTATTTTAATTTGACTAAAGTACGTGGTAAGTTTTGATTCAAGCACATCTTAAATTTATACTTGCATTTTGTTTAAGTTGAATCGAAATTCAGACGTACGTAAAATAATTTTTAGATTTTAAATTTATAACGCTTCGTCGGACATTCCAAATTTGAATCATCGCCGAGTTCTTGTATCGGGGGTTGGGGGGCTAAAAGCACCCTTTCGAAGCTCGTCCTCGTTACTTTCCTGGTCCCTCGTGCTTCGTGTTCCACCACATGGGTTGCCCGGAGTTTTTCCCCCTGTTCTATCGTCAATCAGTCGTGCGTCCACGAGCAACGCCTTTTGCCAATAAACTCGTATCTCCACCCCACGTTGCCTTCAAAACTTATTTCCTAATTCGTTTCATTTTTACCGAAACTTCATAAAAAAAAAAAAAAAAAACAATATCGATCCATCTTCGGCATCGATTGTCGCAAGTTCATGAACGAATTTGTGTGAAACGATACTTACGCACAGTACGCACACGAAGGCACACGCATACATACAAAACGGTCACGCGAATAAATGAAAACGTTGAAAAAATATTTCACGTCGTAATCGCATCTTGGAGGTTGGTAGTTCTCGAGAGGTGCTTAACGCAGTTGCCATTTTGATATTAAGTAACGGTGCTTTTTATGACGCGAGGGTGATGAGTGACGCGCCTTAATTACGAAAAAAAGAAATAATAATAATAATAATAATAATAATAATAAATCGAGAGCAATACGATATAGATATTACGACGAGGTGGCGAGTGACTCGACGATTGACTGTGCTTGTTCTTCAACTCTTTAAACGGGGACCAAATCGTTGGTGTTTGTCAGGGACCAAGAAAATTATCGACAGAAAGAAAAATTTCGTCCATGGGACACGAGTGACTCGAGTCTAGCCACGCAGAAAATTCAAGACACGTGTCTCGAACGTTTTCGTTTCAGGAACGATTCGTTCGGTGTACGAGCACCTTTTTCATTTTCTCTCGACACTGACAATGTGATAATTGGCTTATCGTGGTATATGTTTATTTCGTGGAAAAACATATCGCTCGCTCGTTCCACAGGTTGTTGGAAACGATAAAATACACACGAGTAAAATTTGTTTTTCGACGTAAAACGGAGCGACGAGAAATAAAACGAGGAAAATTTAAATAAAAAGTGTTTTCGGCGTTTCGGAGTGATAAAAATTGTCGTATTTCTGTGGAAATGTATTCAGGAAGTCGTGTTTGATACGTCGGGAAGGAAAGGTGGGTGCTTAAATGCGTAGGAAACGAAGGACCTTCTGTCTGACCAAACATCTTTCGTACTACTGATTTTACTCGAAGACGTCTATTTTCTCTTTGTCCCTCTGGAATTTTCTGTCTGATTCGTCGAGCCAAGTTTTTCTTTCGATGTTTGTGAAGAATGAGACGATTAATGCGTGGAAATTTCGTTTTTAGGAGCGCTCATACAAATCTTGGATAAACCTCGAGGAGTACGAAGCAGATTAAGTGCGACATTCGGTGGCAAAGGCAGTGGTGACAAAGAAGCGCTAAGACAGTGTTTTCTTTTCTCGAATCACTTGATACTCAGCACGCGACAGTCCGACGACGACGGACGTCTCAATCTCGTACCCAATATCGGCAAAATTCCCTTGTCCGATGCTGTGCTCATAGAAGATCCGAGCGAACAGAGCGTCGTGGACGATGATGGTAATTTGAATTTAATTCATTTTATTATTCTTGCTTATAAATAAGGTTCTACGTTTTATTTTAAACCCTCAAATCTTTCCTAATTCGTCCCAGCTTTGTACTTACTGAAAAACTGTCTTCGGGAAATTTTGTGGAAATATTGAAAACGCTAAAAAAATCATCTCATTTTTTAATTTATTAAACCGAGACGTTCCGCATGAAAACCGTAAGAATTTTATTTATTTCAAGCTCGAAGTAAAGCGATGTAACGAATGTTTTCGTGTCGAATAATCATCGTTGCTTTTCGTAGAATTGTCAGTCTGCTCGATCTCGAGTGGGATCAGCGAGAGCAGCGGAAGTGGCAGTGGAAGTGGGACTGTACCTTTGCAAAATCGCGACTTCAAGATCGCATTCGACATAAAATCCGGAGCGCCACCAGTTTCCGTACACCTTGTTGCAGCTACGATTCAGGCAAGAGGATATTTTTTAAAACGAACGACGAGTTGAAAAATTATTTTACTTATGAGAAATTTTGATCTTCAATCTTTCTGTCGAATCAAATTTAGAAAAATTAGATCGCAAGTAATCAACGCATGTCGAAAAAATATTAGTCGTTTCGATTAAACGTTAATGTTTTGATTTTACTAAATGATTTTTATTTACCAAAAACAAAAACTTGGAAAATAATTTGAACAATTTTTTCAATACTGAAAACGAAGTAAAAATCATACGTTGAATCCTTTGTTTGATAATCAGGAGAAAGCTGCCTGGATAAGTGACATCGGCCAATGCATGGACAATGTTCACTTTAACGATCTCTTGCACGGTTCGATGTCGGACGCGAGTTCCGTAACAATGCCACAATCGATAAAAGACGATCCGAAGCTATTTAAGGACGACGTCGACATAAGATTCAGTCGTACATTAAATTCTTGCAGAGTGCCACAGATACGATACGCGACGCCCGAACGTTTGCTACAGAGGCTAACGGATCTACGTTTCCTCAGTATCGATTTTCTTAATACATTTTTATTGACCTATCGCGTATTCACCGATGGTGTCACGGTTTTGAAAGCACTCAAGAAAGTATTTTACGACGCCGAACCACCGGATTCTCAGATGCCAAGTGGCTCCCTCGTGTGAGTGATTTTAATTTAATTTTTTTCAGTCGAGAAAGATTCTACGATATTTTCGTAAGAGGACAAAGAAAAATAATATTTATACGTCACGTTGCAGGTCGTTGGATGTGCTTGGAGGCGCTAGTGGTGAGAGTCATCTTCAAATCGACGAGAGAAGAAGAAGTAGTACATCACCGAGAAGAACCAGCGGTGCAAGTTCCGTTTCCGGTATGAAATTTCGCAACTTTAAAGCTTGAATCGAAATTCGATGTTTGAGAATTAAATTTCAATGTGTGTTCGAACTTAAGGAGCAGGTTCGAAGTGAAATTTTGAAAATACGATATGATTTAACACGTTTTCGAGGTTTTCGTATTTAAATTCGATAGATAAGTTCGAATTTAAGTTCTTGTTGTATTTTGAACTTTCGCACGAAAAATCATTGTATTGAAAAGCAGAAAGAGAAAATCAGATCAAAATTTGACCTCTGTCGAGGGTCGGAAGGTCAGTAGGGATTCGCTTCTGAAATGACTGAATTTTTTTGCAAGAATCGTTATAAATTTCGACTTGAATTTAAACTCAAGTTAAATTAAGTAAATTCCATAATTTGTATTTATACCCAGTTTAAATTGCGATTACAGGGAATATAATTTATAAAATTAATAGAAATTGGAGGAACTTTTAATACGTACATTCAATTTTGAAAATATTTAGGATACGGATCGGAAGTCAGCGAACGAGAGCCACGGGGTCATAATCACTTCGAGTCCAACATGACGAGCCAAACTGCAAACTCGAAAGCACACTGGCGCTCTGGTTATCGCAAACGTGAGCTGCCATTGACAAAGAACGAAATTACTTAAATTTTGCATTTTTCCTATTCTTACATTTTGAATTTTCATTCAATAATTAAAAATTTCCTCGTATCAACAATTCTAACATTTTTTCGCAACGAATTGTATTCCTATATTCCATGAATATTTATTATTAGTTTTGATTGACAAAGAACGAAATAGAATCAATGCTTTAATTAAAGTTTGAATTTTCCAAATTCACACATTTTGAATTTTCATTCAATAATTAAAAATTTCCTGGTATCAACAATTCTAACATTTTTTCGCAACGATTTGTATTCCTATATTCTATGAATATTTATTTTTAGTTTTGATTGACAAAGAACGAAATAGAATCAATGCTTTAATTAATGTTTGAATTTTCCAAATTCACCCATTTTGAATTTTCATTCAATAATTGAAAATTTCCTGGTATCAACAATTCTAACATTTTTTCGCAACGAATTGTATTCCTATATTCCATGAATATTTATTATTAGTTTTGATTGACAAAGAACGAAATAGAATCAATGCTTTAATTAACGTTTGAATTTTCCAAATTCACACATTTTGAATTTTCATTCAATAATTAAAAATTTCCTGGTATCAACAATTCTAACATTTTTTCGCAACGATTTGTATTCCTATATTCTATGAATATTTATTTTTAGTTTTGATTGACAAAGAACGAAATAGAATCAATGCTTTAATTAATGTTTGAATTTTCCAAATTCACCCATTTTGAATTTTCATTCAATAATTGAAAATTTCCTGGTATCAACAATTCTCACATTTTTTCGCAACGAATTGTATTCCTATATTCTATGAATATCTATTGTTAGTTTTGATTGACAAAGAACGAAATAGAATCAATGTTTTAATTAAATTTTGAATTTTCCAAATTCACACATTTTGAATTTTCATTCAATAATTAAAAATTTCCTGGTATCAACAATTCTAACATTTTATCGTAACGAATTGTATTCCTATATTCTATGAATATTTATTGTTAGTTTTGATTGACAAAGAACGAAATAGAATCAATGTTTTACTTAAAGTTTGAACTTTCCAAATTCACACATTTTGAATTTTCATTCAATAATTGAAAATTTCCTGGTATCAACAATTTTCACGTTTTTTTCGCAACGTATAATATTCCTATATTCTATGTATATTAATTATCAATTATTTTTTTCCTGGCAGCGGAAGAAGAGCAATCACTAGGATTGATATCGGAAGTTCCATCGATAATACAGAGTAGTCCAACGTTACAACTTCCGGGTTCAACGTCTGGAAAACAATCGCCAAAGACAGCCCGCAAAGTCAGTACTACAGGTGACAGTTCCGAGGAGGATGGGTCTCATCTGACAATACCCAAGACCATAGCTGGTTCCTCAAGTTCCGAAACTCTCACAGGTGAGAATTACGAGTCGATAGAAATATTGATATCCAACGATCGAATTTCTTCATCCTTGAATTTATTTCTCGAAAATTGATTATTTATCGCCCAACAGACATGGCACCGGCGAGTGCGCCATCTTCACCCAGCAATCTAAGCTCCGTGACCTTGGTTGGATCGACCGGATCTGGCTCTGGATCGGGCTCGGATCCGAGTCCGCAAGATGGCACTGAAAGCTATTCGCGAACAGTATCCGAAGAAACTGATACCCCTCTTGCCACTGAAGGTCATTCCAAGGACGGTTCGTACATATTTGTTTATAGTTATTGGCATGACCTTCGGTTCGCGTTCAAGATCAAACTTAAGTTTCAAGGTCTCGGCTTGGGTTTACCTTATTTGAGGAAATTGTCGATTCGGTCTGATTGGAATCGATGGACTTACCGACCGGGGTAAATTTAACAGTTTTCAAATTATGAATCACGATTGTTTATTTTTTTGCAAGATTGTACCACTTGCTTTAATGAATGTTCGTTTATTATTTTAGTATAATTTTTCTACAAGTTACGAAAACAAACTGTTTCAGTTTTGGAGGTTAGTTTTGCACGAGTCTAAAAATCGCAAAAATAATCGTAGCTTTTTATAATTTTTTCGACGATTTTAATGAAAGTAAAAGCAGGGAATCATTCATTGACGTAAGTCCTATAATTCTGGAGAACGATAATCAATGTTAATGTTTAATGAAACCGTAATTTTGAAACTTAAAATTTTACCTTCAGTCGGTAAAAAGATCGACACCCGTTTAGTTTCAAATCTCTATTACGACGTAGATTATTTCAAACGTAAAACTAACTCCATTTACTAATTCGCTCACAACTTCAAGAATTCGTCGAATTTTAATATAAAGTCAAAATCAAATATTATTAACACTTCAAGTTTTATTGTAAACGAATCAGAAATCGAAGTTTTCTAAAATCAACTGGGAAATTCGATTCTTAATTTAACGTCAATGATGTACGATTTTGCTCCATGAAGTTTTGACGAAGACAACAAAACAAAAATGACAAAAATTTGATAAAATTATTTTCTTCGTTCTCAATAGAAGTTCAGTTCACGTACGACGATCCAGTTCAAGCATCACCAAAATCATCAAAATTCAGTCCTCGATCGAAATCGAACGTAAGATCGCCTCGTACAAGACGTCTTGACTCAGATCGTGACGATCAAGCCTGGACCGACGATGAGAACGCTTCGGGTGAAAGTTATCTCAGTCAGTGTCATGATAATCATCGACACGAGCAACATCATTCGGAGCACAGAGCTTCGACAGCTTCCGCCCCTGCCCCGGCCATGAGAAGTGGATCGATCACTACTACGATCGGTGTAAGTATAAAACAAGCTCTACATATGTGGGACGTACGAGTTTAAAGATAGAACCACTTGTGTCGACCAAGAGCAACTCGATATAGTTTCTACGATACACATTCTAATAAGGCTTCGATAATTCTTAATTAAATCTCTCTCGATATTTTGCGATAAACGATGATCTTTCGAGTATCGATTTACGGCGTTTAATTTTACTCTATGTGTCTAATTATAATAATCTAATTTCATAATTCTTGTATAAATATCAAAAAATTAAAAGAGAACAAACATTAAAAGAATAATGATTTTTTTTTAAATAATAAAACTAATTTATTTTGAGAATATTTATAATATAATTATTATAATATTTTTATTTCTAGATAATATAATAGTCAAATATTTTTATTTCGTTACTCTTGTATAAATATGGGACAATTTAAAGAGACCAAATATTACAATAATAATGATTATTTTTAAATAATAAAGCTAATTTATTTTGAGAATATTTATAATATAATTATTATAATATTTTAATTTCTAGATAATATAATATTCAAATATTTTTATTTCATAATTCTTGTGTAAATATCAGAAAACTTAAAGAGAACAAATATTAAAAGACTAATGATTTCTTTTTAAATAATAAAGCTAATTTATTTTGAGAATATTTATAATATAATTATTATAATATTTTAGTTTCTAGATAATATAATATTCAAATATTTTTATTTCATAATTCTTGTGTAAATATCAGAAAACTTAAAGAAAACGAATATTAAAAGAATAATGATTTTTGTTTAAATAAAAAAACTAATTTATTTTGAGAATATTTATAATATAATTATTATAATATTTTTATTTCTATATAATATAATATTCAAATATTTTTATTTCGTTATTCTTGTATAAATATTAGAAAACTTAAAGAGAACGAATATTAAAAGAATAATGATTTTTTTTAAAATAATAAAACTAATTTATTTTGAAAATATTTATAATAGAATTATTATAATATTTTAATTTCTAAATAATATAATACTCAAATATTTTTATTTCGTAATTCTTGTATAAATATCAGAAAACTTAAAGAGAACAAGTATTAGAAGAATAATGACTTTTTTGGAATAATAAAACTAATTTATTTTGAGAATATTTATAATATAATTATTATAATATTCTAATTTCTAGATAATATGATATTCCAATATTTTAATTTAATAATATTTGTATAAATATCAGAAAATTTAAGGAGACCAAATATTACAAGAATAACGATTATTTTTGAATAATAAAACGAGAATATTTTATACGGATTAAAATTTCAATTGTTTATCATTAATTTCAGAGTTATAGGGCAAGCAGACGATCGATCCAAGAGGGTGAACTTGGCTGGGGAAAGCAGTCTTGCCGGTATACGACATGCAGAGCAAACGACACGCAGGGCCAAGCTGGAGTCGTGATAACGAGCTCGCGAGAAAGCGGACGAAGGTTTGTCAAAAAAGAATTCTTCCAACGCTCGATAATATTGTCACGATTAACGAGTTTCATTGTAAAGTCACATATGGGCTTCCCGCGTGGGTGATGGCGATCAAGAGGGTTCAAAATCTGTCGGTAGGGGGTGTGTTGGTCCCTCTGGTAAACAAAAGCATGGCTTATCTTTGACAATTCTATCGAAGAACGATTAAAATAAATAAGGATAATCCGACACTAACCGGAACGACTCGAAACAAACCATTGTTGTTTTTAGATCAGAAATAGAAAAATTCGAATTTTATTTTTCGTTATACATTAGGATTAATTTTTGTAAAGAAAAGTTATCGTCGTCAGTAAATGTCCTATAACGTGCTTGGATGGCACAATGATATTTGTTTATCCGATAATCGAGATATTTTATATTCCTGCACTTATTTGTATCGTGGAATTAAATTTCCACAATTGAAAGTAATTTTTTGTTTGTTATCACTCTGAAAAATAAAAATGCTGGATGTCATTTGACACGAAGCATTAGAAGCTTCAGGCCTAATTTCATTTGTTAATTATATAAGGGCTTACCTTAATTCACGAACACCCCTGCGATTTTGTTTCATTAAGTTTTACTCTGCTAATCGTCTGTCTCGATTGAACTATACACCTTACTTCTATCGTTGCGTTTGTACTAAATTGAATTTCAATTGCACCGTTGCAAGTCCTACTATTAATAATTACTATATACATGTACTATTTATATGTAAAAACAGATATTAACGGCGCATATTTATATGCATATGAACACGTGTGTGTATATTAGAGGTCAAATCTCCTCCAGTTTGTTTACCATATACCCGGTGTATGCTCCGAAATTTTTATTTGAAATTCGCCACCCGGTATATTATTTGTCCTTTTCCAATAAGACACCCGGTATGTGCGTCATCTTTATGAAGAAGGACGTCTGGTATTTATCTCGAGTTTTCGAACAGGACACCCCGTATATAATTCATATTTTTCAAACAGGACACCCCGTATATAATTCATCTTTTTCAAACTGAACACCCGGTATGTGCTTGATATATGATAAAGCTAGCCACTCGGCATACTATCAATTCTTTGAAAATGAAAAGTAGACGAAATTTCGTTTCTTTCAATTGGAACATTTGGAATAAGCTCCGCCTTTTTAAAACAGGACACCCGGTATATATTTCATGTGCATCCAATTGGATAGCCGGCATTATCCTTTCTTCTTTCGAAATGAAACAGTCGATTCAAACTTTGTCTGTTTTAAGAGCGACATCTGATAAATATTCGTCTCTTTCACATAGGACACCCGGTATATTTCGGGACCAGATTTTTTAGTGGGAATGGGTATGTTAGTAGGGAAATTTTTTTTTTTTCGTATATATTCCGTTTGCAAAAGCGTCGTTAATGTCTGTTTTTTTCTTCGCTACGTTGAACTTCTCGTTATATCTATCTTAGTCAGTCGCTCCATTTTGTTCACTCAATCTGCCATTACGCGATACACGTCCATCACAATCCGATTGCTCTTTTATTCTCGTATCGTGGCAAAAAGCATCGACTGGTAAAACGACAAAGTCTTTCAATCGTTTCCTCTCGATTCAATTGTGTTTTGTGTGTTGTTTTCCGTCATACATAGCATCGGATCCGAACAAATTTGGTAAGTTGGTGCTGTCATTCGAAAATAACTCGCAAATGATAACGCCTGTGCTTTCCCGTAGCTCGAGCACGAATTCATGTCATAAGTACCATGTCCTTTGCACACGTATTCTCTAGATTATGTTCACCGCATGATTTTACATTGCCTGAAAAATGCATTGGTCATACGTTAAACCGTTTCGTCTTTCATCGTTACGTGACTTCGGATAAACATCGTGCAATCTAACTCGGATTATTTAAAAGAAGGGATAATGGTTTTTACGAAGACGAACCAGCGAGCTTGTGCACTTGATATATGTCAGTATTGAACGTAATGACAATCCTCTTGATAATGAAAATCAAAGAAATAATAATTAACGAATGATCGTGCTTGGATTAATTGATTTGAAATAAACAAATATATAGAATGCAAAATGCACTCGTCCAAAATGTCTGATAATTAGAATAGGCACTCCTAGTGTATGGTGAGTCCCCATCACGTTAAATTGTGAAACGAAATATATGATTTGTCGAATCACAGTAAGACTGAAAATAGGCCACCAAAAAATCTAATTCCAAATTGTCTGTATGGTTGACAATTTTTTGTTCCGTTTCTCTCGTTAAACAGGAGCAGTACTTCGTCATCAGCTATGGCGTTTGCCGTTGCTACTTCGGGATCGAGCAATCCACCGGACAAAGCACCCGGGTGTCAGAGTGATGGGAACAATCGCAGTGACTCCTGTCGCGATTGTGAAAAAACCAAAGAATCCATTATGTCGACCGCGGCTACGATGAGAGTTCTAAATGTCTTGAGACACTGGGTCTCTAAACACGCTCAAGATTTTGAACTGAATCATCAATTGAGAAATTTAACGGTCGAATTTCTTGATGACATTGTTGGCAACCCGAATCTCATACCGGCCGAGCACAAAGCTGCCAGTCAACTTTTGAGATTGATCAGCAAGGAGGAACCCGAGAGCAGCAAAGTAGATTTGCGAAAACTTCTTGCACCGCCATCGGTGAGTACATAGTTGGCAATAGTGCCTGATGTGGCAAGTGGCTACGCAACGAATTAAGATTTCTTTTTGGGAGCTGTAATATATACGTCATATATTTATTCCGTTATCGAATATATGTAGGAATTATCGTTTTTCTCGATAGTATTATTCTCACAGCGTAAAAGATGGTCAATGATTCGAATTGGACTTACCTTCGTTACGATGAATGTTGCAGCGTCCACCAAATTTGTTTTATTGCGAATAACACAGACTATTGCAATTATGTATCGTACCGTATACAGATGTGTGCCACTTTAAGGCTTCTTTTGAAAAAAATTGCGCAATGATTCGTGCAAAAACCGAGTTACAATCTGTTATTAAAAATTCGAGGTGTAAGACACGTGCGAGTGGCCATATTGCGAGAGTGACGTGCGCAGTACGAACTGCGCATGCAGCATGGATACTGCGCATTCACGCTAGTAATTGCTCTTATCTGCTTTCCGTTTCAGACACAAAGCAAACAAAGCATCGAGACACTCTCGGCTCTTGAAATTGCCGAACAGATGACATATTTGGATCACAAGATATTCGTCACTATAACGAGCGAGTGAGTGAATTATCTTATCGACAACAAAATCAAATGTCTTACATTTTTTAAAAACAAATCGATCTTCCGTATTTGGTTTGTTCCCTCCGCAGAGAATTTCTCGGTCAAGCGTGGATGAAAACCGACAAAGCCACGCGTGCACCTCACATTATTCTCATGACGAAGAGATTCAACGAGGTATCGCAGCTGGTCGTTTCTGAAATCGTTCGTAGGTCGAACATGGCCTCGCGAGTAGCGACGATAGAAAAATGGGCAGCTGTTGCTGATATCTGTCGTGTCCTTCACAATTACAACGGTGTCCTGCAGATCTGCGCCGCATTCACAAACAGCAGTGTTTACAGACTCAAGAAAACTTGGGAAAGAGTTTCTAGGACGGTAATTCAACAACAACAAAAATCAAACACTTGCTATCAATTTTCGGAGCAATTAAAATATATTTTCATAACAAAAAAAAAAAAAACAATATTTCATTTTCAGAATAAACAGACGATCGAGAGACTTCAGAAAGTCGTATCGTCGGACGGTCGATTTCGCAATTTACGAGACGCTTTGCATCGTTGCGATCCACCTTGCATTCCTTATCTCGGTCTTTACTTGACCGATTTGTCATTCATCGAGGAAGGAACTCCAACTTTTACCGACGATGGTCTTCTCAATTTCTCGAAGATGCGAATGGTACGTCACTGTCACTGTCACTATCCTTATCGCTGTCAGTGTCACTCTCACTGTCACTAATATTTCCCTTATCGTTATCGTCTAAAAAGACATTTTCTTTTAAAAAAAATTGTTTATTTTTCAGATTGCTCACGTGATTCGGGAAATTCGTCACTTTCAACAGACCCCATACAAGATCGATTTGATACCAAAAGTATCGAACTATCTACTAGATTCATCGTTGCTGCTCGAAGAGGATGATCTTTATCATATGTCGCTCGAGATCGAGCCGAGAACATCGAAACTGAGCAGCTCGGCTCTGATATGTCTTCCACCTTCGATCGGTCAGACTTCGCTCAAGAGAGACAATTGAGTTCGATATGTGAGCCCGTGAGTAGTTAAAAAAAAAAACAAGACAAATGGAAAACAAAAAAATAACAACAAGACAAAACAAAAAAAAACATCAAAATCTGGCCAAAATTTCAGACAAAAAAACTCTTGGAATGTTTCTATATATCTGTCTGTCTCAACGGGTTGATTAAAACCTCGGCTCATAAACACACGAATTCGTTAATTGGTAGATCATAAAATGAGATTTGTTAGTTTATCAATCGCGAGCTGAATATGAAGAAAGGTGAACGACACAAAAGGAGAATATGACGAGTTTAGAATTATGTAAAATGTCTTTGCTGGTCCAAGACGAGATAGATCGACGATTATCGAAATAATATAATATATTTTCGAATTAAAAAACTTAAATGAGAAAAGAATTAACAGAAAAAATGAAACACGGAGTTCGAAAGAAAGAAACTCAACTTTCTCGATTGTTCGTTCTTCCCTCGAGTAATCCAATGTTTATTCGATACGTGATGTTTTTCGTCACATTCCTATTCGCAAAGATCGAGCTTCTCGCTTGACTTTCATATCGTGCGCAAAAATATGAAAATAATGATGAAAGAATTTTAAACAACGTGACGTCTGGCTCAACGTCCGTTGTATAAAAATATATCAAGACAAAAAAAAGAACAAAATCCCGCCGAACTTCGAAGTTTTCGAAATTTTCGATTCGTTCGAAGAAAAGCTATACTTCCTTAAAGACTCACAGTGAATGACAAAAGAGAAAGAATAAAATACAAAAAAGAAATACAAAGATAATAGAGATTCTCATTGTTTTGAGGAGCCGGTGTGTCGCGAACTATTAATTCCAAAATCGAAAGAAAAAAAAACACCATTGTATATAAATATATATATATACATAGAACAGTGTTTTTTTTTCGATTTTTTATATATACATAAATAAATGTGTACTGTATTGCGCGACATATACATATATAATTTATCCCAAAGCGAGTAAATGCTTGCGACAATGGACAACGTTTGTGAATGTGCACATTAGGTAAAGAAAGAAGAGACGAGAACAAGAGGTAAAAAGACGACGATTTTAAGAAAGTTTGGGTGTATATGGTAGTCGTTACAGGTATGATAGAATTGTCGTTGAAGCCCCGTCCACTTCTGTTCGCTGTTATATACACTATCCGGATCGTTCAAAGCTAAACAAATTAAAACGAAAAAGTAACAAAAAAAAAAACTGAGAAATTACAACACTTTTATGTCTCGATACTGTTGTCTGTGATTCTAAACATTTGTATTATCAATAAGGCCGGATTATTTACAATATAACGCCTGGACGAGTTGACCGATTAAATCTTTCAGCACAAAAGATAAAGAGTAGCAGGAGTAATTAGGATGGGGAGAATGAAAGAAAAGGAGAGAAAAGGTGACAGGGGCGATGAAAGCATTCGCGAGATATTTTTTAAACGGTGACAAAGTGTAAAGGAAAAGCTTACAAAAGCTAAAATTCTGCTGATACGATACAGCAGAGCTGGGCACTACTTTCAGTACGAAGTACTTTCTGCGAATATGAAGTATGTAATGGTTTTGCCACTCAGCATTTACTACTTGATATTTCAGGATTTGGTTCTTAGTACTTGGTACCGAATACTTGAGTACTTAGAGTTATGTATTTGATACTTAGTACTTGCAATTGATGTTGAATATTTCAGTATTTAATCACTAATACTTCAGTAATTGATCGTTAGTACTTTGTATTTGATATTTCGGTATTTGGTATTTAGTACTTGGTACTCAGTACTTCAGCACCTTCGTACTTTGTATTTCAGTACGCCTGTACTTTAGTATTCAGTACTTCGGAGACTCATTCCTCCTTACTCAGTAGTTTATAATTTAATACAAAGTATTTCATGCTTTATACTTTTGTACGGTGTACTTGAAGTATTTTACTGCGTCTTGCCCAGCTCTTCTTCCATGTGGCAGATATCAGCGATCTAACGATGCTTAGACAGATTCATCAGAATGACAGAAATTCAGATACTGATAGTACTGAAATTTCTATTCCAATATTCCGGTATCTGTACATAAATTTTCCTGAATTATTTTCTAATTCTTATCTATATTGATGATCACGTTAACGGTAGGACTACCTCAAGTACACGCACAGTCGTATTCCATTTGTACCGATAATTACTATTATTAAAAATAGAAACTAGATGGTCGTCGACAGTGACCTCTATGAAAAATAGCACAATGAAAATAAGTTTTAAATGAGTCAAGCACATCATGATTTTTCACTTACGTTATAATGTTATTTTGGTAATTTTATTCAAAAATGTCAAGATGCTTTTTCGGTTTATTTGATTTTTTTTTTTACATAAATGTGTTCATTTTCGTATTTGATAAAATAACACTTGTCAAGTACAGGCCTCGTTAGATGGTCTCGACTTGGCGTGTCCACAGGGTGAACCGATAAAATGAAAATATTTGCTAATTCTCATTGCAAACCGCGACTAAAAAAAAAAACACCGTGTTCGGTTTTGGGTATTTCAATATTTGTTCACGATCAGATTTTTGAACGAGCTTGCATAGCTCGACCTCGTCAAACGAACAGGCTAAAAAATAAAATCCTAGTTTCAACATTTGCCTTCGTAGGGTCCTGTGTGTAGCCAGAGATCATTGATCAACGTTGTCGTGGACAAGAATTTCATTGAAACAACCTAAATTGTTCAATATTCGTATACTCAGTTCTGCTGATAAAAAACGTTAGTTGTTACAACAATAAAAAAAAAATCATTTCTACACGAGACACGAAAAAAATAAAAATAAAAACTGGTTTTCAGTTAGCGTGGCTCAACTATCGACAGTATTAAAAAAAAAGATTACAAGATATGTGGTGAAGTATTAATTTTTTTACGTCAGTTGGCCAACAAACTAAAAATTGTAAGATTAAGGCAATCTTTTTGCGTGTGAGACTCGCGATGCTATTGTACATTGACAATCAAAATATCGTACGTAGATCGTGCGTATTATATTATGGTTACACAGTCTTCAGCCACATCCCCGAGATTATTTCCCTGTGCGCAATAGACGATTCTCACAATGAGACAAAAATAGGCAGAGTCGAATGACAAAAAACAAAGATAATCTCTGTTAAGTTCGGGGAAGATTGCACAGATTTCCAACAAAGAAAACCGATAGAAAATACCCGATAGGAAACCTTCCTGTGCTCCTGTGTCATTATTTTATCTATTTTTAAGGATATATGTTAGCTAAATCATTTTCTACTTGTAAATCGGAAAATGATGGACGTTACGAACGGAATAACGAGGCTTCGGTTAAAGAAGAAAAACAAATTTATAAAATTCCTAAATCTCAACATGTCGTCAAATTCTGAATATAAAATTAACGAAAAGCGTCAGATTGGTATGAAAAAAAAATGATTGATATGACAAAAAAGCACATTCAACATGGCAGCTAAAATTTTTTTAAATTCCTATAAAAATGTATAGCCCAAAGGAAGCTAAAGATCTTCGAAACAGATTTTAAATCCACAGTTTTTATAAATATTGGCAATCGAAGCGTTACGATCGTGACATCTGGCAACGAGGTTTCTGCGCAGTCGCAGAATCTCAATACGAGATTCTATTGGTCCGTAGTCTTATGGAGGGGATGCAAGTCTGCGCGCGCATCACATTTCGAATTACACGGACCGCCATCTTGTCAAGACTTAAATCCTTCATATATCTGAGGTTACAATCGGTATACTGCAACCATTTATAAATATATCGTAAGGTAACATACGGCCTTATTAAAAAAGAAATACTATTTCAATTTTAATCGTTACTCGTTTATGAACTCCGAACTTGTTATTTCGTTGGTTAGATACAAATCTTAATATCTATTTTTCAATTCGCCCTATCATACTTCTGTAAAAAAACAAAGGCAAATATCTATTTTAATTCGTATAATTTTTAATCTACAGTGTAGAAAGTATTTTATCGTAGTACCGAAACCTATACCTACTCATTCTAGCGAGACTATTAATACTATTTTGGAAAATAGTGAACTAAGTTACGCAATGATTCGTCAGTAGCTAACATCTATCCTTAACCACACTCTCAAAGAGCACGTACGTTAAAAATCCCAAAATCGAAGGTACGGGAAATCGAATTGACGTATGTATTAATTCGGTATGTAGGTGTTTTAGTGAGCCTAAATTTTAGTGGTTAGAAGTTGAAAAAATTAAGGGTCAGGATTCTCAGTTGAGACATTCGATCTGGCAGTTTGACCCGAGGCGAGCAAAATGAATTTGGCAAAAAAATGAAAAAAAAAATAGTCGGTCGAGTTTCTACGTTACAGTTACCTCTGATTGACATATCAAACTTGCCAAACAGTGCAACATTCCATGTCAGCAATGATATATATATATATATATATATTATAAACAAATGGAAACTTGAGAATTCTCGATAACAGATATATATATATATATATCTGTTATCGAGAATTCTCAAGTTTCCATTTGTTCCGAAATTGTATAGATAATTTCACCTATGAACGTAACCATTGAAAAGACATATCAATAAACATGTGCCAACACTTAAATTCACGAAAAATGTTACGCAAAAAAGAATGGAGAAGAAAAATAAAAAAAATAAAAAAAAAAATTGAAAAAAGAAAATTCGAAAAAAACTTGTTCGCTTATCATGGATTCGAACGAATTTAGAAAGAATGTGAGAAACGGGTCAGCAATTGAGAAAATGACCAAGTACTTGTAAATATGTTACGAAAACGAACGGGTATAGAGTGTACATATTTAAAAAACGTGTACAGAGAAACCTTTATTGTCATCTTTCGTCGTTCCAATCTCGTGTATGAAATTGATTGTACGTTAAATTTGGAAGTTAATCCCGAAAAATTACCGGAGCTTTATATCTAAATCTGTCTCCATCGCGTATTCTTGATATATCACTTATTACAAAAAATGAAAAATTATTCATCGATCTTTATTTGTTAGTAACTTTTTTTTTTAAATCATAAAACCCATTTTTTTAAAAACGTTCTAATTCGTTTAATCTTCAGATCGGAGGTTCATCCATGTTTTTTAGCATATTTTTTATAGACTTCGAAAATTCAATCGTCGATTATGACAATTTAACTTGTCAATTTGTGACGTAATTTTTTTTAAAAATTCTTCCATGGCTTAAAAATTGAAACATATCATAAAAAATCAAGCCATCGTATTCGTCGATTATCCAAGCAGTTTATTTTTCTCATTTTTTTACTACCTCGTTTACTACCATGCAGCCATTTTCGCTGATTAAAAATCTTATTTATTTATAAAAAAAAAAAACAAAAAATCTATAAAACATAAGATCGTTTCATTTTTCCTCCAAACAAAAAACAAAACAAAAAAGATCTCTTTCAGAAATGGGATTACAAAATTTCCGCTAGATAGAAACGTAATAAAAATAAATTAATAAAAAGAAAAAGATTAATGTTCCGCGTACCCTTTCGCTCTAATCGTAGTCGTACTCTCGTTATTAGATGTTCGGCTGTATATTATCAAAAGAGCTATTTTAAATGTTACGCTAGGTGCCCGATGTACGAAGAACTTCCTACGTTAAAATAATTCTCATATGTACCTAAATTAATGTAACGATGAATTTTTAGAACTTTGATTGTCATATCTTTATCGAATCGAATTTAAGAGTGCGAGTGTACGTAACGTATTGAACAAAAAAGAAAAAAAAACGAAAAACAAACAAATCCAATAAATCAGAAAACACTAAAAAAATAATAATTTTCGTGACGGCGTGTGTGTGTGTGTGTGTGTACCACGGATGAAAAAAAGTCCTGGTTTGACGAAAAAAAAGATAGAAAAAAAACAATCTAATGTCTATCCAGGTGTGTCCTAATCTTTCGTCCTGCAAAAATTGATGAATAACGACGAAAGCGCCTCCAGTGAGCGGCACTTATACTAATTACGAAATAAACGTTTGTTTAAAAGAAAATTTGAAGGAAGAGATGAAACGAGAGGTGAAAAGAAGAAAAGAGAGAGAGAGAGAGAGAGAAAAAAACAAATATATCATAATTATCGATCACAAATCATCAGCTGGTTGTGAATAAATGTTAACTATAATATCGGAGCGTAGACTCTCGTCCTGTTCTCGATATTTTTTTTCCTGGGGCATGCAATATGTGTTTTAAATTATGGGTCATTATATAGTCTTATATATATATATATATATATGTGTATATGTATATGTATATGTATATATATATTGACGCTGACCTCGTCCGGATCAAATCTTATAATAGTAAAAAAAGATCTATATATGCATATATGTATATATATTATATTAATAACATTAATATATAATATTATAATATATATTAGATATTTTATATTATATATTATATATTATATCAATAATATTATAATATAATATTATTAGTATAATATGTAATATACAATATATATTATATATTATATTAATATTATTAATATAATATATAATATTAATATATAATATATAATTAATATAATAATATATAATATATGATGTGTATATATTTATATGCAAAGTATAAAATCCTGAATTAAAATAAACCTAAAATCTGATTAAGAAAACAAAAATGGCTCGAGGAATTGAAAACAAGAACAATCGTCTGACGATATATAATGAAAATGGTCGAGGTTCGGCTATGTTATATTGAATGTTACTATTGATTTTAGAAAATTCCAATGTTACGTAAGATTATTATACATTATAAATATATATATATCGATCGAATGTGAATAACTGATTGGTGATTAGTGAAGATGGAGGCTTCTCGAAACTTCGCCGCTGCGGCTCTCCAATGAAACTGGCGAATTATTCTGTACCTTTGAAGAAACGAAGAAAAAGAAACACATGAAAAGAAAAAAAAACAAAAATAGTGGAAAGACAAAATAACGAAAAAACAAAAAAAATCTGTATACTAAACGTTAACACTGTCTATTGTCTATCAAACATTTTATATCTCTCGTCTGTATGAATGAATAGAAAATATTCTTCTGTAATAATTGATCTCGTTGCATGAATTTATTGCGCGTACCCTTCTCTCCGTCGACAGTAAACTACGAGTTTTTTCATCATTTGTTAAATCACATCGAGGTTTTATAATTTTCATATTCAATTTGACAATCGATAAATTCTCCATTTAAGATTTTTCCTTTACGAGTATTATTATAGTCGTTAGGGAAGGTCGGGGTCATTTGCATCAGTGTGCTAAAATCAACGTGTCAAAATTTCCGCGTCAACGAGCAACGATCGTCTTTCATTCTCAAGCTATTATTTTCCAATACGTTAATTTATCGATAAATTATTTTTTAATAATCAATTACATTTAATTATCGCAAAATGTTAAAAGTGATACAAATTACCCCGTTCTCCACGATCTCGGAAATGCAATATTGTACATTCGAAATATCCGTATCGCAATATCGAGAAGTGGATCCGAAGCACCTGTATTCATTTAAATTTTTAAAGAATGCGAGGAATTCGCGCGCCTAACGCATATTAAAAATTCTTGAATGAAAATGATAATGCAATGACGCATTTAGGAAACAGCTGCTATACCGACATACCGGTCTCATCGACAAAATTTCCAGTCCGATGGGCGGATGAAACGTGTACAATATATATATATATATATATATATATATTCTACGTTTATATATAAGTATATATATATATATATATACCTATATATATGCGTTGGGCTATTATAAATATATACATATATACATTGATGCACAAATACACAGACACACATATATTTATATATAATATGAATGTGTGTGTGTGTGTGTGTATAAATGTATATATGTATATATTTATAATAGACCAAGGCATAATTAGACTAACCAAGTGGGTAACGAACCAGCGACCGTAACATTTGATCATCGTGTTGCCCGGTGCCCTACTCTACCAGCTCCACTATAATAGGCATGTCGTCAACCGGTACACGCTTTGCCCCCGAGGCGACGCTCCCTTGTCCGCTTGTTCCTCGTTTTATCTCGTTACACTCGAGATATAAACGGGTATAGCACTTTCCATCCAAGCCCTTTCTCAAAGTTTCATAGCTGTATTATTTTTTTCCACGAGCTTGTTTTTTTTATTTTTTTTTGTGGTTTATTTTTTTTGCCAACGAGGGAAGTTAGGCAGTTTCGAGATCCTACTTCCGGATTTGAAAAAAAGAGCGGTTGAGTATTAATTAGGGTTTAAAAAATACGGGAGGTAGAGGAGTGAATACAAATTTCTATACTACGGGATTTTTCGTTGGTCGACGGGAATTTTGACATTGTTAATAAATATTCGAGTGAATTCTTTTGTTTTTTTTTGTTGAGATAACTATTTTACAAGAATTGTGACATTTTATTGCATTCCGTTGTTATCGACTATCGATAATGAAACCGCGGGAGATTCAAATTTCCGGATTGTTTGCACGTAATTTGGGGTTGATTTTGATATTTAAGTTGGTCTGTCAAGCGAGTATCGTTATCGTGATTTTAGAGCTCGTTATTATGACAAATCAATTATAATTACAAGCTACAATTTAGCATCGATATAATCTCACACCTGTCGTATTTTATTGACTTTTGTCCAATACTACACCAAACACGATTCGCATCCGAGCTATTGGCTTATTAATTAGGTTTGGGATAATGCACAATAATTCGATAAATAATTAAATCAATAAATATTCATAAATTAATTGATAAAATCCATTCCAGCGTTTTAAAACTGCCTAAACTTTGGTACAAAAAAAGCATTCACCCAACACGAAACGGTTCATTCCATAATAACGTGCAATCTTTAACGCCGAGTAAAACCCGTACCTTAGCTCGTCCTTCATAACAATGAACGCCAGTACCGACTGACAATGAGAATGAAATGCTTTCAAAGTTATTAAAAAAAACAAGATCCATTTGAACGCAGTCTATACCCTCATCACTTTCCGGAGATGAAAAATCTTTCGAAACTCGCTCTTTCCCCAACCGTGTCGTCATTTTCTTTCCCCATCTTTCGTTCTTTCCCTTTTCATTTTTCTTTTTTCTGCAACATTCAATCCGTTTTTATGAATTCTCGTCCCGTTTCTCCTTAAAGTTTATTATTCGCACGTACTCCCGTACAGCTTGATTACAGTCGTCATGAATATCGCGGTTCACTTGCTCGGTCGGTACATTTATTATACCGGGTGACGTAAAAAGAAAAGAACAGAAAAAAAATCAAAACAAAGTAAACGCAGGAATAAAAAGGAAACGTAACGAAGTTTGCTCAACTCTTTGGCTTGAAGTGATTTGTAAGAAAATCTCATTACACCCGTTTATTTAAATTTATTCAACGAGAGAGTTGGCGAATGTGTGTGTCATAACGCGAAAGCTTGGCACGTCATTTAGAGCCTTTTCTCCTGCATTTGTACGTTTCTCGTTTCTCGCGTTCTCGTTTATGAACGTTATGAACCATTCGCGAATGACAAAAGATGTTTCTGATTAACGCGTCGTGGCTTCCATCATCTTCGTACAAATGGAGCCTTGACGCGCATTGTCGAGCGTAAAATGGTGAAAATATCGCTCGTAACGCCGTGAGCGCCCTCGGACGGCAGTCTTTTGTACGATATACGTGGCAGCTCCAACGAGAATCTTCGTCTCGGACATTTAACTCGGGCGAGTAAAGCAAAGGTCGGACCGATTTGGCGTTAATTCGCCTCAATTTTTCCGAAGTTCAGTCGTGGAAAATAATTGTTTTCTTTTTCTTGTAAATTTCTGAAGTGTTGGAAGAAAATCGGAGTTCGAAGCATTTTCATGGATTTTAAGGTTTTCCTTTCATTCATTCATTTTTGGCATTCGTATCGGTTTATTGACGCTGTATCGTTGGTGAGTGTAAGTAAAATGTAAAAAGAGATTAGTTCGAGGGAACGAGAGAGAAATACTATAAATCACTTGGACAGATCGAACGCTTCGTCGAACGAAGAGGGAATGGAGAAAGAGAGGAAAATGGATGAAGAGGTGTCACACGGTGGACGATGAATCGAAATTGTAAAGCCTAATCAGTAATCAGTGTTCGAACGGCTGCAAAATCGTCAATATCCTGTAGGGTCTGTATAGTTTCGCGGTGAGGATGGAGGGCCGAAATCGAGGCACTTCCGGCGTCGCCAGCGTCTCTTCCTCCTCTCTCTCTCTCTCTCTACCTCACTCTCCTCATCCAGGGATCATCAAGTTTCACAGCAACATCACAATTTCCTGCGACGCAAATCTCTTCGCCCCGATCGCGTTCGCTGCCTGATAGATCCTTTCGTATTTCAATCGATTATTGAACAAAAACAACAACCACAAAACAAAAATAAAAAACAACTAATAACAACAAGAACGATCCAAAAATACGATCACGCTAACGTTTTTCATCATTAGAAAATTGCCAGTGGCATTTCTTTTTCACGATCGCAAGTACTAAGTGAATTTGGAATTAATTTACCCTCTAAGACTGATTAGGGGTTGGAAAGCGGTAAATTTTAAGTGATTCCTGCAATTACGGCTATTCATTGGAACCAGAGATAGACGAGAGGGTGAGAGAGATAGGATGAGAGGGCGAGAGAGGAATGGTGGTGCGAGTGAGAGAATGAGGGGTTGGGAGGTAGACAGATGTAGGAGAGAAGCCTCTGTGGCATCAGCAAGAGCAGCAGTAGCAGAGAGCAGAGGTTGCACCCGGGACGCACATTCGTCAAGTCAGCGCCCTGCACTAATTGATCTCCGGGTAAATCGGCATAGTCCCTCGTCATTGGACCCTCGTATTATTCGATCAATACTCACTGTACACTCCTGCCTCATCCAACTTCGTGGATATTACGTGTTTACTACATTTAACGCAATCGTACATCAAAATCAAACATCGTCGATGATACATGGCATCGCGTTTTATCGAACGTAACCGGAATATCGGTTGGGTTAATGAACCGTGCTATTATAATCGTGAAGGATTTGTCCTCGGTTCAGAAAGGCTAACCCATTAGATTTTCGTTATCGAGAACGAGCGAGAGTTCTTCTTTACCGACGGTGGTAAAAGGCGTTGAATTATTAAGCGACGTGGTTATTAGCTTTGATAATTCACGGAATTTTCCCAGGATCGTGACGTGTACATAGAGGATTCGTATTTCTTGTCACGTAGTTTAAATTATTACAGAAAATATCGATTTTAAGAAAAGTTTACTCGTTGAGAGGTTAGTTTGTGCAAAATGGTGGTTATATTGCAAAATCTGAACTTTCAAGAGTCAACGAGTTGTAATTCGTGATTGGTTACAGCCATTTTTACCGAAGCGATGAGGAAGATACTCGACGGGTAAGATTTCTGCCGTATTACAAGACCTAACCTCACAAAAGCGGCGCTCAGTCTCACCTCGCGATTTCAAAACCTTTTTTAATCGAACTGGGAGCAAGATACTCTTAACTAATGACAGATATACAATCCTCGTCACTGATAAAACATTCTGTAGTCGATAACGCCCTTACTTTATACTTTCTGAATTGACCTCACTCGAAATACAATTTCCCCCGAACTTTTTCAAGTATTCAGTCACGTGGACGTGAGATATTTATCCACGTTCTACTTACCTCCGCGGGACGTGTGATATCGTGCAAACATCGAAACGTACGAATGGAAAATCTTTCCATATAATAAATATTCGTTCTCGAGCAGAATGCTTCGGTATCACACATATTATCGATAGTAAAGATGAGAGGTTTCTACCCGATAAATGAAGCTCTTTCCTACATTGAAATGTCGAAATCCTCTGCCAGCTTAACGGTTCTGTGCACTCCCGCTTTTGATATCCTCGCACGTTATTCCGTTCAATGGCCAGTTTTTCATCACCGTATTTTACTGATAAAGCATGCGCGCACGTTCTCGTACGGCCACACGTGTATACTAATAAGAGAGGGAACATTAACCACAGTGAAAAGAGCCTTTTCGTGGCATCCTAAAAGGGCAAAGTAACTGGTCTATCCAGCTAATAAACACGCAACACGCTTCATCAAATATAGAGTGAACTTCGATGGCGTAGTAATATCTATTTGAGGCTAGGTATGAATACGAGATGCCTTTTCACTATACATCGACATCGAGAGAGAACTCTCGCTCATCGTCGTACTTTGGACGTTGGTTTATTCCACTTTCGTACATCAACGATCCCGTTTCTCTGAAAACCGAACGAGCATCGCGTGTTACGCTTCGTATAAGAAACATTCCCTCGTATCAAACCCACGATATCGATGCGAGGTGACTTTTGAAAATTGAAGTATAAAAAAACACCGAAAGCTCATCAACGTTTGTACGCGTGTCTATGTATTTCGCACATTTCTTTCGTCATACACTCGTCTATAGTTTTTTTTTTTTCGAGTCTAGACAGCGTGAACGAGCTTTCGAGACTTCGAGTTTCGCTCGTTTCGTCACAATTTTCAAAAATCTCTTCCACGTGGCGCACCACCTAGCACAAAAATCGACAGGCTGTGAAAATTCAACGACGAAAAGAAAAATACTATCGGTATCTCCGGCTTCGAAAAAATACGCGTCGATTGTAGCAAGCCGGCGATGCAATAAGCTCGGCTGGAAAAAGAGTGCAAATTTAACGATCGCAAGCTTTTTCTTCCGTGCGAACACGATATTTTCCACGATTATAGGACAACGCTATTATCGATAATTATTATCGTCACCGAGGAAAAATCTTCGAGAATCAGTAATGACAATTAAAAATCGAAAAAAAAAAAAAAAAATGAAATGGAACAAAATACAAGTATTTATTTATTTCTTCGTAGTTCGACACTGATCGATCTCGATTATCCAATCCACGAGAATCCAAGAGAATTCTCAAATCGCGAGAAACCAACGGAGAGAAAGAGACAACAATTAGCGTTTCTCGTTGAACTTTTCCTACTAATGATGTGTCGTCGTAGCGATTATCAATAGTTATTATCGTCACCGAGGAAAAATCTTCGAGAATCAGTAATGACAATTAAAAATCGAAAAAAAAAAAAATGAAATGGAACAAACTACAAGTATTTATTTACTTCGTCGTAGTTCGACACTGATCGATCTCGATTATCCAATCCACGAGAATCCAAGAGAATTCTCAAATCGCGAGAAATCAATAGAGACAACAATTAGCGTTTCTCGTTGAACTTTTCCTACTAATGATGTGTCGTCATAGCGGAATTTCTATTGCGTACGTTTAAACATCCATAAGAGAGAGTGGAATGAACGAAAACAAGCGAGGAAGGGGTTGAGGCATGAGTTGGTTGAGCTGGGGGTGAGACTAGAAGGGTGCGAGAAAGAGAGGGATGTCGGGGTGGTTGTAAGAGAACAAAGTCGAGCATGGGAAGAACCTGTGAAAGCAGCCAGCATCCAGAGGAGTGCCTATACCTTCGTAATTATTATTTTAAATTAAAAGCTCGTTACAGATTTAGCTTTACAAGTGGCGGGGCTGCACACGTTCTTGAACGAGTTCGTGCATACACGGTCGGTACTAGTCGGTCCGGTATGTAGAACGGTGGTAGCGACCTCGAGTGTGTACTTGCACTATGAAACTATATGTATAGTTTTACGTGTATATATATATATATATATATATAGGTATATAGGTATATTACCGCTTTCATAGGATGCACGAGAGCAAGACTTACTAATGACGCTCCTTGGATACGTCGCGATACATGTATACACGTGACGGTACAACGGATCGCGTATATAGAAACCCGTCGTGGCCGTGTTAACGGCTCGAAGCTTGCGAGCGTACATCTTTAATGAAGTACACTTTTCTGTTGCACGATACCGGTAAGGGCTGTGATATAATATATCCTCGCTCGATATTTTCTTTGAAATACCGTGGGTGGAAGAAAAAAGAGGAAAAATCAAGTTCGTGAAAAATAAAACGGAGCTCGCAATTTTATTTTTGATGTTTCCGTTTATCGATTATTACCTCGCCCTCTGGTGGTCGATTTTTGTATCGTTTATGAAGAAATAAATGGAAGATTGGCGAAGCGAGAGGGTTGGGGGGTTGAAAGAGTTATTGGGTTAGGGAAATTTGAAAATTGGAGATGGCGAAATTTTGAGGAATGCGATGGAAGATTCGCTGTTTTTAGATTATTAATTTTGAGACGAAATTCGGAATTAGCCAGCTCGAGGATTTTTGGGGATCGAATTTAGTTTGAATCTGGTAAGTTTTTTGGATTTGGTCGGCCATCTTGAATCCGACATTTTGAATTTATATGATTTTAATTATGATTTGTAGGTGGAAAGTCTGAAATGTTGACTTCGTTGGTAGGCAGAGCTTTTTTGAATACGGTCCGCCATATTGAATTTGTTATTTTTGGTTTCTTAATTTCGATCACGAACTGTCAAATTTTGGCGTAATAAATTTGTAGTGAGTCTTAAACAATGAAAAATAGGCTCGTCTACGTATCAACTCCACATCGATGTATTCCGATTTTTGTATTAAAAAAATGTAATTAAAAATTAATTTGATTATAGTTTCGGGTCACTTGTTATTCGAATGCACATCAAATGTAGAAATGCGCCTGCCTCACTCGTGTTCGAATTTGTTTTGTTAAGAATAAAGAGAATATTTATTGATTATCAATAAATTCTGATAGAATGCGTTCAATAACGATGCATTTGTATAGAAATCGGACTTTGTTTTTCAACGTGAACTCTGATTTCTATGAAAAATTAAATTGTATTCATATCTCTGGGAGGATTGGTGCGTTACTGTGAATTAATAAAAAATAGGTCGGTTTCGACAACAAGATGATTAAATAACAATACATTTATGAAAGATTGATACTTCCATGATAACAATAGGCGGAGTTTTTGTTATTAACCAATTTTTCAAAAGCATAAAAGCAACAATGTCAGTACAATAGAAAAATATATTCACATAGTTGTGAGATTTTTAATTGAATTGTTTTCATTATTTTCAGAATCCACGGATCTTATAGGTATGTCATTCTCAATGAAGTTAGTCACGTGTTAGGAACACTAGAGGATTAAGTAACTATAAACCTAAAAATCTATCTAGATGTACAACCTACTCTCTTAACTGATTTAAAAAAAGGAAAAGCTCTTTCAGATTTCCGGAATATTAACGATTGGAGATTTTTCTAAGAATAACTATAAACCTAAAAATCTATCTAGATGTACAACCTACACCCTTAACTCATTTTAAAAAAAGAAAAGCTCTTTCAGATTTTCGGAATATTAACGATTGGAGATTTTTCTAAGAAACGATTGGAGATTTTTCTAAGAATAACTATAAACCTAAAAATCTATCTAGATGTACAACCTACTCTCTTAACTCGTTTAAAAAAAGGAAAAGCTCTTTCAGATTTCCGGAATATTAACGATTGGAGATTTTTCTAAGAAACGATTGGAGATTCTTCTAAGAATAACTACAAACCTAAAAATCTATCTAGATGTACAACCTACACCCTTAACTCATTTAAAAAAAAACAAAAGCTCTTTCAGATTTTTGGAATATTAACGATTGGAGATTTTTCTAAGAAACGATTGGAGATTTTTCTAAGAATAACTATAAACCTAAAAATCTATCTAGATGTACAACCTACACCCTTAACTTATTTAAAAAAAAGAAAAGCTCTTTCACAATTTCCGGAATATTAACGATTGGAGATTTTTCTAAGAATAACTATAAACCTAAAAATCTATCTAGATGTACAACCTACACCCTTAACTCATTTAAAAAAAAGAAAAGGTCTTTCACATTTCCGGAATATTAACGATTGGAGATTTTTTTAAGAAACGATTGGAGATTTTTCTAAGAATAACTAAAAACCTAAAAATCTATCTAGATGTACAATCTACTCTCTTAACTCGTTTAAAAAAAGGAAAAGCTCTTTCAGATTTCCGGAATATTAACGATTGGAGATTTTTCTAAGAAACGATTGGAGATTTTTCTAAAAATAACTACAAACCTAAAAATCTATCTAGATGTACAACCTACACCCTTAACTCATTAAAAAAAAAACAAAAGCTCTTTCAGATTTTTGGAATATTAACGATTGGAGATTTTTCTAAGAAACGATTGGAGATTTTTCTAAGAATAACTATAAACCTAAAAATCTATCTAGATGTACAACCTACACCCTTAACTTATTTAAAAAAAAGAAAAGCTCTTTCACAATTTCCGGAATATTAACGATTGGAGATTTTTCTAAGAATAACTATAAACCTAAAAATCTATCTAGATGTACAACCTACACCCTTAACTCATTTAAAAAAAAGAAAAGGTCTTTCACATTTCCGGAATATTAACGATTGGAGATTTTTTTAAGAAACGATTGGAGATTTTTCTAAGAATAACTAAAAACCTAAAAATCTATCTAGATGTACAACCTACACCCTTAACTCATTTAAAAAAAAGAAAAGCTCTTTCACAATTTCCGGAATATTAACGATTGGAGATTTTTCTAAGAAACGATTGGAGATTTTTCTAAGAATAACTATAAACCTAAAAATCTATCTAGATGTACAACCTACACCCTTAACTCATTTAAAAAAAAGAAAAGGTCTTTCACATTTCCGGAATATTAACGATTGGAGATTTTTTTAAGAAACGATTGGAGATTTTTCTAAGAATAACTATAAACCTAAAAATCTATCTAGATGTACAACCTACACCCTTAACTTATTTAAAAAAAAGAAAAGCTCTTTCAGATTTCCGGAATATTAACGATTGGAGATTTTTCTAAGAATAACTATAAACCTAAAAATCTATCTAGATGTACAACCTACACCCTTAACTCATTTAAAAAAAAGAAAAGGTCTTTCACATTTCCGGAATATTAACGATTGGAGATTTTTTTAAGAAACGATTGGAGATTTTTCTAAGAATAACTAAAAACCTAAAAATCTATCTAGATGTACAACCTACACCTTTAACTCATTTAAAAAAAAGAAAAGCTCTTTCACATTTCCGGAATATTAACGATTGGAGATTTTTCTAAAAAATGATTGGAGATTTTTCTAAGAATAACTATAAACCTAAAAATCTATCTAGATGTACAACCTACACCCTTAACTTATTTAAAAAAAAGAAAAGCTCTTTCAGATTTCCGGAATATTAACGATTGGAGATTTTTCTAAGAAACGAGGACAAGATAATACAACGTACGAAATGAAGAAAGAGCTGTGAAATTAAAAAAAAAATTAATGGAAGGACAGGAAGAAATAGGTGGCGATAAAGGGGTTGATAATGGCGTCCAGCGGATAGCAGCCAGGTAATTAGGGTTCGCGCGTGTATGCGATAATGCGAGAAGGCCGGACACGTTTCGCCCGGTAACATCGCCGAGGGTGATCTTCCTCGCCAAGCATAGCCAGGTACAAGCTAGGTACAGCAGGGCAACAGAGAGTAACGAAAACAAATTAGGCCGTACGTAATTCTGGCGTTGGGGATGGACTCTGCGCGCTTGGATGATGCAAATAGTATATGTAGTAACTCGGGCGAGATTTCCTTTTCCCGCTACAACAGTGCGTTCTAATGAACATTCTTTTAATTAGGAACATAATCGTGACCTCCCCGGGGTTATCCAATTTTCTGCCTCTTCGAGCCCGGAAATATCATCCCTAACCCACTTTGGTCCTGATCTCTGAACTTTTCTGGCGTGGCGAAAAATTGTTTCTTCTTTTTCACTACGATGGAAAAATATAACGAAGAAAATTACCAAGAAGTTTGACAGGACGAAAACTCGATGCTTATGAATGGATAAAATCAATACATAAGTAGGAGAGGTCGGTGGCTTAGGCGGTAAGGTGCTGGAATGCTACGCGTTGGACCAGGGTTCGAATCCTCTTCCGGACGTCAATTTTTTCAAATGTTTTTTCTGCGTGCTGGGTGATTCGGAACACGGTTAAAGATTGTTTCCGTAATATATAAAACGGGACCGTCACGTAACGGCACGTACCGGCACAGGTACGGTAAAACTATGCAGTATGGATTTCATCCATGGGTGGTGTATCTATAAACTAGGCGATAACGGCCTGCACTATAACGGCAATGTAGCGGAACGACTCCAACCCGGGGGCTCGCGCAAATGTGTTGCAGGGGGTTGGTAACGGATGCGTGTCTGTGCAAACTGGAACATACGCGTAAAATTGTCGTGTTAGTGTCGTTACGTGACGGTCCGTGTCGTATAGTATGAAGCCACCTTAAAACGAATATCGCGATTATAAATGCCGTCGAAAAACTAAATACCTAAACTCCAATATATCGAGAATATAATAATGATATTCGTATTGCACGTTAACTTTCCGATGCCATAACTTCTAATTGAAGTCTTTTCTTGAAAGTTTTGGAGCAACAAAACTTTGTTCATAATCTTCATCAACAACAATTTTCCGATCTTGTAATCTCCGGAAAAAAGATGGCGATCAGAAGGTGGAAACAATATAGAAAGAAAAAAACGTTCTCGGTTCCTCATTTTGTATAAACACGTCGCGCATGAGCGCATCGTTGGATTTTTGTTATTCTCCCGAGTCAATTCATTGACGAAAAACATCGAGACGTATGATTATCATAAAAATATCGGGAGCTGTGATGGAACGGGAATATCTCAGGAGACGTCTCAACTGCGCGTGGTATACTTGGTGTTATTCCTGGTCGACAATCAATCAAAACCGAGCTAAGGCTCGAAGATCGAAACTCATGCCCGTGATAAGAGAACGAGAAAGAGTGGAAAATTCACGGTTTTTCACACTTTATATGTGCGTGTACACTATCGTATACATACTTGGACGCATATATGAGACATTCATCGTAAAGTCAGCCATTTTTTGTCCTAAACTTCTCAGACGCTTTCCCATTATTCGCTAGTTTTTGCCGTTCCACCTGAGAGTAGTTATAAATTGCTGCATTTTTTTTTGTCTACTGTCTGAGTTACGTCTTATTTTTCAGCTTTATCCATCAACGAGGGTTAATCACAGAAAACAAGTTTCGTGATCAATGAGAGTTCTTCTTTTGATTTAAACATTCAATGCTATACAGCTACAGTTTACTTTGACGTTCTATATTCCATTCCCATCGGGCAAATCCATTTTTTTTATGAAATTATTTATATTTTGATGGATTCGAAAACGGTTGCAATTTATTTTTTCCATCTGCATATTTTATTCCTGGAGCTTACACACATTTCTAAAAATGCAATAAAATTGATAACGTTATCGGAGTTATTGCTTCAAACGAAAAACAAAATTTTCATTTTTATTTCGATGATTGACTCAACGAAATAAAACTCTAATCGTTTTATTAAATAAGATAACAAATTTGATATGTATTTTTTTTTTTTTTTTTTGGTGATTTATTTTTTCGAATATAAATTGTGTTCGTATTTTCGAACTGAAAAATAAATTTTTAAATAATATTATCACATTGTGCTCTGAGCCCGGAGCGTGAGAAAAATATCTGAAAAGTTTTGAATGAACGTGGCTGACTTCACACAGAATTCCTCGTATACGTGTGTACACATCCGGACAAGTTTACTGGAGCGCACATTGTCTGTCTATATATTATTTGCGTCTGTGTTAACTTTCATCGATTCTACGATGGAAAGCACCGCATATACCAACGAAACAAGCGAGGGAACACACGATATTGTGGCATGTACTGCCGTCGTTCTCTCGGTTCAAGGAGTTTTTTATGAGAGAGCGAAAATTCAATAGCCCTTAAAATGTTCCGTTGAGTTTTTTTTTTTTAGAACGTGGGAATATAGGGTTATGCGGCAGATATATGCAATTACATTAAATCCGATCCGTCGGAGAATTCTTGCGGGACCGTATTCGTGTCTGATAATGAGTCGTTAAGCATGCGCGTGAAAACAATGTCGGGTTGTACTTAATAAAGGACGTGGTGCTTGATCGAATGTCCTCAATTTAAAATAAAATTGTACTCATTACTCGGTACGTTAAGAGTTTGACGCTTGAAATACTTACAATTAGTACTTGATATTTGAAGAACTTGACACTTTGTACTTGAAGTATTTTACACTTGGTACTTCGAGTAATCGATATTTGAAATTTTTGGTATTTGAAGTACTTGCTACTTGAAGTTCTTGGTACTTAAAGTAGTTGGTACTTGAAGTACTTGGTACTTGAAGTACTTGGTACTTGAGGTGCTTGGTATTTGAAATACTTGGTACTTGTAACTTGAAAATACTTGGTACTTGGTACTCGGAGTATTTGGTGCTTGGTACTTGAAATAATTGTTATTTGTTACTTGAAATACTTAGTACTCGGTATTCGTCTACTAATTACTAAAAATCCTTGATACTTCCTACTCATTGTCAGTGTATGAAGAATTTCCTACGTAACGCGTTTCATATGCTTAGATCTTTTGAAGAAACCTCAATTTTTCCATTCTCACCCAGTTCCACCGTTTAAAAAAATTGAAATGAAATATTCATTCCGATAAGTTAAAAAAAGAACGACGATAAATATTCAGATATAAAATTTTTCCCAGTTTTAGTACGAATACCATTGAGGTTTCGTCGCATGTATCCACAAATATTCCATACGAACGAATAAAACAAAATTTAACACGAGGCTTTCATGATCTTTCGTATTTCAAAAATGAAAAAAAAATCGAATTTTCATAGCTAGTTGTATACGCATACAGCATTTTCCGTATATTTTGGAAACTCGAGCGACTTTTATTCACGTCACTCGGCGAACGATCGTATACGACGAATGCTCATATATCGAGGGCTATAAAATGTATGTATGCTACAACAATGTGTAGTGAGAATGCGAGAATTTGCAGAGGAAGAATGACGAACGATATATATATATATATATATGTATCGTCATTCTTCCTCTCTAAATTCTCGCGTCTCACTATATATATATATATATATATATATATATGTGTGCGCGCGCGTGTGTGTGTGTGTGTGTGTGTGTGTGTGTGTGTGTGTGTGTTCGTCATTCTTGCTCTGCAAATTCTCGCATTCTCACTATGTATATATATGTGCGTGCGTGCGTGCGTGTGTGTGTGTGCGTGTGTGTGTGTGTGTGTGTGTGTGTGTGTGTGTGTGTGTGTGTGTGTGTAGTATGGCAGCGCAGGAGTCAAGAGAATCCATTAGAATTTTACGAGCGTGACACGGAATAGGTGTTCCATGAGAATCAATTAGTTCGAAGTAGTATACACACACGCGTATAGTGTTGCCGTTTCCGCGATCAATGCACCCAGAGGTATTGCGCACCCTATAGAACATTTAACCCCTAACATTTTCTCGTCGACCTGCCCGATAGATATTCTTGTTTTTCTCCCTTTTTTTCTGACTTTTCCCATCTCACTTCGACACACAATAACCGCATCGATGATTAATTAATTAAGCTTGTATAGATCGTTCCCCTCCCCCCTCTTACTCCCTTGAACAACCACCTGCGCGAACATAGAAATTCATATAATATGAGCTATTTCATTCGTACTTCCCGCAGAATTTTTCCACAGATGTTTAACAAGTTTGAACGAATTCTCATTTTTTTTTCCGGAAAGAGTGATATTCCATCGAGATGTTTTGTTTTTTTTACGAAAAATAGAGGATTGGAAATTGTATTGCTGTCTTTGTCTCGAATACGAATATTTAGTCTGTTATTGTTCTAGGAAATAAAGGCTTTTATTTTTGAGTTTCGAGGATGAGGAATTCAATGCAAATATTCTCATACTTTGATTTTCAAACTTTGCGTTTGTATAATTTTTAAATTTGTTCACGGACTGATAGTTTTAATTTGAAAATAAAATTTACGATAAAATTATTATCGAGGATTCTGCATGAATAACTCGAATAACATTTGGTCTCAACGTTTCGCATGAAATTTTTTATTTCTATTCAATTTTCGAAACGATTTAAACAAACTTTACGTCAAATAAATTTGAAATCGTGAATTTTATTTCAAATGAAGAATGCTTTTACAAATATCTGAAAAATGTCGGATGAAAGTTTCGATATAAATTGATAAATATTTTTCTTATACAGTGACAAAAGATTTTATTACAGTTGACTCGATCTCTAATTGTAAGAAAACAAAAAAAAATAATCACAATAACGTATCTTCCATTTTCATCCCCCTTATTCCCCCCACTCTCGTTCTTCCTAACACCTCAGTTTCAACGCTAATTACTCCTTTCGGCCTATATTCACGTCGTAGTTCTCCAGTTCATGATTATGCACCCAAAAATTATGGCAGGAAGCTAAGGGGGTTGAAACAAAAAACCAAAAAAGCAAAAATTCTCCCATAGCACGAATCAATTTTCCCTGAAGTAAAGCGAGCAGGATTTCATCGCGGTAATTTCAGTGAAACGCCCAACGCGTGACTGGCCACAGCTCGCACACACCCGTGGCTTGATGCATATACGAGGGTCGAATAAATCACCAGAAGGTGAAAAAAAGAGGGCGCGAGTGAGATCGAGATATATAACCTCCCTCCCAAAAAAAAAAAAAAAAAAAAACGAAAGAACGAACGTTCGTTCGTTAAAACTAGTAACACCACCGCCCCTTCCCCCTTCCGCCCCTCTCGTCTTTTTGGCCACCCGTCAAATTCGCAAATAGAGCTTGGGGGTGAAAAAAGCACAAAAAAAATTGACTCGCGATTCTGAAATCGCCAAAAGTGAGGAGAGAGAGAGAGATAGAGAGGGGTTGAAAAATGGCGGATTAAAAATACAAACTCAAATAATTGTATCGAAAAAAGAAAATACAAAAACTGTGCGAATCGTCGATAAAATCCAAGGACGAGGGGGATGATGAATGAGAATTTTATTTAACAATATTCACGATCGACAACGAACCGTAAAAACTGTAATCTAAAACGAATAATAAAAAAATACAAACTAAAATAAAAATTCAATAGAACGATGAAAAGGAATTTTGAATTTCGAAATAATCTTCTGTTTCGTTAGATAATTTTTGTTTGTTTATTTTTTTTTTATAATTTTCCGCTTGGTGTTGATTACGTTGAAACCTCGCCTCGGTAAGGAGTCAAGGGGAGTGGGAGGGAGGGGTAGAGCTTACAGGGTGTAATCGCGTATCTTACAGAGCAAATTTCCCGGTCCAATGAATATATTAATTGAATTAATCCAAATCGTGGGAGCACACGAGAACGACTAAAGACAGCCAAGCACTCGTGCCATACTTTCACGGCGTTATACATGCAAATTCGGGTCGCAATTGTTGGAACGGTCTCCCTCTCCACCTCTTCCTTCTCCTCCTCCCTCGCTTCTCACTCCTTCTCCCAAACTCCCATTTTGCCTTACCGAGTAAAACGCGCACGATGAAGAGTACGAGGATTGAAGAGAATGGAAGAGAGCACGAGGAAAGGTGGTGTCTTTGTGAGAGTTGGAAGGGGGAACGGCAGGGGGCTCAGGGGGGCGGAGAAAGGTGAAGGATTGTGTGCAAGAGGAGAGGTACGGAAGATCTATACGTTCTATATATATATATATATATATATATGTATGTATGTATATTTCGGGGATAGAGAAAGGTCGAAAGAGCGTGTAACGCGGTAATGCGGCATGGTAATTCCCAGCTCCCTAATTCACGTTGCACCCTCCCCAAAATTCATTAAGCAATTGTGATTTCATCCCTCCACTTATCTTTATGAGGCCAGCAAGGGGCACTTTTTTCCCTCTCGCGGCCATCTTCGAGATTATTCCTCCCCCCCCCCTTTTTTTTTGTTTTCAACATTCGCTCTCTTTCCGTTCTTTCGCTTTTATTCTTTTTTTTCCTCGTTTCTTCTCATCGTAGGCAAAAA
The DNA here is from genome assembly GCA_946811545.1 of Netelia fuscicornis. Lineage (NCBI taxonomy): Eukaryota > Metazoa > Arthropoda > Insecta > Hymenoptera > Ichneumonidae > Netelia > Netelia fuscicornis. The sequence continues at coordinate 8,874,211 of OX328014.1, forward strand.
TGATAAATGAAAATAAAATGAAGTCTCTGTTTTTAAAGACGAATTTTGGAAAAGTTGTTATTGTTATTATTATTTATCATTGTCAATGTTGTCGTTCTTCGTTAATTTTCATATTTTCTTTCTCGTTGGTGTCCCGTCTTTCGTGAGAAAAAGAACGAATGGAGAGCTTTTCTTTGGCAGAAGGAAAATTTGAAAGTATGAAAAATAGTGTGTGGAGGTCAAAGTTTTATTTATATTTGGCAAATGATAAATAGTGTATAGTGTATGCAAGAGTCCGCACGATCAATAACTTTCGACGATGAAAGAGCACTTTTGCGAGGCGTGCAAAGGAAAGGGGGTGAAAAACACCCTTACGCGTGTTTTATACAACAACTGTTAGACTAACTCCCCCTCCCTCTCTCTCTTCCTCTCCGCCACTCTTGCTGCTGGTACGCTCTGGTTAAAGCTCGAGAATTCAAGATTTTTCACGCCGCAGAACACCGCAATTGCGAACTTTCAAGTTTCACGATAATCGCAACCATGATTAAGAGAAAACGGAGTGAAAATTTACCGCAACACGTGAATGAACATAGGAAAGACGAGAAGAAGCACGAAGAGAGGGCAGTGGGGAGGAGCGAAAGTAAAAATACCGATTTGCTCAAGGAGTCACTTCGTGCCCATAAAGTAAAAATATATAAATTTCAAAAGAATTAAAGAAACGACCGATAAAATGGGAGGCCTTCATCGTTCTGGGGTCGTGGCCAGGAATACGTACGTAGTACTGGCTCAGTGCTTAAAACACCATTTCACCGAGCCATAATATACTATTGCGTATAACGAACTCACTCCTGCCCTTACCCCCTCCAATCCCTCTCAGGGATATTCACATACATATATATTTTAAGCAGGAAGGGGTAGGGGGTGTTAGGAGAGGGGTAGAGGGAGAGAAAAACAGGCAGAGAGAGGGCAATGGATGGGGTTGATCCGGAATAACAGGGGAGGGAGAGAACGAAGGGCGAGAGAGGGAGGAGAGTGGATGCTGGGAGCAGAAAATTACCACCATCGGTTCGGGTCTGCTAACTCACCGTGTACATTATACTCTACGTATACGAGGGTGGTATTTCGCGCAACGTGTTCCGGGTTCTACGAACCTCCTGGACTTTTGAGAGAGCAATCGAGTTCTCTCTCTCTCTTCTCTCACTCATTCTCTGGCTATCTTTTTTTCTGAAAAACAAGGAGAGGCCTGCAACGGCCTTTTAATACTTGGGGATTGTTCTCTCTAATAAACGATGATTTCCTTCAAAGGACGCGGTTTTTCATTGGATTAATGGTCGTTGCACGTTGGACCTCGAGCTTCGTTAACGAAAATTTGTATCGATTCGTATCGATTGGCAAGCTGGGGAGGCTGGGAATTGTTTTTTTTTTTTTGGGGAGGAAATCGATAAAGGATTCTTCTAAAAAAAAGCGTGGTTCGTTGAGGGTTTCATTTTTTTCTTTTCTTATTCCTGAATAAATAAATAAATAAATTTGCAATTATTTCCAATTATATAAATAAATTTGCAATTATTTATTAATTGTCAATAATTTTCTGTTTTTATTATTCTTATTGAGTTAATATGTAAATTGTGACAAGTTTGTAGTCAAACGGAACAATATTTTGAAAAGAAAAAAATCTGTTCAAGCGATCTTCCTTCATCGTGCAACTTCATGGATTTTCCTCGAAACCACTTTTCCTCTTCCGTATTTCGGTTTCTCGTGGTTGTCGTTGGTCGTCATCGAAAGATACTTTCGATATCTCCAGAGGTCTTGGTACAGAGATGAGTCGTAAGCCCTCTCACAAAATGTGGTCTCCTTGCGACGATCTGGGATAAACGAGGAGTCGGAGATTCGGAAAATTCAACCAAGGGATAGAATCGTTCCATCCTCTTTTTATCCGTTGCAGTATAACGCCTCGTTCCGTTTTTCACCCCCAGCTATCTTTACCCGACGGTCCGAGCAATATTGATGCGCGCGAGCGCAACTCTGTGTGTTGTTCTGTGTGGGCGCGTCTGTGTACCATTCTATACGGGGATGAGAGGGACGTACAGTCGTCAGAGCGATCCATAAATCCGACCGCTTTTCTTCAGGCAACAAAATTTTTATTTCCAACGGAAGATGGTGGTCTCCATCATTCCCTCTCTTTCTTTTTCTCTCTTGAGCAAAAGCTGCACACATACAAACGCACGCATACACACACACACACACACATACAACTTTACGATTATGCCTTGTGCAAAGCTCCCGGTTTGTAAGAGTCGAGACTGTGAACGAGACACAGGGGGAACGGGAGACGAGATATGGAGAACTGAAAACTGGAGTTTCTTCGTTGTCTCCCTTTGCGCACTCGTCCAAAGGCCGATGTAATAGTCGCGCGAAAATCCTCAAATGAGAAACGACCGAGAGCATTTCATTCCCAAAGACTTGGATATGTATATATGTATGTATAGAAAGAGGGAGATATTTATATAATTAATGTCGAGAGGGTCGAGGGGATAGGGAAAGCAAAATGATCATGATGAAAGTTAGAGGCACATAATGCTTCTGTAAACGGCTTCAAAGAGGAAAAAGTGAGATCCTACTTCTCAACGTTTTCCTCTGATTTCAATGGACGAAATTTATTACCCATGTCCATTTCTCTTCTCCTCGGGAAGGAATTAACAATTGAACGTACAATTTGTAACGACGAATTATCTCGATGTGATGCATATTGATTAAGATTAGAATCGATAGTTATTAGTGTCGAGGATAGGTTTAGATTTGAACTTTGATTCGTTAAACTCAATTTCCGGGTTTATCTTAAATTTGAGTACAATTTTGAGATTAAAATACGATCTCCGGAAATTTGAAATTCGAATTACAGTCTAAACGTAGATTGACACTTGAATTAACATTTATATTCATATTTGTGATGAAATTTTAATTCTCTTAGTCACGGGGTAGGTTTAAAATTAATACGCGTTTTTCTCCTAGTGTTTTTCGTGTATCGAGAAAAATAAGACCAGAATCTTCATCCGCGAGCAATTTCCCATCGAATAAGACTATTTTTAATCGTCTCATGGGAAAATGTAATTTTCCGAACTTCCCGAATGGCTAGGTCGATAATTGGGCCAAAAAAATCGCCACTTAAATTACACTCTTTGGATCAATTTTCACAGCTCATATACATTGCAAATTGCCCGCTGATGACGAATTTATAGATTGTTTTCCGCTCCGATGAAAATTGGCATGTGAAAAGTCGAAAAAACGTGATTTTTCACGGTTTTTCGGTTCTTCGTACACTAATTTCCAACTGTCGATGAAATAACCGTGATTTTCGTGATGTGCGGGAAATTTCCGGTCGAATAAGAGTATACTGGAAGCATTTTCGTGAAAAAAAAATTTCCTCCCCTTGGGGCTCATTTTTCCTGGTAACCTTTGGTTCGAAAAATCGTGATATTCAAACTTTTGCCACGACCTCAAGAATTCAGATAGCCGGACGTATCTGGGCTCATCCGTCTCGTCTCAGCGAGCCCTTTTAAAAGTTATTATGGAAATTTTCTGTCGGACGAACGAGAACCGAGATACAGCATCGCAAAAAGTTGATTTTTGAAGGTTTCGCGATCCCGTCGAACTCTGCGATATATCGAATTCCCTTCAATTTTAATGATTTCCCAAGCTCTAGGTGCATATATCGATCGCAAATTTCTCGTAGAACAAGATAACCGTGGTTTCGCTCCCCATTTTTCAGGATTTACCGACCAAGTTCGAATGTAATTAGCGGTTAAAATTCGTGTTGGCAACTTACGATTGTGGCTAAACCAGAATTATCATAATGCGAGGTAGCGATCGATCGGTTTGATTAGTAGATCAAATGGTTAAAGTTTCGATGGTTTCTATTCTATTCGCAACTAGATGGGATTTCACAGAAGCTAGAGATTTAACTAGACGTATATCGAGGTGGAAGAGTGGATCGAGCATCGACAAGATAAGCCACGAGGCTTGAGCCACTCGTAGAGCTGTGCAACAGACCCCAAGCACAGTTACGATATATGTATATCGTCGAGGTATATATATATGTAGAGTTTACTCCGGACCTGGATCTCGTAGAGAGGAGAGTAAAGGACTTTAATCTCGGCTACTGGGCGCACCGTTAAAATTATGCGAGTGCACCAGAACTCACTGCCGGAGAGTTGCCCTCTCGTCGACGTTACTCTCCTAAATATAGCTTTATTCCGTACATACCTGTTTTCTACGATACGGACCAGAAAGTAGATTTACGATTGTGATACACTCGGAGACGGAGAACAAACAAAAAAGCTTTAAGCACTTTACTGCTGGGGGTAGTTTATGGTCCGCGACAGCGACGAGCCTCGTAGACTGTGCTCCGTATTTCCATGGAACATGTTCAAAACGATGCATGCGCTTATTGGGGTCTCGTATTGTCAGTAGTAAAAAGGCAATGCGGATTTTCCGGCTTGCCTGTCCGTGTAATTCTCGTTGGGGTGGAAAGAACGAAAGATCGAAAGCGTTAACTCTTGAAACTGATTTCCATTATCGGTTGATAGCAAGGCTGAGAAAGAAAAAATAAATAAATCAATAAATTCATATATGCCTGCCGTCGTGAGTGAGAACCTCTCGCGACGAGTCACCACACGCGACTGAGCGATCAGCTACCCCCACTCTCGCCGCTCTCGCATGGGCCGCGTCGAGCCACGCGTGCGCGACCAGTCCTCCAATCACAACCGTCCGAGTGCGTTGTAGGGAGACGAATAGGAAGTCACGAGTAACGAATTTCTTCTGTTTGCGTTGAAAGTTGATGCATGGAAGATCACGATCTGCATTCGCGTTTACAGTTATACTTTATGAATGATTGTTTGCAAACATATGCACTGATACTAACATGCTCTAATGGATGCTGCAAGATAAATCTTTTTGATGGAAGGAAGCCGATGCCACGGCCATAATTAATTAGTGAATTAACGTGCAATCTCAATATTTGTTCAAACTTGTCTTTATCAACGATTTTAGTCCGGGCTTTTAGCCAAAAACTTTCTGACTTCTCTCTCAATCCTTGCAATCCTTCATGGCAGCTGATGCTGTAGTTTACGCAGTTATGATGCTCACAATCCGTATACACAACCCCGTCAATACAGCTATACTTACATTAGCGAAGAACTCTGACCATTGTTTATCGATGGATCGTGTGTTTTGGGTTTTCGTCTGGCCCGGATCGGAGTTTCGTGCTCCCATAGGGATGCAAATTGCAAATGCTCGTCAGAATCTGAACTGGTATCTGTGCATATACTGAGAGGGACGGGGGGTTAAAGCTGGAGAGTGCATTGCTTATATGTCGAGTGAAAGCATCATGGCGGGTTTCCTATTTACTCGAAGGTTCCCTCCGGCTTTCTCATCGGTACCAGCTAGAAATTGACTCGTTAAGTAAAACAAAATAACGCCGGTAATACATTGTAGTTAGCACAGCTGCACAAAGTCCAAGTACTTGATACTTCGCCTGCTCGATAATATAATACAAGACGAAGTTGTTACGAAGTTTTGCACGCGAAACTGATGCACTTACTTCCTCGTACCTGGAAAACAATAACACGTGAGTTGCGAAAATATTCATCGCGTTTAACGACACGAGACATGTACATTCAATATTATCTATTATTAATAAAACAATACACGTTTGAGGTTTTCCCACAAATAATGAATATTCTTTACTTGGTTTACGAATTCTGGTACAATTGGATTCAACATAATCGATAAATCAGTACGTCGTTATATACATTAATAGTTATTTCACGTTTCAACATTCTCTTGAATAATGCTTTTTGTCTGTTTTATGTACGTGTATGCGTCTCTCTGTGTGTGTTTTAAAATTATTTATTTATTTGTTTCTTGCGTGTGTAAGAGTGTTTCCTCGTCTGAATTCGTTTTCTTCTTTCCTCCTTCTAAGTATTTCATCGTTATCGTCCACTAACAATTGATCACCATACATTTATTTCAGATACTTACTTACTACCAGTCATTCTTTATCCTTAATCCTTAATCCTTATTATATATATATATATTTTTTTTGTTTTTGTCTCGTTTATCTATTTATTTATAATATACATGAACTCGCATGTACACGCGAGCGAAACGATAATTCTCGTTACTTTTTTTTCGAAATGTACAGGTCTGTATTTGTGTATGTGTGCGTGTGTGAACGCGTGTGCGTGTCTGTGTTTGTGTCGAGATTAGAGTTAGGTATATGCTTGGTTGAAGCGAATATTAATGATAGAGTGGTAGGGCGTTTGTAATGTTCTCTCTTCGTCATCGTTCAAATACCTCTTGGGGTCTTTCTCATCGTAAAAAAAAAAAAAAAAAAAGTAAAAAAACAGAAAACAGCTCTTACACGTGTCGCGATTGACGCCAAGGTATTGTTTTATCGTCTCACGTGTATCGCTCGAGGGTCGTAATACATTTAACGTTCCGGTAAGCGCTTTAACGACAAATTGTCGATCAATCACCGAAAGAAAATTATACGATGAAAAATACTCAATATCGAAGACGGCAAAGTTCATTAGGTTTTTTTTTTTATTTTTTATCATGAGTTTTCATCATTATCCCTTATTATCGTTATTTTTCTTTGTCTGCTTGCTTATGTTATTCTGTGTCATCGGATTATTCGTGGACCTTATTACTGCGTTACACAAAAGTTATTTTCTCGGGGGGTTTTTTTTTGGTTTTTTTTTTTTTGGTTTTTTCTTAAATTTTATTTTTTATTCACAACGAGGAGGAACGGCCTTGAACATCAAAAAGCTTTCGGATCCTTAGGTTGTGAAAAGAAACGAAGAAAAAAACGGTAATAATAAAATGAAAAAAAAGATAGAAAATAAAAAAAAAAGAAAAAACACTTTTCGATGCAAATTGCCGTTCACGATTTCTCGATTATTCTCATCGATGAGAACAAGGTGATCATTTTCGATCGGTCATGAGAGATCTTTTCACAGCTACGAATTTTATAATTTAAAATTTATTTACAATTACGCTCGATCGCTTTATTAATTATTCGCCCCTTAACGCTATCGTCACTCGTGACTCTCGATCTCACATTCATTTTCTAATCGCTAACTATTATTATCGTGTATATTTCATTAGGTTCTTTAAAATTATTTTCTTCCCATTGAAGCCTTTTTTTCTTTTGCTGTCGGGTTAATTACAGAAATTTGTTGGGTCGTAGAGTCGACGAAGATATCGTTTTTATTTTCTTTTTCTTGTTTCGTTTTGTTCCTCTCTTTTATTTTTCGTCAATTTCCTTTTTTTTTCTCGATATCGCAGCGTCGTTACGAGTATAAAAATGAAGGGAGCGCTCGGTCGATGATTTTATTTATTACGTGATTAATTCGTCATTGCGTTAACGCGAATCATCGATCGCGATGGGAAAATGTTTTTCTTTACTCTCGTTACTACTATTCTCGATTCGAGACTCGTTTTTCGTTCTACCATTCCAGTTTGATCAAATATTTTCGTGAAAACTTCTTGCAAGTTGTGCCAATAATTTATATGTAGAGAGAGAGAGAGAGAGAGAGAGAGAGAGATATAGCGAGTGGAGGGGGAGGGAGAGAGAGAGTGAAATCAAGAGAAAAATCTGGAAAGAGATGAGAAACGAGTTCGTGAATGGCCACTCATCGACTCAACTAAAAAGTTAACCATTTACGATTTGTTATTGTTGTTATTTCACTTTATTTATTTTTCTTTTTCACTTTTCTTCTTCCTCTCATTCTCGTCTTCTTTCCCCTTTTTCTTTTATTCATAAAAAATTACAGAGAAACGCCATTCGAAGTTCGACAAAGTTGTTGCGTACCTCTCCACGTTCATCCCTCGGGAGATGATCGATCATTCTCGACTACCGTCAGAATCGTATCGATCCTCGAGAAATACCGACGCGACACGAATTACGTGAGTGTTTCATTACCCTCGCGTCTTTCCTTCTTTCACGTTTCTCGTTTTTTTTTCTTCTTCCACTTTCTTTCTCTCCCTCTCCCTCTCTCTCTCTCTCTCTCAAACACACATACACACCCACACGTTTTTCTTTCGTTTTCTTTTTCCACGTTTCTTTGCACTCGAAGGAATCTCGTGCACCGTTCCGTACGTCATTCAGCGCGCTAACCAACGGCGAAAACCCCGTAGTCCATTACTGTGATTAGAAAGAAATCTCTCGAGATATCGTATATATCGTTTTTTATGGAGAGAGAGAGAGAGAGAGAGAGAGAGAGAGAGAGAGAGAGAGGGAATGAGAATCGGAGAAAGAGAGAAAGAAATGAATTTACCATTGGTATACTCCAGAGAGCTTAAGTCACGGATCCACGTTGATATTATTGTTCGTATAATCTCTCGAAAGAATTGAATCCATCTCTCCCGGGGCTTGGAATTTGAAATTTCAATTCGTGCCAATATCATTGTTTCGACACGTAACGGATCGTCAAAAAAACAAATATACACGTTTTTATTATTCCGTATTTGAAATAAAATTTACGTACGCGTGCGTATAAATTTATATCGACGATGATTGTAAATGGAACACTCCGCGTGAAAACAGCTACGTTTTTATGGTTTTTGAAAAATATTTTTTGGAATTTTCTCGGATACCTTGCCCATTTTTTTTACTGTTTGATATTTTTTAGTATAGGACAATGGCAATCGCGAATTATCTGCGAATTTCTCATTCGTCGAGTTTGTAGAGACAATTTTTTTTTTATATTGAATCGTCTTTTTGATTTTTATTCTGGAAAGGTTTGCGGAAAAATCCTCGAGACGAAACAATCCGGATGTTTGTTTCGTTTCACCAACGAACAGGAAGAATTAAACGAAACTACAAAAGTTGATCTTTAAAAAATATTTTGGAATTTTTCCAATTTAATTTCCGTTAATATTCAAAAACCAAAAAATAATATAATAAAATATTAGAAATTATTTCACCTCGACAAATTTTTTGTAAAAGTCGCTGATTTCACGCCGAGTGTCTGGAACACCGGTATAATTGATCGTTAAATAGATTTATCTTCCAAAATCTGTCCATTGCAACGAAGAGAATGAGCGTTTCTAAAGTTTCTTCTACTCAAGACGTAACGCGTAATCGATACGCGAATATTGCGTATTGATTTTTTCATTTTTGGTACAAACGCAAATAAATATGTATATATATACATATTAATATTTAATCAGCCTATATATACATATATTGTACATATACATATATTTATGAGAATTATCATGCGTAAGCCGGTTCATATTTAGCCGGGGGTGTCCGAGAGAGCTTCTCCGCAACGATCGTTGGCCTCTCTTTGCCCCCTCGCCTTCGCAACCAACCCCCATTCCCCCATCCCTCTCTCCTCGTGCACTTCGTCGCGAATGAATATTCACGACCGGTGCTTGTGCTTCTATCATTGGGTAGCGTTCCCATTAGAAATTCGTACCTCCAATTGTATTTTCATCGCCGGAACGAGAATTCGCACGTTGGTGCACGAAGCTCCGTTATTAAACTTTACGAAAAAAAAGGAATAAAAGAAAGAACAAAAAAAAAAAACAGAAAAAAGGCAATAAATAAAAATAAAAAGTCTTTTCCGTTATCTCGAGTCACGTATCGTTACGCGAAATATCATTATCCTCGCGAGAAAGGACGTACGTACGATTCGAATCAATTCATTTGTTGTTGATTTTTTCGCCGAGTTTATCGCGTTCTTGTATCACGTTCGCTCGTATGATATTCGCCCTAAGTACACGTACGTCCGGATTTGAAAATCCGGATCAAAATTCGTGGAGCAACCAGCGGGGGACAGCAGTTCGAATCGCGCGGAGGGCAATCGGAAACCATTAATTCCCCCGTACTAGAGGGAGGAAGGAGGGTAGGGGAGGTTTCCAGTACCGAATGTCGTTTGTTAACGTCTCTCGAGTTTCGAGGGTTGGGGGTGGATTTGAGGGTTCGAGGATAGGGGGGTAGGTACAATTAAGCGTCGCTCGCAGGACACGTTGCGATCACGCGGATAAATTATTACATCGCGAAAACACACATACATACACTCGCACGGACACGCGGACATACGTTGATCACGCAAACACGTCCGGGCCAGTCGGTAAACGGACACGCGCGACGTGAAAACGCATTCATATTTCGTATCGACGACACGATTCGTTCCGCGCCCTTCCAGTTGTCTCGATTAAAAAAAAAGCAAACAATAAAAAATTTGTCGCCACTCGATATAGTCGACGATAAAACGACGACGCCATTTCGTACGGCCGTTTCGTTGTATTTCCGATGGGGGAAATTCGTCGATAGGAAAACGTCGATTTTCCATTGGAAAGTTCATACGTCATCGTTTCACTTCCAACGGGCTAAAATCACGAATCCGTAAAGAGACTTTATTTAACGGTAACGAGAACATTTTGGAACGCATCGTCATCGATGCCTTTCGTCATTTTTGACAGTCCTGTCGCATTGTTGACAGTTGAGAATGATCACCGATCATGGCTCGTTTCAATGACCTGAATGATTGTCGTCATCAGGTTTTGTTCCAGCCGTGGATCAACCGAATTCCTTTCGTAGGATGCTTCGTCGTCGAATGAAACGTTAAACGTTGCTAAAGAGACGTTGTTCCAACCCAGATTCGAGCCAGGATCGCATCAGAACCGGCTTGGGTTTCTTGGTTCCACTGTGGTTGGTTGATGACAGAAGGCCTGGCCGGATCGCTCGATCAACATCAATCCAGTGTCGGAGTACTGTTCAAACACCGTTCGAGTACACGGTTTGTATCGCCACCGATTAGTCGAAGCACATGCTTATTTAGCCTTACGGGCCGGAAACGTCAATAGGTCCCACCGATTAGAATAGGTGTCTAGCCGCAAATTGGCATCCGTGGCCCACTGCGAACGTCATTGGACAGAGGCTTTGGTCGTTGGCGTCTATTCCTTGTTTGTGCGTACGCGTATGTGTCGATGTATGTGTATGTGTGCTGTGTGTGCTGTGTGCATGTGGTATGTGTGCAGTGTGCGTTAACACAAGGACGATGAGGAAGTATTGAGCGAGAGTGAGAGAGTACGATTAGTCGCTGCGAGATCTTTCGGGATAGCACACAATCACACCGCTGCTACGGTTGGTCGGCAGTCGGCCTATACGTTCGTTAAAGTGGTTACTGCCCGACGTCGATCAGTCATCTCGCAAACGAGCCGGCGTGTATCAGCAGCAGAAGAAGCGCGAGTGTTCTCGTCGCGGCACCGCTCTTGCTCGAGTTTCCGTGCTGCATCGCCGCTGGATGTTCACCTGGAAATATCACGAAATATCATCGTTAATACGTATTTACGTCAGTTTGAGTGTAAACGATAATAGATAGTTCTAAAAAAGAAAATAGGAATTGTGGATGATTGTGAAATTATTGGATTTCGTAAGAGCGAGGTGCGATGAGTGTCGTCAAAGTTTTTTTACACGAATCGTCTCGATGCGAAACAAAGAACAGAGTTCTCGTTCCACTTTCTGCCTGACGACGGAAATACTTATTTTTCTACAGGAAAAAACGAAACAAACGAAAAAAAAAGGAAATAAAAATTAGAGCATCGCATCTTGGACAGAAAATCTAGGAAAAAAGAAAACTCGTTTTCCAGATAACGGCCACGCCATCTTGGTAGCGGCTAGCAACTTTCTTTGGGAGATGGGGATGTGACTGAAAAAAAGAAAATATGAAATAAAAGGAAAGGTCCTGCTTAAAAGCGTTCGCTTCGAAAATGTGTATAGCTTAGTCCCCCCGGGGCAAGATTTTGCGGTGTCTAGCGGGCGAGCACGAGGATTCTTCGCCGTGAGCTGAGTTAATGCCACAGCTATAGAAGGAGCTTCGACTCTCCTCGTGCTCATTCTCATCGTGAACCGAGACGAGAATTCGAACGGAACGCTCGAAGGCGGTTGAATGTATAGATATGTGTGTGTTTGTATGTGTATGGAAGAATGAGAACGAAGGAAGTCGGTCGTGGAGCGTCGATGGCCTTCGGCACTGCGACTTCCGGTGGCAATTCGATCAGCCGGGGATGCTTCCAGCGAGGCCAAGTCGACGGGTCAATGCACTCATATAACGCTCCTGGATACACTTTATTCCATTTCCTACGTATTTTTCGATCATACCCTCTGGTGCAATTGAGCAGTTCGATGCTCGAGTCATACCTGTCCTATCGAATCTTACCAACCGGGTATTAAATAAAAAGAAACCGAAAATGGTTATTATGTCCAACGACTTTGTCGACCGACCACAGGAATTTAATAAAATTACAATTCTCGTCGATACTTATTAATGGTTATAAATATTTATTCTGTCTCAAGGTTGACTCGAGCTCCAACTCGTCACGATGAGAAAGCCAAAAAGTGTCATTGATGAAAATATTTTCAATGAAGTACGTCGAATTTTCGAAAAGTATGCATCGGTACGGTTGAGGAACCAAAAACCAAAATGGCATTTTTGTCCACTGACTCGATCGATCAATTCAAGAATCAAATAACATTGCAATTGTCATTGTTACTAATTAATTAACTATTAACTAGTTACTAATTAATTAACTATTAACTAGTTAAACTTGAATCGAACTTGAGTCAAGTTTAACTCAAGCTCGTCGCGATGAGGAGAAGCTAAAAAGTGTCATGGGATAAAAAATGTCCAAAAAAGTATGTCGACTTTTGGAAAAGTATTAACTTTTATTTCGACTCAATTTTGACTCAAGTTCAAAATCGCTCATTACAATTACAACGAAATTGAGTTGCCACCGAGAATGAAAGGCTTTTGACTTTCTGGCAAAAAACGCAAAGAAATCGAATCAAGGAAAATGGCGAATTAATACAAAAATAGAATTAAAACGACAATCTTCATGGACACTAACGAATATCATTGATATCGGTCCAACACGGAAACGAATAAATTTTGCAATGTCCATTTTGATTTCTGTCTCTTTCGCTCGTCGCCCGTATTCCATTTCTGTACCCCGTCTCTTCACCCGAGAGTTTAATGAGATTTTCAAATCTCGCGATGCACGTGAGCTATTAGCAAATCAGCTGTCACTAGCTTGGTATATAGGCCCGGGACATCGGAGAATTGGTATGGGATGACTAATGAAGGCAACCGAGTTTCGACGTTCTTCCACCAGCCTACCCCGTGCGACTCGACCTCGCAATGCCTCCCACGTTTCCCTATATCGTTATAGTACCGTGAGAATGCCCAATACTTCGTGAATAATAATAACCAAGCCCGGTGGCAGAAATCCGCGTGACTGCTCTTCAAACTGTTTGAGCCTATCTACGTATGAATATATATATGTTTGTGTGTGTGTGTTCATCGCGATTTACGTGTGCACGACTCTGACCTGAAACGCGTGTGGTTTTCGTGCTCTCTGACTCTCACTGACGGAAGTGCAACATGTGACTGGGCCATCAGCTGGAGCGAAATAATGAACCGCAGAAACGGATAAGAGAGAAGGCTCTATTATGAACTGCGAATATAGTCTCGACTTCCTAAAATCGTTGCTCACTATTCCGCGTCCCTACTTCTCCGGAACTTTGTCGTAACGTATGTTCGTCAAGTCGAACATAATTTTGCTTTTATGGATGTTCGTGCATAAAGTAATGCGGGCGTTTGATATAAACGAGGAAAGATGAGTTTATGGATCATGTAAGTTGTATCATTAAATCAGTTATTATCGATATAAAAAGATCTGAGGTAGAAACAGTTATAATTAGTTATAAACTCAAGTTCGAGCTCGATTTTCTTCTTTCCATTCGATATTAAATTAATGCTTGAATTCTAATCGAATGCATGATGAGATAGTTCGATTTGAAAGTTGCGTCGAACTTAAGCGAGCTTGAGTCAAGTTTCGAGTTTGAATGAGTTTGAGTAAAAATACGGTCAAACGTATATGAAAACTGAAAAGTCGAACACACAGGTTCAGTTGAAATTTGACTCAAAGTTCAGATCTGAGTTTAAAATTCCGTCTGAACGCGAGTCAAAACTTGAGTTCGAACTCGAGTCAAAATTTGAGTTTGATCTTGAGTTCGACTTGAGTTTCAACATGAGTCTGAACTTGAGTTTCAACTTGAGTTTCGACATGAGTCTGAATTTGAGTTTGAACTGGAGGTTGAACTTAAGTTTTAACTTGAGCCAAATTAAGATCAAAAGCTCGAAACGAAGAGTCCTAAAAAATACATTAAGTTGAACTCGAGTTGAGATTTGAATTAGAATTTGAGTAAAAACTTGAGTTAACGTAATGTCGAACTCATGTTCGTACCTATTTGACTCGAAGTTCCCATTTAAGTTTGAAAACTCGAGTAGCCAGTACAATTCACGCGTGGCTCGCATCTATTTTCCTCTTTCTTATTGAATCCCTTTTTAAGCTAACATTTGAATTTAAGCTCGAACTCAAGTCGAATAGCTTAAGCGTATAAATAATTTCATTGTTGAGTTGAGAATACGCCGCATTGAATGTCCCGAGGTTTCAGCGTGAAATGAATATATTACCGACGTATTTATATGTTTATACATTTATATATTTAGATATATCTGTGTATCATTGAAAGCTCTACAGCGCGGCGGAACATAACGGAGCATTGTCGTATCTTCTTATGAGACATCGAGGACGAGGGGTTTAGCGGGAAAAAGGTAGAGGCGAACGGGTATAGAAAAGCCCGAGGGTACAGTGGCAGAACGGGAGGGTTGTGCGATTGGGGGACTAGAGGGGGATGAAAAACGAGGGGTGGAGGATTTTCTACAGCGGATGCGTGCAACGACACAATAGTAGCGAGGCGAACGTGTTGAATGGCGAGGTATTCATCTCGAAAGAGGAAGGACGAGGGTTGGAAAATGGCGGGGTTGGAGGGAGTAGGTGGGGGAGGGGAGAGAGAATACCATCGTCACTAGGCGAAACGGGAACGGGGTAGAGAAAGACAGAGAAATAGTAGCAACGAGAGAAACGGCGGGGGGAGGGGGGCGGCTGGGAAGGGTATGCGAGGAAAAGAGGAAAGCCTCTAGCCGCAGTACGCAGTTAAGTTCATCTCTGAGAATGGGGGAGTAACGTATGCAAGTTCGCATATACGTATCGTACTCGCACATGGTACTTCGCGAACTAAATACACACACGCAATTTCTCTATGTTCGAGGAGTAATTTGGTTCTCATATACGTCGTATAACCCTGTCTTGCGAAATTTTATAACAACATGCATGGATATAGTTTTCCATTTATTTCCGCGTGTGTTCGCCGAGGTTCTTGTCGTGATATATATACATATATCAAAGTGTCCTTTTTGGGGATGATGGGATATGCAAAACGACTGGATTTCACAAAATCCTCGTCTGGTCTCAAGAACATAACGATCATAACGATCCGTCGTAACGTCGTGCCACGTCTGGCAGGATGAACCGACGAGGGGAGGGGGAGAGGGGTGGCTTTTTGTGTACGAGTGATTCTTGAGACATTGGAGAATCTCGTTGGGTCTCGCTATCACCGACTCGTACATGGTGTTAATGATTGTTTTTTGGTGGAAATTTCTTTTTTTATTTACTTATGGAATTCCAGTCGTTGAATTTTGATGAATTTGGGGGGTGAAATCGTACGACATTTATCTTACGGTAAGCTCGAGTTTGGAGACTGGATGACGGTGTTCGATTTGTATTGAAGATTGAGCTTAGATTATAATTCGTTATTAAATTCTTGTTTAGTTTCGAATTTGAGTTTATTTTGAGATTCGTATTAGAATTTCGAATTTTAATACGTTATTAACATACATATATAAAAATTCATTTGAAAATCAATTCCTTTTCTTTCATTCGCGTTTAAGAGACAGTGTTAAATGTGTCGAGCGATTTGAAAACGCGATCCGTATTTTCTTCGACACTGAGCAACTGATCGCGTTAAAACGTCGAGGGCATCTAGAGAATTGTGGCAAAAAATGGTTAAATGTTTTGTTTTTCCGAAATTTTTGACAGAATTCCCTAGATTCCCGCAAAACATTAATGCTCACAATCAGTGCTGGAGAAAATCCACTTGGTGTACTCAAATCGTTCGTATCTTGCAATACTATTTCCAAATATTTTAACAAAAAAACAACCTTTAACCACTTTTTGCTATAATTCTTTAGCTACCCTCAAAATTTTAACGCAATCGGTTGCTTAATGCCGGAGAAATTACGGTTCGCGTTTTCGAATTGCTCTTCCCTCGTAACGCTGACTCTTAATATCGAATTCTCCTTCATTATTAAATTCATGTTTAATTTGAAATAAAAATCTTGTTTTTAGATTTGTCCTTGAGCTTTAAGTACGAATTTACCTTCGTCGCTAAATTCGTGTTTGAGTTCAAACTTATTGTTAAATACGAAGTTTCAATTCCGATTGGTCGTCTGGTTCGTTGCAGGTATTTCTTTCTGCTTGTTGGGACGAAGTCGTCAAGAAAGGGTCTAGGGTGTTAGAGAGTTAAGAACAGACTGAAGCTAGAGCAGTCGTGAAGGATTTATGGGAAAGGGTTATCAGGATACGTTTAAGGATTGTCTCGAATAGTAAATATTAATCCTGGAACGAAGTTTATAGTTTCACTATAGCTTATAGTCGCAATATATTTATATATTTGTTATTATTATATTACTACTACTACTATTATTATTATTATCATTATTATTATTATTATTATTATATATAGTGCGGAATTGTTTCATATAGTGCAGTCTCTTTCGTTTATTTTATGACGCGAAAGACGAGGACATCCGATCTTTTTATGATACCCAAGCCGACCGCGAAGCACTTTTCGTTTTTTGTTAATGTTCTTCTCGTCATTTCGAACACACGCGTATCCTCTTTCTACCAAAACCCGATGAGATTACTCTGGATTCGTGAAAAATGGTTCGATATTGATTTCATACGCGAAAATTCGTTTGTGCATTTTTTCCATCCCCTTGTACCCCGTGAACCCCTGCTGTTTTTCTCTCTCTCTCTCTCTCTCTTCTCCTTTCTCTCTCTCTCTCTCTCTCTCTTTCGCTCTTGACTGTCGATTCAAAGTTTTTCGAAAGCTGGCTTGTATATTCGAAAGTGCATGATCGAGCAGATTTCCCATTTCTCAAAGGCGTAGTGTCGCGGGCGAATGAGAGATGGAAAAATTTAATCACGTCCAGAGAGAGAGAGAGAGAGAGAGAGAGAGAGAGAGAGAGAAATTGGTAAAAAAAAATGAAAGAAAAAAAACACACGCACACATCTCGCGACAAAAATTGAGAAAGACTGTCGCTCGGAATGCTTTAGCCTCGAATGCGAGGGAATAAATTTAATTTCCTCGCAGACTAGTGAGATTGGCATTGGCGAGGGTGTATGGGGGAATGGCTGATAGGGGAGGTTGGGAGTAGGAGAGAGTGGGGGAAGGATGCGATAGAAGAGAACGCGGGCACTGGATTAAAACTTTCTCATCGCGCCACACGCGGGATAATTGGTTTAGTTATTGAATTCTCGAACTGAAATGCAAACTCAGGCCGAGACTATATGGCATAGCTTTTCACTCCCATACTCCTCTCTCTCTCTCTCTCTCTCTCTCAATCTCTCTATCTACCCCTACCCCGTTCATCCCTCAACCTTATTCTTCACTCACTTCCGGTTTTCGTTCTATCTCCTTAGGGACGTGTCATCTCGATTTAATATCATCGGCTTGAACTAATTCACCATGCGTTGTTAAGGGAAGGGAGAATGGGAGATGAACAAACCCCTCGACCCTCGGTAACTTCGATCGATTCGAGCAAGTGTAATAACGCGGGTGTTTCGTTCCAACGATCAACGAATGTATCGAATTTCAAAGGGGCGTACAAACGAAATATCGTTGATTATCATCCGGGGTTTAATAATAATATCGTTTGGTCACAATTATGAAATCGCAGTGTCTCAGTATTGTACATGTGCACAATGAAGGACAGAGAGAGACAGAGAGAGAGAGAGAGAGAGAGAGAGGGCGGGAGAGTGAGTGATTCTAGATAATCGAGAATTTGTGTGTCGAATGTTCACCGAATCAATCATTGGGTTCGAATTACAATACGTTGTGGGTGACGACACGTGTTTGTGTGTATATTTTTCGTTATTGTTGTTGTCTAGCTCTCCCCCTTCTGATCGTCTCTCTCTCTCTCTCTCTCTCTCTCTCTCTCTCTGTGTTTCTCTTTCCCTTTCTCTCCCTCCCTCTCCCTCTTGTCAATAGTTTCGATAATTGAACAGTCAAATTCCACGCTTAACACGAGTTTGATGACGGTTTTTACTCGAAACCCTGGATCGAGGAGAATGTAATTACACACTTGGCACATAACACAAAGCGTCGAGAGAATTTCCTGGATTGTATTTCAGCGAAACGTAAATGGAGAGCTGTTCGTTGAATTTTGCATGTATTAATTAGAGGTTTGTATTTGGGAAGTGGGGCGAGAAATAAATGAAAAATAATAATAATAATACCTAATAATATATACAACTAAAAAAATCAATGCAGAAATGTCTCAATTTTCAGGATTTTTTTAATTGTGTATTTTGTTATTTTTTGTTTTCTCGCGGACTCGTTCGTGTTCGCATCGAAATTATCGCTTGTTTGTACTTCTCGTCTGTGTTTATAGGAGGTGCCCCTTCCAGGAAACTGAATCTAGGTTGCTCAAACAATAGATGTTTGCATATTAATATCCGTGACTGTACAACACACAGTATCGGACTAACACACGACATATATACATATATAAATATCGAGTTATGCATATATATATATGTATATATAGGGACGTGTCATACCAATGAGCCACGTAGATGGCAAAAGCGTTTGTCGTTACCGAAACAAATAATACACCTTGCCGCATAAAGCAATGTGCGCGCCTGGAGCATTTGTTACTTCTGCTAATTCCTGTTTTCGTTGCGTCGAAGTAAGGTACTATCCCTTGTCCAAACACCATTAAATCAACACTGTGCTGAGTGAGTTCGTATGCACGCAGATTGTCTGTTTTTTTTTTAAATTTAATCGACCAACGCGTACTATCTGTTTGAATTTCCCGCCAAGCGACGAGTCACGGTACTTACCGACGGAAGATAAAATCGCGAGATAATAGTAAATTACGTCGCTATTAATTAAGAGAAGAGCATTGTTTAGAATTGAAGTGTTTACTTTGTTTAAAGGTTGTTTATTTAAATATTTTTTTTTACTGAATTTCCTTTGTTTTGTAATATTCGAGGAGGATAATTAATATTGTGAATTAATAACGATGTTATTCGAAAACTACGAAATTTACCATCAACAAAAGTAAAGCTCGTAGTCAATTATGAATGCGATAGTTAATTTGAATTGTGACTTAAATTGAACTCAAGTTTATGCTTGTTCAGTGTGACATGACGAGGCAAATGGTGTGATATTGACGAAAAAAAGAAAATTCCTGGAAATAAGATCTTTGATTTCCGGTAGAGAAATGCGTTGATATAACCAAAGAAAATTATATGGAACGTGGAATTTGCACCTTGGGCTTATGGTACGCGTGAATGGCATTATGTCAGATTCAGAAATCGAGTTAAACTTCTCGTAGGTGGAAGCGAGAAGAAATGTTGAAGCCATGCTGTGAATGAGATGTGTGAATTACGAATGGCCTTGCGGGGGCTTGAAAGGGTGACAAGTGCAGTGGAGAGACCGAGGCACGTCGACATCGATCCTTTTACACTGGTCGTATAATCCACGAGTGGAATCTATGTGCGCCTGTACGTATCTACGTATATAACGCAGGATATATTCACACGCGTGACGAAAGGATCGAGGATGGTGAGAGATGGATGGAGGGTTAAGAGGGGATAGGTATAGGAAGAGGATAGGAAGGAACGAAGCGTGCTGGTAAGTAATATCGCACACTGGAGGTAAGAGCACATATCGGAAGGCACCCGGTTGAATACACCACTTTATATTCTCATAGCGGAAGCTCCGAGTCCGATATCATATCGTATATACAACATTCGCGCGAATAAGGATGCTCGAAGTAGAACCTTTGCGAAACAGCCTCCAGTCACTTTTCTTTTATTATCGTGCGGGAGGAAAAAAAATCTATATAACGGCACTATTTTACATACATTGAATAATTGAAAATGTTTAGGACAGAAAAGGAATGGCCATCGAGAGTGGATATTCCCTTCGTGCTACAGGAAAATTGTAATGTTGAGGTTCAACATACGGCCATTTTGTGATTCGTCGCCATTTTGGTTGACTTTATTATATTTTAGGTTAATAATGGTTTAGGCTTTCCGAGTGTATTTTTTTACCGACGGATGGTAAGTTATCATCTTCTTTCAGGATTGTCATACGAGAATTATGAATTTCTTGTTTATTATTTTATTAGATTCGTTGTATAAGATACAAAAAAAAACGTTGGAGTTGATTACTGTAATTTCTAGGTTAGGATATATTGTGCATCTAACCTCAAAATAACCAACAACATTGTTTCTTGATTCGTACAAGGATTTTACTAAAACAGTCTCCTTGTTGCGAATTAATAACCACTCGATTCCTAAACTTGTACATTTAACTCCCCCTGTACTGACCGTTCGGTACTTAAGTGGCCATGAAACTAGGTGTTCTTTGGAAAAAAATAAAATTATATCAATAAACTTGAACCTATCGTATGGAATGTTAAAGAAACAATAAAGAACATCAGAAATAATACAGCAAGTATAAAATAATTTACACGATAGCGACGCTTGCTCCAGAAACTCTTTTCCACCCCATTTCGCACTGCCCCATTTTCTCACACATGCGACAAACCCCTCCTCATGTCCTCATCCCTAGGCCCGTGTCAACATTAAAATCGTGAGGCAAGCGACGAGGCCTTGACGCGAGCCATTTCTCGTTGGCAAAATACGAGCACTGATTTCACATTATCGCGCTGTGTCGCCGTCACTCCTCGCCCTCGCGTTTAATTATTCGCCCTCTCTGCTCTCTTCCTCTGTCCTCTGTTACAAAGGGTGAATACCTGCGCTCGCCCTCCCGCATTCCCCCCAACACTGCAACCAGCACCTTCCGCGCATTTTAATCCCATCGACCCTGCTTGGTACAACGGAGTTCCTTATAAATATATTACTATACATATTGTGAGTCAAGCGACCTTAGCGTTTATTGCGTCCAACGTGTCGCCTTCAGGAAGCAGGTCGTGACTTTTAGCCCTCCTAGACTCTCAGCAGGCTATTTCAGCTGGCTGGTTTGCTTGCTGACTGCCTCTTCCATTCCTTTCTATCATATTATTTATACATATATCTACCCTCATACTATATATACGCATGTATATAGGGGTAGTGCACATATAGATATACATACAGTTCAATGTGTATAAAGATACTACAACCCGTGGAAGCACATCCTTCATGTCTCGTAACATCGGAGGGCTTCGATAACCGTGTTACACGCGAATACCTAACAACATCAACGCCACAGAAGCTCACACCGCTCTTCTGCCCTCTGGCTAAAAGTTTAATCCCTCAAACTAAACCTTTCGTGGCCCTTGCTCCCCTTCGCGGATCATATGGGGCTAGGAGTTGGACGAGAGGGGGAGTTGGAAGTTGAGGGTTGAGAATTGAGGGTTGGGGTTTGGGGGCTGGGAGTTGGCGGCTGGGGGTTGAAGGGCGTTATCGCAGAGAGGAATCAAGTCGACGGTGTCGGTGAAGCGTTTACGTTCTTCACTGGACACGCATAGCCCCCGAGTTGAACATTGGATAATCCGTACGTACGTGATTGCGTTTGAAGGTGTGAGAGGCGGAGAACAATGTATGCACCGCATGAATTTTATCAAACGTTGGCGTATCAAAAAAAAAAAACTCGTGTTTCTGATTAGGTTAGCGGCGCTAAAGGAGATTAAATGGGGATTAAAGCGCGGAAGTAATCCTCGTTACACGGAAGATTTTAAGATTTTGGAAAATCTTGAAAATTCCGTTCGTCGAGCTGGCGATTCGTCCTTTATACGCGGATTATATAGCCTCGTTTAGCATCCCATTTAGCGAAAATATCGAACCCGAGAGTTTCTACGACTTTTAATAAGGCTATTTTCGTGGAACGAGGAAGATTCATTGTAACACGGGAAATTCTGAGACGAGACTTTACGTGTAACACGAAGAGAAACAGGAGGCGTCAATCCCTTTCGCCGTTGCTAAGCGGTGTCTCGCGTCGCGAAGGAATTCCCCACCCCCCTTTTTGCCTGGATTTCCTACTCGAAGATGAGAAACTTTAGAGCAAAGTAGTTCTTCAACAGACACATCCAGAACGAAACCCCATGAGAAGAAAGTTAAACGGCTATACGCAGCAGTAGCGAATGCGGCAATTAGTCACAAATCAGCACGCGGAAAGTGTCCTCAGCCCTCCAACCTTCGATCCTCAACCCTCAACCCGACCCACTCCTTGACGCATCTCTCCAAGTTCGCGTGCCTAGCTCGGGTAATTGCGATACGACGCGACGAATCACTCCACGCTCTCTCCATCAACTTCCCGAAAACACATCTTACCTTGCTATTCCATACGTTTGCACATACGTATTTCCTGTTACGATGTAAATCATCAAACGTTTATTTACTACGTGGAAGTTCAGAGGCTGACGTCAAAGAAGAAACGGGTAAGGTGAAATTCGAAATTTCTACTATGGAGTGACGTACGAAGGAATGAAATCGCTGAAACAATAATAGGAGTGGAAAGATCGTAGGCATCAACTTCTGGGTGGACTCCGGAGAGAAGCCTTTCTCGGTAGGAAAACTGTATATGTCATTCATCATCCACCCGCATATATAGTTTCTAATAAAAATGGTGGCTTCTTGTGTTATCCTCAAGATGGTGGCTGTCTTCATTGTACGAAAGATGGTGGTTCACTCTGTTCTATCTGGAACATCAATTTCCTCGACCCAACCAGATTCGAACAGAAAGACTCGATCGAAATGCAAAAACAGATCGTAAATCGTCGTAAAAGTCACTCGGCGCGTATTTCCATAGCTCGCAAAACCTTTTATCCGTATGCAAAGGTCAATGATCCAAACAGAGAAGAAGGGCGAGGAGAGGCAGTGTTGTCATTGTTATGATATATCGAAGAAGTAGGAGGTCCGACTTGGAGGTCGACGCAATCTTCCGAGTCCTTAGTGGAAACAGTAATGCCTCAAGAGATAGGACGTGTAGTATTCCATGCTTCACCAAGGTTGGTCCGTTGTATATTTACGTTGAGCGCTTGTGTACGCCTTGAGCGAGCTTCGTGCGATCGTGGAGAAAACGCGATAGTAACGCATATACGCGGCATATGTATTTATGTGAATGTAGGCGCGTGTGCATAATGTAAGGCGTCCCGTATACATGTGCACACACGCGTGATACGGAAACGGTGGTCGAGCTGATGGTGGTCGCGGTGAACACGTGTGTGTATACGTAAAGCGAGTCCATGTTTACGTAGCGAGAGACGGATTGCAGTGTAGGACGTCCGGGCATCCACGAAGAGCACCTGGTAGGGATTTGCATGGGACAATATCTCGTCTGATTTATCCCTCCGGCTCGACCCAGCCACACGAAGTACAGACGTGCATACTGGTTCAACCGAGGATAGAGAGCTCTGCTCTGCCGCCTCAAGTCCCCACCCTCCCGCTCCATTCTTCTTTTCGCTTCTTTCGCAGTAACGCAGAAAAGAGAAGATGGCAGACATATCTGAAGGATTTATTCGTTCGGCATTTTGCGCCATCGCCATGGAATACGACCGCCTCCTTGCTCGAAGGAAGTAAGAAGGATATAAGAGCTGCCTGATGGCCCCGGGACAACAACTATCACAGCTTGTGCTTGTTTCTGGAGGGTGTTCCAGGAATGAGACGAGGGGTTTGGGCTTTATCTATATATATAGCGAGGGTGCCTTATCTAATGTTTATTGTTTATCGTGGTCGAAATCTGCTGCAGGCGTCGTCACGTTTCCTCGTACGAAAATCCCTCGTAGCACCTGGAACGAACATTATTTTGACTGCATAGATTGGGAACTGGAATGGAAAATAACGGTTCCGTGCGAGTCCCTTCGAACAAGAGATGTTTCACATCCATTTGCGCGGATATGAGTTGTTTCAGTGGAACGTGACGTGGTAAATTTAGAATCAGGTCTACGATGAATAGGACCACTTTATCAACCGAAATATTGCAATCTTGGACAAAGATCCCCAGTTCAGTTTACTAATAACAAACTGAATTGTGATCTCGTGACCTTACCGACCGTCGGTAAAAATACAACTCAAAACTTGCTTTAAGCCTCTACCCAATCCTTCTGAGAACCAGAAATCAACGGAAACTTCTAGCTTCCTGCGCCAGTAACAAGACGTCACGAACTAAGGTTTACTGTCATCAACAATGATGGAGCCTTCCCAAAATTCTCCTTCTACAGTATTGACTTTCCATCCACGGCCAAGGCTCAACAAGGTTACTTTCGATTTGTTCACCAATCTTAAATTACTTCCATTCTCGTGATGGGTGTGGGTTCAGTTGGGTTTGGGCTGTCCTTTGAAGATCGAGTATCTTAGCGGGCAGCCCTAGGTCTTGGATCCTCGCTTTGAGCCCTTCTCAATGGATCGGCGGCCATCAAAGAAAAATAAGCTTCGGAACGAGACTGGTTTGCAAGCATCTTGGTTGTGTCGAGAAAATTTTCGGGTCACAATGGGTATCAAATCTTGTGGGAAGTCTACGCGGAGTTAATCCGATTGCGAAAAGCCCCTAGGCCGGGCGAGAGTGATGGAAGGATCCTCGGGGTGTCATATCACCCGGAGCACTTGAACGACCCTTCCATCCGGCTCAAATTGAACGTGACCATTTCTAGCAATGGAGTTCCGCTTTCTTCCCCAGCTACGTATCAAGTTACTCGAAATATTTCTCTCTTTTTTCATCATCGTCGTTTCAGCTTCCTGCCTAGACCCACTTTCCAGCTTTTTTCCGTAAAACACTGCTGCAAAATATCAACAACCATTTCTTGTATACATACAAAGTACACAGTCCGTGAATTGTTCGTCGTAATGGTTTGAGTTGGTACGTCCCCATCACGATTGCTCTTCTACTTTGAGTGTCTGCAATTATTTGTGCAGGTACATTATCGGAACGGGGGAAAGAGAAAGAGAGAAAGAGATAAAGGGAGAGAGAGGATGATAGAGGGTAAGTTCTACAACCCCGAGTTTCCAGATGAGATGAGACTCGTAGCCATCACCAATCATGTATATATAGACATGCTGAAGGAGAGGAGTGAGATTGTTCAATCAACAGCCCGGAGATACGAGAGGTCAATTTCTTTCATGGCGGAACGATTGGACGAAAATTGGAGAGGCGAACTTTTCACGTCGAATTACAAAGACGTTTTCTCGGTGGTCCCCTGGAAGGGCAAAGAGCCCAAAGAGAGAACTGGTGGATACTGCACCAGTAATCGCTGGGCAATCGAGATCGAAGGGGACCCAAAGACAGAAAGACAGAGAGATCGAGGACGAGAGATCGGACGTCCAGTTAGGTGCCAGAGATTCAGATATAAGACGAAGCTGAGCGAACGAACGAAAAAGAAAAGGAGAAAAAACACACACACAAAACATCCACTTCGTGGAGTCGACTTACCGTTAAGTACGTGGACCAGGACACTGGCGGATTCTGCAGTCGAAGGGGCGCAAGTGTAATTGCCAGAATCAGCTGGCAATGCTCGTGAAATCAACAAGCGCGATGTCCTCGTCTGCTTCTCCGTAACAACGCTAATACCCCCTCGTTGACTGTAGTTTATCACGTGCTCACCCCTGTACCTTTAACAATGAGAAATATTCTGGTAAGCTACACAATTTCTACATCTCGATTCGAATCAAACGCGAACACCAATTCAATTTTAGATAAGAACGTCATTCTAAAGTCAAGTTTAAGGTTAAATTTAAACTTAAATTTACGCTTATGTTTAAACGTAAGTTTGAGATGAAGTTCGAATGTAAATTCAAAGTTGAGTTCGAACTTGCGATTGAGATGAAGTTTGAAACAAAGTTTAGGGTCAAGACCCAACTTATGGCTGACTTTACGGTTAAGTTTATGTTTTAAATCTAAAGTTAACGTTGACCTGAAATATAAACTTAAGTTCAAGATTGAGAGTTTGACCTTAAATTTTAAGTTAAATGGAAAGTTATATTTAAGATTAAGTGCCAACTGAAGTTTGAGGTTAAATTCAAATGTAAGTTTGAGGTTAATTTTCAATTTAACTCTAGCTTTGAATTCATGGATAAGCTCAAAGTTGAGTATGAATTTCGAATTGAAATTTAAAAAATCTGTATTCGTAGAACCGTGTGTGAAGAAGCAACGAAGCTTTTACCAGTGAGATGTGATAACTTAAATATGCATCAAGCAAACTCACCAGTAGATGAAGGACGGTGGCTCGGGAGTCTGCAGTACGATGCACGTCAGATTTATATCACTTCCGCTCTTGATGTGAAGTTCCATATTCCCGACAATCTTTGCTTTTGAAACTAGATGGAAAAACAATTTCATCGTTTATTTCGTAATACGACTACAACAATTTCTAGCCAACACGAGAATTCGTACAATAATGTGAATGAAACGAAATAAATTTTTTTAAAAAGTTCTAACAATGTAACGAATCGTCGAAAATCGTACCTACGACGCTGAGATTGTAGGCCTGGCTGATTTTTGGTTCCGTCGAGACTTGACACTCGTACGTGCCGCTGTCGCGAACCTGCGGCGAGCTTATTTTCAATGTCCATTCGTCGCTCCCGTCGCTATGAAGCGATTGAAATCTCTGATCGTTCGTATACGTCAGAATTCCAACGGTGAGAATATGTAAATCTCTCTTTCGTATCCACGATACCTTCAGAGTCAACAGCAACAAAAACACAGAAAAATCAATTTTTCAATAAACAATAACAAAAGAAAAAAGAACAAATTGAAATACAAAAATCCTAAAAATATCGACAAAATTTCAAAATTTTACTCGTACAGTTGCTCAGAATTTTCGCATGAGCAGACCTATGTTATTTCCTCGTAAAAAACAACGACAGATGTCGCATCGATCGGTGAGAGTTCGCCAATGTATCTAGTCGAGTGGGCGGGAAGTTTAAAAATCCGATGACAAAAGCAAAACAAAAGGCAAAGAGAAAAAAGAGATTTGTCGTAAAATATAAAAACAGCCGTCGGGCAATTTCGCGGTGAGCCAGTGAGGGAGTGCCTGTACCAAGGGCACGTTTGTTTCCGCGTTCATAGGCGGATAATACATTGTAAAAACAGTCAACGAGTCCTGTGTACACTATAACGTCACAGCCTGGTAGAATGTGGCCAGCGGGAGACCGCCGGTAAGCCAGAATACCTCTGGTAAAATAAAAAAAGCGAACACGCTTCTGTGTATGCGTGTGCGTGTGTGTGAAAGAGAGAGAGAGAGAGAGAGAGAGAGAGGGAGAGAGAGCCAAGGACGGCGATAGTATCATCAATACGCGTCCCAGTTTTTAAAATCGTATTTTTTATGACAAACAAATATCGTACGAGCCCGAACGTACGTGGTCACAATAAAACTGTTGGCTTCCGCTC
The DNA here is from genome assembly GCA_946811545.1 of Netelia fuscicornis. Taxonomy (NCBI): domain Eukaryota; kingdom Metazoa; phylum Arthropoda; class Insecta; order Hymenoptera; family Ichneumonidae; genus Netelia; species Netelia fuscicornis. The sequence goes on from OX328014.1 coordinate 8,901,782, forward strand.
GTACATTTCTCTCTCCCTATCTATCTATATAAAAAGAAATATATATATACAAATATACATAAGGCAATATAAATATATAGTTACGTCTATGCGCGCATGCGTATCGGCCAGTGCGCGTGAGTGCGCATGCGCGAGTGCGCCTCTATGCGCATGCGCATGTACACGCGTGTGGCTGCGCGGGCGTGCGTGCGCGTCTGCGCGTGCGTATCGTTATACATTGGCGGATGAGGACGTCACCTCTCGTATAACTGAACAAACGGAGTGTACCGAAACGCCAAATGCCAGGTCCGGGACATTGATTTTACGCGGAAATATAAACGCGTGCGACGATGCGGATATAGCGCTGATAGGCGATCGTATATATGTATATATGTATACGTATGTATATGAATATAGGCGTGTATATAGATAGATATATAGGACGAAACGCGGAAGTTTGATTTATCGTGCGATTACGATCGGTGATTAGAATGGTACGGGAGGCTTCTCCTGGCGTGCTGGTTGTGTCACACAGAACAAACTGGACGACGGATAGGCCTCACCGCGACATATATAGCTCAGGGTGTGTGAGGGAAATAGCGGACGGATGATCGGAGCCGATCGGCGAGGGAGACTAGTGGAGGAGGCACACCGGCTGTTTGATGCATGAGCGTGCCAGATAACGCGTATAATGTTATTATTCAGTGCGAGGCCACGCGCGTCTATATCCTTATATACACATGCTTATATGTATATGTATATATGTACGTGCGAAGGACTATTATGTACTAACTTATACGGATATCCGTGATAAGAAATATGTAGAAAATATATTGAACAATAGGAAGTCTGAGATGGGAATATTAATAATAAAACTGTTCGATGGAGAAAGTGTGGATAGCGAGTGGAATTTAAAAAAGTGATTTTTGTCAATTATTTAAAAATTACTGAAAATTACAATCCACTGTTTTTTTTAAGAATTATATGGATATCCGTGATAAGAAATGTGTAGAAAATATATTGAACGATAGGAAGCCTGAGATAGGAATAATAATAATAAAATTGTTCGTTGGGGAAAGTGTGTCGAAGGAGTGAAATTCTGAAAAAGTGATTTTTTTCAATTATTTAAAAATTACTGAAAATTACAATCCACTGTTTTTTTTAGAATTATACGGATATCCGGGATACAAAATATGTAGAAAATATATTGAAAAATAGAAATTCTGAGATAGAAATATTAATAATAAAATTTTTCGATGGGAAAAGTGTGTCGCACGAGTGAAATACTGAAAAAGTGATATTTGCCAATTATTTAAAAATTATTGAAAATTACAATCTACTGTTTTTCCAGAATTATACGGATATCCGTGATAAGAAATGCGTAGAAAATATATTGAACAATAGGAAGTCTGAGATAGGAATAATAATAATAAAACTGTTCGATGGAGAAAGTGTGGATAGCGAGTGAAATTAAAAAAAAGTGATTTTTGTCAATTATTTAAAAATTACTGAAAATTACAATCCACTGTTTTTTTTAGAATTATCCGGATATCCGTGATAAAAAATATGTAGAAAATATATTGAAAAATAGAAAGTCTGAGATAGAAATATTAATAATAAAATTGTTCGATGGGAAAAGTATGGAGTGAAATTTTAAAAACGTCAGTTTTGTCAATTATTCCAAAGTCACTGAAAATTACAATCCACCGTTTTTAGAATTATTGGCCATAGAACTTTTTAATTTAATTTTCTAAACTTTATTATTTCTATTCTAAATTGAGCTTAATAATTTTAATAAGTACATCACAGATTGTCATTCCTCTATCCTCGCAAAAGCTTTAACGTCAATTATAACTGTAAATTGAAATAACGATGAATTATAAATATCTATCGTAATTGAGCGATCGAGATGAGCGAAACGACGATCAAAAGTTTATCTTAAATATAGCAATGTATCAATATCACTATAAAATTTCTACACGTATATTCCTGACAGTTTTTTTTTCTCGATATGGTAAACATCGTGGCGGAAGGAAGATCGTCATATTTCCGATAATTAACGAATTATTGAATCAACCGTTCGCGTCAAATCAAATTGAAAACTATTTTGGAAAACATAGCGCCCTAAAATATTGTATATTGCACCAGTGTATTCGTTCCGTCTCAATGTCGAATAAGATAACGAAATATTTGCAACGAAAATTGTAACCGAAGTACATGTATATAAATGTATTATCCTTAGTTGACAGGAATGGCGAATCGAGCGTCGTGTTTAAAATAAAAATAAAACAATTTCCGACACGACCGAGCGAGCAGGGCTAATCGAATAGAAATAGTTTTGCCCCTATCCCCGCCCCACCTCCCCTCGAGACTGGCACGGTATGTCTGCTTTTTCGTATTTTCTCTCTCTAGTTTATTTTTAGTTGATTTTCATGAAACGGATAATAACACGTGTGCATTATCGAATTTGCGACAGACGCGACGGGGTGACACAAAAAAGGCGCAATCGATGAAGAAAATAGAACAAAACACGTCGGTATCAAGGGTCAGATGCGAGATAAATTCTTATTTTATATAATTATTCGTCTACAATGCGCATAATGAATGGATTTATAAAGCGCGCTAATTTATTTCTGATTGCGATGAATTCTTTTCATTTTTCTCTTTTGTTTTTTTCGTTTTATTATTATTATTATTATTTTTTTTTTTTACGAATTATCACGCCTCGATATTTATTATGGTATTTGTTATATCTGTATATGGTTGGATGATATTTTTCTCTCGTCTCCGTGGTACGACACAATTTATTTGCATCTCGTGTGCTGCCAGGGGTACACATCGAGGTCTCTGTCGGGAATACACTTGAGCGAGGGATGATTGATGAATTGGCATCGACCTACGTGCCCGGGATTAACCATTCGATTCGTATCGGCATATTCCTTTGTTCGTTTTCCAAGTTGAGGAGAAATTTTTCTTCTCTCTCTGTCTCTCTATCATTTTTTTTTGTTACTTTTTCGTTTGCCCCGGGAATAGAATTATCTTTTTGCTTGAATTTTCCATCTGCTGTCTGTCGGGATAAACAATGAATCGACCAATATTCTGAAATTGAATATCAAACGTCACTCACGTTTAAATCGTATTTGTTACTCGAGTTTTAGTGAATTTTTGGTGAAATTTATGAAATCGTGATATTTTTGAGTTTATATTTTCGATCGAGCAAATTTTCCATCGTAGCTGGATTATAAATATCGTATAGTTAAAATTTCTATAGACATTGAACATTAAATTAACGAGGATTGGTAAAATGTCACAGGATTTTTCATCGAAAAATCGTTGAACATTTTAATTAGCGTGGCTCGTATAAAATATTTACACGACTGTTATAAAAAACTTTTAAATAAACTGAAAGATGTACGTTCATATTTGTTCTTCGATTTCGACACATAAAAAATGACAATCTATTTGAGGGAAACGCTTTAATTTTTAATTGCGAGATAATTGACATTACGTCTTTAAGTTAGCGTCGAGAATTCGCTTGCTTTATAGAAGAATAAATCTTGTCTGTTGAATTTATGATATATTTGCTCGACTCCCTTTCAGGGTAGAATTGAAATATTAAACAGATAGCTTGAATTCTTAGCCAAGGAAATGTCAAACGATGTTTCATTTTTTCTTGAACAAAATTCTCTCGTGTCTTACGAGTGTTCTAGAATCTTTGTCGACGGATTTTTTCTTATAAATACATATATTTAGACACGAATATTTATACAAGCGTGCGACTCGATAATTGGGCGACGTAAGTGTCTGTGGAATCGTGGATTTCAAGACTGATTGAGTGAAATGTTTTTTTTTTATACGCGCATGCGCAAATTCGCGCAGGTGTGCTGCGCATTAACGCACTGCGCACCCGTGAACTCACTGATGTCCTTACGCGCATGCGCAACTACGCTCTTACGTACGTGCGCGCGCACATGCGAAGGAAGATGCTCGAATGTGCAACCATACGTGTTACGTGATGCCTAAAATAAATATGAGGACAGATAGAGAGTGATGAGGGTAAGACGGTAGTTTTTCAAATAACTAATGCATACACAACGAGGCTAATATTAATGTGGAAAAGAAACGAGTTTCGCAAGAAAAATGATCGAACAAGTTATTACGTACTGGGAGAGATCACGTGCGGTGATAAAAATAAGACGTAAATTATAATAACAGCTTACACATACACACGTGTGCAAATTTATGAGGGAATAACTTACGGCACGATCGCCAAGATTTCGTACTCTACAATGAAGATAGGCAGATTGTCCGACTGTCGTCGTGGTTTCTCTCTTCGTCGTGTTATCGAAGTAAGGCTGGCTGAACGGTTGTTCCCAGTACGGAGATTGATGATGCTCCACCACCGAACCGCCACCACCGCTCTTGGCTGCGCATTCTGTAGAAACAGATACAAACAGACGATGCTTTATCGAATATTTCTCACGCAACGTTCGATAATGTACTATTTGATTTTTAAAAATGGGTCACGGTAAGATGAATATCTGCTGATTTTGGTAGAACTACGCGATCGTTGGATACGTATTGAAGATCAATTTCAAGTCTGGTTTTTTGTAGTTTCGTCCTAGTTTTAAAGTATTTTTTATGCTCGCTTTTGTACGCTTGCGCGTACGAGTGCGCGCGCATGTACGCTTGCGCGTACGAGTGCTCGAGTATGTACGCATGCGCGTACGACTGCTCGAGTATGTACGCATGCCCGTACGAGAGCTCGAGTAGTACGCATGTGCGGATATGTACGCATGCGCTTAAGATTGCGCGGGTATATACGCATGCGCAACTACGTGTGCACGAAAATGCGTATCAGTTCGTACGTCTGAATCATCACTACTATTATCATCTCTGTCGGATCCTGATGTAAAACAACGTTGTCGGAATAAAAAGCTATCTAGCAGTTTATTCGAAAGGTCAATAAGACCGTCGATACGTGCCTAGAACTACCAACCCTATAATACAAAACCAAATAGCATCAGTGCCTTTGTCTGCAACTACATAGGATCTTCTAAAAATCATCCCGCCGGGAGCTTTTGATTGAAATTCAAGAGTTTCTCGCGTTTGAATAGCGAGCGCGCACACGTTAGGACCGAGGGATAAAAGACAATATGTATCCTTTTTCCTTTTTTTTTTTCATTTCTTTTCCACCCTACGAAATAAAGGTCGAAGTATATTCTCGGAGCTTTTGTGAAACGTTCGATTGCGCACAAAAGTTCGGAGCACACATTCGTTTGGGATTACATCGTTTGATGCTTCTTCATCCCTCTCCAACCCCCTACTGGCCCCCTTCTTCGAAGACGGTATCATCTTAACTGCTCGACTATGTCGACGATGGTTTCTATAGATACCTATATATTTTCCACCATCACGGTGTGATGGTGGAAAATAGCACGAGGGAGAAGAGCTTTTATGCTCTTTTGGGAAATGGCATTTGGCCATGCTGGAAGGGTGGCCCCTCACTCTCCATTATCAAGATCGACCCGATCTCTCGATGACGCGCAGATACAGAAACAAAGGTGGGAAAAGTTAAAACACGTTTAAATGAGAATATATATACATATAAATTTGTTATTATTCAACAGACATAAAAACTGATACAACGATAAACCTGGAATTGCGTTTAAAAAAATTACTCTACGTAGCAAAAACCTCGATAATAACTCGGTCATTTTGCTTCACACTATCATAAAATGTACAAAGCTCGTAACTCGTCGAACGAGTCAACGCAAAAAATATATAACAATAGTAATTTTTCGTATATCGGATCGAGAAATCGACGAAAGAAACAACGAGGTGTACATACCTAGTCGCAATTGGACACAGGCACTCTGATTATATGGATTTCGAGAAGGTAGAGCAAACAAAAAATTGAAGAAAAAAAAAAGAAAAAAGCCAGGAATTATTATTATATGCGATATAAATGTATATCATTAGTACAAACCCGGTGGTTCATGCGAATCAGATCGATCGGCAGGAAGGGACGCCAGAGAACGATCGAAATGAGCTAAAGGAGAGAGAAACGACTGCTCTGTACTATAACGGTCATACTCCTCGAGCAAACGTTGAGTCACGTTCGTCTGACATTGACAAATGCTCTCATTTTGATCGATGCCCGGAATATAGAAGAGAAAAAACTTAACATGACTTGGGTTGAAAGCTCTTCTGGAGAAGAGAACGCAGGGAGGGTCGAGGAAAGAGTGCAAGAGAGAGAGAGAGCGAGAGAGGGAGGGAGGGAGAAAGAGGAAGAGAGTACATACAGAGTCTACTTCGGAGTAGAAACGACGGAGCTCCGTTGGTCATTTCACGCTTGCTCGACGTTGAGGAGAAAACTCAAACACCCACATACACACATATACATAAACTTACTCATATACACGGACCGTTAGTAACACACCCTTGTAGCGATATGGTCGCTGGTTCGCGTAGATGACTTTTCGATTCGATTCGTTCCGCCCACATGATAGCTATCTATCCACTATTGATATATTTATACATATATATAAATATAAATTTATGTATAACAATATATATGTATGTATATATAGTTGTACAAGTGGCATGGACGGGCAAAATCTCGTGTGGACGGTTTCGTGTGGGTTCAAATTTATACGGAACTATACGAGATGTATTAAAATGATAAATAATCACGATGTGCGGAAAAAAACCGTTATCAGCCTTAAGCCAGCACGTGTGTGCGTGCGTAGTCGTCTATGTCCTATCTGTCCCACTGGGCTGAATACAAAATAATACATTTTATCCATCGCCTGGGGACAAATTTTATACCGGTTTTTATATAATTTTTTTTTTTTTTCGATTTGTTTTTTTTTTTCTATCGCAGAACGGATACTGGTTTATTCCGAAACTGAGTAATTCGGGCGAATCTCGTAACGAGACCATTTCAAAGTGATATATTTTTGGGTCAATATCGAGGCAAAAATGGGGGATTCAAATGCAATTTTTGTGTTTGATGAAAAATGCGTTTGTGGGATTTTTTTTTTGGAAATGTGTTATTTGTTTTTTGTTTTTTTTTTTTTAGTTTGTTTGGGAATGCGGAGTTGGAACGTGAACGGATGGAGATGGATTGACGCGATGGGCTAGAGTAAAGCTTATTTTTTAATTAAGAGAATTCCTTTGTTCCGCGCGATTGAGAAATATTATAACGAGTGACAGTTCTCGTTGGGATTAAAAGATTTTTTGTGCAGGAAAATTTGTTGATATTTCAAATATATTGAACGGTCTTGTTGAAAAGGCTTTGAGGGAAATCGATGGAATAGTTGGGATGTTATAATCGGTTGAAAATTTTTTCGGAAAATATGTGTTACGCTTTAATTCGAGCAATTTTGCGAACTATCGAGTGAAAACTTCGTGCGCAAGTGGGGCTTTCAGTTCGTGGTGTTTGGTATCGGGTTCTGTAGGGATCGACAGAACCATACAAACTTTATGGAATTTTAAAGTTTTCAACTAACGAACGTAGAGCTTTAGCTCTGAAAAATATCGATCGATCGGGTTTATAACTTTCTATGCCGGTGGATTATTATCTGAATATTCTAAGAATAGCGAGAATTTTATAATAAGTTAATCATAACTCAAAAAAACAACCTTTTTATTATCGAAATTTTTTCAAAAATTCCTTCTGTTTTATCAATTTTACGTAAATTTGTGCACCGATTTCTTTTATTTTTTTACTTCGGTTAACAATCTGTTTAAATAAACAAAGTCTCCACGAAATTAAGAATCTCATTAAGTTTCCGTGTAAATTTAAATGAAAAAAAAAACTATTTTGAAAAATCTGTTTTTCGAAGATGACAAAATCAAAATAATTTCTAACCAAAAAAAGAACATTGCTACACAACAAAAGTGACAATAAGTATTTGTACGTGACGATAAATGATGGAAAAATAAAACTTGTGTAATTTCAATATTTTGAAAAATCTTTCGTATTTACGAATTTTTGGCAAATTTTGTTCAACCCTTCCTTCAATCCTTCCCCTTAATCCACCCTCTTCGACAAAAGATTCTCCATTACTCCCGAATCGTCACAAATTTCCTCAAAAAATCAAACAAAAAATCTAAAAACATTGAAAAATTTCATTCCTAAATGCAAAATCTGAAAAAAGCAATCTCAAAAAAAAAAGGATAATTACATTCGCACAACACCCCGGAGGATTTTATAATGCTTTCGTACACGCACGGTAGAAAAATCATAATCATTATTATCTCTATCCTCGGTGACGTTCCATCGTGCCACAGTGCTCATACACATTGCGGGGTAAACACTTTAATTGCTATAATAAATTTGTGTAACGAGATCGATCCGTTACACTCAGAAAAAGAGGTTTATTACGCTTGCTCTTGATAAACACGACGATCCATCGAGATGTGACAGAGCGAAGAAAAAAATACACACACACACACACACACACACACACACGCACACACACACACACACACGTGCGTCAGTTGTAGAACGAGTATTTGCCTAGCTGGCATTCCCACCCTTATCCTTTTCCCGCATTTTCCTCCATTTCTTTTCTCCCTCACTCTCGCGTTCGCGTTTCGCCGTATAAACCGTTGGCCACACCGCAAAATTACTGCGGGTCCCGGAGAGGTCGTCGAAAACGTATTAAAAAAAAGGTAGCTGCAACGAGCGCAGTGGTGAAGTACGAGACGAGTGTGTAAGAGAGAGAGAGAGAGAGAGAGAGAGAGAGAGAGAGAGAGAGAGAGAGAGAGAGAGAGAGAGAGAGAGAGAGAGAGAGAGAGAGAGGGAGAGACAAAGATAGGACGAGAGAAGGGATGAGATAGAGTCCTGTGCGTTGGTAACGCTCAAGGCAAAACGTACAGAAGTTCGTCGACCTTTTTTCCTTTTTTTTTCCTCAACCTCATCAACCTCTTCTCCGGTTTTTCCGGGGTTACGTCATAGCACGAGCCGACCGCGTTTTGTTTTTTTGTTTTCAAGGGTGAGAGAAAAGCGTCAGGTGTTTGCCAACGCGAACCCTCGGGCTATTGGGTCATCTCAGCACCATCGGTAGATGGATATTCACCGGGATTTTTCGAGACTCGCCTCTGGCCCTTTTCCCTTTCTTTCGTTGACGTCTATACCGCAGTACACTTTTCTTCTCGCTCTGTCTCGTCACCATCGCCCTTTCCCCCGACGTCCCTAACCCTCCTTCTCTCCCTTTTTAATTTTTCCTTCGCTTTTTTTTTCATCCCTCTTGCACAGAACACACTTTTCGACTCTCGTCGAGCTTTTATCCCTCCGGATTTAACGGCCGAAAAACCCATAAAAATGTAGAACTTAGATTTCACTCTATATTGTTTTTTTTATCCTTCGAGTGTTAACGATCCTTTTTCTTTGTTTTTTTCTTTCTCTTTTTTTTCATTACTAAAAAAGAAACGCAAATTTCCCTAGCAATCTAGCTCAATGAAATATAATCAAATTTTTTTTTCCAACCGTGGTTCGCCTCGGCGAAGCCGCACAAGAATCTTCCTCGGTTCAACCGGATTTAATTCTTTTTACGGGTTCGCCGAACCGAACCAAACTATCATGCCGGGGCTGAGAAAAAGTTCCATCGCGAAAGGATTTTGTGTTATTCCCGAGCTCGGGACGAATTTTTATTTTCATTTTCGAGTGATATCGTTTTTTTTTTTATTTCTCTTTTTTCATCAAAGTTGTACCGACTTTTTTTCGCTTTTATTTTTTGTGATAAGACCGTGTAATATCGCTGGAACGATTTGGATGATCGAAAAACTATATGTAGACTTTTTTTTGTTTTTTATGGACGAAAGTTGAAGGTAAAACGAAAAATTATGAAAAAAAAAGGAGGAGGAGGAAAAAGAATTTATCGCAGTGCTCAAAGGACGCGTGGAATACCATGAGTTTTTGCTCGTGACGCGAATATCCATTAATATCGTTCGCGTGCACGAGTGAGAATGAGAGAACCAGGGTGTACGTGCCACGAGAGGGTTGTAACGAAATAATGCACGGGAGATGTCTCAATTTCGCTTCGCCTACAAAGTCCCGTTAAATTATCAAGGATATAGACCAGTCATGTAAAAACGCAGTCGTTTTATCTGGTAATGGCAGGCTTCGTTATTTAATTTTTTTTTTTTCATTCATCTTGTTCCATTTTTATTATTCTTCTTCTTATTATTATTTTTTCAAGAAGTTATCGAACCTATTTTTTCTTTGTCCTCGACGCGACGGTACAAAGTTTCGAAGCTACTTAGCCGTCGCCAACGTGTATGAGCACCATATTTCTCTTCGACATAATACAACACAAGTTTTCCATCGCGAGTGACTCGCCTTTTTCATTTACTTTTTTAAATTGGCAAAGTCGTCTGGAAGAGAGAAAGAGAGAAAATAAGGATGAAAGAAAAAAGAATAGCGAGCCTCGGGGAAATAAATAAAACGTCCTCGATCCGGGCCAGAGTCCTTCGTTTGCGGTGGGCACAATTTTATCCGGCAAATAAATATTGGAGCCAAACAGAGATAGAGAGGGAAATGGACGATGAGACGGAGTAAGGAAGTATAAAAGGAAGAGAAGTAAAATTTTTAAGTCACGAGCTTACTCATCCGTTCTATTCTCGTATTTCTTTCGACATATAGAAAAAAAAAAGAAAGAAAGCAATCCTTGATGTATAGATATAAGGTAGCCGTTTCTAGCTTTGCCATCATCCATCGCAATTCCCTTCTATATCCGCCCCAACGGTGGAGGCAACACCGACAGTGGTGGATAAGCAGTCGTTCTGAATGAAAAGTTTTTCCCAAAACTTTTCCAATTTCTCAACGACGGAGCCGGATATCCGGCAAATGCGAAACGTTTCAGGCCAATTAAATTACAGAGGTGCCTTTCCCTTCGACGCTCGCTCGATTTACTTTTCATCGACACCAACAATATGTATATATATGCATCTGTATTCATTTGTAGTACTGTTACGTTCTTCGTTGATTTATATACCGTTCTCTGGATTCCTGCACTTATTCCCTTTCTCAATCTTAATTGGCTCTGTGAAATGTGGATTTATAGACAGGGTTGAAAATATGAGTGTACATTTTCCAAACTGGAACAAATTTGAAACAGCTTTAGTTCGTAATGATACATATTTGTGTTATCAGGAACGATCAGCTATGAATCGAGGACGTTAGAATCTTCATTGGCATCGTAACAATAGTGAGATAATTAACTTGGCAAAGCTAGATCGGGTGAGTAAATGTATAATAGCTTTATACGTGTAGATTTATAGATCGATGGTTTGAAACAACGATTCCATTGTTCGTGATTCTATGAAGAAAAGTAAGTGTACTCTCCGAATGAGTAATCGTATCAGTTTATGTTTATGCTCGTTTATTTACCTTTATATGTTGTTTGAAAATATTATTCTGTAGGAGGAGAATTGTATTTTCACTATGAGTAAGATTGCTGTGGGAGGAAAACTGTCTTTTGTTGGGGGAAAATTGTATTTTCACTATGAGTAAGATTGGACGAACTTGCATCTCTGATCCAGGAACATGCGAGTTCGTGCTACGTACAACTGGGAGCTTCATGAACTTGCATCGACAGTTCATGCACTACATTCTGGTGTATGAAACCCGAGGCAGTCGATCGATCCAAGGAAAGCGTTGGCTTAGCTCAATCTCCCTCTCTCTCTCTCTCACACTTGATCGTCCTCGAGTTGAAGTAGAAACCAGAGGGAGATTGTCAGTAAGCGAAGAGGAGGAGGATAGCAATTCCAGGATCGGTGGACGTCGTTATACTCGAGTAATTCACGCCTGGCTAAATCCTCGATATTCGACGAAAGCAGTGAACTAGAATAAAGCACAGCAGATATTCCTATGTTGACAGAGACGATAAATCGATATAGGCCTGGGTACAAGGGATGGAAAACTGGTAAGGAAATTGACTGATTGATTTTCGGATGGACTTAGAGAATTATACAATTATTCCATAAGCGGCCGGTAGCACCGTTGGTAAGGCGCTGTACTGCTAACTTGGAGGTCCAGTGTTCAAATCCTACTCATGAAGTGAATTTTTTCGGATTGTTTTTCCGAGTGTCCAGTGTTGTGGGATGTACCAAATCGTAAAATATCGTTGTACAACTCTTCCTCGACCCTCGGGTATACATGGATGAAGGAATGAAATCAACGGAAAGCGGAACAATTGTAAAACGAACGGAGAAAACTTACGGGTCCCTAGTGTATGTAAGGAAGAGCAAACGTGTCTCTCAGTCCTGACGCGGTTAGACAGGCGCCCTTCCACCTTACTAACCAACTATGGAAGGGTTTGGTCCCCGAAAACATTACAACGAGGATAGGTAGGAAGATGAAGAATGAAATAACCGAGATAAGTTGGCTGATGCGATATTGGCTTGTAAAGGTATATTCGTCATTGGGGACGTCATGTGCGGTGACACCGAAAGCTTTATCGTAAAATGGGGATAAAGCCTGAACGAGGGGATGAGATATGAGGGATGATCCGTATCCATGGAGCCATGCAGGGAACGGAGGGCGAATCGGTGAATGTGGAACAGCGCGTAATGAATGTATATTACCGTATATTATGACCATGGTTATACGCGTGCAGGAAGGTCTTGTCCGTGTATACTCGGAGCGAAGAACGCATTGAACATGTCGATAGGGCGTGTTATGGCGTGAGGTATAAAATGGTTTTCCTGCATATTTCGTGTCCTCTGACCTACGACAATGGATATAAAGTAAAAAATATGACTTCCAATAACGCAGAATTTTTCCTTCCGTTCTCTCTATACCTATCTCTCCGTCGACGTGAACGAAGACCGACGTGAACATTTCCATATCGATAACTGGATAGGATAGTTCAGATAGAAATGTACAAAATATATACCGAGATGGAAAATACAGTGGAAAACATATTAACTCTCCTATTGCCTCGAGCTCACCTTTCACTTTGCAGGGGTGTGTCAGCTCTGATGGGCCATTTGATTTTTCGATCGATGGGTTTCGGCTTTCAATTTTTTTATACACTTTTGACGCTGAATACAAATTGATATCAATGTATGAAAAAAAGGTATCTCGATAAAATCATCCCTTTATAAACGTACAGAAGATTTTCAAATTTCATGCTATTCACGTAAAATCATTCAAATTATTGATTTTTCAATCAATTTTCTACATCATGAAAGACTGATTTTTCGCTTGGACTTATTTCGATCCAGCTGGCTGTTTTCAAATCCTCGGCTTGTTCGAAAACTTGATAAAACCTGGAAATAACAAGTTTTCAAATAAAGTGAAAATTTTATCTAGGTCGCACCAACGGCTTCGTCTATGTACTTTACGGTATACCATTACAACTTTTACCGGGCTATGCAACAGAGCATTCGTGCTCCATGCAGGGAGGTTTGCAATCATTCATGGTGGGTGAAACGGTTAGCGAGCTGTCTGCTTCGAGATTCTCGAGAGCGACGATGCACATCGAAATCTTCCCAACACCTTCAAGTCACATTTCCAAGTTCTCGAGAAAGTGCTGAACTGTGACTCACGAAGGTATTCTCTTGGCTGTTCACTGTCTCGTTAGTCGAGGGTGGTACTCAGAGAGTGCAATCGTTGGATCTTTTCGATTTCTCCAGTCGCCACGACTTCTTCGATGTTCTCAAGGACTTTTCTCAGACTCTGCGCTTTTTCTAGAACCTTTTAGAAAATTTAGCGTGTTGCCTTCTGTCCTCTCGTGGCTTATTTTCACTCGGTTGATTTGGCACCAAGGTTACTTGCCTGACAAAGCTCGTCAGCCGAGCTGGCTCCTGTTCCTTTCAATTCTCAAACAGATCTCTAATGCTGTCAAGCCTCATGACCCCGGTACGGAAAACTCTGCAGGATTCGCCTATAAAACTTTTTACAACCCCTCCGAGGTTTAACCATCCACTAGCTGAGAGAGAGAGAGAGAGAGAGAGAGCGAGATAGATAGAGAGAGAGAGAGAGCGCGAGAGAGAGAGAGAGAGAGAGAGAGAGAGAGAGAAGGAGAGAGACAGAGAGCAATGACTTTCACCGATCTCGTCGTATAAATAAAAGCGAATACTTGTTCCGTGTTACTTTAAGGAGCGGACTAATACCTTCCGTGAAATACTTGTTTATCCGAAGGAAAGAAGAAGAAAAAAGCCTCGTTCCAAACAAAAAATACCTAGAATAATGTTTTTCCCTTCCAGAGATAAAGTGGTACGTATAAACTTTTTACTGCATCATCAATCCTCGTTACTGTCAGCCGCGATTCAAAATAAGGACATGTTCGCCCCGAAACGATCGTCGAGCTTCATTTCCGTATCTCGCAACGATATCGTACCTCACTCGTGAAAATGTTGAAGACAGACAATAAAGAGAATAAAGCGAAAGAAGGGAGGGAGAAAATCAATGCTCTCCTCAAAATGATTCGGCCATTCCTCTCCGCTTTCCCCAGTGGACACGAGGGAGAGATTAGGTCGTCGGCGATTCCGCGCGAGATCTGGTCTCGTCCCCTCGGCCCCCTCGCGCTCGATCGTTGTAACGAGAGTGTTTCGTGTTCCAGTTGGGACTAATGGTGTGAGACATGCAACGCTTTGTGAGATCCAACACTCCTCCCCCACCCCTCCTCACTTTGGCTCGTCGGCTCTGCTTGCTTTCGCTTCTCCTATCACTCCCGTGTTGGGACCCGAGAGTTTTTTTTTCCCTCTTGCCCATATTCTTCCTCTCCTCCCCATGGCCCCCGGGGATAGACTCGTGAATCGAGTAGTGGAGGTTGAACGCGTGTTGCGGCAAGAAAAACCTCTTCTCCGTGCGACAATCACAACACGATTTTTCCTCTCGACATCCGCCGCCTGCCACTCTTGATACAGCAACCACGTCTATTTCTCGTTACGATGTATCGATTCGTCCCGCATAGAGTAGAGATAGATCTACGAAGCCACTTGCTCGGTGGTTGAGCGAAATCAAAGTAGAAAAAAAAACGTGTCACGCGACTTCCCGGGCGTCCTTGTGTCAACAAAAAATAAAGTAAAGAAAGATCTTGGAATAAAGATTGCTGCGTTTGACGCTCGTTCAACAACACTTTCCTACGGAGAACCAATTCTACTTGTAGCTCCGTTAAGGGATGATAGTTTTCAATTTGAATCCAGGGCATCGGTCTGAGCGTGAAGTACACTGGGAATTGGTACGATACTTTTTCGCTCAAGGATCGAATTAGACTGTTGTCAATCTCAATTTCTATATTGGACGGAGAATCGAGTTGATCAGTTTATCGTTAATTAAATACAGCCTTGTTTCGTCAGGTAGTTCGCACGGACGAGCGTCTATACGTGTCTTTGTTTTTGCGTGTGCAACTGCTTGTTAGGGTGCGCGCGTGTGTTTGCACTACGTTTGAAGACTTGCGAACGTGTGGGTTTGGGTATACTCATGCGTTTGTAAAGGAGCAAAGCACAGTCTCTGGGTAGAATAGTGCGACAATTGCATCAAGTTCATCGTAGCTAACGAGAGAAACGAGGGACGACGTTCAAAAGCCTGTGGCAAGACTGTAATGCGAATGGGAAGAAAGACGAGGAAGGTCCGGGAGAAGATGAGAGTGGCAGGGAGACATATTGAATGAGGAGATGCCGAGAGAAAATCGAGGAAAGGAACGTGGAAAACGAGTGGAGAGAGTGCAAAGGACAGACGAGGATGAGGGTGAGTGCCATCGTTTCGAAGTCTTGCCACCCCGCGGGAGAATGAGTAGGAGTTGTAGGAGTAGGAGAACTTTCTCTAAACGGCGGCATTACGCCAGCAGCGAGAAATTACAACCAGCGCCGAGACGAAGGTTGGGGTTGATAGCAACGAGGAAAAGCAGGACGATGCAAACGCGGTGTTGTAGACTACGATGGGTACCTAGGCCGGGGAAATTTCGTCGATTCGAAGCACGGAAACTAGATTTGTATGTGTAGGTGTGTGTAGGTATGTTTACGCGCACGCTCCGAAACAAGAACTGTCATGGGGAAACGTTCGGTCAATTATAAGTTGTTTCGGTACGTGCACCGTGTACCGGAGCTAGAGAAAATGGAAGCGGTATTCACAGTTCTGAATTAGATGTAAACTCATCGAACTGTCGGGATAAAAATGCTCCTTAAGTAACAATTTCATTTTCAATCTGGTCCGAAGCGAATTCTCCAGCTGCTATCTAAGCCTGTTAATGCCCTCATTAAGGTCTGCTTGATGGAAAGTTTGCATGTCATCAAGGATTGCAGTCGGTTCTGAAAATATTTATCAGGGATTATTGTGGCAACTGGTCTAGACTGTTAACTAACTTCCAGCCCAAAAACTGCCGGTTGGTTACGAAGCATTTTATGGAATTGGTTTGGATTTGCACAAACATTGAACAATGCCAGGTTTGCACCGCTACGGTTAATACCGGCGATTATAAGGAACGTGCCTGGAGCAGTTGGAACGATTGATGCGAAGTGTACTTGGTTGAAGGTGGATAACCATTTTCCAGGCTCGATAATCACAACTCAAGAAATATCTTGGTAAACATTTAATACGATGTCGAAATGCAGCCCTTATTTCCCCGAGGATCGGCGATAAACGCTGATACACACTGGAAATCGAATGCTTGCACACGCTTGTTGACTCGCCGAGATGCCAGTAGGAATGTGTAACTAGAATCAACTATCTGCAGTCAGACATCCTAGCAGGTTTGGGGAAAATGGGGTAAATAACTTCGGCCTATAAAACTTAATACCCGACCACATTTGCTCTCGCGCCTGTCGACGACTCTGTCGCACTGCACACCCTTGAAAAGGAAACACTCCTATTTCCATATTACCATCTTTCCGGTCTCGATGGAGGGAACGATTGCACTATCGACGACGCGGTTGGCTTAAGCCACGATTTTATCTCAACTCGGGGGCCAATCCTACGTCTACCTCTCAGCTACTCGAGTTTCTCTTCTGACAACAATCCGATGGGTACAGTATCGTGTAACACAGAACTGGGTTTATCCTCCGGTTTCGTTCACATGGACGAGAGACCCAGAGGGATAAGGTCTTGTAGCCTGATACCACCTACCCAACACTACTGGATGTGTCCATCATCTCTTTTATAGCCCCTTCATTCCATTCACTTCTTGGCTTCCAGTTATCCCTGACCCTATCGGCCCTTTTTCTGTCCTTTTTTTTTACATCCTAACACAGTTCCTTACCTTTATACGCATCATCAAATTTACCGAAGAATGTTGTCTTTTATGACTGTATTTGATACAGATTTCTTCGTCACTCACTCGACTCGTTCCGAGGTGATCGATTGGATGGTCTCGCATGTGTCGCTCTCCCGTGCGTGTTCTAGATCGTATCGAGTAACTTCCTAGCCTGGCTTTCCACATCAGCACCCAAAAGAGCTGCGTGAATGGAATATAAAGGAGAAATGTGAATAAAAGGTGCGGTACCATCATCAAGACCCAGGACTATAAATTCCCTCGCCAGCGGTCATTTCCAATCTTCGGCTCTGGATCCACGGAGAATCGAGAAAAATGGTGATAACGAAATTTTGGACAGATTTTTTCCCTTACTTTCTTTGAATACAAATGGAGTCTAGCTAGATACCTCCTTGGAAATTCTTCAGATATCTGTTGGGTTAAAAATGTGGTATGTGACAAAACTGCAAGAAATATGCAAAGTAAACGTGGAATAATTTCAGGCTGAGCAGGAAGTCTCCGAGGAAAAAAAATCAGTCCTCAGTTGTGTTCTGTAGAGAACAAAGGTGTAAGCTTTAGATCGAATGATGAAATTTAATATTTTCCTTAGCTACTTGTGGTACACAAAAAGTAATATCAACCCTTCGAGTACCCAGCAAACTTATTTAGCAAAATCGTCATTTTAGAAGTTATCGTACATGTCGTCATATTGTTGATTATCACGTCTAATCAACATTAGGCGAGAGTTGATGTCAGTTACCCCCGTCGGTAAGTCAAATGCGAATTCCATCCAAAATTACTCAATAACTTTCAGAAAAGGACCAAAAATGCGACATCATACAACCAGTCTCGAAACTGTCGTACAATGGTGATCACCTTGATCAAATATCCGTTAATCACCCTTATCGTTCCCAGATCATAGTTCCTTGGACTGAATTTATCGTTTCGGAGAATCTAAAGTAACCAGTAAAGATCAAGCCAGTACATCACTATTATCACCTTCCCCCCTCTCTCAAGAATGGTAATTCCCATGAACATCGAGGATTGCCACAGTCTGGCCCTCGTCCAATATGAATTTCTACAAAAGATTCATTCGCGTGTAATATCATCAGGAACACCTCTTTTCCTCCTTTCATCGCTATCTTTTATTTCACCGTTGCTGTTACCATCGCTTATAAGCGCAGGTTCGGGAGAGGAATACCCGTTTGCAATGTAACGTAATGAGGAAAGAGGCAAGAGCGAACGAAAAAGAATAAAAAAAAAAAGATAAAGAAACTTAACGCTGAACGAGGAACGACGTATAGTACGACGAGATAATACAAAGGGGGTAAAAAAGAAGAGATCTTTCTCTTCTCTTCGTTCGAGAAGAGAGAAGAACGTTTCGGCCACCAGACGCCGAAGTGAGTTCGTGTTTAACGAGAGGAGGGGCAGGGGGGCTACACGCCAGAGCCACCGTAGCTTTATTCTGGTATAATTTCCAATGCAGCCTTTGGCGCATCTCAGCAGCGTACAGCTCCAGAATTCTTTTCTGGTTGAGCCTCTCCAGCGTTTAAATCCTCTAGTATTCACGAACATTTAAGGTCTCCAGTAACCTTCCTCTTTCTCTCTTTCTCCATTCCTACGTTTCTCTCATTTTCTCTCATTCTCCCTTACTCTCTTTTCTCTCTCATTTCCTCTTTTTTTCTCGTCTCTCTCATTCTCTATTTCTCACTTTCTCCATTTCTCTGTTTCTCTTTCTCTCTTCAATACCCCTTCCCCCTCTCTCCTCTCTCTCTCTCTCTCTCTTTCTATATATATCTTTTTATTTTATTCTTTTCTGCATATATACGTGCAGCTCTCGACTAGGAGATTCGGTTAGATTTTTCTTATTTGCTCCCGTTGGTTGAACACCGTGTAAGCGAAATGCGCGTACGAGTGTCCGTGTATCGGCTTATACGTGTGTATAGTACGATGGGAATTGAGAAAAATCTCCTCGCCTCGAAATTCAGGACGGTGCGGGTTTCTTTTGTGCGAGGGAAAAAGCCGGAGAACGAGAAGCGAAATAGTAAAATGTTACGCGGGTATATAGCTCTTTTCTCGTAGTGTGGGGATAAATGCGAGGAATCAACGTGAGAGGGTCTCGCGGCAAGTCGTGCGAGTTCAGGGACCAGGAAGTACAGAAATCCACCGACCGAGGGGACTTCCATCGCCAATATTTTCGTGTCCACTCGACTTTTCGGGATGGCGAATAGAGCGGAAAATGTCAAGGACCTTTTCTTCCAAGAACCTCGCTGATGGCTATGCACACGCCAATTTGTATTACTTTGTATCAATTTAACGTCGAGCAACGTTCGACAAATACACTGGGAACAGTGAAAAATCGATGTAGATTTAATGTACGAAAGATTGGAGTGGCTTTAAACGGTTCCTGGATTTTTAAACATTTTTTCGAGCTATAATTACTTCTCGTTGCTTAATAATGCAACAATAAATACAATAATAATGTTCCTTCAATTTCTCTTCAACCCCTAATACCAGGAAATGATCAATTAATGTTTATCATTAATCACCGTTGCATATGAATTTATTATTGCTCGGAGTGAGTTCAAGGGAGATCATTAAAATTTACATCATGAGGAATCTTAAAATTTGTATAGCTAAGATACGGACAGTAAGATAAATGAGCATTTGAATTTATTCACCGTATTGAAGAACAGTTTATTTGAAAATCTCAAAATACTCGCACGTAACTAGAGTTTTCCGAAACAAAATTAAATCTTCTATAAAAATGCGAACGTATGGACGTATATTTGTATATTTCGCATTTAAATAAAGAAGATTCATCGTTTTAACATCACACGAGAGTTCAGTAACAATCGATTAGCCGTTTTGTAATAATCGCGATTCGAATTTCCCGCCACGCTGTCGCGCAGGCTTACGCGCACCCCCACTCATACGCGATCGTGCTTGCGCATGCGTACTAAAGCCACGCCCACATCTCGATATATTCTTCACACAAAATCGTCCTTCCTGTTCGAATAGGTATAAAAAATACAATTTAATCGAATTATGAAGAATTCTGTTTCAAGGTCATTGTACTACAAAAAAAAATAAAAAACGAATTATTTTCGCATTCCAGAGCAAACAGCGACCATCGCAATGACCCGAGCTAGACCCCCGGGCTTTTCACAAATCGTAAAATGAACAAACTTTTGTTTTCCGGTTAACATCCCGCTTTCATCGTAACCGTAAATTTATCCAACTGCGCATTTTCGCAAACAAAATTCCTCGGTCTATTATAGTGAACGCGAGCCATATTCCTCAAATTCTTCGTACCAAATGGCCCATGCATAAAGTTTTATGACTCGGACGACATGTCGTATACACCAATCCTATCGTACTCGTC
This sequence comes from Netelia fuscicornis, assembly GCA_946811545.1. NCBI lineage: Eukaryota > Metazoa > Arthropoda > Insecta > Hymenoptera > Ichneumonidae > Netelia > Netelia fuscicornis. The sequence goes on from OX328014.1 coordinate 8,922,353, forward strand.
GATGTGAGAAAAATGGCGCAACGTTAGTTGTGGCGCGAGATTCGCGCGCTTTTTCCTCTTTTCCACTTCTGGATCCACACTTCATGAGTTTCACCGAGAGTTATGTACCCGCGGATCAGAAGAGAGTGCACGTTACGTACTACGAAAGAGAGAACGAAAAAGCTCGAAGAGAAAAGGGGTGTGTGCGTGAGAGAGCGAGAAAGAGAAATGGTTTGGATTCGCGAGAAAACGTCGCGACTCTGCGTTGAAAACTCACGATGCGGAGTTAAGCCTCCCTTATTCTCCCCGGGCGTACGACGAGTTTTCCACTTTTCGCAAACCCGCGCACACACACACATACGCACAAGTTGCTTTTTTTTCATCCCCTGACAGCGAACATTCACAGAACGTCTCTTTTCGTTTTTCCCTGTTATATATTTCGGTTGCTTTTCTGGCTTGAAAACTAACCATATATATATATATATATATATATATATATATATATATATATATATATATATATATATATATATATATATATATATATATATATATTTAAATAAATCTTATGCCGAGAACTCACCAATGAAGTCATAGAACGTTCTGCCAACCCCCATCGTCGTCTATAAGGACTGCGAAAAACTGTTGGAGAGGACTTTAGCGGTCTCGAAAATATATTCACAGGCCTATCCGTGAATACGGCATATATTGGCAAAGCTCTCGTTTTTTTTTTTATCACTTTTTTCCTTTCTTTCCTCCACGTGCGCGAGTGCGAGGCGACTCGCACGTGTATTCGTCCGTGTGTCTTTCTTTCGAGCTTTCCCTTCGGCGAGCTCTCAATCTCGTTGAAAACTTTTCTCTCTCCTGTCTCTCTCTCCCTCTCTCTCTCTCCATTCTATCTCGTTGAATAGATTCATCGAATGGGAAAGACGGTGCCGGGTTCCGTGAGGTTGTAGAGAGGGTGATAGAAGCTACGAGAAGGAGGAGGGAGACTCGCAGGTTTCGAAGTCTGAGACGCGTAGTACGAAATAAGGGATCGTATATATACTTGGGCGAGAGGAATTTATCGAAAAACTTGAAAGGAACGGGAGCGCGCTATTACGTAACGTCGTGGATGAAAACGAGCTTTTATAAATAATACAGAACGGGATGATACGATAATCGCGAGTGTGTGATAAGAACATTGTAAAATAGTCCAAATAAAAATACAAAAAGAACGAATAAAAAATTAATAATAAATCGTACACGACTCATCGACGCGAGATCGCGTTTAACGGCAAGATTTTTTTTCGTAAATAATGACGTCCGCGAGATATTACGTCCGAGAGCTTTGGGGAGGGTGTTGGAAGTGAACGAAAGGAAAAAAAAACGAATCAAACAGAAAAACGTTAAACGAGCGACGAGCTATTTTCTTCACGCACCGACGTGTATCGTTAAAAGTCTATTTTCCACGGTACGAATTATTTTACCCTTTTTTTGTTTGGACCTGATGGACGATCGTAAAAAAAAAGAAGAGGAAAAACGACAGAGACCAGAACGAGAACGAGAATCGTGCGAAAGAAAATGAAATAAGGCAAATGGAAGGTGGGAGGAGAAGAAGAAGAAGAAATAAAAATGGGAGTCGAGGAGGAAGCATCGGGCACAATTTGGAACCATAGGTTGTTTGTTTTTCGTTGCACCATGGGCGTTCTCACACTCGTTCCCTCGTGAGAATATGCTCCCTACATTTTTTTCTCGTTTATTTTGTTTCTTTTTCCTTTTTTTCTTTTTTTTTTTTTTTACTCTCTGCCGAGCTTCGTTGAGTACGAGGAAAGGCGGTATAATACACGTCCCGCGTGTGTCGGCAGCCCAGTTTCCTAATCGTCGTATTACGGACGTACGTACATCGTCGTAACAGGGAGGAGGGTGTGTTCCTATATATATAGCACAATATCCAGAAAACTCGAGGTCGAAGCCCAGAGACCGTTTCGAGCATCATTTTCTTTCTTTCATAGCTGGTTAAGTGAAAATCGATCTTTATTACTTTATCAGCGCAAGCTTTTTTACTGCTCAACGTCACACAAACACATACAGGCACACAACCCCGCAATCTCAACTACCCCCTTGATCTCTCTTTCTTCTGTCTCTTTCTCTGTCCTTCGTACACTCTCCCGCTCCTCGTTTTGTCATTTCTGTCTTTCGCGACGATCCCATGAGGAACAGAAATGGTTAAAAATTTGTTGTTGTTGTTGTTGTTGTTATTATTATTATTGTTATTATTTTTTATTTTCGTTTATCTACTTTCTCATTTTGCTATTTCTGTCCCTCGCAACAATCCCATGGGGAAAACGAATTGTTTAAAAATTGTATTATTATTATTATTTTTCTTGTTATTATTTTTATTTTCGCTCACCCCCCCCCCCCCCCCCCCCCCCCCTCCTCACTTTACTATTTCTGTCCCTCGTGACGATGTCATGGAAAAAAAAATGCTTGAAAATTTGTTGTTTTTATTATTATTGTTATTATTTTCATTTTCGTTCACCCCTCTCCTTTCCGTTTTGTCATTTTTGTCTTTCGCGACGAAAAGAAATTGTTTAAAAAAATATTTGTATTATTATTTTTATTTTTCATTGGTTTGCAGTTTACGATGAAAAGTTCGATGAAACGTCGCCAGGGGTATCTTTATGGGGTAGAGCTCGGTACTTTTGGCTATAACACTGCGTAGCATATTTTACGCGTCGACTCGGCGAAAGAAAGCCTCGACGAAATGGTCCATTAAGTGCTCGGGGGTGGTCAATGGAAACCCACCCCCCTCCCTCTCCCCCCTGCCACTACCACGTCGCAGTCGTAGCGCGAATTGTGCGGAAAAATCAATGGAAATGGATCGGCAAATTTACGCTCGCAAATTTTTTTGCTTTTCGTTCGTCGAGTCTCGAGTAGAAAAATTCCGATGGAAAACCGAGGGAATAAATTCGTAGGGAATTTTTTACGTTACGAGCCGAAGGCGCTTGGGGCGAGTTTCTCCTTTTTTTAATTTTTTTTTCGTTATCAAAAAATTATACTTTAATGGATAAACGTTTTGTGGCATTAATTTGAAATTCACTTTTTAAAAATTGTATTCCTCGAGAATATTTCCATTGTCGAGGAACGGAAATGGTTCGTCGAACGAGCTGGTTCGCTTATTCGATGTTTCTAATTGCTAGAATGCTCGGTCGATAACAAAATATGTATTACAATTTCAATTACCGATCGAGTAAAATTCAACGAAACCGTCATGCAGTCGTTGAATCCTCTGAAGTTTATCGACTATTAGATTTCATGGTTCGTCGAGTGGTAGGTTTCAATATTAATTTCACAACAAACTACGTAAATTTCTCACTCCGCCCATCTCGATTTTCATAGCAAAACTTCGTTATTATAAAATAAAAGAGATCATCACTTTTCCTATAAACTTCTCTTCCAAGAACTACACCTTTTCAATCCTAATATTAATTATAACATTTTTATAAAAACAAAAAAAGAATCGTCCCATATTACCCCACATTCAACAATAATTAACTAACATTTTCTCACATCAACAGAGTTCTAACTATGTTCGATGAAAAGGCCTTTTTCCACGAATCGCAGCCCTCGATTAATTATCTAATAATGTATATCGTACGTTGATTGTATCGTGCACACTAATTTACATTTGTTAGCAGGTGGCGCTGATGATTTTCACTCGAGCCAACTCGAGTTGTAATACAACGACCGTTTTTCCCTACGGATATATTATGTAATTATCTACAGTATATAATAGTGCCCAGACTTTATCGTTTGTTACAAACGTTTGTCGACCTAACCACGATGATGAGAATGTACGATCGCACGTGATTGATTCGTTCTCAAATATACACAGTCGCGAGATTATACGAGAGCTTGATAGTAAATAATTCCCAAAGTTTGCTACTGTTCGACGTTGGTGGGGAGTGTTAATGTTTAACTGTCGTTAGCGCGGTGATTATCCGTCGTGCGTGGTCATACAATGAACTGATCAAGGTATGTATGGACATTGACGGTCGGAGCCTGACCAAGTATAATTGCGTTTTGTGGGCACTTTGTTTAATTAAAAAAGAAAAATAGGTAAAAGTGAAGAAAAAACAGAACAAAAAGAAAAAGAAAGAAACGAAAATGGTGTATAATCGGAGTACAATCGATCCGGCGCGCTATATTTCTCTCGCTGACTCTCGGTAACACCATCTCCCAACGACGAAACAAATCACTCTCTGTCTCGAAACTCGATACAGCCTTCAGCACGGCGATGCCATCCTTTATCAGAGATTGCTGCTTCATCGATTCGTAACCTAGCTGTAATCTCGTTTCGCCTTCCACGACGCCTTGTTGAATATATAACCCCTCGGCGCGCTACGTCGCTTTTACCGGTATACGAAGGTGTTGAGTCTTTGGGAACGAGGTAGGGGTGGCGAAGGTACCTAACGACGTCCCGAGCGCCACGATTTCGAACTCCAAATGGCACAGAATTAAATCAACCGGTTTATCTGGGCTGCTCTCACGTGCACGAAACACGATAAATCGTACAATTAATTAGTTCTGTAATTAACTGCAATCAGATGGCAGCGCGAATTTAGATGGTTGTAATTCTCGGAACGAGGAGAGGCTACCGTAGAAAGTTAAATAACGTATGCGCGTATATACGCACTCTCGTGCACACACACTCGGATGCGCGCGCACGGGTGAACACTCCCGGCCACGCCCACCGGCACACACGGGCTGCGCGCGCACTCCGTGCTGCCACGCGGATGGCTGCGCACGCATACGTATGCGCATGCGCGAAACGGGATATCTGCGCGCGCACTCGCACACTCAGGCGTCTACGAAGCGTGTGTACGAATGGAGGAAAGAGGCTTGGAAGGGAATACACAGTTTTGTTCAACGGTAAAGGGCCGTAATGTCAGTGCGTGAGACGGGAACATAAGTCTATCCCTTTGTAGCTCACGGCTGATGCTGTCGCTTTTCGTTGGAATGTGTTAGGGAAAAGAAAAATTACGATTAGAGTTTCAACTTCGCGTGAAGGAGGAGAGAGAGGGAGAGAGGAGTGACCGGCTCGGGGCAACGGATCTCTCCTGTGCATGTCCAAAGCTCCTTTACAGGATCGCTAGAATACCTCTAGGATTCGTTTAGCACTCACATATACACACCCGCAACATTCACCGACGGATGGAACACCGTTCTCTGCCCTATTTCGCTCATGGATGATACGGATTCTTGATTACGCGGGAATGTAATCGAGAATTGTATTGCCGAGATATACCGAATTACACTGTGAAACGACGTGAGCGTTTCTGGCGGGTGGCAGCCTTCATGTGCCTTGAAATAAATGGAAATTAACGCGAGCAGGGACGAACACAACGAAACAATGAGGGCAGACGCGAGAAGCTCTCTCTCTCTCCCTCTTTGTATGTCCTTTGCAGGTATACCAAGAGCTGTACGAGCAAAGGAGAATCTGCGCTTTAATGAGGATGTAAATTCAAACGCGTCTCGTGTCATGTCTAAAATGTTTTACCAACGCTTTCATCCTGTTCCGTTGGAGTTTAACAAGAATTCAATAAACTGCCGGAGTCTGAACGTTGAATCGAAAAGTTAACGCCGAGTTTAAATATTGACCCGTGAGTTTTCATATAGATTAACTCGCAAGCTTGAGTTTTAGCACGAGTTTAAGTCCAAACTCGATCATTTTCGTGATTTGGAACTTGAGTCAATTCTGAGGGTACGTGAAAATCGATGGGTGAGCTGGAATTAAATTTAATTATAAATTTTGATCGGATGGCAAGTTTGTACTTAGCTTAACCCTAAATCTGAATTTTTATATCAACTCGAGTTTCAAATATAATTCGATGTTCAATTTTAATTATGAGATTGCGATTTTTAATTATTATTCTAAATGCTGATTGTAAATAAGTCTAAATTTAATTCTAATCATAATTTTAATTCCAGAGTCAAATTTTAGTACGAGTTTAAGTCCAAACTCGATCATTTTCGTGATTTGGAACTTGAGTCAATTCTGAGGGTACGTGAAAATCGATGGGTGAACTGGAATTAAATTTAATTATAAATTTTGATCGGATGGCAAGTTTATACTTAACTTAATCTTAAATCTGAATTTTTATACCAATTTGAGTTTAAAATACAATTCGATTTTCAATTTTAATTAGGAGATTGCGATTTTGAATTATTATTCTAAATGCTGATTGTAAATAATACTAAATGTAATTCTAATTCTAATTTTAATTCCAGAGTCAAATTTTAGAACGAGTTTAAGTGCAAACTCGATGATTTTCGTGATCTGGAACTTGAGTCAGTTCTGAGGGTAGGTATGTGAAAATTGATGGGTGAGCTGGAATTAAATTTAATTATAAATTTCCATCGGATGGCAAGTTTGTACTTAACTTAATCTTAAATATGAATTTTTATACCAATTCGAGTTTCAAATATAATTCGATTTTCAATTTTAATTATGAAATTGCGATTTTTAATTATTATTCTAAATGCTGATTGTAAATAAGTCTAAATTTAATTCTAATCATAAATTCAATTCCAGAGTCAAATTTTAGTACGAGTGTAAGTCCAAACTCGATGATTTTCGTGATTTGGAACTTGAGTCAATTCTGAGGGTACGTGAAACCCGATGGGGGAGCTGGAATTAAATTTAATTATAAATTTCCATCGGATGGCAAGTTTGTACTTAACTTAATCTTAAATCTGAATTTTTATACCAATTCGATATTCAATTTTAATTACGAGATTGCAATTTTTAATTATTATTCTAAATGCTGATTGTAAATAATACAAAATGTAATTCTAACCCCAATTTCAATTTCAGATTCAAATGTCACTTATAATCACAAATTCCTGTTTTTAATTCTAATTTGCAACTCTATCACTAAACCGCTATATTAAATTGCAATTATGAGTATTAATTATAATTTCGATTAACGTTCCCATTTGAACGAAATTTCCTATACAAATATCCCAGTAACGATGCACAAACTAATTCTATAACCCGTCTCGTATATCGCTAATCAGGAAAATGTCTAGACTGAAATAATTACGAAGCATAAAAAAAAAGAAGAAAATAAATTAAAGCCGATGTCCTACTTTGATGCAATTTTTTCGTTCATCCTAATAGCCTGCTGACCCGCATAATTCCACGATGTCGATTATACCAGCCCGTATATATCCTCGTAGTTGTGGCAATTTCACAGCATGGATTTCGGCCAAGAGATCCGCAGTGCAGGCCAAGCTCTAGCCTAGACGCGTACCGTCTGCTACCTTGCCTTCCATGTATATCGCAGCTTGCCTGATGCTCCGAGCTTTTTCTCGTTCGTCTTCGTCCCAAATCTAATCGGCCCTACCCTGTCCCATCTTGCCTATCTCATCGCTCTCACCATTCCTTTTTCTGTCTCTCTCTCTCTCTCCCTCGCTTCCTTTCTCCCTCTCCCTCCCTCGCTCTCTTCGTTGGTTACTTCGTCTTCTTATCGAAGGGCTTGTCACTCTTTCTTGCTTGGTACAAGCGAGACGACACTGCACATCCGCGTGGCGACAGAAATATTCTCACCTTCGAAATTGATCAATTTTTCTCTCGGTCACTTTCTATATGCGAAGCGACAATAAATTATAAAATTACGTGCGAGTGAAATTGAATCGTGTAATTTACGCGAGGTAAATCGATGAGCAAAAAAGTCGCGAGTAGCTCGCTGAAAATTATGAAATTGTAAATTATTACACGAGTTCCATATCGATGAAAAGCGTTATTAAATTCATGTTGGACACGATCTATACCCGGAGAGCTTAAACTTTTAATAGTCTCATTAACGAAACGTCGAACCAATGGTAAAAATAATATGAAAATTGTTCATGAATAAATACGAGAAAATTTCAACATCGACAAGGTAAAAAAAAAGAATAATTAACAAAATTTTAATGAAAATGGAATGATAAATTTCATTTCCATCGCACCCTTACGAGATTCCCGGAAAAGATCGACCGCAACCAGCAGGAAGTTGCTCTCACGCGTCGTGGAGTTTTCAGGACGACGTAGGAGTCTCGTCCTGGAAACTCCGGACGTGTGAGCGTAGTCTGCGGGATTTCACGAACCTCGCACATCCCTACTGTGCCAGCGCAATGGGGTTACACTACCAATTTCGTACAATTTACTGGTACCCCCTCCTCTTTCCTTCCTCTCTCTCGAACCCCAAAGGTTTGACTTCGGGTGACATTGCAAGGACCGAAACGCGAGAAGCAAAGGAAAACGTTATAGATGAGTTTCCAAGGTAGATCAGATCGCGTGGCTTCCCAAACTTGGATGCGACAAACTCCCTTTGTTGTCGTCGCTACTGTCTCCCTCTCTCTCTTTCTCTCTCTCTCTCTCTCTCTCTCTCTCTCTCTCTCTCTCTCTCTCTCTCTCTCTCTCTCTCTCTCTTTCTCTTTCCCTCTCTCCATATATATATATTCACCGTATCGTCGACATAATTGTCGATTCGTTCGGAAACTAGAGATGTGGCTTTCGATAATGACAAAGCTGATGAAATCCATAGAGAAGGCACGTTGGAAGTTAATTAGCGAAGCTGTTTCGTACCCCGTCAGATATTGTCTGCTCCAGGTGTGCCATCCTGCCACTCGGTAATTAATATTTAGTACTTGAGTTTTTAATTCTTAGTAGTTTAGCGTTTATCATACAATATCTGGTAGATAATACTTGGTATTTAATGACACTTCAATATTCTGAGTATTTAGAAATTAATACTTAAGTGCTAAGTATTTAGTATTTCGAATTTGGTACTTATTTTTAGTATTAAGTACTTAGCATTTGGCAATTCGTACTCGGTATTTAGTATTCAATACTTCGATTACAGTACTTCGGTTTATAGCTTCTTGTAATTAGTAATTGGTACTTAGGTACTTAGGATTCAGAAAGTTAATACTGAATGTGATTTGTACTTTAATATTGCGTATGTTGCAATAGATACTTGAGATCTTGCGAGTTTAATACTTAGTACTTGGTACTGACTACTTGGTATTGATTATATAGTTAAAATTTGATAATTAGAACTCGGTATTTGAAAGTTCGTACTGTATACTTAACACTAAACAATTCATACTATGTACTCGACACTCAGAACTTCGCATTAAGTACTTGGTATTTAATATTCTGTATTTAGTACTTTGTACTTAGCATTTAGTACTTTTTACTTAGCATTTAGTACTTTGTGCTGAGTATTTAGTACTTTGCATTTAGTTTTCAGTACTTTGTACTTAACATTGAGTAGTTTGTACTTAGCCTTCATTACTTTATACTTAATACTTACAATTAGTATTTTATATTTTGTATTTTATACTTTACACTTAGTATATTTAGTACTTTAACACTCAGTACTTAGTCACGTTATATCTCGTTACTCAGGATCTCTCGCCCGGTAACACTGTGCCTTCAAGTACTTTTCTCAATTCGTGCCAGCTGTGCTCCATAAAACAAAACAAAAACCGCATTATTCCCACAGTACAGGTTTTAATATGTGGGCGTCTATTAGCGCGTCTTTGTGATCGCCGCGTGGAAAAATGCGTGATTACGAAGCGGTCCACGAAGCATAGCGGAATGGCATAGAACAAGGATGAAAACAAACGAAAAATAAAAAAAAAAAAAGAAATACACACCCGCAAGGAAAACTCCGCGTGAAACGAGTTTTGTTCTACGTCTATGAGGACGATTCTTTTTTTTTTACCCTCACCCCTCTCCACCCTACGAGTGTCCCCGTAGACCATGAAAATTGGAGCATTTCACGAACTCTCTTTCCACTACCGAAACTTTAGATAATGCGAACGTTCTGTGTTTCCGGTTTGTTTTTCTCCGTGACACGTCTTTTTTCCCCCTTATTTTCCTTCTCCCTCTTCTACCCCCTTCACTTATTTCTTTCCCTCCAATGTTCTCCAATGAGGACGAATAAAATGAACGTTACGCTGGCAACTTCCTGTCGCCAAGGTGCTCCCTGATAACCGACACTTTTCACCACGACAAAAGGCTCAAACTGTGACACTCTCGCCAGGGTAAAACGTCATTGTCCTAGAATCTCAGTAATAAATATATTTTTCCTTTCCTCTCTCCCTCCCTCTCACTCATTTCTCTTTCCATATTATCTTCCAAATTTCCGCTCGTCACACACGAGACCCACCATACTTGAATTTTTTTTACATAAATACACCTTTATATATAAATATATTATTTCATATTTTCATATCTATATATATATATATATATTTCTATGTATGTATATAAATATGAAAAGAATATTTTCGTCGATGCTGACAGCCTCTCGAGGCACAGCAATGCTCGAGGCTGGTGGAATATGTTTTGTGATATGGGACGCGCGTGGACGTCTCTATATCGCACATCTTGTGTTATGTGTATCCCGCGTGATGGAATTCCGTTTATTCTCCGCTCTGCGGGAGCAAACTTCTCTCTCGACTTCTCGGGATGCCAGTAACAGTGGAAGCAACGGCAAACAGCCACGGTAGGGCCAGCAGCGTGTTTCGATTGTTCGTAGCAAACAAAGAACTTTGTAATCTCGGATATACGATACATATATATATATATATATGTGTGTTTGTGTGTGTAAATAAGTTTAGCATTTGCCGAGTATTCCCTCACTCTCGCAATTCCTCGAGCGTTTTTTTAATATCCGTTTCGTACGCGTGTGCCAAGCGCTGTCGAATTAAAAATTATTCGGCGAGCCGTTTGTTAATTTTCTTTCCACTGATTTTTGTGCGAGAAAAATTTACGCACCACGTAAGAGTGACCGAGGGAGGGAGAACGTTGAGAGAAAAAATATAATAATAATAATAAATAAAACCGTAGGAAAGCGCAGGCGAGAGCTAACAACTGGAATAATTATGAGTGTACTCGGTGGGTGTACTGTTGACAAGCCAGGCATAAGTATAAACAGAGATGGCCATGGTGAAAAATAATAAAAAATTTTGAACGGGGCTGAGAGAGAGGGAGAGAAAAAAAAATCTCGCGAACGATGGAAATGGGGAAAAGTGGGCTGGAAATTGTCGAGAGGAATGGAAAGACGAATTTTCTTTCGCTCGTCTTCTTCTTCTTCCTTTTTCTTTCGGGAACGAATATGCTTCGCGGAAATTACCATTTTACTACCCCTCTGGATATCTTCATCCCCATCGGCAGACTCGCTCGCTTCCTTTTCGTTTCATTTTCGTTCTCGTCTTTTGCGCATCGCGCGTACAACTTTCCTCGTCCTCGTTCGTGTTCTGTGTAGAACGAGAGTCCTGTAGGTTCGTATACGTTGGACGAATTAAAGTATAGCGGGCGGAAAGGGGAGAATGTAATTCGCGACGATGATTAAACCGTTTCGGTGCTACGCGAGATGCGAATACTTTTGTTTGTTTTTGGGATTGCATCAATCTGGACACGATTGGTAATATTTAGCGTGTAATATCGTCGAAGTTTTTTCTTTTTTACCTCGAGGGAAGAAATTTTCAACGGTTCAATTTGAAAATTTTTACTGATAACTGTCGAATAAAAATTGGTTTGATTGCACACCGGAATTGGTTTTTGTTGTATTTTTTTTTCACATTGTTTCGCGCTGTTGTATAATTGTTTATAAATAATTTTAGGTTTACCTGTGAGCTTTTTTAAAATTATTTTATACCGAGTTCTCGTAAAATTTCATATTTGCATTTTATTTCTTTAATTTTCGTAAATTTTTGTATTATTACAAAAACAATTGTTCTCGCAACGTTTCATATTTTCGTATCGTTTCACAAATCATTTGACAATTTCATCAAAATCTCATCTCGTACGATTTCATATTTTTATATCCCTCTTCTCGTATCGTTTCATATTTTCGATGTATTTCGATGTTCAACATAATTTTATATCTTATCATAATTTATCGCACACTGTTCCATTTTCTCTCGTTTTATTCCCGTCGTTTCGCAATTTCCTATTTTTCAATACGTCACAAAAACTATAAAAGTCCTCGAGCCGATCTTGAATTGAAAATAGAAAAACATGCGTACACACCATCGAGTCAACTTTCACGAGCGAGAATAAAAATGACATTCGTAGCTCTCTTCTTCCGAATATTCGTGCCGCAAAAACGATGAATCCGGAGAGACTCGATTTTCGAAATAAAATCCCTCTATAAAATCTCTTCGTGCGCGACACTCGTATTTTTGCATCGCGGTAATAAACCTTTTGACGTAGCGGCTCTAACTAAAAAAAAAAAAAAGAAACTGTTAATCTACGAATATACGAGTCGATGAAAGGAGCGAGTCGACAGAGAAAAAACAAGTTTCCGTTTTGTGGAACTGAGGAATACGTAACGTCGTCGTTGCGTTAATCGTCGTCGTCGTCGCGAGAGTTCGCGTTAAATATTCGCCGTTAGAGAAAATTAGTCGGGAGAGGAAAATGCAACTTGGAAATGCGACATCAAACGAGCGAAATGCAAGCCTCGGTTGCGGATTTATAAGAACTCGGTGGGCGAAATGTGCGAACGCGAGGTGGTAACGTGAGCAAGGGTAGGGGATAAAATAGGGTGAGTGGTGAGGGTGAGAAGGGAATGAGAGAAGGGGAGAAAAATACGTATATATAACGTATCTCGGGAATGGGAAAAGGAAAAGCGTGAATGGAACGCGTATAGCTCGAGGCTTAATCCTCGCGAATTTTCGTGTCACAAAGCGGTGATATAGGGATTACGCTCGCTGACCGTGGGAGAGCCGGGCGGTAGATGCGCGCATTTGGGGATGTCCCGCGGTTATACATTGCATAGGGAACATACACGCTCCATTTCACGTCGGTACGAAGAATTTTTACTTTGTAATAATTTCAAATATTCGCCATTGACAATATTTTGACACTTGAAAATATTATTTTTCTTCTTTAATGTACATGTTTATTCACTTTTTTTTTTGCAGGATGACAATATTGTGGGGTATGAGGAGAGCGAGTGTTTTGGAAAAAGGTGAGAATGAGAGATAAGAAAGAAAAGTTTGAAAAAAATCGCGAACGAAATTTGTCGACTCGACAAAGAATGCCCCATACACGCAACTCTCTGTTGATATTTATATTATTTTAATTGTTGAATAAAATTCGCGTATAAGAACGAGATTTGGGAAATTCGAGAATAAATCGTCTAGTCAACAGAGAATGCCCCATACCCGCACTTGTCTAATTGCATATTAATATAACAAACAATGTTGCAAATAAGAAAATAATTGAGACGAAATTCTCAATCGTAACTGGTAAATAAATAAAGCGATGGAAAAAAACGAAAGAAAATTGTCGAGTTGACAAGGAACGCCCCGTACATGCATCTAGCCACGTATATAGATATAACATCAGGGCGCTCTCTGGGTTTGAAATTAACAATAGACGCCGCGCAGGTATTCCCCTGGCGTGAAGTACGAGTACTACATAGAAGCAGTGAGAGGCCAAGGGGGTGGGGGGTGCACCAAGGGGGATGGAAGAGGGGCAGAGGAGGAAGAATTAGCACCACTGGATCACACACGAGTCTCGTTGAAAATAGTGTGCCCGAGTTTTTCGAAACAATGGAAATATCTCGTACACACCGAGAGTTCGCTATTTTCGGTACACTCGCGCAAACTGCACGTGTAATTCAATATAGATTTTATCAATCTTGTTGTCATATCATAAATATGAAATTCTCACGATTCCCCAAAGGGGTTGGCAGAAAAATAAAAACCCCCCTCGTTCGAAGCCAAAAAACAAAACAAAAATATCATCGAGATAAAGAATAAAAAGAAGACGCAAAAAAAAGGGGAAATTTTGCTGCGATGGAAAACTCGAGACGCAAAGAAATATTATCGCGATTCCGGAGATAAGAACAGGGAAGCACCACTCGTACGTACGACTCGAGTTTTACGTCGAGAACGAAAAACGGAAAAACGAGAGGGCGAAAGACGCCAGTGAAAAAGGAGAGAGAAGAAAGCGACGAGAAGGGAGAAAGAAAATATGAGCGAGAGAAAACGAGAGCCACGGAGGAATGTTGAGGGATGAAATTTACCAAATAGCTCGATAAAGTATGGTCTTCGAAGGAGCGAAGGTAAAATAAAAACCAAGAGGAAAAGGTTGGAGAAGAAATGCTATTGGATGGCTTTCAGCTAGTAGTAAGGAATTATTTAGGCCAGCCTGTTGCGGGATTTAAGGAAAGGGATGGTTGCTAGGTGGGCAGGGGATGAAAGCCAGGTTGGGGTTCGTTTTATGACCGAGGTATTTTGTAACGTCGGTTTCGTCGTTACAATTTTGAGTGGTCGAATAAATTCAAAATGACGCAACGAGAGTGCGTTTATAAACTAACAATAAGAGTTGCACACTTTTGATACGAAGGGTAGCTCGATTATACAACCCCTGCAACGACGCACTCGTAAAAATCTTATTTCTCTATGGTTGGACTCGTACTTGGAAAAGCTTTTAAACAGTTTCGACCTCGTACGGACAATATTTCTTGTCAGATTCTCAGCTAACAAAAAGTTCCCTGCGTGAAACTCGCGTTCGTCGAGCATCGATTAAGGGTAATATCGCGATGATGGGGCGAATAAAAAAAAAGAAAGAAAAAACACCAACCCGTGACTTTTACGATACACCCTTAAATTCTATTGACGTCGAGTTCCATACGAGTTTATTCGAGGAAGGTGGTTTTGCAATCTTTGTGGAGAAAAAACAACCTCCACCCCTTCTCTACGGGGCGATAGAAAAAGAGGGTCGAGAGAAATATTGAGATTTTCATGCACCATTCGCGAAAGATATTTCTCGTAGTAAATGGCTATAGAGAGTTTGGCTCGAGCCAACCAAGAGAAAAAGAGTTTACGCTGGGCTTCAGCCAGTAAATAAATTCGAACCCCCGAAGTCCCATACCCCTAGCCACGAATGAAATTATATTCCTCCACGAACGAGTTAAAGAGAGTTTTGATTTCTTACCGAGTTTCACGTATATTTATGCATTTGCAAACAGCCGATGAGCGTAGTACACTTTCTCGAAGTAGTTGGAAAGACTTCGTAGATCGTAAGAATTCCATGCATCTACGATCCGGTATCACCGTTCGCCCTTTATCACTTTACGAGTCGAGAGGTGTTAAAATATAGATATATGTATACGCATCGCGAAACGGTGTTATATTTCGGTATTACCGTTATATAAATAGCCGTAGGTCTTTGGCTCGGTTATATCGGGTCCCTGATGGTGGTGGAGCTTAAAGTGGCCTGGTTTAAATAGCACTCTAGTGGATAATTACATCTCTGACCATGCTTGATTTAGAATCCTTTTGTATGAAAATTTCTACTGTCGCCTAGTCCCATTAATGTGTATGAGACTGTAGAGGTAGCCATTTTTTTTTTTTTTCAAAATTTTGCATATTTTTACGATTAGGACGATGTGAGTGGGGTATGGTCCTTTCTGTCCATTGAAGGAAAAATGCCCTGCTGGTGTCGAAAATTGCGATTTTCGAAGTGTCGCTGCGTTCATAAAAAATCCGCTATCCGGATGGTCCTTGGCTGGTTGTCGAGTGCTTGGTCAGCTCTCCAAAAAGTTATTCGTGCAATTTTCTGTCGGATGAATGAAAATGGAGATACAGCATTGAGCAAAATGTAAATAAAGAACTGTATGAAGAATATACTTTTGAGTGTTCAAAGTTGGTAAAAATGGTAACAAAAAGAGAAAATATGAAAGAGGTTAGGAAAATGGGGTTTGTCGAATATCCCATATATATATATATATATATATATATATATATATATATATATATATATATATATATATATATATTGCAAAGTTATCCGTAATCATATTTATCGTACAGCGTATGATACATTTCGTAACTTTGTGGTTAATTTATCCCCCTGACGTAGCATTTACCAGGAATTTTTAATGTGCCGCGATTCTCATATACCAGTTGCGAGTCCAAAACTAATTTTGTCCAGAAGCCAAGGGCAGAGCGCGCAGCTGTTAGCGCACCACAGCATGGACTGCAGCAGGACCTAAAGTACTCCGGTGCAAAGCTCTCTTGAACGTTCTTGCCAATAGAGGGGACGATAAAATTGTGGGAACACTTGTGGTTCCCCACACGAGCTGGTTCATCGTATTTTATGAGCTTGCATAGATGGCACGATAAAATTTTTGAATCTGGCAAACTCGTGTATGTTTATCGTTACGGGAAATATCGGAAACAGAGAAAAGTGTACGTATTTCCATAAAATCGATTATCGTATTATCCCCGTCGGTAATGCAGGAATCATAAAAATGGTATCGCATTAAAATTTTTTTATTGAAGAACCGTTACAGGCTTTAATTTTATCTAATAGAATTTTATGTGAGAATTGCGAACCATGACGAATAATGACGACGCCTGTCCTGATTCGAAAACGCGAACCGTAATTTCTTCGGCCCTGATTCATCGATCCGGTTAAAATTTTGAGGGTATCTAGAGAATTATGGCAAAAAGTGGCTCTAAGTATTTTTTTTCCAAAATTTTGATAATAGTGTTGTAAACGATGAGTGATTCGAAAATGCCATCTCTACTTTCTGCAGCATTGGGCGTTAAAGTTTCGAGGTTATCTAGAGAATAATAACAACAATTTTAGAAAAATACAACGTTTAGTCACTTTTTGGCACAATTCTCTAGATACTCTGAAAATTTTAATGCCAACAGTTGCTCAGTTTCGAAGAGAGTACGAATCGCATTTTCGAATCGCTCGCGGCATGTAACACTGACTTTTAAGTACAGTCATCGAGGTCACGTGCAGTTGGCAGTAGTTTTGCAGTTGTGGAAATAGGAACACCCAAATACGCGTTTCCCTTCTTCGGTCACATCGGAGGGAGGAGTAGAGAGAGAAGGTAACGTTGGATACGTTGTCATTGGTGTACCTATACCTGTACGATGAACCGGAGAGAAAGAGATGGTAGCTAGAGCGCACACGCCTCTCTGGTTCGTTTCAGCCGCGGTTCGTTAGTCAAAGCGACTGAGCAAACGTCAAAGAAATAAATGGTGCAGTTTTTCCACTCATATCAAACGGCTGGTCTACCCACTACAGGTGCACTGCCTGCTAGCCCTCTGTCTCTCTTTCTGTATATATCGGTACCACTTCCCTCTCGTCGTGCCAACGCCGAATTCGGTAACTGTCAGGTTCTTCGTGCCATGCTATTGGTCATTTGAATAAGCTCAGTTTCGTTCTTCGACTCTTTCGACAAAATTTTGTTGAATTATTCATAACATCGTATGTGACCCAAACGAATTTGATGATCGTTAAACAAATTCTGCGAGTATGGCATCAGGTCTATATTTTTTATTCAGTGTTCGTCAGGAGAATGGATTCATTGTATTTCTTTATTTTTACGTCGTAATTCAGAAGTGTTCACTAAAACGAATAGAATTCGTTGTCCTTTTTACGAATAGAACTGAAAATTAAAAATTTTCAAATTCGTTATTCGCAGACAACAGACTTGATTATTATTGTTCAAGTCATTAATAAACCTCGTTATTCTTCTAAAGTAATTGTGGAAGTCGTAAGGGCTTAAAATTGTTATTTCAAGATTTCGAGTTCTGGGCATATTGCGGGTATAATCTCAAAAAATTTATATTATCAATTACCCAAACTCAAACCCAAACCCAAAAAATTTATATTATCAGTTATAACAATTTTCTAAACAAAGAAACGATCTTATAATCTCTAATATCGATTTTGATCAAAAACTCGCAAAATTACCACGGTCGATAACCTCGTTGATTCCCATAGTACCAAAAGACGCCACGTAGCGCGGTTCCACCACCTCGAAAACGCAATCCGTAAAATCTCAGGAACGTGACAACCGATCGAGCTGAAAGTTGGCTCAGCCAACCTAGAATCGTGGCAAGAATCGCACAAGCTAACATATAATCCGTTCCTTCAATATATAAATCATAAACGAAAATTTAAGAATCGCGTTCCGTCGCCATATTTCTCCTACTCGAAATACAATCGTACCATGTACGACCGTATCGTAAAAACGTAAAATCAAATATATCCATCAAACGTGCGAGTGCACTTTAAAAACTTCACATCGCGACTGCAGATATTTTCCATCTCTCGAGCGGGTTTGTGAACCGTATGAAGCACAAAGAGAGTCTCGAATCAAGCCATATATCTCAATCACAGTCCGAGCGCAATGTACACGTATAATGGACACGCTGGAATTTCAGTTTACTGCGAATACTTTCTTAGTCAGAAAACGAGGTCACGAGTCATTCTTACCCTCTCTCCGTTCCTTCATCCCTTCCCATCTAACCCTTGACGCAGGTTCTGCATTTCCATGTTTATGTTACGTTTGACTTTTTAACGTGGATAACGGTCGGTTATATAACTCGCTTGCAACGTACCTAAGCGAGACGTCTATTCCAGATGCGTTTTCCACGATCCTTTTACCCGAGCCATCGTAGAGCATAGGTACCTAGACACATGTACGACGCATATTCGTGTGGGGCGTGAAGTTTTACTGCAAATTGAACGTCCCGTGGCCCGGTTTGCTTCGCGAATATTTCGGACTCTTCGGCTCTCGAGATGGCTGTTCTACTCACTGGAGTGGACGATGCAGCCAATATATATATATATATATATATATATATATATATATATATATATATACATATATATTCTGCTTCCGGTTAAGAATCGAGCTTGCCAAATCCTGCAGCGGTTTCACGAGGCACCTGCGATGTAGCTCGTGCACACCGCAAGAAAATACATCCCACCAAAGGATCGTGAAAGTAAGAGAGAGAGAGAAAGAGAGAGAGAGAGAGAAGAAGAAGAGCGGGAGAAAGAGAGAGAAGAGAGATTGAGCACGAGAGAGAATTTTGGATTTAATCAAAGTCAAAATCCTCCTTCTGACTTTGTCGAAATGGAAATCCTTCGTGAATATGAATCTGAATTATGATTGATAAATCAAGACAAAATATACAATCTTCTTTTTGGGCAATTTGACGAAAAATAACAAAAACAACTCGTCGGAGAACAACGATCTGACATCCGGATGTCACGCATCTCTGGAGGAATCGTCGCTTGCGTCAATTCTCAGGGAATGTTCGAACGGTTCGACGAGCTCCTAGGTAACGCAACGCCGAGGGGAACGGATCGAAAGACAATACTCGTGCGATTCCCAGTCTGAAATTTATATACGTGTATGTACGTTTGAAATTTAACGGTTGACACTCGAATCTTCTGTGACGATGGCGATAGTCTCGTAGAGAGACAGAGAGATGAGAGAGAGAGAGAGAGAGAGAGAGAGAGAGAGAGAGAGAGAGAGAGAGAGAGAGAGAGAGAGAGAGAGTGAAAACTCTCACTTCATAGAAACCGGAACGCGCATCACTGACACGTTCGGTTTACCAAGTTCCCCCTTTCTCGTGTTCGTTAATCCAGCATCGTATGGATTTTGGCTCATGGCACGATTGATCCGATTCTCGATACGTCCGAGCGCACGGATGATTCGTTGATCAGTTTCAAGAACAATGCGCGACAATCGGAGATTTCGACCAACGATGCATCGCGAAGTGCGATTCTCGTGGATTGTCCGATTACGTACGAAGTTTGAATAAAAACAACTCGTCCAATGACTGAGACAAAACAAAAAAATAATTGCCCTTTTTTCGAACATCTCGAGATAATATTTAATCCAACGCTTTGGATAAAAAGTTCGAAACGAAATTTCTCGAGCGACCCGCATTGTCCCCATAACGTTATCGAATCGCGCTCTTTCCACCGTACAAAATAAAAATCCCGATGTGGCTGAAATCGCTGGCAGCGAGCCCCGTTCTCGTGCGACCTCGAGAGTGTAAAAAGTCCAAGGGAAAGAAGGGAAACGAGCGAGACCAGCGGTTAAGTCACAAAAGAAAAAAGAAAATATACTTTCCAAGTCAGCGAAAAGCTCGACTATGAACAAAGCAAAACGAACAAACGTACCGACAATTTAAAAATATATTTTTCTCTTATTTGTTTATATTTATTCTCATAAAAATCTCTCAAAACTAGCTCTCCTCGTAAGTCGTAGATAAAAACAAGCAAAACAATTCTACTCGATACTGCGATGAAAATATCGTCCTTTAAGTGACCCGGATTGCCCCAAGGAATTGCGACCACTCACTTCCACCATCCGAAATGTAAGGTCTCGAGTGGGTGAACCGCATTCGCGTGCACCTCACGAGTGAAGAAAGGGCAGTGTGTCTGTGTATGTGTGAGAGAGAGAGAGAGAGAGAGAGAAAACGGGAAAGAGTGAAAGCACCAAGGGTGGTTCGCTTCGAATTCTCGTGTCGTCGTCCTGCTACGCCACCCTTCGTGTACAGCTCGGATAAATTTAAGGTGGAAAAGTAATACCGAGTTCCTTATATTTTTTTCAATTCTCCTCTCCCTCTCTCTCTCTCTCTCTATCTCTCTTTCACGTACATCAACAGTCATATATATTTTTTTTTCACGCAGTATATACCTACACATTGTTGAAATTCAGAAGGGGTGGAAATATACCACCCCGTAGTCGAGCACTTTGGGCATGTCTGCTGCAGTATGCACGCGACCTGGGACACGAGCTGCGTCGAGATATACTTACACGAAGTAAAGAAAAGGAAACAAATGTTAGAGAGAAATGGAAAGAGCGAGAGAAAAAGATAGAGAAACTGGAGAAGCCCTAGGGCTGAAAAGATCGCACGTAAGAGGAAAAACTGTAAGCACGATCCATCCTCCCTTATCTCAACCGTTTAAGAACTGCTTTCAGTATTCCAAGCAAAAGTACTAATGTACTACATACACCAAAAACCATTCGCGAGACGTTTTCCTGGAAAAATTCGACTTTGTAACACACACAGTTCCTCACATATATAAATATACGACAGATAAAGTTGCCTCGTGGTTGCAGTTTGTCGAATGTACGTATATATATGGAAAGTGTACTGATAGCACGCGTCCATATTGGAGCGTAGCCCTGGGGCAAATGCCCTCGCGAATTTTACACACACACATATACACGCACACGCAGCATTCCTCCTCGACAGTATAAATAAAAACGTGGAACACCCTGTACAAAATAGATAGACGTCATGCGGTGAGAGCTTTCTGTATGTTAGGCGAGTATGGGATGGAAAAGGAGAAAAAAGTTGGACTGTAGAAGGAAGAAAAAAAAACAAAAAAAAACAGAAGAGAGAAGAAAAACAAAATTGCACATAAACGCGAGGAGATAGGTGTACAGAGGAATACGCTGCTACGAGCAGTATTCACCTTCGTAGGACGGGCCCGACCGGGCAAATAAAATCTCCGAACGGTGTACCCGGGGATTGAAGAGGAGAAAATGGCACAGGAGGGGAAAGAAATGTAAAAAAAAAAAGAGAAAAAAAAATGAAAAAAGAAAACAACAAACGTGAATAGGAAGCATCGGGAATATATCCTGGGATGCGAGGGGTGGGGAGGTGAAAAAAGAGGGTGGCAAACTCCCAACGTTTTTGGGAAGGAGTAGCTCTGTATGTATTTTAGTGTAGGGGTTGGGGAGAAGGGGGTGAGAAATGGGAGTGGTGGGGAGTTTAAGGATCGAGGGATGAAGGAGGAAGAGGGGGAGTATGGTGCGGGTGAGGTTGAGTGTCGAGGGGCAGGGGTCGCGCCAGAGGGGTGAGGAGTAAGTTCGAGGATCCGGGGGTTGGGAGAGGAGTGATTAATGGTCGCTGCAAAAATTCAACGCTCTTCCTACTTCTCCGCCTATTTCATACTCTACGTCGTCTACGCTTGCGAGGAATCGTTTTTCCAATAACCGATCGGGTGAACGAGAGTTCTCTCTCGCGTTTTCGACATGGGGTGGACAGAGATAGCTCTCGTAAAGAGGGAGAGAGAGAGAGAATTCTCCTCGGTCCACGGTGCCCGACCCATTCGTACTTCTCTCGGTATAATCTAGCTTCCCCACCGACTCACACTTTCACGCCTCCCGGAAATAAGAGCTTTCGCGGGGTTGCCAGAAGCATCCCCCTCTCTCTCTTCTTGCCCCTTGCATTTTCGACGTATCATAAAGGATAAGATCGGGAAATTTTTACCGAAAGTTGGCAGGTTCTCTTTTTTTTTTACCATGCGATAAGGGGTTGTTTTTATTGGACTGATTAGAATTTCGCTGTTTTTTTTCGAGTTGAATAATGGAAGCTGCAATGGGGGTTGAAATAAGCTTCGAGTGTTCACGGGGTTGTTTTCGTCGGAGGGTGAAAAAGTCGAATTTCCCATTTTCGTATAAACAGATCGCAGTTTGCTCTCGATGGCTTTGCCAGGGAATCCGGCAAATCCACCAACGGGACAAAGAATACTGTGTACGAGGTACGACGTGCTCCATTCGGTGATATCTGTATACGGGGGCTGAAAGCTCGGGTGTTCGTTGTCGAGGAATGCACATACTCTCGCGTATCTGTTCCTTGGTATCGAGCGGGCCGTGAAGATGAGCCACCTACTTTACACAATCTCTTGGTATATCGACAAAGACCTCTCTCTGTCTCTCTCTATTTAAAGCGTTACGTGCAACCCTCGAATTCCGCAAATACCAACCCTTAGGGAGGTCAGACAAAGAAAAAGGGTTTTTCTTTAACGTTTACTTGACGGGAGTGTCTCTTCATTATATTCTGGGACGTTCGCAAATTTATTCGTTTGTATAATCGAGGAAGCTGGGGGGTGGGTTAACCACCCTTGAATTTTTTTCTTTTTAAAGTTATTTATTTTTTATTATAGATAAAAAATGCAATTTTTTCGGAAAACTCTCGAGTATATTTATAAATGATCGTCATTTTGGATAAAAATGCTGCAATGTTTCAGAGAAAATCACTATTTATTTTTTGAGCATTTAAAAAAAAACCACCCCATTAAAATTCCCCTCAATATCCTCGGTTTAATTCATTTTTAAATGTAACTTGGAGAATCTACGTAGCTTAATGTATACACAATATATTTTTTCAGAAATAACAGGCCTAACCAAATTTTTTTAAATTCACCCTGTTTATTCTCATTTTAAGGGTGAGCAGCCCCTTAATTGGCAACTCGGTAACAATACCCACAACGTCCCCTTCCTGAGATCGGTTAAAATGATAAATCTTTGAACGTGTCCGAAAGAACGTGAAAAAATGTAAATTCGTTATAAACAAAAAGAGAGGGTTGATTTGTGGGAACAATCAACAAAGTATTTAACAAAAAATATACGGCGTGATTATCGATACGTCGATACAGGCGGTAAATTGTGAAAACAAGGTTAAGTTGGGGAGAACGAATCGTAAAACTAAGACAGGAACGTGCAACGGTGTCCAGATAAAATACGGAAACACACACAAGGAATGCAGCGTGGAAAATGGTCCAACAGAAATGTAGCCTTAGTGAGAGGGTTGCGACAAGGCAGGCGACACCATCATGCCAGTTTCCAAGAAAAGCAACCGGGTACCAGAAAGCACATCACGATCTGGGAGGGGATCTTCATTTAGGGGTGCACGTGTCCTGGAATCCTGCTGTTTCCATGTTCCAACCCCCTCCGAGTATATGCAGCTTTACCACGTGATAAAGGAAGACGAAGAAAAGCGAAAGGAAAAGGAAGAAGACCAAGAAGAAGACGAAGAGAGGAGAGAGAATGGTACAGAAACAGCGAGGTTTGCAGAAAGGGATGGAGTCAAGAAAGGGGGGGGGGGGGTAAATCGTGAGTAAGGAGTGGAAAAGGAAGACGAAGGGATGAAACGGGGTTACGCTCGTTCAGTCGCTACGTACGTGACGGGAATACGAGTGGAGAAACGAGCGCGCGCCCGTCCAATGTTAGGAGAGGAGAGTCGCATCGCGATGGGTACCAAGAGGAAGAGACCAGGCTGGTCCAGATCTCACTAACCGAGAGAAAGAGAGACGAGCCGTTGGAAACGAGACGGGAGAGAGAGAGAGAGATGGAGAAAGTACCGCGAGCTTAGCAATCATTCGAATCCTACGGACTTCGTGTTCGAGGTTGAAAATGGAGGGAAAAGCATGCCGGTCTGTGACCTCCGACACTAACCTTTCACGCTATCATCTCACCCCGGCTATCGCTAATTACGGACAAAAGCTCGGTCGAATTCGCGGGGAGCAATTGGATCGTGCCAGGGCGTGAGAACAATGGTCGACCAAGCACCTTTGACTTCGCCTCGTAGATTTCGTCCTCCTCTTTCTTCCGTTGCCTCCTCATTTTCCTCGTCTTCACAATCGAATCCGTGGGACAATGTCGCGAGAAAGTTCGCTCGAGGCTCGTGCATCAACGCGGATGGCCATTTATTTGCGAGGGAACAAAGGAACTTGCCCGGACCCTCGTTTTCTTCTTTCACCCTTACTTATCCCGCGCTCGTAGATTGGCGTCGATGGGGTTAACGGTTTAAAAAGAAAACACAGTTTTTTTTCCACGTTGAAAGAGCAGTTTCAATCGATTTATCGACATTTTCTCGAATGGCGCTCTGTTTTACCGACTGTTGGTAAAAAAAAGACGCCGTAAGTAATTCGTAGTGAAAAAGATCGTTAGTGCAGAACTCGTACGTGAACGTGAATTGCAAGACAACGTCCTTAGGACGTTAGGTCGTCTGGTGTGTCAATTATCAAAATATCCGTTACCGATTTATACCGATAGTAACAAAATTGATCAGCCCACAACTACTTTAAAACAATACTCCTTCTTCTAAAACGAAAGAACAACCTCGATTCGTAACCAATATAATATAATTATCTCGGCTTTCTTCTAACTGTTTTACCGACAATCGGTAAAAAAATCGTTTCAATCGAAAGATCAACGACCCAATGGTACTTTCAGTAGAAATTATTTTCGGTGTAAGTGATAAAATCGTTCCGAGCCTTCGGTCTCCGCAACCGTCGATTACAAGTATTGACAATTTATCGTTCCTACACGAGTTCCGAGAAAATTCAATCAAGATCGACAAAACCGATCCTGGAACGAGACATAACTATACCACGTTCGAGACAAACTAAACGACCTGGCCGGACTTTCGAGGCTTGTCGATTATTCGATTGCCGTCTCTAATTGGTAATCAAGCTGTATTTATATATAGATATAAGCTCCATTCCACTATTCTTAGCTCGTACATTTTTCTTCTTTCCCTCCATCTACTTCAACCGTCGGTTTCCATTATCGGTACACTCGAGAGACGTACATTTTACCAGGAAAATTGGAGGTCCGATCGAATTGATTGGCCACAATCGGCCTTCGGACTCATCGAAACGGGGCAAAAAAAGAGTAAACAAACAAACAAAATGCATTAAATTTCGCGCAATAAAATCCAAACGCTGCTTTCAAATAAAACAAAAATAATAAAAAAAAAAAAAAAATGAAAAAGGGAACAAACATTTTTCCACGTAGGTCCAACGAGACAATTTTTGGTGGATCGTGACGTTTGCATGCACATGGATTTTGTGCGTGAATATGCGGTCATTTACGGTTCGTTGAAACTATTAGAAAGAGCGGGGGAGGAACAAAACTCGACGCGTCATTCGAGTATTTACATTCCAACCGAAGTGAGATACAAAAAGATTCGTTTGTATGTGTGTTGGCGCAGGGGGTTTGCGCATCGATGAATGCGGACTGGGGATGGTGTATGTGTCTAGTGCAATATACCATACAGTAACGACTAGTGTTTACACACTGTGTCGACAAAAAAGAAATAGATTTTCCAACAGACGAGGCGGAAACCAACAAATGACAATGTGAGGTCGTGCGTGCGCGAGTCCTCATCCTTTCTCTACATCTCCTCTCTCCCTCTCACATATACACACTCTGTTTTACCCCACCAAAACTCACCCCCCCCCTCCCCCTGGTGCATCCACCTGGCAACATGCCAAGCGCACACGATAAAACACCGTTCTGCGTTTTCATGACGCAACATATATGTGAATATTAGGTATATAGATCCGACGAAACTAGGTGAACATATATGAGCTCGTGTCTGAGAGATTTGGGGGTAAGTCGGGTCGTGGGTTAATTCGGGTCGTTCGGATTAAATCGAGGGTAGAACGTAACGATTGTGAAATTTTTATTCCTCGCTTGTCTCGCTATTTATACGAATTTTTATTGACTCACCGTTGCTCTGGAGTGAAACGAATAATAACGATGGAACAAAGCATTTATCATTATGAGAATTGAATATTTTTGGTTGAATTAAAAATCATCTGGCGAGGAAAATATTGAAGATAGGTCTTGGAATCTTCTTCCATTGACAAGCAGTTTTTCTCAGCTACGATTTGATCCTGGTTAGGACTAATTTCCTCCCTCCTATCTTGAGATACACCGTGCAACGTTTACAAACAGCAAATGGGGTAATACGGGTCACTCAAGAAAGGGTTGAAATTCCGTCCATAATTAATCAACATTTCTATCGATTTTTTTCTCAATAGAGACAGATAACAGTCTATCAAAACTATAGAAATTGAACGGATCGAACGGTGGAAATAATTCGACAATTAAGAAAAAGAAAGATCGATTTTACATCGAACGCCCCATATACGACTACGAGTGCATGATACACGTATATTTTCATGATATATCATAGCAGCAATCATTTTCCTCGACGATTCGTCATACTGCAACCCTCTTCCCCTTGCCCCTCGTTCATTCCTCCAACGCGGTAGATTACAGTCGTGTTCACAAAATGCATTGTTGAACACCCTCGGTCTTGTAATCAGCGCGTTTTCGCGTACGTTCGCACAATAACGAAATATTCTATCACCGCATGTACGTTAGCCGAGCTCGTAATAAACGTATGTATAATTTCGTTGCTCGGCATCAAGAGAAGACCCGGGTATGCACCCGGATTTCCGTATTTCGTTTCGCTCGAGGGGAAGTGGGGGAGGGAGAGGAGGATGGGGTTGGGGGCGAGAAGGGATGGGGGAAGGGGAGAAGGGTGACGACTCTCATGTGCGCAATCCACGAACTTTTCCATATATGTGCCATTTTAATCCCTTTCGCGTGAACGAGTCGTGGGGCGAGGGGAGTTGGGGGGAGGGGGATGAACAAATAATTCCGTTATTTTGGGAAAAACGTCGAAAATTGCGGCATGAGATAATAACGCGGTGAGACACCGCATTGCTATACGAGCACTAGTTTATAAATGCGTGGAACCCGTTTAATAAAATTCATCGTGACAAACAACGAAAGCCCAACCACTGTTCTCCCTCTGGATTTGGTTAAATAACATCGAAGTTATACAGGAGGGTTGGTAATAAAAAAAATATATATTTTCACCCCCGTTTCCGGTTATCGGAGCGCACATCGACCGTTGCTAATTGGAAGCAATAATAACGGGAATCGATGAACCAACATTACTGGCCCATTGTATTTAACACGAATAACCTCCCCCTTGATTTTATGCTATGACATTGTTTTTTTACTCGTCATTGTCACGATTTGCGAGAGTATGAAAATAAAATCATCCCCCGGTTGGTCTTGGTTTTGTTTCTTTTTTTGATTGAAAAAAAATTTTTTTTTGCTCACCGTTGATATTTAACACGAATAACACACCCCTTGATTATCTGCGATGACATTGTTTTTCTACTCGTCATTGTTACGATTTGCGAGAGTACAAAAATAAACTCATCCCCCGGTTGTTCTCGGTTTTGTTTTTTTTTATTTAAGAAAATTCTTTTTTTTGCTCACCCTTGATATTTAACACGAATAACACCCCCTTGATTTTCTGCGACGACATTGTTTTTCTACTCGTCATTGTCACGATTTGCGCGAGTACAAAAATAAAATCATTCCCTGATTGGTTTTGGTTTAGTTTCTTTTCTTGATTTTTTTTTCGTCGGTCAATCTTATCATCCCTCCGTGATTTCTGCCCTCGGGATGAAACAAGCCTAAGAGGAAGGGGCTAGAAAGGGGTTGAACGAACCGAAATTGTCTTTTCATATTCGACCCAGTTGCCTTTCGCGGACAAAACAATACGAGAACTCGTACGGGAGAGGAGAGGACAACAGTCCGCATGATCGAATGATATTCCGGCGAGGTG
Source organism: Netelia fuscicornis (assembly GCA_946811545.1). Lineage (NCBI taxonomy): Eukaryota > Metazoa > Arthropoda > Insecta > Hymenoptera > Ichneumonidae > Netelia > Netelia fuscicornis. Next base: position 8,950,385 of record OX328014.1, read on the forward strand.
ACCGAGCAGGCCAGAGAACGGAGAGCGAAGCGTGGCGCTAGAGAGAGAGAGAGAGAGCGAGAGGGAGAGAGAGCGGGAGAGAGGAGATCAGCCATCTGGTGTCCTCCTGGCACGGCTATACGTTGTCTGCATTCGAAATGGCGTTATGCTGTCGCTGCAAGTTCGCCAGAAAGCGGAACGTAGCTATCGCGGCAGGGGGGTTGAGCGAGGGGTAGTTAGGGGGTTGTGGGCCGGTCCATGGGAGGATACGATCTGGGTTGGAAAAGGGACTTTGGTATTTTCGTGTGGTAACGAGACTGTGTGCGTGTTTGTGTGTGTGCCTGTGGGTGTGTGTGTGTGTGTGTGTGTGTGTGTGTGTGTGTGTATGTGTGTGTATATGTGTGTGTGTATGTAGAGAGAGGGAGCCAGGACATTTGGTCAGGAGGAGGAAGGAGGATGTGCGATAAAGCACACAACTTGTATGCATCACCGCGTTTCGCGCAGCTAGTTCAAGCTTCGAAGCCAGTTTCGCGTGGACAGAATTGCACGGTTGAAAACACAACCGGCGTCACGGCCATTCGAGTACGTGTCAACAAGTTACACCGAAGAATAAATGGACAATCGAGTTCCCGAAACATACGCTATCGGATACGATAAAAAAAAACAAGAAGAAAATACACAAGCACATACACAAACGTATCGTTAACCATGGTTTTGCGCAATTAGTACGACAAATGTGGAAAACAGGAATGAGCGAGAGAATTATCGTTTTTATCCAAGGTCAAATAATTTTGTCGAATTTGAAAATTGCGATCTTTCATCGACGAACACCGAAGTTTCGACGCGAATGAGATTTATAATACTGGCTATGTCCTTGTTTTGTTCATCAGTGGTTAATTAATCGAGACACTTAAACTCGTACGTGAATGGTTTCAAGAAAAAAGTTTAATATACGATCGATATATCGTGGAACTGTTGGATTGATAATCAAATTATATTTACCGATTCATTACCGATGAGAATCAAATTATAATTATCGCTTCGAGCGGAATTTAAATTGCGCTCGAGCATATTGGAAAGTCGATCTTACAGTATTTTTGAGTGTGCCAAAGTAATCAAATTTTTAATACAAATATAGATTGATTAAATATTTGCGTAAAATCGTAGGGAATTAGCGAAATAAGAGGGAATATACAGGGGGAACTATTTTAATTCATCGTTCAGAATAAATCGTGCTAATAAGCTCGTACCAAAAGCAAATTTCTCACGAAAGTTGTGTGATTCCGAGTGACAGGAGCCAAAGTAATCAAATTTTTAATACAAATATGGATCGATTAAACATTTGCGTGAAATCGTAGAGAATTAGCGAAATAAGAGGAAATGTACAGGGTGAACTATTTTAATTCATTGCCCAGAATAAATCGTGCTAATGAGCTCGTACTAAAAGCAAATTTTTCACGAAAGTTGTGTGATTTCGAGTGATAGGAGCCAAAGTAATCAAATTTTTAATACAAATATGGATCGATTAAATATTTGCGTAAAATCGTAGAGAATTAGCGAAATCAGAGGAAATGTACAGGGTGAACTATTTTAATTCATCGTCCAGAATAAATCGTACTAAAGAGCTCGTACCAAAAGCAAATTTCTCACGAAAGTTGTGTGATTCCGAGTGGTAGGAGCGATATTTGTATCGACATTGATTTTTTTCTTCGAGCTATTAAGGTCACGCGAAGGTCATTAGCGATTCGATAAAAACTGGCGTTTTACTTCATTATAGATCTTCCTCGAACACTTTCGAGATACGAATCCTTGTATCGTAACGACACGTAACATTCTCGAAAATAGTCGATTAGATGAAAATTCTGGTCGATCATCAACTCGACTTTAACCCGTTTAAATACGGAACAACTCGTGTAGCGATCTATAAATATCGAATCGCGACATTTCGCGGCTCGTCGTCGATCGAAGTGTCTAGCCTTTCGCGTTATCCAAACATTTGAATAAACGTCGACGTAAAATGAAAATAACTAGGCGCGACGTTAAACCAGGTTATCGACCGTCGGTAAGTTGAGGACGTTCGGCCTAACAAAGATAAAAAGAGGATTACTTTTCTAGGACGTATAATTATCCCGGATGTATATTTTTGTTCCCGGTGATATTGGTTGACGTTATATTTTTAAAAGCCACGTTTCGGCAAGGAAAAAATAAATTTACGTCGTCGGTGGAAAGAATAAGCATGGTAAGACGACAAGGACGACGTTTGCCGATTCGTGCGAGAGAAAACTCGGGTCATCCATTCGCAGAACGACCATACAGCACGCTACATTATCCGGCTTAGTGTGTGTGTGTGTGTCTGGCTGTGTCTATGTGTAGATGTATATATATGTATATAATATGGAAAGTTTTGAACGAAAGCCAGAGGAGGAGCATGCATGCAGATAGCGCAGCACAGCGTTATTGCTCGAAAATTCATCGAGCAAATTTATCACTTTCTGGTCCACCGCGGTAAAAGTGCAAACCGAAACGAAAATCTATGTACTTCGGGAATTCGAAAGGTGTGTTCGTACATATCTGTATATATATTGGGAGAAACGCCCGAGATATATGGTGGGATTTAAAAAAAATAACATGAATATCGTATAGTTTTCTGGAGCTCATCATTTTGCTTAATGCATGGATTTCTTTTTTACTGCGATACTTTACAGGATGGAAAGAAACGAATCGATTTCGTTTCGTTCTTAAATGGGTGATAAAAATGAGAATTGGGGCAAATATAGGATTGGGGTGGTTATCATTAATTGCATGTTGAAAGCGTTTTTTATGAGATTTTCTTTTTAATTATTTAATTCTCTCTTTATGTAAAACTGATATCGACGTACAATTTCGTTGAGTTGATAAATTTATACTTTCATTATTTTACTGAATAATTTTTGTCTTTTTCATAAATTAATAGAAAATAAAAAATTAAACTTATCAGGAATGTGTATAAATAATTGGGGTTAAAAGTTAGCGCATTGATCTTTTTTTACTCGTCAGTAGGATTGAACCAATTAATTAATTTTATTTACTTTCCGGTAGAGTTAAAATTCCGGTAAAATCGAGCTTATCGGAGATGTCTATCAATCATTGTTAATTAAGCCCATTTTTTCAAAATAAAATTAATTGTTTATTAGTATTTCAATAAACTTTATTGAAATTCAATAAATCTAATTGAAATTCAATTCGTGGAATTATAATTCAATTAATTTAAATTAAATTAATCATTTTATCTTGGAATCAAATTTAATATTAATGACATTTTATTTTTGTACAATCGCTCAGGTGTTTTAAGGCAATAGTTAAACGTTTTAAAGGTTAAATCAATTTATTCCAAAAATTTCAACCCCCTCCCCTCTTCCCCTGCCTATTTTTTTTTGAAACGATTTAAAGTAGACTCTTTAACACCCTTTAACGCGAGAATGGGTCAACGAGGCTCGTACGAAGGTACCCGGAAAATTTAGGCACCGGAACCGAAACAGAAGAAGGGGAGATCCTGACCCACCGAGACACATTGCGAGGTCACCCCAGTTTCCGTCGACAAGGAGGTCAGGGGTAGCGGAGAAGGGAAAATGCTGGAGGGAGGAAGAGCCCCAGAGCGCATTTCGGGATTGGGACGATTCTTCACCCTCGTCGGAAGATAAGGGAAAACCGCGAAAACAGCTTGATGCAACGATGCACCATTTTCCATTGTTGCAACGCTCGTGCACTGTTCCAACTTGCAACGAGCGTCGAAACGATTTTTCGGATCGGAGAACGTCGTGCCGATGACGTCGGGAGGTAAAAGAAGTACCAAAAAACGACCTAGATATAATCGATAAGGATAGTATTTTTCAGATTATCGCGAAGGTCATTAGGACGACCTTGGCACTTTCCAGAGGGATGAAAAATCAGCGTTTCAGGTGACAGTTACGTTTAGAAAAAGTTGGAAGACATTGGATCTAAATTCCTACGTCAGGAGGGGAGAGATCATTGAAAAAGTATTGCTTCAAAGGAGAGATACCATTTTTTGTGACTTTTCTTCCATTAGCACCCTTCGACCTTGTCCACATGAAACATAGCGAAAGCTCTTGATGACGATGTAAAATGTCACTTTCGACAGAGATTCACTTTGCGTCATCGACTTTTTCAGGTACCATTTGAATGTAGCACTGCTATTGGGAAAACAAAATTACCTTTAAACGAGGTGCTGGATAATTCGAAATTGTTTGGGCGCGATTGATAAAAGGATAAATCGAAGCCATTTATCAATGTCGACAACATCACTTGGTACTAATGTTATTACTGTATCGTATTGCCTCGAGGATAAATCCAAGAGCGATCGAGGAGACAACTGTGACGAGCCGGGTGTACCGATCGAGCCAATTTTCTATCTAGTTCACAATTCCTACGTAGCACTTTGTCGATTCGAGTGATTCGTCCAATCGATCATTCCCTTCGGAAACACGACGTTTTTTGTAATTGCATTAATAGACGTTCCATTTTACAAAAATGATCGTGGAACGAGCGTCGCGACGCTATACATGTCGACTTGTTATCGACGGTCGGTAACAATTAAAAAAAAGGCAAAATTCCTTGAAAGTGAACGAAAACTATTCGTCGAGTTACATTGGATGATTGACAGTTGCCACGACAAAATAAAAAATGATATTTGACGCCGTAAGCCATTTTCATTCTTCGCCCGATGATGGTGATTGGGGTCAAACGGGGTGGTTCGTTATTAATAATTTTAAAAAATCGATCTTGTGCGTTATCGCTCGTAATTTTTTCGTAATTTTGTTGATTATTCGTTCACGCTCATAATCAATGACTCGCGGAATTGAGCGCAAATGCAATTTCATATCAGCTACTCTTGGATCCTCGTGAAGTATTAATTTCCAACGTCATTTTCATTATCGTTATCGCACCCGATCATTTTTGATTTATGAAACTCGATTTACAGTAAAATATCATTTTTTTTACACGCCTCGAGGTACATGACGAAACTAACCTCTAAAATCTAAATCATTATTTTTATTGCCTCTTCAGCAAGGATTTCAACAATAACATCACAAGGACACCATTAATTATCGAAAGCATGACGATCCTGAAGAAGAACAATGAAATACCTAACAGCGACATAATTTTTTCAATTGGCCAAATTTACCACCCGTCGGTAACCCTCGTCGATCCTAACTTAACAAACGAAATTTCGTCCCTACCCTTACCAAACCTTACCTTCCCTTCTTTCAATATCTTGGATACCCCAATTCAATTAAATACGAGAAAGAAGACAAATATTTGATCGGAAAATGATAAAATATTTTGTCAAATTGCTCGATCGGTAAAATCGTGGGAGTCCCGAAGAAATGTCACGAGCGAGGAACCCCTGGAGGGTGAAGAGTTCCAGGGTCTCGTCGGACAGACAAATCGAATACGTCAATTGTGGATGAATCGCTGCTCAGCCTGATCATGGCAATTTGACTGGGTAGTTTCTCGAGAAGGGTTTGGTACTCATTCGTTCGTTCGTGCACCCTCGACACTTGTCTCTCTCTCTCTCCCTCTCGCTCTTTGTGTCGCTTCGAAACAACATGCCCAGGTTACAAGTTATCCCGGAGATGATGGAACGACGACGAGTATCTCGCTTCGTCATTCACCCTCTCAATGAGGGAGATGGGCTTCGTGTTAGTTGGATTAATTGGGATAATGGAAATTTTAGGTATGCTCCAACCCTCGTCCTCCTTCATCCCTCTCCAATGCACGTACACGCACACACACAAATATACCGACCGAATTTCTGATCGTCCAATTATTTTCACGAGTTTCACGCATTTTCGTCGAAACCTTACTCCACATTCCCTCAACACTTTCATCCCCTTTCGACATATTTTCAACCCCGTTTCACCATTTCGTTTCGAATCGATTGTTTTTTGTTTGTTTCTATTTTTGTATTTTTGTTTTTTTCGTTTACTAGTTTGTTACCTGTCATACTTTTTTTTCTCAATATTCAACGTCGTTACGAACGAAGTGGCGAGTGTCCTCGAACGCGTCCGTCCTCGTGCCGGAGTGGCCCGAACGAGGGATGCAGTTTGTCTCATTCGTAACAACGGAAGCTCGTCGAGCATTCGCGTTGCTCACTCTCGAACGTGTCTTTCTCCCTCTCGGTCTTACCATTTTTCCATTTCTCGTTTTCTCTCGCTCGCCACTCGCGAAAGTTTTACCCGTCTCTCGTCATCGACGACTCGACGCCACTCTACCATTTTCCATGTTTAGCGAATCTTCAATCGTATCGGCAATTAAGGGTTGTGAACAACGTGGCAGGGGTGAAATATTTTGATTGTTCATTTTCAATCTGATATCTTGTACTCGTCAGCTTTGATGAATTTTTTGTTATTGCCACACTCTAGCTTCGTCGAACGTAATCAAAATTCATTTACGTGAAAGCCAGCTGTACTATGGTGGAAAACCCCAAGCGACGAGTGTCACTGTCGAAATTTGCGAGGAAGGAAATTCTTGAGACGAGTAGAAATATCATTCTTTCAATTTTTGAAGTATATTTCGTTCCTATTTGTTTTTGTTTTCTTATTAAAGAATTTATCTAGTTTTTTCGAATTTTTAAATCTTGAAATCTTGCCCGCAACGAGGCCTGACTTTTTAGGGGATGAAGAAGAACGTCTCTAAAGATGCCCGGGGGTGAATTTTCTCGACTATTTCCGGGGGATGTTTATTCACATTGTATAAACATTGCCACACTAGCTTCGTCGAACGTAATTAAAATTTATTTACAAATTTATTGTTACTTAATAAATACTTAATAAATTTATTATTACTTAATAAATAAATGGTGGAAAACCCTAAGCGACGAGTATCATTGTCGAAATTCGCGAGGAAGGAAATTCTTGAGACGAGTAGAAATATCGTTCTTTCAATTTTTGAAGTATATTTCGTTCGTATTTGTTTTTGTTTTCTTATTAAAGAGTTTATTTAGTTTTTTCTAATTTTTGAAGCTTGAAATCTTGCCCGGAACGAGGCCTACCTTTTTAGGGGATGAAGAAGAACGTCCCTAAAGATGCCCGGGGGTGAATTTTTTCGACTATTTCCGGGGGATGTTTATTCACATTGTATAAACATTGCCACACTAGCTTCGTCGAACGTAATTAAAATTTATTTACAAATTTATTGTTACTTAATAAATACCTAATAAATACTTAATAAATACTTAATAAATACTTACTTATTAAATTTATTATTACTTAATAAATAAATGGTGGAAAACCCTAAGCGACGAGTGTCATTGTCGAAATTTGCGAGGAACGAAATTCTTGAGACGAGTAGAAGTATCGTTCCTTCAATTTTTAAAGTATATTTCGTTCGTATTTGTTTTTGTTTTCTTATTAAAGAATTTATCTAGTTTTTTCTAATTTTTTAATCTTGAAATTTAGCCCGGAACGAGGCCTTGCTTTTTAGGGGATGAAGAAGAACGTCCCGAAAGACGCCCGGGGGTAAATAAAATTTGTTCGACTAATTCCGGGGGATGTTTATTCGCGTTGTACCAACATCGAAATACCTTGGCGTTGATGCCACGACGAAGTGGGAAAGGGGTACGAAAGGGTGACTTAAGAAACGGGAATAAGGGGGGTGGGAAAAGAGGGTAGTCAAGAAGATAGGGTGTTAATTAGACGGCTCGCTTAATTGAGTTTGCAGTTTTTGAACGTACCGAGCGAGGAAACGACGAAGCAGGATGTTGTCTCGGGTTTATTTGAGGATGTAAAGAGAGGCGGGGTTGCAATATTGTCAAAGAGGGTAGTTTCTAGGATTTCCGTTTCTTAGATTTATCGACGTTCGCGATTCGAATTAATCCGTGATTTTTCAAGTAATCGAGAACCATGCTCCTGTCGTTTGACGGGGTGAACGACCTTGGGTGTCATTGACCTCGATTCACAAATTTTTGTTGTCCCTTTAAGGGTGTTTTTTGAATTTGGATTTTTTTTTCAGATTCGTTCACTGAGTCACGTACCTTCCTGTACCGGGCTATTTAGTATTGAAGTCAACAAGGGCGGCTATTACGAATGAATGCCTTCCTTCCTTCCCCTTGAGGAACAGGGTGGAAATCAGTGGTGATTCATCCGTTCACGAGAACGAATCCCAGCCTCGCTTTTCAAGCGACATTTTCATTCGCCCGGAAATAAATAAGTTACGAGAAAGAGCGTTCTCCGGACTGCCGACGTAATCCGATACCGGCTTGCGATGTGGAACCAAGAAACGACGGTTTTTCTTTTTTTTCTCCTTGCGACGCGATCTCTATGGCTTATTGATGTAATGTAATATAGCGCGATGTAATAATAGTCGGAACGTTGTGCATTAAGAAAGAAAAAGGAAAACAATTCTTAAAAGTAATTAAATTGTGAACGGTGGCACGACGTCATTTCATTGTTAAGTGGCGAGCTGACGATAATTTTCTACCTTCTCGAATTAACATTTAAATTTCGGATTACGCGTCTTCATTTTTTTCGAGTCCCGATTTACACACTGCGAAATGGGGGAGATAATTGGAACAATCAGATCGTCGTTTTATAAATTTTTGTAATTTGAGAAATCAATTTAATTAAAAGTAGAAATGAGGAATTAATTATTAAACGTTATTATGTTTATTAGCATGATATTTATTGTCATTTTTGTCTGAAAATTTTATGTGTACATAAGAATTATTCGCTTTAAATATGGAATTAGAATATTTCGTTAAAAATCGGGAAATAAGATTCTCCGCCTTTTCGAATTTCATTTAAATTTGTTCAAAGATATTTTAAGTTTGTCGATCTCGACTCGTCGTGGTAGAACACGAGGATCGACTCGGATAATTCATACCTTCGCTGTTATAAAAATATCAAAATAATTCAAATTTTGTGAATCCATGTTAACAAGGTAATTTTAAATGGCATCGAATAAAAAAATATATTAAGACAGGATAACAGCCTAAAAAATATAGATTAATATTAATTCGTTATAAATTTAAAGGGTCACGACCATTTCTGGCCTCTTCAAATTTAATTTCAATTCCATCCAAGATATTTAAAAAATCTTCTTCTCGACTCTTTCTCGTAGAATTCGAGGATTCTCAAAATATAAAAAATAAAAATAAACATTTTTTTGTTTTTATTTTTTCAATACGTAATTTGAAAATTATTATTCTTTGCTCTCGTTCCGTATGAAATAGTGTAGTTTGGTTTCTAGAAAGTCAAGTTTCGTGTAAAATTCTGATTACGAAATTTCATTAAAGTTCACGAAATTAATTTGTAAATTAATTATTGCACTAAGTGTCTTCCTTGATTCGAGAATTTCTGACCATTTCGGTCGAAATAATTGTATTAACCATTACTTTACATTCAGATATCTCGCGAAAACCCACGGATCGATAAGAATTCGGTCACGAAAAACGAAAAACGAAAAAACGATCCTGACTTTTTGTCAAAGTACAATAGCCGAAAGATAATATTCTCCAGGATGTTATTTATTGCGATAACGATATAAACCTTTACATTTTCCTGCTTTGAATAATAATGCACCTCGTTACACTGTGCAAATTTAATGCAAATTACATTCGAATAACTACCTTCCTTATCGCAAAAACTACCCCCATCGTCATGACACTGATTCTATTGTTAGGGATTATTTCAACGATGTCAATGCCTCGAAAAGAAAAAATATACGTTTCCTAGTAATAAAAATGCAGCTGCGATCAAAATCTCACCCCTGCTCGAAGAAAATGAATCCCTTAGTGATAAATGTCGTTTTTTTTAAAAGATAAAAAATCTGACGTCTAAAAATCAAATTTTGTCAAATTTATTCGTGATGATTAAATTCCTTTCTTATCACAAAAACTACCCCTATCGTTATGACACTGATTCTATTGTTAGGGATTATTTCAACGATGTCAATGCCTCGAAAAGAAAAAATATACGTTTCCTAGTAATAAAAATGCAGCTGCGATCAAAATCTCACCCCTGCTCGAAGAAAATGAATCCCTTAGCGATAAATGTCGTTTTTTTTAAAACATAAAAAATCTGCCGTTTAAAAATAAAATTTTGTCAAATTTCGTCGTGACGATTAAATTCCTTTCTTATCACAAAAACTACCCCCATCGTCATGACACTGATTCCACTGTTAGGGATTATTTCAATGATGTCAATGCCTCGAAGAGAAAAATACACGTTTCTTAGCAATAAAAATGCAGTTGCGATAAAAATTCCACCCCTGCTCGAAGAAAATGTATCCCTTAGCGATAAATGTCGTTTTTTTAAACATAAAAAATCTGACGGCTAAAAATAAAAAATTGTCAAATTTCGTCGTGACGATTAAATTCCTTTCTTATCACAAAAACTACCCCTATCGTCATGACACTGATTCCATTGTTAGGGATTATTTCAATGATGTCAATACCTCGAAAAGAAAAAATATACGTTTCCTAGTAATAAAAATGCAGCTGCGATCAAAATTCCACCCCTGCTCGAAGAAAATGAATCCCTTAGCGATAAATGTCGTTTTTTTAAACATAAAAAATCTGCGGTCTAAAATTAAAAAATTGCCAATTTTCGTTATGACGAAATAATAACAGGTCGAGCATCGAAGCCTGAAAACCATTGAGGTTACTGTTTTACAACCCCCGAGGTTATCTCCTACCCTTCAGCCCTCGGCCAACCCAAGCACGCTCGGCATTAATCCAGCGCCACGAATTCCTCGAATATCCACTGTCTCAATTTGCCAGACAAATGCTTCACATATTTTGAGCCAGTGTCGACCTAACGAGGAGGTATCGGGCTTTAAAATAGATCAGGAGGGTCTAAGTTTGAGTTAAATTTTGGATCGTGGGGTGGCTTGCGCTTCGAGTCATCACGACTTCCCTTCGGGGGTTGCAACTACAGCAGGCTGCCAAATCGGTCAAGACTACGAGAAACTTGCTGCAACAATGTTCGAGGATTAAATCCTGCGAGATTAACGAGAAAAATCGATCGATCATCGATTTTCGAAGAAACATAAAACTCCTATTTCTCTCAAGAACCATACTAAAAAAAATCAATCGATGTTTCAAGCGAGGAAATGAACGCTTTTCTCCCCAGGAGAGATTATCCCTTGAAAAAGTCTCATAAGTGTCCACCCATTGTTCTCTCGCGACGCAAGATCGATCGAAGTCGCGTTTTAACGATTTCCCTCGATCGATAATTTATCGATCGAGATGCGATTGAAGAAAAAGAACATTTTTTTTTATCTTCGCCACTTAAGAACGTTCGTACATCGTACGTAATGCGGGAAAAGAAAAAAAAGTGTCGTTAACTCACCCGATTGATGACTGAGGATGGCTATCAGTGGCCAAATGGCCCGCAGCCATTTTCTTCGATTCTCCTTCATCCTGTTATAATTCTTTGTCCTCGAACGCGCGATCGGCGCACTGTCGAAGACAATGATTAAAATTAAAATAAAAAAAAACAAAAAGCCGGACCAGCACCACTGACGCGCACTTCGTAACAATCAACCCTCCACCCCCTCACTCACTGTCCCTCCCCCGCCCTCCGCGGCACGACACCAACGCCAAAACAAAAATCACCCCCTAAATTCGTTCGAACAAAGCCCGGAAATCTTGATTCTCGACAAAACGAAAATAAAAAATAAAAACACACACACACACACACACGCGCACAACCCTTAATTCACCAAGTCGCCGAACACGTTGTTAATCACTTTTGAACACCAACGTGAGCGAGCTACGAGTTTTTTTTAACGACGACATTGTCGCCTTTATCCTCCCCCTCCACACCCCACCCCCTTTTTTTTCTCGCTGCACCACCACTCTATCCACGCACCCTCTTCTTCTTCCAACGTCGCGAGCCGTAACTCACCCTCTCGCGATACAAATTTACCCCCAAAGTGAAATAATAATAAAAAATAAAAGAATGTTTTAATCTCGAGCTTTTCGTTCGTGCAATTTTCTTCCTTTTCGCGCTCGTGGCGTGTTTGCTTTCTCTTTAGAATTTTCGAGGCACTATCCTTCTTCCCTTCTTCTTCTCTTCTACGATCTCGCAACGGTACGAACTTTGGATAGAGTACGCAAGATAGAGAGAGAGAGAGTGAGAAAGAGAGAGGGACAGATTTTCTTGTGACGTACGCAGAGGCCGCACCAGCTTTGTACTTTTCACAGGGGGTAGTGTTTTTCAATTTTTATTTTTTTTTGTTTTTATATATTTTTTTTATTTTCCTTTTTTTTATACACGTCGCTGCTTGGTTTTTTCCCACTGAGATCGACCCTCGCTCCAGTCGTTCACGAACCTCCACTACCACTTCCACCCCTCACCCCCCCACACACACACTACCCCCGATACACCGAATCCTTTGATCTCAATTTCTTATCCTCGTTGTCAGCGAAGTTGTTCGACGATGCCTCGAGCGACGATAAACATTAGAAAAGAAAAGCAAAAAATCCCAACATAAAAACAAAAAAAAAACGTTCACTTATTTACTTCCTCGAATTACAATTCCAGTCTTGTTTTAATTCCCTCCTTCTCCTTTCTCGTTCGTTCGTATTCCAGCAGTAAGCAGGACACTTCACCTCGTTCGAATATAACGAAAATCCATCATTATCGAAGAGAGGGGTAGGTGTGGAAAAGGGGTGAGAATATTTCTCCAATTTTAACGCGTATACCGGAGAAGGATCGGAGGGTGAGGAAACCAAGGGAGAAATCCAGTTCCCAGACGAGGCACGGATGTTAATTGATTTTGTCCCGTTGATAAAATTTCGCGTTTTCACGGAAAAATTCGGACGAATTGTCACGACGCGTTATAATAAGCATCCGTCATTCTCGATACGTGGCGCAAACATCGAGGTGCGCGAAACGATGCCGCGATGGGGCTCGCACCTACGAAAATACCATTTTCAACACGCCGGCATTGAAATTCTCTGCGAACGACAGTCGAATCACTGTAATTTGCTTCGACGTCACGTACTCAAAGCTCTTACACCCTCTCACCGATTCACGTTTCTCGTATGTCTATTTGTATACATATATATACATATATGTATGTGTGTATATATATATATATATATATATATATATATATATATCACCGTTTACGTCTCTCGTTCATTGGAAATCCCTCGGTCGGAGTCCACGTCCGTTTGCGCGTTGACGTCGTCGACGCATCGCCGACCGTAAAATGTTTTTCGTGTCCGCGCGAATTCTTTTTGTTTTTTTTTTGTTTTTTTTTTTATTGCGCACTATTTCCTTTTTATTTCCACGATTCGTTCCTGGTCGTTTTATATTTTGTTTATTTTTCTTTCGGCATGTGTGTGTGTGTGTGTCAGTGTGTGTTTTATTGTTTTCTTTCGTTTTTCGCCAAAAAGCCGATCAACCCCTCGAGTGACATCGTTCTATGGTCGGACGAGACTCGCGTACGTCCGCATTTTCATCTTGACGATACGTCTGTAACAGATAAATGGAAATTAATGGATAAATGTGAGGACGTGGCGATGTGATTTTTTGTTTGTTTTTTTTTTATCTTAATGTATGTGAGTAACGAACGATTTAACGAAGATGACATGGATAGGGGATGAGAGAAGGAAAAGAATGGTTTCGGAAGGGTTGGGGGGTTGGAATCTCGTTGGGTGTTAATTAATCAATGAATCATATTTGATCGAGCGAAATCGAGGGGGTGAGAGGGCTGGAACAAGAGAACCAGGCACGGAGGGGTGTTTACTCCATTAACCCCTTGGTCGATGTTAACGGGTATCAGACCGAAAGCCTTGTGCGTGTATGTGTGTGTGTACGTGTGTGTGCGTGTGTGTGTGTACGTGTGTGTGCGTGTGTGTGTAGGGGTGCATGGGGGTGTGGGTGTATGTAGTCTCGGTACGTATATTCCCGTCCATACTCGTGTTATGTATCCCACAACAGACTAGGGGTATATGGGATGTATCGTCGAATGTGCCCGCGGGGGGTTGACGATCGATATATCGTCTTTCATAGATTAACCCCTCACGTCGAACGAATCTCGATCTTGCGACAGAATATTCGCAAGCTTGGGGAGGAGCCATGGGCATCGAACATGCACCCACACGCAGTGTGTGAGAGAGAGAGAGAGAGAGAGACGTGAATTGGCTGCAGGGGATATGTATAAGTCACTACCCTGATAAGAGGGCTAGTTTCGACGCAAGGGGTAGCAAATGCAAGAGCAATCACTCAGTTCTCTCGTATAGCCAATACGTTGAAAGTTGTTGTTATGTTTCATCGGCGATGGATCTAATGACAGTATGACGAAAATATCGATGATTTTTAATTAACGAGGGTAGTTGGGGGGTGGGATGAAGAATAACTTGTATCTGATGAAATTTTAGCGAGGGAAATGTAGATTTTTGGTTAACATTGTCTTCGAGCGTTGATAATCAAAAATCTACTTTTTTTTCAATTCCTAATGTTTTCACCCCTAAGGATTACCCTAATATCTGTGTGTGTTTTTAAATATATTTTTATGAAACTCTATCGTATTTCGGTCACTAGCTTTGACGACGTTGTTCGACAATCCTACCCGAGCATAGGTACAGGTAATCAGAACTTAGGCTTTCGGTGGAACTTTGCGTAAGGGGTGAAACAGGATTCCGGGGGTGGAGGATGGACGCAGAAACTTAGAGCCTGTATTCCAGTATGCCAGTACTTGGGTCGGATTTAGTGATGAGTCTTCAGAAGCTTTGCCAGAAGAGAAATCAGATTCATGCATCCCCAGGTCCAAGTAATAGCACATGGACACCGAGAGAGAGAGAGAGAGAGAGAGAGAGAGAGAGAGAGAGAGAGAGAGAGAAGGTGAGAGGGAGGGGGTGAGTTTCATGAACTAGACACATCCACAAAGAGACTGAGAGAGAAAGAGAGAGAGATAGAGAGAAACAGCGAAGAGAATGTAGGAGAGAGATAGGGTAACATAAGGGGTTGATGGAGAGGTTAGGGGTTTGTGGTTGAGGGGTGAAGTCCAAGTACCAGACCCAAACACAAGGTGAACTGCATAGAGACACAGAGGGACAGGAAGACAGGACACGAGGGTGGAGATTTAGGGGCTGCGGGGGGGTTGAGATCTGGGACTGAGAAACAGGGTGACTTCAAGACAGAGTGCTGAATTGCCACCGGATGTAACTTCGCACCCCGCTGGCTCCAAGTACTACAGACAGAAATATGGAGTTGCACCTCGAAGAAAAGCTAAGAAGCCCCGGCATTTTGCGAATCTCTCTGTCTTTCGCCTTTCCACCGTCTCTTTCTACATTTCTCTGTGCCAACTCGCACTTCGTGGTAAGCCTCGAATTTACCTCGAACGACCTCTAACGACTTCCGGGGAATAAGAAAGAGCGAGAGGATGAGAGAGAGAGAGAGAGAGAGAGAGACCACGAGGGACACGGCACCAGGAATACGAACGTTGGAGAGAGCATCGATAACCGTAAAAGGGGTTTATTGCCAAAGTTTAACGCCGAAGTTTTCCACCCGGCAGATCGAAAACTTTGTATACATGCTGTTGAGCCGATGAGAGGGATGGAAAACTGGCGGGGTAGGGGGTTGCGAAAGAGAGAGAGAGAGAGAGAAGAGCTCACTAGCCAAGTGCGCCGATCCGAGGAACGAAACCTCGAGTGACCGGAAAGAATAATTTTTTGTTTTCTTTCCTCGTTGTTTTTGTTTTTGGCTGTTTGCAAAAGGGGTTGGTTATGCTTTATGGCGATTTCGTGTGAAACCAATAAACGTGGGGAGAATTTATTCTCGTTCTTCTACGACGAAGACGAAACGGAGTTGTAGCTTGCACCTTATCGCCTACGGTTAAATTTCAACCTCGTAACTAAGGGTGCGAAAACATACAACGTTTTATTTTATTTTTTTCAATTACTTAATTCTCGTTTCAGGTCGCAGAGGGTAGTTTTATGTTTTATGGACTTTACGTGAGAACCTAACGAACGCGAGAAAATTTATTTTTTACACCCTTTGCCGACTAACAACGAAGCTATAGGGAAGGGTGAAATTGGACCACATCCAAGAGGGTTGTAAAAACTCATCGATATATTTTATTTTTTCTAAATTCTCAAATTTCTTTTTTCGTTTGCTTCCAAAAATTGACGAAAAACAATCTTTTCGCGAAAGATCGATCGATTTTACGTCGTTAATCGAAAACAAAATTGAACGTGGAAAATATTTACGTCGCGACGAAAAAAAAAAAAAAAAAAAAACAAAAAAAAAAACTCCCTAGGTTAAAAAAATGTTTGTGGCCAACGAGAATGGCTAGTTTTCTTTCGTGGCTGGTCGTATAATCAAAACAACATTTTCCCATGCATCGAAACATCTACTATGTATAGAACGGCGAGGAGGGTGTTGTTGTATTGGGAACGAGAGCGAACCGCTCATCCACCTGTGTAACACGATTCTCACGGGCTACCAGACGCCTCTGGGCGTTCCGCGGCTGAACGAACAATTCGAACACCGGCCACGCTGACGTATAAAGAGAACGGGACGATGTATTTCGCGCGAGATCACCGGCAATATTCTTGTTTTTTTCCCTCTCATATTTTATCACCCTCCCCCTCCTCCCGCCCTCTTCAACCACCCTCGTCCACACTTCCAATCCTCGCGAGGTTGCGCGCGAGAAAAAAATTTATTTCGAAGATAACGTCGATGAAGTGCGACGGGTAGAAGGCAACGAGAGGAATGTGAATAAATTAATAGCAAGGGAGAAAAATCGTTGCGGGGGTTGAAAATCGTAAAGCTCGATTTTATTTTTTTCATTCCTTGTACGATGTTTATGAGTTTGTTATTGTAGCGTATTAAAAATTTACGATTCGATATTCAACTCTTCTCGTCGATTTCAACCCTTAGCATTGTCGCGACGATGCAGAAATTTTATTTATTTTTCTTTCTCAACTTTCTGACGACTGTCCTCGGATCGCGTTGGCACGAATCGCCGATGAAGCAAATCGGAATGTGAGACGAGCTCCGAGAAGCATTTTATACGTTTCACCGAACGTCGCTCGAAACGCCTTTACACACAACGTTGGTGAATAAATAGCACACGTGAATGCCTCGACGATGATCATCCCCCTCGCGACAAAACCCGGCGCGGAAACAATGAACTTTCTAGTCTAGCCGGGTGCCGTTATTGTTAATTCAGAAGTTATCGCGTCGCTCGAGTGACACCGATCGTCGCGACGAAATGTCGGGCGAAAAATTCCCGGAAAATGGGGAAACCAAGAGAGGGATGAAGAACTATAGCCCGTGCCAGTTTCGCGCGAACTCGAATTAATTTTGCAGCGACGGTCGATGCGTGAGATGTAAACGAGGGCTAGTTGACGAACGAAAACTTTTTCTCTGATCGAACAAAAATAGATAAAAAAAAGAATTTATTTTTTTACGAACGAATTTGTTTGGTTTTTTTTCGAGATTTCTTATTCCGTATCGTACAACTCCCTTAATCCCCAGGACGATTGTTTCGTTGATTACCATTTATCCGGAACTATCGTTGCAAACTGTTCCCACATCCGCATTTGGCAACTTCGATGCACTTTAAGGGATGGAAAGTTTTTCAAATTTTTTTTTTTTTGATTGATGTTTTTTTTTTGTTTTCTTTTTGTTCAAGGGAACGTCCACTTCACGCAAAATCACGATGCGCGTTGAGATGTTGGATTTGAAACACACCGAGCGAGGCTAACGGATCGCGGATGGAAGGACCGAGGATATAACGTGTAGCCTGGTCCCGCGTGACGGTTTGTCCGCGACTGAGCGCTCGACGTACCAACCCCGCTGAGTTTCCAAGCTCCGCCGCTAGAGCGTTATCGCACCCCAAGTCGAATCCACTCCCCTTCCTGGCTACCCTCCTATCCAACGGGAAGAAAAAACAACTCTCTCTCTCTCTCGCTCTCTCTCTCTCTCTCCCGCTCTCTCTCTCTCTCTCTCTCTCTCTCTCTCTCTCTCTCTCTCTCTCTCTCTCTCTCTCTCTCTCTCTCTCTCTCTCTCTCTCTCTCTCTCTCTCTCACACACACATCACACACACACACACACACACTCTCTTATATATTACGCATTTGTATATGTTTTCTTATGCGCCGCCACGTAAAGTGGCTCTATACGCTTTTCAGAGCAACGTCGTCCATCAACAAATATAATTTTGATACATTGTACATTATTCATTGCCTTTTCGTTACGGTCGTACCTGCAACGTGAAATATTGTCCAGTTTTTTTAACGAACGATTATTCGTCGATATATTCGTTAAGTCTCCATCTCGACTGTCATTTTATTTATCTTGTTGTTGTTGTTGTTTTTTTTTTTTATAAAATGTAGATTGTTTACTATGACACATCTTCGACGTGAATTTTCACTCGTTTAATTGGTAGATTGAGAGGATTGAACAAATTCCTCGTAATGATTATTCGTAAGTTGAAAATAAAAAATTGAAATATTTTACGAGGGTTGTTTTTGAGAAAATTGTAATTCTGGGATAAATTAAAAGATTATTTGACGAAAAATCTGCCTGGGAGGAGTCAAAGCTCGTTGTTTGGGTTTGTATAGCTAATTGCTATCAAGGTTAGCCAGGGGATTCTCAAGGTTAACGTGTATCAAGGTCAGCAAGAGTCAATGGTGATTTTTATTAGACAACGACCTTGGTCGACACGTCGAAGGTCAATGTTAAAGATTGAGTGAATATTCTGACACGACCATAAACCAGCCTTGAATCAAGAATTCTGCCAATATTTTGATTTTTTTTTTCTCATCGATCAATCGTAAACCATTTTTCCAACCCCGGTTGAAAGAAATTCTCGCCATTTCTCGAAAGAGAATCCCGAAGCTCCGTAACGCGACAATATTTTCAAATTCTTCGCAGTTACTTAGTCCCGCGACGCTCGCGTTTGTTTTCTTTTTCTTTGTCTTTTTTTTTTATATTTTTTCTTTACGATCGCTAGGTCGATCTATATCTCCCGTTTGCATCACCCACGGGACATAAAATAAATCATACATCTTCTTTACCATTTCTGAGCGACGACAAAATGGTCGTATACGTTAAACCGTACCAAACGTCCCGTCGTTAAAATGTTCTCCCACTGTTCTGCCAACGTAGTCGAGGCGCACACAGGACGTTCGCTTTTATCATGCTAATGACTGTTTACAGCTTCCATGCTGACATAGAGGTTTAAGCGAATACACGCATACTCCCCTCCTCCACAGACAGCTACACACACGCATATCCATACAGCATATATAGAGAAAGAGAGAGAGGGAGGGAGAGAGAGGGAGAGATAGAGAGAGAGATCCAAAGCTCTATTATCGGTGCGGGCGTGTCTCGTGGGAGCGTAGGGCGACAGCCGAGGGAAAAGTCGAGGTCAAAGAGTTTATTTACGCGAGAGGTATCGTGACCGCGGTTGCGGAGGTGCGGTAACGCCACTGGAACAACTAATAAATACGTCGGATGCGAGAGAGGGATACCAGAACAAGAGCACGGGATGTTGGTGGGATGAAGGGGTTGGTGGCACGCAGATTCGGGGTGCGAGGGTTGTTGAGGGTCTCATCGGAGGATGGGGGTTTGGGTGAAATCGAGGGGGCAAGAGGGCTTCGAACGAGGAGGTGATCCAAAGGTGAAGGGATTGGTGGTGGTGAGTTAGGGGGGTGGGAATATTGTAGGGAAGGATGGATAGGGGCTGAGGGTGTCAGGGGTGAGGGTATTGGGGCAAGGGGTTTCGGAGCTTACGGGTTGGGGGTTTATTATGGGGCCAGGGGGTTGGTGACAGGGGACTTTAGGAGTGGAGGGAGTTGTACCTGGAGTGACAGGAACGAAGGGTGGGGTTTGATACTCCCGTATACTCCCGTGGCAGTAATTATTCCATCGGGAGCTTGAAGTCGGAAAGCGTTGCAATTGCGAGTGGTTCGAGTTGCGTACCGTCGCCAAATGTCTGGTGCTGACTGATTCTGGTGCGCGGCGGCCCGATCTATAGGTACCCTACCCGATGCGATATACCTACGTACCATGAAATACACGATCGCTGATAATACGTTGATACCGCGTGCACTGCTGAGGGGTGGGAAGGAAGGGGAAGGGCCTCGTCCGCCTCAACGATATATGTACAGCTGACAGTCGTAAATATGTGGCTTTGTAGCCGCTGGAATACTTAACTGCGCTCGGCTCAGAACGTGTACATATTCCCATACGGTATATATAACCCATCAACCCTTCGGCCTCTGTCTCACCCTCTCTCTCTCTCCCTCTCGGTGTGTGTATCTCTATCTCTCTATCTGTTTCTCTCTCTGACTATAGCAATCACGCCGTTCACCTTGAATCAACTCCCTACTTCTCCCTCTCCCTCCCTCCCTCCCTCTCTTCCACCCCTGTTGGCTCATACACATACATATGTTTTGCAACGTCTGGCTTTGACTGGCAAACGTCTGCCGTGAAATACGATCCTCGATTGTATAACGCGATAGTGGTACACCGACGGTCTGAAACGCCACAAAAGAGAAACCGTGGCATAGGTCATCATGCGCACGAGGGAGGATCGGGGGTAGAAACTATACGACATGGAAGAAGGAATAAATCACAAGAGGATCCGAAAGTTTGCGTTGATCCAATGTTTCTTTTGTGTTAATTGTACAGAGATTGGTGGATTAACGTAATCGTTATAGGGAATTGTGTGTCCAATTATTCGCCAAGAATTATGTGATTGTGAGTATGTTTGAGTATCTGCGATTATCTAGGAATATTCAGGAATTTTTTTGAATATGGTTAGTTGGAGTTATGAGTGTTATCAGTGCCCTTGGATATCTTCTAGTATTTTCAAACTTATCGAGAAGTATCTATGAAATTATCTACAAGTAACCAGCTGTAAGAATTTTCAAAGATGTATGTGATAAAGTATCTGAACGTATTTGTATTATTCTAAGCATATATACGTGTGATTATCTACAAATATATCTGAAAGTATCTGATTTTATTTGGGAAATTATCTATAATTATTTATGTATCATCTTCGAAATATCTAAAATTATTTATGTATCATCTTTGAATTATCTAAAATTATGTATATATCATCTTCCAATTATCTAACATAATTTACGTCATCATCTTGTAATATCATCTTGTAATTATCTAAATGATTATCTAGATTTATCCGCAATTTTGTTGACGTCAGTGAAATTATATGTTAAATATCCGCATAATTATCTACAATTATGTATAAATATCTGCAAGTATCTATACAATTATCTACGAAAATTCCTAAGTATCGTTGAGAGCATTAAATTCGTTCTAGTACTTCATCATTATCCGGATCAATCACCCTAGGTAACCACATTTACGATAAGATTGCAAAATGGATGAAAATTAAGCCCCGTGAATATTGAGCATGTGCAAACGAGAATTTGTATTATTTCTAATTGCGATAATCGTCGAGGAATAGTTACAGGAATATAGCAAGTATGAGTTGGTGCACAGGAGTTGATTACAGAGACGCAGGGAGGGCCCGAAGCGACGACACAACCTACAGCAAGCCACAAGTATCGCGTGCCACTGGTCATTTTTCCCTTGAGGGTTCGCCACGTATAAGCAGAGAGAAAGGGATAGAAACAGAGAGAGAAAGAGAGAGAGAGAGAGAGAGAGAGAGAGGGAGCGAGTGCAGAAAAGGTAAATGCGAAACGATGTAGAATGTGTACGAGCGAAGGAAAACGCTAGGGAGAGAAAGCGAGAGGAAAGTAGAAGCGGAAAGCTTTATGCGATCCAATCAACCAGCCAAGAGCCACGCCACTGTTAAATACCGAAACTTTTTTCTTTCTCCCTTCGCGAAAAGGCGATGCAGCTTGGACGCTTGGATTTTTAACACTCAATCACCGAAACGACAAAAAAAAAGAAAAATATCACCCTTTTTCCATCCCCTCTGTTATTTACTTCTTAATCTCGTAAAATTATTTTCAACTTTCTTTTTTCACCCTTGCCCTTTCATCCTTTTTTTCACTCCCATCGTTTCTTCGTTTAATCACCCCTTCAAGCATCAACCCCTTCACACTATGTTCCTTGTCCCTAGCCTCGTTGTTCTCTTCCATTTTTTATTCCTATTTTTTCTATTTCGTCGGAAACTTTCAAGTCCTCGTCATCCTGTTCACGTTTCTTCGTGTTTCACATGCAACGTTTGACTTTCTAGTTTTTTATATGCTTGTATATCGTTCTCTCGATCTATTAAATCACTGAGACGACAAAGAAGCAAGAAACGAGAATAATTACGCTGACTTTTTTCATCCCCCTGTCTTTATTTGCTTCTTGATACCTTGAAATTATTTTCGACATTATTTTTTCACTCTTAACATCGCCTTCTTCGTTAACCACCCCTTCAGGTATCAACCCCTTTAGACCGAGGCCGTCATGCCCCGCATCGTTTCTTTTCCTATTTCCTCGGGAACTTTACAGCCCTTGTCGTGTTCACGTTCCTTCACATTTTGCATGCTATATTTGGGTTTCTGGTTTCTCTGTACATATATCTGTGTTTACATAGAAGAAACGTATATATACAACCCCGTCTGTATATACAGAAATATATATGAGATGCAGGGACTCTTGGCCCGTTCAGGAGTCGTGCAACTCACCAAACAAGTAAGCAACGACCAAGCAACCAAGATCCCACCTCTCTCTCTCTCTCTGTTCTCACCCCCTCAACCAACCCTCTCTCTCTCTATCTCTTTCTCTTTCCCTCTCTCCCTCTTGGGCCGTCGCTCTTGAGAGCAACGCTGAGGAACTTCAACGCTAAATCATAAGTACGTATCCGGTTGGAGTAGCGCAAGAAATGAAGACAAATGCTCTCGTGGCAAAGCGTTATACGGTGTGGGACGAAGTAGATGCTAGGCAACCATTGGGGGAGGGGACAAACGCCGAGTGTGTTGTGAAGAGGAAACCGCGATAGCTCCTCTGTCTCCGTATACCGGAAGATGGGACGTGCAATGTCGGAGTACGCTCCACTACGGGAACAGGGATTACACAGTGAATTGCTTGTCCTCTCGGCATATCCTTGATTCACTACTACGATCATCACGACCTTCGGTCGCAACCGCGGTCACTCCAATGTCGACGCTTTTTTTTAAATAGACATTTTTTTTTCTACGTCCGTATCATTTCTGTTTGTTTTATAAGATGGCGAACAATGCAACCACAGTGAAATGAAGGATTGGTTTTTAGAAGGTTGGAATGGAGCTTGTAATTTCCATGAAGGTCACGAGAGGACGCGGCGGTACGAGCTTCCATTTGGGTTCCCTGTCTTCCGGGGGACGATCGCGAAAATTGTGTAGGGTTTACGTGAAGTGAGGTAAAGATGATCTTTTCGGGCAGCAAGGGAAAATTTTGTTAGTTCGTAGATTGGTATTTTCCAATTTACGTTTTTCTACATGTCTTGATTGGGATCGAGGGTGAGCTTGTACAGGTCGAAGGAAGCTCGAGCTTCTTCCAATGCTCCAGTAAATCTGATCAATCTATAAATCGACGCTTTGTACGATCTCATTGATTTTTCCTCCATTTTTTATTATTGTTCAAACAGATTCGCGGAATCGATGCACTATATAGGGGTGATTTTTGGATATTTATTTCAACTTCATTGTCAAAATTCTAGATAAGCTTGTGAGACTACTGGACATTATCTTGCCCATTTTTCAACTCTCGATTAATTATTTTCCTAGAATTATTGAATCTCGATCACGCTTCATTCGTTAAGAGTCAGTGTTATCTGTGAGGAGCGATTCGTAAATGCGATTCGTATTTTCTTCGAAACTGACAAGCCGATTGCATTAAAATTTTAAAGGCATCTAGAGAATTATGTTAAAAAGTGACTAAAAGTTGTATTTTTCCAAAATTGTTGCTATAATGGAGTTTTCGAATCATTCGTCGCCTCCAACACAATTATCAAAATTTCGAAAAAAAATAGCTCGAGCCACTTTTTGCCATAATTCTCTAGACATCCTCAAAATTTGAAGGCGATTGGTTGCTCAGCGCTGGAGGAATTACGGATCGCGTTTTCGAATCGTTCGTCACCTGTAACCCTGATTCTTAACGCTGATCTCGTGAGATTGCCACTGAGGGATGGTTCAAGATCTTTTCAGCAATGGTTTGATTAGTTGGGAAATTATTGAATTTTGATCAAGTCGTTTTATCATTCACATCCTTATCCCTTGACCTCGTAGGGTTATCAATGAAAGATGGTTCAATTTTTTTTTAAGGGTTGAGGATCGGTAAGAGTATTTTTGAGTGGGTGACAATCAAGCTGAGAAAAAAGTTGAGTGATCGTGGAGAAGTCTGAGAATTCTGCCAGTTTTACGATCATGCTCACGTGCAACAATGCTATTGTGCATGAGGTACGAGAATATCGAACGTCTCGTGGGGTAGTCTCGTTGGCTAGACTGGTCGCACGTAAATCCTTCATGAACTGATGTATCGAGTCTTCTTCGGGGTGTAGCATACGTTCTACCTAGATACTGACATTCCTGGAAAGTTCTCACCGATTTCCCGTTACTTTCACAGGACTGTCGATATTTCGGAGATATCGAAGTGGCATCGAAATCTACTGACATCGAGGGGTGCATCAACCCTCGTTGGCCTCTAAAACAGGTCTATATCAAAAAATAAATATAAATGAATTTATAAATAATAAATTCTTAACTATCCATCGATTAAACGAAACATTCTATTTTATAACTTCATTAATAAAATAACGAGCCATATAAATTAATTCATCCCTTGATTAATCGTAATTCGTGCTATCAAATATTTTCCATATCTCTTCCTCACACGATTATCAATGACTAAAATTACCCTCGGTAAAATAATCGTTACACACACGTGTCCACGACACTTTAAGTTTACTAGCAATGATCATGGAATCCGAATAATAACCAAGACAAATTCACAAATCGAGCAACGAATTTGTTTGCAGAATATTCCGCGGGCTCGAAAGTGAAATGTTTGGAAAATTTGTTTTCCAACGTATATACACCATATTACGAGGCTCATCGACTCCCGGGAGATTTCAATCGCGGCTGCAACAGTCCTGATGGTCGGACGAGTGAAGGGTTTTCCCAGAAGTGAATGTATATATACGTATGTGAATACAACATGCTGGAACTATCGCGATCCTGATGGATAATGCAATTGACAAACACGCTTGGGCCTGAACTGCTCCATTATTCAAAACGTTCGCCCGTATTAGCGAGAGCCGAGGATCGAAGTAGGAACCCCTGGGTTATGGTCGTGATGGTTCGTACATAGTGCGCGATAGGTAAATCCCTGTATGTGTCTGCAAAATATATGGTGACGACGACTACACATACGATTTCAAATTGCATCCCTGGCAGAGTAGGGATGTGGTTAGTATGATGCCGGGTTGAGGTAGGGGGTTGAAAGGATGAGGGGTAGTATGACGTGGAAGCACACCACGTGCATGTGCACAATATCTGCATATAAGATATAGAAATCCCTACCGAGCTGGACAATTGCTGCTGCCGTGTGTCGATGGTTGCAGCTGTACAGGCAGAAATGACATCGAGGTCATTGACCTCAATCGTTGTTTCATAACTCACGAGGATGGATGGCAATGGTTCTAGGATACTTTGTAACACGCCTCGTTCGCATGGACGACGACGAATAATTTTATTACGCCTGATCGATCTTTGGGCATTGTTTCTCGAAAGGAACGATCGCATTTTAGTTTTTTGTTTGGTTTAGAGGTCATGAGTTTGTCTCGGTGTTCATTGAGGGAAAAGTAGGAATTTGGGTTGTGAGATTTTTTAATTTTTTGTTGGAAGGGGTTATTGTAGAGGTAATTGATAACAGATTTGATGTTATGAAGCTGCGGTCGAAGAGCAGTGGTTTTCGAGGTTTTGCAGTTTTTAGATTCTTTAAAAATAATTATCGATTTCCGATAAAAAATTGCGGATTATGATAATACGTGTATCTTTTTCGAGAGGTTATGAAACGAGGAGGTTGTTACCGTAATTTGAACGCTAACTGTGATACAATTGTGTTAAAAAATTGTCTTCAATTTGAATTAACTTAAACAAAATTTAGACTTGAAATTTAAGAATTTTTATTTCTGAGGTTATGGGAATTTTGGGGACGCATTCTATTCGTACTCAGTTACTCGTCAGTTATTTGAAAACTATAAATTAAAGATCCAGAACCGAGTAGTTTTTTCATTATTAGTAGTTTTCGAGTTGTCGATGAACTCAGATAGCGATCCACTGCCAGGACTTTAAATAAATCGGAAGAATGCAAATTAATTTTTCTATCTTCTAATTAACAAACTCCTAAAACAAAACAAAAACGAGGATATTATATTCGCGTTAACAGAGAAATTTCCAATCTAAAATAAGTATCGATAAATTCAATTTAAAAACAAAATTCACCCCCTGTTACACTTCTGAGCCTTTAGTGATACACAACGTCACGAAGATTAAAAAAAAACATTATCGTTCCAACACATTCAATCATGTTGAAATTTTTATTGAGAAAAATTCCAGCTCAAACACGGATTCGCTGTTGATTAAGAAAAAAACGGATTCTTACAGAAAAATTCAATGCCACGCGATCGCGAGTCAACGTCCCGTCCTTAAGATCCCGTTCTCCACGATCCTTCTTATTCTCCTTTCAATTTGCATATTTTTACGCGAAGTCTACAGAGCGCTTCAGCACCGAGGCGATGAGGGAATACTCCACCGACGGTATAACGCCGTTATTTAGTCCGAATGATTAACGAGCCATCTCCGCACGATATTCGAGGGAATATATTTATATACACTCGGAAAAAGGAACGTCCCATGCGACACTGCCTTAATTAAGCTGTCGAGAAAATTGAGGACAATCACGAGTTCTGTTAGAACCCCTATACCTCTCCACGTCTCCCTCGCTCGCTCAGCTGCCTTCGTTTAAAGCGAAAATTATATTTATGCAACGCTGCTGTCAATGATAGACTATAATAAACTCACAAGTTCGTTCATTAATTTTTATCGGCTATGGATAAAACTTTATCAGCGAATGTACAGAGGGAGCCTTAATTGACGTACATGATTAGGGGACTGTTGTAAGCGACGATGGTACGAACCGAACTTAATAAACATTTGTACATTGCTCCCTCATACTTTTAGACCGTTGCCAACGTGTAATTTACGAAAAAAAGATTTTATCAATTTTTTATCTTTCTTCTTGGCGTTTTGAAAATCTGACCAGGGCATAGATGTGATGGTAAAGATTTTTAGATTCTTTTTATAAGATTGTTTTTTAATTTTTGGTTTTTAGTCGGTTAAAAGTTGAAAAATCGAGCAATTTTACAGATTTTTCAACTTTTAGTGTGGATAATTTTGAAAAGTAGGAAGAAGCTTATGATATTCGTACTGTATGGACAAAATCCGTTTAAACGAGTACCATATACAGCTGTTTTCAATAAAAAAAGAATTACCCACCCCTGGAGAGTCTTAAGTATTGGAAGTCTGTAGGATTAAATTTTGTCACGATTGACAATACTTCTAAAGATATCGAATACGATCAAAAATGTTTCATAGATCATGAACACGACATTCTAGGAACATAATTTTTACAATTGTCCTGTTAAATTATTCGAAAGTAAGTAAATTTCCCGAGCAAAAATTCAAAATTAAGTAAATCTCTGTTTAAATCAAATCCAAAAGAGAAAGTGAACAAAGTTAATGTTCCAAGAATAAGAGACTAGAAAACGACACAAAAAACTTGCAGTTTTGCAAAAATCTGGGTGAACTCGAAGTGTAGATATTCGAGCAGATTTTTCGAAGGGGATGACGCTTGAATTCTCTAAAATTTCCACGATGGAATTGCACTTCTCCAGTGCTCTCCCACTCTTTCTCATTTCCTCTCTTCGTGTCACGAATGTCCCTCACAGTCCTCCCTCGAACCTTGCAAACTTTCGAAACTTACGACCCACGAGCAATTTTAAACAGCAACGAAATTCACCTCTCACTTACAACCCTTACACTCTAGTGTCATCGATGTCCATAATACGTTGCAACGGTGCGTCGAAATGAAAATCGCGCCTCCATCGCTTTTTATCCCTTTTCTTCCTTATTTCCATTGGCTATCGTTTTATTCGAAGCTCGGCTATGGCTCGAGCCCGAGGTAAAAGTCTAAAAGGGCCCATATCGAAATCACAGTGATATACCTTATTGAAAATAGGGTCATCGCGAGTGAAAAGAAAGAAAATCCACCCTAGCACCAGTCAGAAATGGCTGAAAGCTTTCATGCCATCCCTGTATATACGTGTATAGTCTACCAAAGGAAAAGTCTCTCCACGAAAGAGTTTGCTACTCCAGTTGAGAGGAAGGGAGAAAGAGAGAAGTAAAAATAAAAAAGTTTTGACTATTCGCTTTGGCTCGTGCCACCACCGTATCGTTAAGATCGTCTCACTGCTTCATGGAGGGAATAGACAACCCTGAGCTTGAAGCGACGTTTCGCAAGGGGTGGATAACAGACGAGAATGAAGACACTTTAAGCATTCTCTGGCAGAGTGAGAAACGAGCTCCAACATTCCTTTTCAGGGAACTCTTACCTACGATCTATTCGATAAGCCAATGTTTTTAATGGTATCCTTGAAATGGTCAAGGTCAAATAAACAAATATAAATTCTTCAAGCTACCCTTGTTTGGGAATGTTGGACAACTTTTCATTTAAAACTGGGCTTGCGCAAGAATACTGTAGTTTCAACTCTTAATCTATTTTTGTAAGAAAATGGATATCGTAAACAACCCTTAAATTTATTTTTTGTTATTTTTATTTCTTGTTTTTCTGTTAAAATTGGAAGTTTTGAAACTAAAGGTTTTTGAGAGTCACGTAAGAAATATACAATTCTGTCTTATCGAACTAGCAAATGAGAGGATTCCGTTGAAGTTCCGTCGTAATTCCGTTGGCGATGGAAATCACGTTGGAACAAGGGATGAAGCGTCGAACGAGGGATGGTGCAATCCCTACGAAAACGGGATCGCTGACTCGTCTCAGGATTCTTAATTTTACTGTCTATCTCCGTCACTCTAGATTTCTCGAGGTTCCATCGAGAAATGGTCAACGAAAGCTCGGAACCGAAAGCACATGGAGCGAATCGAATTGGATTACTTGGTCGTGGTGAGCAACTTTCGCGAGTTTTCGATCCGGTTCGTGCGAGTTGGAGAAAAGTGGCAGTGCCACGGTAAGTATAAGAAAGCTGCGGTTCGAACTTTTTTTCCATCCCCCTTCTTTTTTTTTGTTATTTCGTCTCTCGTACGAAGGAAAATTTTAAAGCGCCAAAAAGGGGGAAAAAGAACTGTCGTACCACCCTTAACGACGTACGCCTGATTTAACGGCTTCGTTGATTTTGGTATACCATTTCCAACGCACGAGCGACGAAGCGACGAACTAGAAACATTTCCAAAAGTGTCGGATTACGAAACGAAAAAAAAGCACGAGAACCATGCGTATAAAATTACACGAGTTATAGGACGGAGGTGGAATTCGTTATTGGGAAATATCAGAGCGGTTCTACGCCAACTTATAATGAAATTAATTACGTGGCAGGCTCGAGGGAACGCCTCGTGGCGTAAATCGACCATATTTCGAGGAAGTATGGGCATTTCATGAAATCCAACTTTAAGACCTAGGGCTTTTCAAAATTATATATGGAAATAAATGATTTAGTCTTATTGCCGAGGTCATATCATAATTTACATGTGCTTGTTACGAAGTACGTCTCGAAGCGTGGGAAAATTGTCAGTTGGGTTAAGCTCGGGTTTTTGTGGAAATGTCAAAATCGTCTCGATTTTTTGTCTCCAGTATTGTCGTTAATCGCGCTAATTTAAGTTTTCAAATTGGAATTGAGAGTAAACACAATTTCTGATCATTTCGGGGTTCGATTTTTTCGGTTAATTTAAGGGTAGGTCTCCAGGTAACTTAGGGGTAGTTTCTCTGAGAACTTAAGGATAGGTTATCGAATAATTGAAGGGTGGGTTTTCCGACAGCTGAATTGTTTTCTAGACAATTTCAACCTAGGCTTTCGATCTACTTAAGAGCCAGTGTTACAGGCGTTTAGCGATTCGAAAACGCGAACGGTAACTTCTCCGGCACTGAGCAACCAATCGCGTTAAAATTTTGAGGGTATCTAGAGAATTATGGCAAAAAGTGGCTCGCAATGTTTATTTTGTAAAAATGTTGACAATAGTGTTGCAGGCAACGAGTGATTCGAAAACGTCATCCCTACTTTCACTAAGCGTTAAAGTTTTGAGGATATCTAGAGAATTATAACAACAATTTTAGAAAAATACAACGTTTAGTCACTTTCTACCATAATTATCTAGATGCCTTAAAATTTTTAACGCGATCGGTTATTCAGTTTTGAAGAAAATACGAATCGCGTTTTCGAATCGCTCCTCGGAAGTAACACTGACGTTTAACGGTAGTTCTTAAAGCCACTTAGGGATATTTTTTAAACGATTCGAATGTAGTTTGTCAGATCACCCAGGGGTTGTTTGTCGAACGAGTTAAGGGTGGTTTTTCAGATTATCCAAGAGTTGTCCAAGTCATAAATACAAAAATATCGAAAATCTATGGATAATTCAGGCTCGCGCGAAACGACGCAGCTGCGAAAATGCGCATCGCACCTTCATTTTCGTATTCGACCAATTTGGGATATTCCGGTGCATCGGATCGTCCCTTAAATCGCGGCTGGCATTTATGAATAGACGAGCTCATTTTATTTACGCTCATGTATAACGGACGTATTTGCCAACGCATATTTATACGCGTAAAACGTATTTTTGGTGATACGCCGATCATCAGTTATTGGACTTTCGTGAGTTACATCATTACGAACACATCGGTTTCAATCGGTTGCGTTTCAATCACGCAATTATATAAATCTGTTCGCTTTTATCACGTGAATCCGAATGGCAAATCAGCGGAAAATGTGACTCGCTCATACATGATCGACGTTTTGCCCTACGCGTTTAACGACGATTCGACGAGTTTCAACAGTTCTTCATTAACAGCTTCGAAACGATAAATCGTTGCATAAAATTAATAAAATTCAAACGAGGGAATGCAATTTTTTCAACCCTTGTATAAAAATCGAAACGATGAAAAAATCGTTCGTATTTCATGCGAAGATTGCTGTAGAAAAACAAATATTGAATCACTTCCCCTTATGCTCGTACGATCGTGACTCTCCTTCACTGGCCCAATTTACATACCTCGACTACCCTCTGGGTCGACGACTCGAAAAAAGAAAAAAAAACAAACGAAACGAAAAAAAGGAAAGAAAACAGGACGTTGTTTTTGACAAGATGTCTAGAAGGATCTCCCTTGTCGCCGAGGTTTCCCTCGTTGTACCATCGTAGGTCACGTTCTCTGTATAAAAACCTCCCGATGGATCGATCCACCCTGCTGGCACACTACGATAGTGCACACTACGGGATTGAGAGTGAGAGGGATGGACTAAGAGAAAGAGAGAAAGAGAAAGTGAGACTCGCACGATGTTCCATTTTCTGCGAACGTGGTCAAGCTAGTACATAACGCCCCCTGCGGCTAAAAGTATCCCCCGATGGAAGAATTTCACCCCCGTCAACGACACACACTTCGGCCACTCGAGAGATTTTTCTCGTAAATTTTTTCTCTGTCATTCGTGATATCGGGATTCGTCTCGAATTTTTTTTTTTCTCGTATCCGAGTGAATTGTTATTACGCTACATACAATTACTTTTCTCATCGGGTTCTTCCTATCGATTCGTCCAACGGGTCCGACGCAACGACGAGAAAATTAACTGCGTAGTTGAGAATGGTCGAGAAAGAAATATTATACCGGAGCGTTTCGTAACGCCCGTTGTTGTTTATTTCCGCGCAGAGTAGAACCTCGTTCGTACGGAGCGAATGACGTCCGAGAGTTCAACGACGATTGTAAAATTTGGGACGAAACAAAATAATAATAATAATAATGGGAACGATATCGAAATCGAATTAATCGTTTAATTACAAGTAATTACGTCATACTCGAAATTTAATTAAATATATAATTGGTTAATTGTTTAATTAGGGTTAATTCGATCAATTAATAGAGGATCGATCAATTAATATTTTCCACAGTGCTGTATAAAAATAAAATTTTGTCATTTAGTAATTAACCTTGTCGAGTTAATTGCTCGAGAAAATTTTAAGTAAGTAAAGTAAGTAAGTAAGTAAATAAAAAAGTTCGATTCCGGGAAGCGAACAATTTGCGGTCTCGTAATAAAAAAAAAAAACAAAAAAAAAAGAAAAATTATTCTTCGACTTATTCAGGTCTCTACTGTACGAACAATGCACAATCGCTCGAGGGTACCTCCCATACACGTAGGAAAAAAAATGCTTGTACCTATTAATTCACGAAAGTTCGCAAAGTGTGAAATAAAATCTCGGTGTCGCTGTCCCTCCAATTACGTCGGCAATATTTTTTCGTTATCGCAAACAAAGCTCCCGCGGAGAAGTTTTCGAGCGACCCGTGGCGTTAATAAAAAGAAAGGGAAAAAAAAAATAATAACGAAAAGTAAAAAAGAAGAATTAAAAGAAAACAACAACAACCACGACGCATACAATCGTGTATCAAGCAGATTCCACCGTGAAGGTCCCGTGACCCGAAAGAGCACCTTTTGCGTCGAGCTTGAAAGCTTTCGCGTCGAGCTTGAAAGCTTTCGCGAAGGCGAGCGACCTGTAATATCGTCCAAGAAAATTTGCGAATTAGCAATAATAAAGGGACGATAGTCGGATGGTACGAGCCTCTGGGTGAAAGAGGGATGAGCATAACGAGAGGAAAAAGTGAGTTGAACCAGGTATCAAAAGCGAGAGAGAGAGAGAGAGAAAGATAAAACATGGAATGCGCGAGGGAGAGAGTGCCGTAGCATTAGTTAATTAGGTTGGGCAGGAGGCGTGACGTCGTAATTATTGCAACGTAGCGCACACGGTACAGGCCACCGACATATATATATATATATATATATATATATATATATATATATATATATATTTATGTATAGATATATATATATATTTCCTCAACGAATACATTATATATATAGACGGCAAGTCATGCCGGCTTGCTCGCTCGCCGTTCTGTGCCATGCTTCCCTTTCCTATCGCGAGCCATCGTACGGTACGTACACGTAGATGTATACAGAAGAGCCTGCCGTATAGCCCCGGTCTGGCTTGCCTGCCTACCTGCCACGACAAAGTTATTAATTGCTTCCTACCATTCCAGAGCAGCGCCGGTCCGTGGGGCAAATTCTCAGCCCCTTCACCGTCCAGGGCCGCGGATCTCTCTCTCTCTCTCTCTCTCTCTGTCCCTCTCTCTTCTTCTATCTCCCTACAGTTTCCAGCCTTCCGACTCTCTTCCTCATTGCCGAAACTACCTCTCTCTCTCTGTCTCTCTCTCTGTTCCACACATACGCATACTTCGCCTAATAGCCATCACTATTCATCATTGCATTCTATTAAACCGAAATATTTCCCTAATGGACATAGCGCGCACGCGCGCTCGCGTCACTATGCGAATCGCATTACGCGCGATGTTAGCCCCGGATGGAGGAGTTTAATCCGTTGCAGGACTCTAGACCACGTGCAAAGCGGTTCGAAAGTGAAGATAAACGATTCGAGGATCGAAGCGAATTTTATCGAATGAGAATCCAAAAGAAAAAAGAAAATGGAAAGTCGTAAGATCGAAGCCGTGTGAGATGGGGATGAAACGCATCATGGAACAAAGGGAAGTTAGACTCGCGGGTCCGAAGGATGAAAATGAGAAAAATGGTTTTGCTCTACCGGCGTTATACACTTGGCAGCGAATCGAACCTTTTACTTCATCCCTCTATTCCACTACCCTAGTTCTCTTTCCCTCTAGTTTATTCTCCCTCTGTTTCTCCTACATCCTTCGCTCGCATCGCGAATCTACGGCCCTACTTTCTCACTCTCGGTACGGTTCATAATTCAAACGATAAAGTAGCGATTCGACGCGCTTGGAACGATCGACCACTGCGAGCTGTCTAATGGTCCGAGGAGAAGGAGACGGGGGGTGGGCGGGGGGCTCGTTCGCGCGATTGGTCTTTCGGTACTCGCGAGCTTGCACCTCGAACGGCGAAGCTCGTTGTCGAATTATACGGCGTGAAATCGCTAGCTACCCTGCCTCCTGTCCTCCTTCATCCCTTAGCTAGGGGTTGGAACGCTTTGGGTGCTTTTGTCGCAAAATCGCTGTCGAGAGTTCGAAGACTGTGCGAGGGTGCAGAATCGTACGTCGTGGTATCGACGATTCGTCAATATTCGCCTCAAGGCTGATGCGATGCTTTTCTCGGATCGCTACGGTCGACTCTGTGAGGTCACACGAGGGGATTCACGAACCTGAACGTTGGCGTCGATGAAGGAGAGTTTAGGATTTGTCCTTACGGAAATCGTTCCAAAGACGATTGTAACCAAAACTCGTATCTTTGACAATCGTGCGAGGAAAATGGATTTCGAAAAAAAAAAAGAAACGACAGTAACAAGAAAAACATGATAGAGCGTGGTTCGACTAAGAATTATCGCGACCTCGTTCCCATCTCTCCCATATCTCAGCTCGAATATCAACGGGTATGCTCGGACATGACATTCCTGGAATTATCGTACGACGCGAGGTTTCGTTATGCAAACTTCTACCTCTTTCCGCGAAGCTTTCAACGGAGAAATACAATACAGGTATGATGGTTCGTTGCTCATTTCTGGGTTTTCACAATTTTCATTATTTATTTATTTATTGGCAATGGTAGAACCGAGTTAATGTTGCAACGAGAAATGTCGAAACGAGAAGGACAAAAAAGGGAGCTAAACGTGACATAAAACGCATAGGACGATAGTCTCGTACCGATAATTGCGAGCATCAACGACAAAAGCAGTGACGGGAACAGCACGGACTAAGGCGTAGAGTAGAAGCGTACACGGCTTGCACGAGGCTTGGTTGCATCACCATTAAAGAGTAATTTTCAGTGGTAGCAGGCACGTACAAAAAGACTCGTAGCAAGGGTAGCTTTTTGTACCGCGTAGTTAGATACGCAGGCACAGATAAGGGGACAAGGATACGCGATGCGACGGGCCGTTGGAGTATCTTAAGAGAGAGAGAGAGAGAGAGAGAGAGAGAGAGAGAGAGATAGAGCGGTGAAGGGGGGAGGGAGAGAGGGAAAGGAAAGGACGTACAAGGACGCTACGTAGGCGCGTATCACTAACACACCGTCCTCACCCTTTGCTTCTTCCTAGGTTGTACCTTTACCCGCTGATGGGCTACAGTCCCTTTACTCCGCTCTTTTTGCTCCTTTCTTTTTTTTTCGTTGGCAAGTTTTTTTCGATCCTTTTTCGTAAAAGGATTTCTTTTTTCTACCTCCCTCCTTCTTCTCCTCCTCTTTCTCCTGGAGCACTATTCGTGCGACTACCGGCACAGCTACTGCCAACGAGGACGACGACGAGCATTTACGGTGCGAGACCAGCAGGAGTGTTTCCTTGGTGGAAACTACACAAAGAAGCCTCTCACCGCTCCCTTTCTCGGGACCCGGCTGGTGCAGCTACGTGGTAGTTGAAACGTGGTAGAAACGATACACACGATGCAAGGCATCACCCGGGGAAACTAGAGCTTCGGGACACGAGCCTCGACGAGCCAGGAGCCCCGATGTTTCTATTCGCCATAGCACGACTCTACGAGAGCAGTTTCCCCACTTGGCTGCTGTTCACACGCCCACTTGTTTTTTTTTTTTTCTTAAACCTTGCACCCTCTCATCCTCTCTTCAGTCCTCGTCCATTTACTATCTACCTCTTAGCGTTACATCACCGCAAATGTTTTCGACCTCGCGTTATAAGTCTGCAAATTGTGTACCGAGAGACTCCTCGACACTTTATTAAAGCGATATAAGGACTCGTCGTTTCGAGGCACGAGCTGGGTAAGGCGTGTGACTGATACGCTAGAGCATTTTCTTGGGTACTTCCGGGATGATGATGAAACTTACACGAAAGGACTCGATCTTGGTCTTTTGGAAAAGTTGCGAAGGGGTTGACAGTTTTTCCCAGGGCAACACCAAGATCGTGAATCAAAAGGTTTTTGTTGGAGGAAAACCAACGTTGGTCCCGTGCTAGCTCGTTGTTTTGGAGATATAACACCCTTCGGTTCTAAAAATCGTGATTTCCGAAGTGTCGCCCCAAGTGTCTCACCAAAAGTGAGCACCAGAGTGAAAGAGAGGGAGGGATAGTTCGGGACGTGATGAATCGTGAAGCGGAAGGTTCTCGCATAACACGGGTGTGGGAATAAACGGCGTCGATGTGACGGAAAACTGAATTTATGTTGCGGAAGCTGTAAACAAAACCGGGCCGAGCAGCGAATAAATAGGCAAAATAGCCCGGCGCCGGTTGTTCCAGGCCGTATAGGACTATAAATAGCGTTGCGGGTAGGGCTCTTCTAGAGCAGTCGCGTATAGAACCCGTAGCTACTGTGGTCGGCACAATGAAGCGGGGATGGTTTCAATAAATTTCAATTCGGTGAAAGGGAAGCACGGGGGCGAGAGAGGGGGAGGGGTATATGGGGGGAAAGGATAGAGAAGGTAGAGTCCGGTACCGAAACCGGGAGAGGGCACGATACCGAAGAGCCGCGTTACGGTGTTCGGGCACGCTAGAAATGTATGAATCACGATGATTATCGAGAGCGAAGGAGGAAGAGAAAAGTGTGGGGATGTGGAAAGTAACGTAGGAGTGACGGGGCCAGCGGACTGGAAAAGCGAGAAGCCTATAGGGCGAGCTTGACAAGAGAAAGAGAGAAAGAGGAACTCGCGCCGGTATCTAAACGATCGGCCACGCTAATACGATTACACGGGGGATAAAATAGAAGCGGTAGTGCGATCGATCGTAGCTTCGTTGACCAAGCCCCCCCCCCCCCCCCTGAGTATATATATATTCGAATCGTCGATTTATGCGAAGCTCGCGAGTTCTCGCGAGTTGATACACCCGTGCCGATAACTTACCGACCGAGCGGCTTGGTATCGAGAGAGACCTGCCGATTTCCGGACGAGCCTCTGGAACCACGACAAAAACAACACACATCACGACTTTTGCGAAGTGTATTTTCTTCTTCCAGAGCTTTTACGATCGCTGGTACGAGTCGTTCCAGAAAATCAAGCAGTGAATGTGAAAAAAGCTCGAATCTCGCGAAGTGCTCAAAAGAGTGGGACCACTAGGGGTTCGTTCCGAGTGTTCGCTGGCTACCCTCGAACACTCGATTTCTTCCAAGGGCTTCGAGGCTGGAACAAGAGTTGTGAGGCTGCGAACGATAGGCTGACCGGCAGCTGTTAGCGATCGTCAGCGAGAATTGGAACGAAAAGAGGTAGGTCCACCGAAATCCATTCTGATCCCTGGTGAAAATTGTATATGGCCGCTGATACCACACGGGTGGTTGGTGCACTATCGTGGATCTGGTACTGTATCGACGCAAATTGGAGAATCTGGCGAAGCTTCGTGACCCGAACGGATATCATCCCCGTGGGATGAAATCCGAGAGTATCGCAAGAAGCCAAGAAGTTATACCGATACGTGAAATTTGATAGACGCAAACTATCGACAATGTGCTGCCAGGAGTTTATCAGTGGTTTCGGTTTGTTTCTCGTAGGGGGTTGCACGTATGTGGTAATAACTAACGTACAACGGTGCGTGTCTATCCTATTTGAGTTTGGATATGGGAGTGCGGAAGCGAGTCCCAGGATGCAGCTAATTTTGTCATCGGAATCTCGAGCAACCCTCTGCCAGTTCAAGCTTGCATCCTCCCTCGCTACCCAAGTCTAAACATTTCTCATTGGTTCTCACTGTACGTGAATTGCTAACTGTATGATCTCGTACGAAACACATGTATATGCGTTTTATGAAACTTCTTTACATACGTCACAAGAACGAAAGGACTTCACGGGCAGCTCGAAGCAGTGGTCGCACTTGAGATGGACAAGTACATGGGTTATTTATATATCCGTTACTCGTTCTTGACTCGAGCGTGGTTATATAAAGCTCCAGCTTACGGTGGAAACAAAGAAAAAATGGAAATATTTTATGTCCTGCGAAAAAAAAATTGGCGAACGACCTCATCTTCCATCGGTTTTCCGTCGCTTTGGAAGACCTGCCACCGATGTTTGCCATTGTCCTATCACTCAGACCACTTGACATTTCTTGATATCGAAGGGGATGGGAAGGATAGACGGTATTATTCGTGAAATAGAAATAAAAGTTGAATAGTTTTTGCCAGTGCTGTAAATAAAAAAGCTGAGGGACGATGGGTCGACACAAGAGGTGGTTCGAACTTTTACTTTTATCGACACCTTTTTCGATACTCCGTTTGTGTGTCATTGAGTTGGAAACATTTGTCGTTTTCCAATGTTTTATTTTATTTAACGTCCGTTTAAGGAATTTCAATAATCGATGGTATCGTTCATATTTAATTACGCATTAGAAACTATTACGAAATTTAACGATGTGTCGTTTGAACAACTATGGTATAACGCAATTCGTGTATTATGTATTTTCGAATGCAGGAAGTTCAGTAGTAAATAGCCAAGTTTATACACTTGCCTTTCCGACGAAACTTTAACATTACATACATAAGGTCCTTGAAGGTCAAAAAGAAAAACTACTTTATTTTTATCGCTTTTGAAATAGAAGTGAGTCGATGCGTTTTTCAGTTATGACAGTTCGTTTCGTTGTTCCTCCCATGGGTTGCAGATGAAAGGGGTCGTTCATTCCGATGAGACTTTATACGAGCTTCGAAAAAGCACAGATTTGAAGGTCAAAAGGGCGATAAAGGGAATAGTCAGCCAGATTAGACTTTTCGGTACAATTACGAAAACAAACTCGTACATTTGCTTTCGAAAACACTATAATCCAATGTCAAAAGGTCGATTCGCGTAAAGCTTGATAATAGAGAGAATTATTACCGACGTTAGGCTTACCAACTGCTATTCGAAGTTGTACACAGGGACGGGTCGAGGGCTTCGAGAACAAAGTTTCCATCGCCAATCATTATTATTTCTAACTTTATTTCTTATTCCAGGTAACAATAACAATTGAACGTGTTCTAAATGTAGGGTTCTTATTACAGTGTGTTGCCTATTGGCGTTGGAACAACGGTTTGCCTACATATAAATTTTGTAAGTAATGTACGAACCAGCTACGAGCCAAAATTATATTCTATAGGATTCACGAGTAATCGTAGGTCGCATGGTTAAGGTAGTCGTATTAGCAGGGGAAGGGGGGGTATTAAAATTGTACTTCCTTTTTTCACATTCCAAATGGACTGAGGGTTGAAGTTCATTAAGAAAAGTTGTTGCAAATCGACTAAAGAACAACATACTCAAAAGTCAAATTGATCCTCCGTAAAGTTTATTTGTTATATAATAAACAAAATTATGATTATTTTTTCATAAGATTTGTTACAAAAACTAATTGAAGCTTCTTCCATGTCATATAAAAATGTGTGCAAAATTTCAACGGGCTTCATCGAACAAATGGGAGATTGGGAAACATTACAATTTTCAAGAATAAATATCGTGATTTTTGAGTGGATAAAGACCGCTGAAATTTTACAGATATGTATATTTGACATCAAAGAACGCTTCTGTAAATTTTCAGTGAAATCTAACGGAAACGCTATAACGATAGGTCTAACTTAAGCTGACGATTTCACTTGAGTTTCAAATTGGACGATGCCACGAACGATACGTCGAACGAGTCATCTTTGTCCAGGTTACCGCATCGTTATCCACGAAGCAATAATAATCCGTTTGGAAGGTGGAACGTTGAACAATAAGCGAACAAACCCGCAGCCGTTCGAACGGTCAAAAGCCCCTAGGGTCTGTAAGAACGAGGAGCGAGAGAGACTTTGAATGAGCGAATGAGGGAGAGGAAGAGAGATCAGACTCGAGAGCTTCCATTAGACGACGGTGTAGTTACGCACAAAATGGCGTATGGGCCGGCGAAGGCGATACGGAGAATGGAGAAACCGATAGCGGATAAAGTAAGAAATAAAAAGAAAAACGAGCTGGAATAATATCCAGAGGGAAAGCGGAGCATGGCCATGGTAAGGAGGAAGAGGAAACTCGAGGATTGTAAGAAAGAAGGAAATGGCATGCATAATATAGCTCAGACGGCCGTTACCGGTGATCCACTGCTTCCTCAACGACGTCCGCGCTCGGGGCAATGATTCCACCTCTCTTTGTCTCGTTCTCGCTTCATCCTTTTTGTTTCTTTATTTATATCTATTGGATGTTTTTTTCTTGTTCTTCCTTTTTCTTTTGAATATTGTATGCCTGGAACCTTCGTGTTGGATAACCAGGTGGAAAAAACGTGTATCGCGTTAGACGCCCTTCTGATTTACGTTCGATTCGAGATTATTGTTACGAGAGCCGTCCGAACTGCGCCATTGTTCGGCCGTACTTTGTTCGAATCAGAGCTGTATCTTTGAAAGGAGTGTGATAAAAATGTGTGATTCGTCGTAACGGTTTTATCTTTATTTTCAGAGTGGCGAAGTATATCAAGTGATAATACTTGAGGTACTAAGTACTTTAAATACAAAAGTCCTAAGTACGAGAATTCTAACAATAAGTATGAAAGTTTTAACTACGAAGGTACTAAGTTCGAAAGTACTAAGTACACAAGTGCTAAGTGCGAAAGTTCTAAGTACGAAAGTACTAAGTACAAAAGTACTAAGTAAAAAAGTACCAAGTAGGAAAGTACTTAAGTAAGAAAGTACCAAGTAGGAAAGTACTTGAGTAGGAAAGTACCTAAGTACGATAGTACTAAGTACGAAAATGCTAAGTACGAAAGTACTAAGTATGAAAATACTAAGTACGAAAATACTGAGTACTAAC
Organism: Netelia fuscicornis; assembly: GCA_946811545.1. Taxonomy (NCBI): domain Eukaryota; kingdom Metazoa; phylum Arthropoda; class Insecta; order Hymenoptera; family Ichneumonidae; genus Netelia; species Netelia fuscicornis. Next base: position 8,991,309 of record OX328014.1, read on the forward strand.
TACCGGAATACTTAGTATGTGAGGGTACGTATGATACGAAATATTTGACATTATATACGACAGTTCTAAGTACACTGTACTGAGTACAAAAATATTAAATACGAGTATTAAGCTTGAAGTATTGACTAACTAGTTCATAGAATAAAATACACAATAATAAGAGTCCCAAATGTGTCGTACATCAAGCATACTAAGTAAATGCAACGAATACTCCATATTCGTGCCAAGTACTTTGTGCATCAAATACTGCCCAGCACTGTCGTGAGTTCTTATCCTCTTTCAGACAATTGTTTCCTTACTGATTTTCAGTTCCTCTTATTTTTATGTTTGTCCCTTTTACTCTCTGTCTCAGTATATTACACCCATATACAATAAAAACAAGTGGCTTAGATGGACTTGATTCTCTCGTCTCTTTTACGACCCTCGAAATCCACCCTTGTAACCCGGCAAGCCACGAAGCCATAAGCGAGTGAGATCGAGTCGCAGGGAGTCTCTTTTTCTTTTTTCTTACTAAAAGGAAAACAAGTGTATATGTCACGTATACTTGGACTGGGTCAAATGCTAGAGAGAACGAAACGCCTCGTAGTCGTCGTGCTACCCAATTAACATTGTTGATTAAATAGAAGGAAGACAATGTGACATACAACGAAAATAGTAGAACCTCGGTGAACATCGACTTGAATTTTCCGATTCGAGAAGACCGTCGAATAATTGAGTTATCTTACACCATTTATCTCATTTTAAGTCTTTTCTCTTTTCTCTCAGCCAATGAAAAAGAGACACGGTTAACACTTTACTCACTCAAACTGTAGAGGATTTTACATCGACCGAACTTAATTAATAAAGTTGATACAGATATAAAAAAAATAATAATTAGCACACTTTTTTTAACAAGAATTTATAACATTACTTAATTAATCGAATCGACTATTCGTACATTTATAAATATGGATTAAAGCATAGAAACTTCATTCGTATTGTTAACTTACCAATTGGATTTTCGACGATAAAATTTAAACATTCGAGTAAGTTTGAATCGTCCCTGATTGGATGTAATTTTATTTTATAAGTTGTATGAATGCCACTCTAGTTCGACGTATCAGTAACAATCGAGCTGTCGATATTTTATAATGACGTTGGCGCGATTGACTGATTTAGGACACGATTTAAAAAGTATCGAATAAAAAACTAAAATTACAAAATTATTCTACCTCTCACCGAACAATATTCCCATTTTTTTTCAAAGAAGCAATCATTTTCGTATTTATTCGATTTGCTTTTAACAAAATATTGGATTTCCCGATATGAAAATAATATTTTTATTTCGTCGAACAATTTCCACCCTCGCGCGATCAACTCTCTGTTGACCCACTTTTCCACCCTCCACCCTTATTCGACGTTTGTCCGCCGTTTTTCTAAGTAGGATCGGCATTAATTTTTCATTTTTTTTTTTTTCGTTTATATGTGAATCGTATACAATTACACGATACGTGAAAATATGATTCGTGAACGGATAGTCAATTCTCACAAGGGCGTATAACGAGCTTTTGATTCGTGTAATTAGAACGCGTCATTGGGTCTTACTTTGTGTTTACGTATCTCCGTGTATGTATGAGATACTCTGCGCATGCGCAATCCGTATCAATGAAATATCGCTTAACCAGGATAAGTGACCGTTCTAGTAGGAAACTCCGTTGTACGGGTGACTTACTAACGTTTTAATTGAAATTCCAGAATCGTGTTTGAAATGTAGAGAGAACGAAGGAATTTTTCGATTCTTTGTTTTTCGCAACAGCGAACAACAGACTGTAATGGCGATATCAGGGAAAACATTACAACGAGGACGAGTTGGAAGCTACGATGGAAATTAATTCCGGGAGATAGTACGGTGCAAAAATGTCGAGTAATTGACTGAAAAATAACAAATAAATTCGCTCTTCATCGGAAAATAAAAACTTTGCGAATACACAAAGGTAATGAAATTGTTGCACGAGCTAACTTTTAGCTTGATGGAAAATTTCGTATTCTTATTGTTTGTCAGGCTTACACGACTAATTGTTTAATAAATATATTGTTAAATGGATGTTTATATAATTTGCCACGTAACAGGTTTATAATTATAATTGCCTGGTACATTTAAGTGCTCGTTAGAAAATTTAAAAAAAAATGTCTTTTTTTTACGTTTTGCATTTTTGAGATGTTGCATTATTATGCTTTATGACTTCATAATTATAAATTTTATGACATTATGTGACCTGCTGTGAAATCTTCACCAAATTGTTTTTACACTCGTTGCCCTTTGTTTTAAAAGCTTCTGTTTCGTTTCATGCGACGTCATAATTATAAATTCTGCCACATTTCGGGTCTCGTTATATAATTCACGGGATTTTCTTTTCCCATTTGGTACATGCTCTTGATGTTTCCAGTGTAACAAGCATATTAGCAAAATTTCGACGAAAAAACATCAGCTGTTTTCTAAACAACGCAATTCTCTAATTGTAAGTGAAAGGCTTCGCGATAGTTTCGTTTTTTTCCCCAACGACATAAACATTTTTGCAAGATTGTTATTAACAAATATTAACCTATTCCCGTATGAATGTTTCCATAATACAATTTTTTTTGACATAGTAAAAAATGAATCAACGTTTCCACAAATATGCAAAAAATGTTCACACAATTTTACAAATAATTATTATCAACAAAAATATTTCACGTAATTGAATAGTACGAAACAATTTGAAACGAAAAAAAAGACGTGACAGTTTCATTTTTTCCCCAACGACGTAAACATTTTTGCAAGATTGTTATTAACAAATATTAACCTATTCCCGTATGAATGTTTCCATAATACAATTTTTTTTGACATAGTAAAAAATGAATCAACGTTTCCACAAATATGCAAAAAATGTTCACACAATTTTACAAATAATTATTATCAACAAAAATATTTCACGTAATTGAATAGTACGAAACAATTTGAAACGAAAAAAAAGACGTGACAGTTTCATTTTTTCCCCAACGACGTAAACATTTTTGCAAGATCGTTATAAAAAAATGTCGATATAACACAATTTTGTTCACACATAGTAAAAACTCACGTACCCTTACCACAAGCATGCAACAATTATGTTCACAGAATTTTGCAGATAATTCTGTCCAATAAAAATATCTCGCAGAATTAAATAGCACGAAACAAATTGAAATGAAACAAAAAGACATTTCGAGTACTACTCGTATCATAAACAAAAAAAACGTTAAACAAAAGCCTCTCCAGATAAAAACTAGTTCTTCTCACTGAAGTTTGCTTGTACCGAGGGTTGTTGATTAAACTTTTTGCGCCATCGTTAACTACATTGCTACTTTTATGCCAACTTTACAATGTTTTTTTTTGCACAGCGTGATGTCCAACACAGTGCAATAGAAGTGCTGAAGTGTGCGTGTGGATATGCAAATGTTGGAGAAGGTAGGAAGCTACGAGATGAGTGGTCAATAGGAATTGTAAAACACCCTGACGTGTTGACGTCCTGGACAGCTCTAATCTTGTGTGAACGCCAGCCTTTTTTCTTCAACCTGGTACGTCACTGTTGTTTTTTTTCCAACCTGATTTTTTTTTACCCTGCTAACGTCTCCTTGTTTTCAACCCCATTTTTCCACCCCTGCTATGCAAAATTTGTTTCAACACAATTTTCTTTATTCAGCTATGTCTCGTTTCTTTTCAACTCAATATTTCTTACCTCGGTATGTCACATTTTGTTCAATCAGGTTTTTCCACCCTGGGGTGGCACATTTTTTCAATACCATTCTTTTGTTACTTCCCCATGTCATGTTTCTTTTCATACGAGGTTTTTTCACCCTGGTATGTGACATTTTTTCAACCCCCATTTTTCCACCCTGCTGTGCGACGTTTCTTTTCAGGGGAATGTTTTTTTTCATCCTGGTACGTCACAGTTTTTTAACTCCATTTTATTTATTCTGTCACGTTACATTTTTTTCAACCCCATCTATTCACCCTACTGCATGAAATAGTTGCGATCGGTTTTTCGTGTTTTTTGTTTATCCTTTCGTTTTCCTAGCTGTACTTTCGTCCCAATAACCTGCGAAATAGTCTTGCCCTATGAACAATTCTCGTTTTTTTTTCTTCGGTCAACCGTTCGCAAATCTACCTGAGCCGAAAAATATTGGTCGTCGACTCGAGCTCACCTGAGTACGTCCGATTACGTCCGGGTCAACCTCCTCGGGACACCATCGTCGAATAGATTGGAAAACATCGATGAATAAAGTCGAAACAACGAGAGAGGCGACGGGTCAAATCCACTCAAAGAATTCCAATTTTCGCGAATCCCTCGTTCATTCCCCCAACCCTTTTTTCACCCTCCCCCTTTCTCGACTTTATTGTCGGCCACAAACGCACTTTGCGCTTTATCGCTTCAACAAATTTCGCGGAAACATAAATATTCAAGCCTTTATCGAGATGAAATATCGTATACATAAACCGGAAGTTGAGAAACTCTTTTGAAGTTTGAAAAATAAGGGCAATTCTTTGTTTTTTGTTTTTTTTTTTTTTTTGATCGATATTAAAATTGGAACGTTATTACCCGAGCGAGACTTTTTTTCATCGTAAAAATAACAAAAATTCGATTAGGCGAGGATTCTATCACGAAAATAAAAATTCTCGTTAACGAGTTTCGATGACGAATAAGACTTAATACTCGCTCGACGAATTATCCAATAACGTCATCGATGAGCCGAGGATGAGACAAAATAAGAACAAAAAAAATATCATATTCTCGTAAACGTTACTCGACGCGACTCGTATAAATTCAAAGAGAACCCAGTCATTTCCGTTATTTCGATAACGCGCCCACGCGAACCTATAATGGACCCGTCGAAACGTTTTTCCGTCAGCTTTTTCACAATTAATCTCAATCGAAATATTATCGACGACCACCGTGTGTTCATACGCGGAATTAATAAACAGCATTTGGTCAAACATTTTTTTTTGTCGTTTGCGTGAATATCAGCGAGCTCGAAAATAATTCCAATTAGCCGATCGCAGTGAAGCGTATAATTGTCCATTTTTTTTTTTGATTTTTTTTTTTTTTTTTTTTGCCCGATGGCTATTCTATCACGAAAAATCCGACATTTTGTAGAACCGGAACTTCGTTGATAAAATTCGTAAAATTGTACATGAAGTATGTTTGAAATTAATACCGGTAATTTATTAAATGTCATTTCGAAACGTGTCAAATTGCAATCGTAATTAACGAGATTATACAAATTGGTTTGCAAAATTTCGAACGCATTTATATTTTGATCCAGCATTTAAATGAAAATCAATCACGTTTGGGCTCAATGGGATGTGGGAGGGTTTGACAAATCCATAAATTAAAATGTTGTTTTAATACATTGACGATATTTTTTCATGACTTTATATTTTCACGAATAAGAAAAAAAAACTAATCGAACACGAGATTTTTGGAAAATGGAGAACGTCGATTATAATAACATTCTTTAAATCGAACTTCCGATAATTGAATTAAATAGAATGAAATATAAAAATGGTTTCAAATCGTTATTGGATAAAGTCCAACCGAAATTATTAATTGAAATTATTCAATCGATTGCCAAATCGAACTTAAATAAGGAAATAAATAGAAATCCAGATGGTGTGAAAATTGTACAACGAGATAAAACAAAATAAAATTTTATTAAGTTTACTAAAAATAAAATTAATGTAACAAAAACGTTAAATTAAATTAAAATATGCCAAAAGAAACCAACCAAAATAACAGTGAAATAAAAAAATTGACGAAAATTGTCATCAACCTCGAAGAACCAAGTTATGTAAACCTTATAAAACAAAATAAAACTTTATTAAGATTACTAAAAATAAAATAAATATAACAAAAACCTTAAATTAAATTAAAATATGCCAAAAGAAACGAACCAAAATAAAACTTTATTAAGATTACTAAAAATAAAATAAATATAACAAAAACCTTAAATTAAATTAAAATATGCCAAAAGAAACAAACCAAAATAACAGTGAAATAAAAAAAAAATATAAAAATTGTCATCAACCTCGAAGAACCAAGTTATGTAAACCTTATACAACGAGATAAAACAAAATAAAATTTTATTAAGATTACTAAAAATAAAATAAATATAACAAAAATTTTTAATTAAATTAAAAATATGCCAAATGAAAGGAACTAAAATAACTCTGAAATAATCAAAATTCACGAAAATTGTCATCGACCTCGAAATGGTCCGTTTGCCATACACGTGTATCAAATGCTACAGTGAGTAACATTTTATGATTGCCCATGAGTCATTAACATTCATTAAAGCGTATATGATCAAAACGATTTTCCATACTAAAGTGTCTTTCGAGTGTTGGTCGTCTATTGCGACGAAGATATCGAATATGGGACTATAAAGGAACTCGAGAGAGATGAGAACCACATAGCGTCGTACGGCGAACCAGGCAAATAATGGAAGGTGTTATGGGACCGACAGATGGGACGCGTTGCATTTCCTCGCTATTCTCATCCGGTAAAGGACACCATGTGAATCCACCTTGTCTCCCCCCCCCCTCCCCCTCCTCACTCTCTCTCTCTCTTGCTCTTACCTTCCTTCTATGACACATACATATATGCGAAACGTTGTCTCGTTTGTATTTTGATTATGTATATATTCAGAAGTCTTCTGGCCCATGCGTTTCCGGGGGCCTCAATGTAGCGAGTTTATTACGAGCGATTCAGCGAACATCGGTGCAACGAGACGAGGTAGTACAGTCATCCGGTGAAATAGCATTGCGATGGTCCACAAATGGCAAACGCCGAGTGTATTTATGCGAAGAGTCTCCGACATTGTCAAGGACGATGGGAGTCTGTGTTCAACGTTATTGCCACGTTTCGCGAAATATTCCTACGACGAACTTCCTCAAGATGAGAAATATCAATAAAGCATCGAAGGTAACCGGTTTTATGAGACGAATGAGAACGATTTTCCAAATAATCGTGAAATTTTAGAATATCGCAGGACAAATGTCAGAAAGATAATTGAGATTTTCTAATAAGTTGGGGATAAGACAATTTTTGTAGGATGACTGTATTTGACCTTGACGCGCATTGTGACCTTGACACGATGCGACGCGTCTGTCGTCCTACGGTTCTCCATTTTGTGCGCGCGCATCCCCACTTCTCGAGATATGCGAGGCTGCGCGCGCACGCGGTCCCCTTCCACGAGCGATCGGAGCTGCGCATGCGCGTCTCCCCACTTCGAGGCTAAAGAAGGAGGATTTGCAAGGAGAGCCAATAAAAGAAGAACTCTCGATTGATGACTTTCTAACGAACCAATCTGTGTAACGTTTGCATACGATGACCTTAGTTGACCTTGGCAGGCATTGTGTACTTTGTACGGAGCTTTCGTTGGTTCACTTGGAGAGTAAAGCGCATTTATTCTCATATGTGGAGGGAGGTAGATTGTTCTATATCGAGCTATGTAAATGGTGAAGCGAGAAAGAAGGACCGTTCCCCAGAAGGCAAAAGGAGAAAGCCTTGGGCGCAGGAATAGAGCGTGACGGAAGCGTATAAAGCACGTGGGCAAAGTGCCAGAGCGTACAAAGCTTCGCTGTGCGACGAGAGCGCGAGACTGGAATGTGACATTTGCGGAGGTCGGGGACTTTCTTCTTCCTCGTATACATCTTCATCTTAAAGATTTTTTTTCTTCTTCTTTGGACCAAGAAAAGCCACATGGGCGATCGAGCAAGAAGACCGAGCTTTTCGCCCTTCGGCTAAAACCGGCTCGTTTGGTATTTCCAAGCAGGACGAGGTGAATTTTTTAAGAAAAGTCGATACGATAAGCTTTCCCGTTGTTCGATCAAATTAAAATTGCAAAGATGAACACGAGTTCATGGTGAAACGATGGAAATTTATAATTGAACAGAATCAAGGGTACAAATTCCAGGAGAAATGTCTTGGATCGAAGTGACATTTCTTTCGGAATTTGACGTTAGTTCTGCACCTGGGACGAGGTGGAACTAAGCGAACTCTAAGTGAGTTATTGATGAACGATCGATGACTCTCAAGGGTCGTCTCGTAAATCAATCAAAATTTAATCAGACTGCTTTACTCATAGTCAAACCGGAATGAAGTGGCTGGTGGCTAAAACAGATACGACAAACTTGGTCAGTGCGGGTGACATCTTAATTGAGGAAGAGACATTCATTCATGAGTAATAAGCGGATGCAACCTTGAACGAGGTATCTCGAATAATCTCGAGTTCTTAATTACGTCGATCGCAACGATCCCCTCCCCAAACCTCGAACACAATTAGGAAAACAACTTTTCATTTAAGGGTTTTGCAACGTTATCGAACTAATGTTGGATCTCGATATAAAAGACTGCATTATAAAATCATTCGAAATAAGTGAAATAATCAAAATAGAATCATTTTTGAAATAGTGGACGTTGTAACAATATTGAAAATTGGATAAAAATTGTTATAATGTTTAAATATTGAAAAATAATCAAAAGAGCGAAATTTCAAAAAATTATAAATCAATTAAATCGTATAAAATAATTAAAATAATTGAAATCGTGAAAATAGTTATATTTTTGAGCAATATTCAAATATTAAAAAATAATCAAAAGAGCGAAATTTCAAAAATTTATAAATCAATCAAATCGTATAAGATAATTAAAATAATTGAAATTGTGAAAATAGTTATATTTTTGAGCAATATTCGAATATTAAAAAATAATCAAAAGAGCGAAATTTCAAAAATTTATAAATCAATCAAATCGTATAAAATAGGTAATAAAAACCATTGGAATTGTGAAAATAGTTCTATTTTTAAGAGAATTTTTATCCTACTATCACGATCTACAGTACAGCTTCGTTATTAGTAACGAATTCTTCCACCCTCGAAAATATTAACGAAAGGAACGTTGTTTAAACTTTAACCACGACGATCAATACGTGCAGCGCACTATCAATTGCGTTCGTTCATTAAAATTTACCTCGTGTATTCGCTATGTGAAATTCAAGATATGCCAACAATTTTCATCGAGGGATCACATAGTTATGCTTCAAATTGTCATTTGTTTAGTGGTGTAAAATTTCCAACGAAAATTTAAACGACCAACCTACATTGTAGATTTAATTCTGGACTAAAACTAATTATTCAATAAATTATAAAATAATATTATATTTACTCGATGCTTATTACCAAATAATGCTAATGATTTATTAATCAATCAAATTAATACTACATAACCAAATGCATACGTTTGCTGTGATTAAAAATTTTCCAGTCTTTGCACACTTCTAAAGACAATCCAATAAACTGACCATTAAAGCTGAATAAAATGAAATGTTTCATTCCCTTCTTCCCAAGAAAAATCGTCGAGGAATAATAATTTCAACTCCAAAACTCAATCACCAATCAGCAAAAAAGGACAATTTTTTAATGAACATTTATAAACAATTGGGTCTCGTTTCACTAGTGAGCAACATTTGAAAGCAATTGGTACCATCCCAATAGAATATCGAGGAAAATCATTACCCTCGCCAATAATCCCTTCGATTTCATTATAAACCGAGAGCAATAGAAATTTCACGAAGCGTCGGAGAGGAAATTTGGGCGAAGGAAATTTCGCTCGTAATCTCTTACTTGAATCTTTCGGCAGATCCGAATGTCGGGATAATAAACCATGCGTACGTATCCATGGAGCAAAATTCAGATGAGCCGAGTTGCACGTACGTAGTATGCGGAAACTGGTGGAGGGTGGAGGGTAGTTGGTTAAGGGTATGGGGGATGTAATGTGTCACGGATATTCGGATTTTTATATTAGCTCTCGCGAGATCTTCATTCGGATAGCGAAGTGGTATATCCGGAAGCCTGCGATACGTACAGACGTAGGAACTTCGTGCGATTCTACAATATTAAAGGGGATATAACTGTATTCAACTGTGTACGAGTACGAACGATGCGAGGATAGTACACGTTCTCTACGGTGCAGCTTACACGAGGGACATTAAACCAAATGGAAATTGTTCTCTCTCTCCATCCCCTCGAACCTCCCCCAACCCCTCATCCACCAACAACAAACCCCTACCTACCCTTCTCCTTCGTTCAACCGTTTCCGTCCTACTACCCTCCTGTTTACGAAGAAACGCATGCCCGGAATAATATTCCATAGATTTAGCCTTTCTCTTTCTCTCTCTCTCTCTCTCTCTCTCTCTCTCTGTCTATGTCTCTCTTTCACTTGCTCTCTTGCCACCACTATTCGCTCGCTACCCGATAAAGCAACACTAGACGCTTTTACTGCCTCGTACGCGAATATAAATATCCCGGCCAAATTAAAAGCTGTATTTTCTCGTGGCAAAGAGGGCCGCGACGAAGGACGAAAACTCTCTGTTTGTTCTACCCAGAGTAGTGAAGCACACATTCAGCACGGGCGATCATTGAACTGGGTTGAAAACGTCACAATCCGGCTCACGGCGATGTTTACCTAGCGTAATCCAGGACCATCGATCATCTTTTTTCTCTCTCTCTCTCTCTCTCTCTCTCTCTCTCTCTGGATCTCGTTTGGATGTGGGTGTACGTGTGTGTCTTTTTTTCATCCTCACTGTACCAATTCTCTTTTCAACATCAGAATTGTCACTCTTTCAATCAATGATATTCGTCCCTGAGAGATTCGAGGAAATATTTTTTGCCATCGGAGTGCTGTTGTTACGTGAAAAGGACGATGTTCGAAGGATGGAATATTTTTTGGATTCTTTGTTTTTTTTTTTTCCTATATGGTATTATTTTTGGAAGACTTCGAGTGGATATAGGGTGAAATGTTGGTGAAAAGTTTGTCCTTGAAAGAGAATTTGTACAGCAGAGATGTATAACAATAAAATTGAGAATCCTTCAAAGCCCTTATCGTCGTAAAAAAAAAAAAAAAGACGTAACGTTCCTTTCTTCTCTCATCCTCTCGCATTCTCGATTCTCGTTCGCACGTCGCAATTCTCGCTCTTCCCGGCAACGGGATACCTGCCCCTTGGGTGATTCGAGAAAAAGTTTTTCAATGAGCAACCCTGTTGTCCTATAAAAAGGACCGAACCCTCGGACGGAATATTTGTTGTTTTCTTTTTTTCTTTTTATTCCGAAGTTTTTTTAAAGAACCGTCGAGAGGACTACCGTTTCAATTTTAGTGAAAAGTTTGTTTTTTAAGAATGACCTTGTAGCAAGAACGTATAGAAGAATGCATTTTTTATCGACTTTTATCGTCCAATAACGAAATGGTCAAGTTTTAATAAAACAATCCTTGCTTAGGTATTATTAACAGTGTTTTCTGATATAAATTGTCGATAATGATATTCGATAATAACACGAACAACTACAAAGGAAAACAACAACAACAACTGCAAAGAGAAAACAACTACAAAAAGTAAACGACAGCAACAACAATAATAACTACAAAAAGTAAACAACAATAACAACAACTACAAAAAGTAAAGAACAACAACAACAACTACAAAAAGTAAAGAACAACAACAACAACTACAAAAAGTAAAGAACAACAACAACTACAAAAAGTAAAGAACAACAACAACAACAACTACAAAAAGTAAACAACAACAACAACAACTACAAAAAGTAAAGAACAACAACAACAACTACTACAAAAAGTAAAGAACAACAACTACTACAAAAAGTAAACAGCAACAACAACAACAACAACAACAATTACGAAAAGTAAACAACAACAACAACTACAAAAAGTAAACAACAACACCAATTTCAAAGAGAAAACAACAACAACAATTTCAAAGAGAAAACAACAAAAACAACTACCACAGAGAGAAAACGACAACAATAGCAGCAATAGCAATTATAACAGTAATTTGATTCATAAAAGCACTGTGCGTTAAATAAAAAGAGAACATTTTTAAGATTCTTTAGGTACGTATGAGGATGTCGCTCATACAAATTGACAGGGATGACACGACGTTTCATACAGTTGACATTCGTTTATGAAACCGAACTTTAGCAAGACCGAGCTGCGGCAAAGTTCTCTTGAATGTTATATACTTGGTCAATAACAATTCTCGCATTCATGATAGTAGTAAACGACAGAGCCCGTTAATAGGGCGATCTAGAGAAATTTCGGTGAACGCGTTAACGCGGTTTTCGTCCAAGCATACCGTTGAAAAGTCCGGACGCACAATTAACATCTCCTCTAATCTCCTTGGAAACTTCCGGGTACCAAAGGGAGTCCTTTCAAGGACATTCCTACGGGCCAAAGGATGTTGCGCGATCTTGTCATGAGAGAGAAAGGAGGAGAGAAAGGCAGAGAGAGAGGGAGAGAGAGAGAGAGAGAGAGAGAGAGAGAGAGAGAGAGAGAGAGGCAGACAGACAGGCAGATGGAAAGAGAGAGGGAGAGAGAGAGAGAGAGAGAGAGAGGAAAACGCTCCGGTACCGCCGGGCAAAAGCTGACTCGTAGGAAGAGAATACAGAAAAGGAAATGACGAAAAGCGGAGGGAATTGTGAGGAAGACAAGGAGGGAGAAGAACGGGGGAGTGAGTCCGGAGGATTTGCCGAACTGCAGACGCTCGAGGCAAAACTGTGGAGTAGAGAGAGAAAATGTGCGGCCAGGGATAATCCTGTCGTCTCAAAGCGAGGATACGTTAAATATAGCGAGACTCTTTCCTTTTCTCACTTCAGCCGGCAAAGAACCGGTTTTTTCCTTTTCGAGGATATATATATATATTTTTTTTTCTTCTTTACCACACCGCAAGAGCATCATCGCGGCTCTACCACCGACGTCGCTATTCGTTCGTTTTCCATTGCGCGCCTATCCTTCCTCTCGCGTTTTCCTTTTGCCAATCCCGTGTACCCAACGTTGCCCAGCATCCTATCCTATCCTACAATCTTTCGAGTACCGTGAGATATATTGCACCCGCTTTATGCCGAAAAGGCATCGCCCTCTACCTCCCACCCCCCACCCCTTTTTCAACGATAAAACGTGTCGCATTTTTCACTTCTCTCGCAACGATCCGCCCGTCATCGTCTCTCGTTGGGACGTTACTCGGTCAGCAAAATTTTATGTTCAAACGTTCAATGCGGTTCGGAATTGTCGAATGTCAATTTTATTTTTTTGAAGTTTGTGCATGGCGGCTGGTGAAAATTTTTCGAAAACGAAATAGAGATTTTTGAAAATCGATGAATTTTTGGAAAGTTGAATTTAAGGAGCGATATAAATTCGTGAAAGCTCAAGGGGGTGAGTGAGTTTTATACGTGTGGGCAAGGGGCAATTTGGTTTTTATGGAAAAAATATTTTTTTGAAATTTTACGATGTTGAAAGTTGGCAACAGATGCAGGAAAATTGTTTTTGTTTGTTGCTTCGTGGTTGGTATCGAAGTGCAATGAATAATTCATCTAGACGTAGCAATTATTCGGTACTGGAGGGAAAAAAATAATAATTTAATTTTATAGAAAAAAAAACTAAATGAATATTTCGAATTGTATTATTCCTTAATTTTATATAAATCAAAAGTTCGTTAAAAAAATTAACGGGTATAATATCAACGTACGAACACATTTTTTTCATTATTTTACTCGGAAGATTCACATTTTAATTCAAATATTTAATGAAAACGTATCTTTTAATTAAAAAAAAGGCACTTAATTAATTAATTCACATTTTATTTCATTCACTACGTAGAAATTTAATTGAAAAATTCCACGTAACAAAAATAAAAATAAAGGCTTATTTTCATACGCCCCCTTAGTAAAATGTTTCCCGGTGAAAATGTACGGCGAGGCAACAACTTTGTAAACAAATTTCATCGTCTAATCGCATTTTTTTCATCGTTTTTCATTTTTGTATCATCGAATCACACTATAATTCGTTCGAAACTCTGATGTACATATTAATATAGTCAATTAATATGTATGTTGAGCGGTGTTTTGTCTATTCCCGACTTCCGAACGGATATTCGACACTCGTAGAATCACAGGTTATCGTATTTTCACCTGCGTACTTTTAGATCCAGGAACTTCGGAGGGTACGAATGAATGTCATACGCGTATTTGCTGAACGAGTTTAAAATTGTTTATTTTACAAAAGTTTAATAACGGATTGGTTAACAAATATTTATTTAGTTTGAGGAGCTCCTTGTAAGTTCGAAAATTTCTGGGGGTAGAAAACCCTGTATCAGGGTGGGAATGACTCTCGCTTAATATTTTTATTTTATACCGTTAAAGGATTCGGAAAAACTGCGTGGGCAATCTAAAACAGTCTTTGCATTGGAAAAACCGGAAGTGGCAATAAAACATCTGGTGCACACTCTGTCAATCCTTTCTACTCGGCATGAAATTTGCCCATGAGTCATCTTCACCACTCGAAACTTTTCGACTTAGGATTATAAAAAATTTGTTATATTTTTAAGCTTGACAAATTCTAAAACACCACGTATTACTCAGCAATGGCGGTCAGCGAAATTCCGCAGGAAGAAGCTCTATCTTTAACCTTTTTTTCCATTGAATTTTGTCTTGTTTGTCGAGACGCGACAAGCGGCAAAGGACACTACAGCGAGAGACATCTATAGTGCCTAGAGACAAGGAGTTGCGTACCGTACGTAGGCGAGATACACATGTGTTAATCAGCATACGAACGACCTTGGATAATACATGGATAATACATAATACAATCTTGTATTATGTATTATCCATTTCGATAAACCTAATATACAACAGAAACGATGCTCCTGTCGATAATTCGCGATTGAACGTCCTCTTCGAAACACAACTCGTTATCAGAGGCTTTTCTGATAAAAAAAATAATAATAACGTCGTCGCGAGTAACTATCTATTATTAATAACACACCCCAGACTATTTTCACCCTACAGTGACAATTTTTTAAACCCTCGCAACCCTTTACGTCACACCACGAGGGTCTGATAAGAAAAAGTCCTGAGGTAAGAAAACGCTATCGGCACAATTTTTGTTTACGTTGTTTCTCAAATATTCAAGAAAGGATCTCGGTGGCCCAGCACAATGGAAAGCTTCGTCAATGGTGTATCATCCCTTTTCAAAAGGCATGAAGAACACTGACAAAGTGAATGGCTCTTACGTGGTATTAGTCTCGGGCTTTGAAGTGAAACTCGTGACGTGGAGTACCATCGTGTTGGACAACACCCCTTACGCCTTTTTCACCCCCTGACGACGACCACCTCCATTTCATCCCTAGCGTTACATCGGTGCAAGCTTTCACCCCTCTCTCTCTCTCTCTCTCTCTCATTCTACTACAACAACTCTCGCCATTACTTTGTCTCTCGTGTCTGAGAGGTTCAGATCCGACTTTCTCAAGGCGTGACACACGATACCCGAATGACTTTCTAATATCGTCGAGAATTATCGAAGTGTGGTTTCGTGTTTGCTCTCGCTTCGAATTTCGCCTCTTCGCATTTTCCTCGACAATAATGGCCTCGCGAGATTCTCCCTCGTACAACTTCCTTTTTCGTATCTCGTCACCTTTATCTTTACTACCGATCTCTAAAACCGGAAAATAAGGCCGAATCGTGGCTGAAAGTAGCGCAAGAAGTGTAAAACACGCGATGGCCAACGACGCGCTGTTTCGTTCCAATGGCCCATCAACGAACCGTTGCGAGCTTGAAAAGTGGCGACGTATAAAAGTCATTAGCGAGTGCGAGGACTCGTCGAGCTTTCGGCTTTATGCCCGAGGACAGCAGACTCTCGGGTTCGATGCGCGAATAATACGTTTACGTTGCGAAAATCGAGGCCGTAATTTTGCATTTCGTGAGATGCATTTTTATAATAATAATAATAATAATCGCAATAATTATAATTAAAATGATGATGATGATGATTGTTGCGATAAACTTTAAACGTTTCTTGGACATTTCGTGAGGAGTGGGGGTAGGGGCAGGCAATGATGAAATAAATATTAAAATAAACAATAATAATAATAATAATAATAATAATAATAATAATAATAATAAGACTGATCGTGACGATAAATTTTAAACGTTTCTTGAACACTTCGTGGAACAGAGTTAGTCGACGATAAAATAAAGATTATAATGGACAATAATGATAATAATAAACTGATAATAATAATAATAATTATTATTATAATTTTTTTGGCGATCTTTAAATTATTTTTTAGAGTTTATTTCGTTCTTGACAAGATTTGTTTTCATAATATTAAACATATAATTCTTTTTATAATTATTATTTATTTTAATTTAATTATCGTTAATGTTTGTGATTTTTTTATTATTACAATAGCAATAACAATATTAAGAATAATTCAAAGAATGTTTCATAGAACAAAATTAGTACGATGCAAAATGGCATTCCCTTTGTCCTTCGGGAGGGTTCTCACTCCTGTCTACTCCCACTCCTGTATCAATATTGTTTTTATACAAAAATTCTTGCAATTTCTCACAACACGACGAGTCCAATCATGAAGAAATTTGAAACACGCCGATCGAAGGAAAAAAAATTGTACGAAAAAAGTGGCAGTAAAGAAGGGTACCCAGTGGCTTTAAGGAGAGACCAGCGAAGGGTAGTAACGTCCCATTCCCATACCCGATAAAAATTTCTACTCGGATAGATTGAAGCAATCTGCGGTGTGTGCCAAGCAATATCCCTGACGTCTCTCGCTTCTTACTTGTCCTTTCTCAATTTCTCCGTCGGTCCGTCGTTTCTCTCTTCACCACCCGCTCCCTACCTACCCTTACGAACCAGTTTCAATTTTTTTAATTCTCTCCAACGTTTCTTCACCATCTCTCGGTGACTCTACTTTCGATTCCGTCGACCAATCGTTATCGATCAATTCTCCATATCACTCGACTCCATTTACATTTCTTGTCTCATATCCCATTATCATCTTCTCTTTTTCTTCGTGCCCCGATCAATCGCTCGCGATAACTCAATCGCATTTCGAGAGCTAAGGTCGATGTACTTCGATACGAGTGTCCTTTGATAACGATTTTCGAAAGCTTGAACGATCGACACCTTGGCGAAGAGCTTTTGCATGTGTCATTGATGCATTTGAATGCATTTCGACGAGTCGGACAAAGAGAGGGTGGGGAGAGGGACAGACAAACAGAAAAGTGGCGAGAGGTGGTGAAGGGTGAGAATGAGAGAGAAGGGTTGATGTACAAGGGGTGAGATCGAGTGAGACAGAAGGGATGACGACCAGATTGGGGGAGGTGAGGTACAATTACGAGAGTAAGAGTGAAGGGATGAAACAATGAGAAATGGCGAACGACCAAGAGGAGAGTAGGAGGGATGGTTCTCGATCGTCAAATATGAAGTAGATACTCACTTCGGGATCGAGAGAGCACTGGCAAATGAAAACGAACGTATACGTTCGAGAAATATTGAAAAACAAATGCCATCGTATACACCAAGTGCACGGTTCTCTCTCCCTCTCGATGTATCTCTTTCGTACACACGAAACACACCCTTCTCCACCGGTGGCGTATGATAAATGGACGCACCCCGTCGTGCCAACTCGTAAAAGAGTCTTCCGGCGAATTTTACCTCGATACATCGATTCTTCCATCTCACCCCTCCCCCCCCCTCCCTCACCCCTAAATTGACGTTTCAGCTCGATGCTACACACATCATATACAACGTATCGCAACAATGTCAATACGGATTGTACGATCCAAGTTACACCGTACCTGTTTGTGCGTACGAAGTGCCGTCGAAAATTGGTGTTCGAACACAGCCGGTACGAGTAAACCGTAGCGCGTTGTATCAAAAATCATCCGGGAAATACGATCCTCGTATTGTTAACCACAGTGGGATCGAATTCACGAAGCATCGATTGTCTCGATCGCGGGCCGAAAATTCGAACGGGTGAATACAAAAAACAAAAGCAACAAACAACTTTCGTAACAAAGTATCGAAACGTATTGCATTCAGAAAAAAAAAATGCTTCGTTTTCCATAAAACTCGATACGGATTCACAACGCGTCGTCGTGTTTTTATTTCGCCGTTTCGATTTTACGAAAAACCTGACAAGGCTTCTTCGTAGTCTATGTGAAATCGAGATAATATAAAGTATAACGAGATTTTAAAAAAAATGGTTTTTTGAAATTTTTGCTGTTTTTATTATTTTTTTTTATTTTTGTTGTCCTTAAGGATCGGTAAAACAGATAGTAATGTTTCGACGAATGGGAGAAAGGTATCTGGCTCGTTGGCATTATTTATCACTCGTGATTTTCCGAGAGTCCTGTCACGTGTGTTATGGAGAAATAAAAAATGAGTATGAATATCGAATGTAATGTATGAAACGAAGTCGTTTCGGCATTGACACCTTGTATCATACCGGTACGGGTGATAGGCATGGGGTTGTAAAAGCAGGCGTGCGAGACGAGATGGGCGGGTCGATAACGTATTTTCCATTGGGTATAGATCAATTAGTCGGGCCGTCAGTGCCAGCAAATTAATCTCCGTGCATGTTCCACTGCGGTGGTATCAAGGGGGCTTGTGGAGTAAGGGACAGTCTCACCATGACCAATATCACCCTTCCTATTCCGGCAAAGGGATACGCGTACACGATATATACTGTATATTAATTAATCATTCACACAATGAAAAACTGAAAAGCAGAGTTGTTTTTTTTTATAATACTGGTTTTTCCAATTACCTTAACATCACGACCGCGAGAAAAAAGGTGTAAATATGAGGATATTGGTAAAAGTGTAGAATCGACAAATTTACAAAGATAAAAACAGGAGGAAATAAATGTAGCGAGTAATTGCGAATGAGAATAAAGGATAGGGTAATAAATAATAAAGGTTATTCAATCGTCTGAGTCCTTAGGTCAGTTTTTCACTGGGTATATGTTTCATTCTTTATAAATTGGACACCCGGTATATGCTTCACTCATTTTGAGACAGGACACCCGGTATATTATTTTTATTTTTACATACGGCCACTCGGTGTATGGTTTATCCCTTTCGAGATGGGACACCCAGTATATTCTTCTTCTTTTTAAGTTGGGACACCCGGTATGTACCTCAGCCCTCGCCAATTCGTGACCAAATACATGGCCTATTCCTTTTAAGGTAGGACACTCAGTATATTATTCTTCCCTTTAAGGTAGGACACCCGGTATATGTTTCATTCTTCCCCAATTCGCCAACGATTATATGTTCCGTCCCTCTTCAGATAGGACACCCAGTATATTATTCTTCTCTTTAAGTCTGGACACTCGGTATATGTTTCTTCTTCTCCCAATTCGCCAACGATTATATGTTCCGTCCCTTTTCAGATAGGGCACCCAGTATATTATTCTTCTATTTAAATTGGGACACCCGGTATATGCTTCATCCCTTTTGAGATAGAACACTCGATACATATTCTACCCCTTCAAAATTACACACCCAGTATATCGTTCACTTTTCACAATGAGACACCCGGTATATGTCTCCGTCCTTTAAATAAGCCAAACATTACATATTGTATCCCTTTCCATTTGTACACCCATATTTCTATTTCTCTCCAATAAGACACCCGGTATACGTCTCGTCACATCCAAATTAGACACCGAATTTGTTCCACGTCACGATATTTACACGCGTCAGCATTGACGCCGACGACATCAAAATCATTTTATTATATAGAAAAAACAATAGTTTCTATCAAAAGACCGACAATTGTATCTTCCGTTTGATTCATCGACTAGCTAACGAGCTCACCACCGAAAGTGCTCAGTTCTCTTTACAGTACACGCGCAGTGACGTGAGAGAAGAGCCAAGTCCCTTTGGCTTTGAACTTTATGCCCAAGGGCTCAAACGGTGCCTGGCTCGTCGTCAGACTCCAGCTATACCAGGACTTTATCGATCTTTCGTAAAATAAAAAAGGAACGAGACAAAACTCGAGTGGAAAAATAAAAGAGAAAAAAACATTAACATCAGGTAAAACGGATCGAGTCTCGCACCCAGGATGGAAAAGCAAGCCTGTTGACTTTTATTTTTCGATTTATACAACATTCGTCGCCCCCCCCCCCCCCCCCCCCCCCCCCTACCACCGTACGATCTCCCGCGTTACAAACACGTTTCGAAAGTTAAACGAGAGTTTAAAATCATCGAAAAGCGAGAGGTCAAATGTCATGCCTGAAATATATGCTCAGGTCACGTTTGTTCAAACAGCACATCTGGCCAACTCTCGGTACCGACTGCAGACAATGAAAACCCAACCAGATTCGGCGCTACTGATTTCGATCGAATTGACCTTTGAAGCGAGGCTTTTCGACGAAGGAATAAGAGACAGCTTTCGTCCACGTTGCTACCACGATTGTATCTATTTCACAATAATGAATGAATCGTGCTATCACTCAATATTGTTTCGCATCCGACAACGACCGATCCAATAATTCATTAATAACTGGCTCCAAGGCTCGGATATTAATTTAGCAGGAATCAATCCCAAAACCATGCGCCTCGTCGAACGTTTTTGGAAAGCCTCAAATATTCATGCTTGATGTTTCAATCCGGAGATTATAATGAAAATTTGGGTCGACGCCAATGGAGATACAACGAGAGACGCGTCGAGAATTACAAACGGAGAAGGACGAGAACAAATCTACGATAAAGAATGAATGAAAATTTCATCGTACGAAAGCAAAATTTTCCATCTCGTCCTTCTTCCTGCTTGATTTGTCTCGTTCCGCGTGATAAATTGGACGTTTGGAGGTGAGCGCCAGCCAATTTTCAATTCGCTAAGGGGTTTGCCGCGCTTGTTGTATCCTTCGACCTTGGAGAAACTAGTTTCGAGGATTTTTTTTTGTCTGGTTTTGAAATATTTTTATTCCCGGACGAGGTAGGTAAAGGGTCCATGGAAATATGTAACGCTCGCTACGGGTGGATATACGAGAACATTATTCCGGCAAGTCGGTCTTTCCATCGTCGTGTTTCTCAAATGGTTTCCGTTAGTCGCCGGAAGTCGCTGGTACACGACGTCGCTTTTACCTCGAATCTTTTTATCTTTCATTTTTTTACTTCTCTTATCCATCCAGTTTTGGTCTACGTTCATTATTCATCGTCATTTATCTCGGTGAATGGTAAGTAGCAGGAGAGAAGTGTCGAGTCGAGAAAGCTGTTTTTCGCACGGAGCTTTAAAATTGCACGTCGGTTGTCAGTTAAATAAAATATATTCACTGTTTGTTTTTTGTTTTAAATCCCGGAGCGTTGATTTTTCTAGTGCAACAATTTTTATATAACGTCCGAGAATTTTGATCGAACGTTGGAACATTTTTTTTATAAAACCGAATCAATATTCTATCCTCGTGAAAATTCGCGAAACTACAAATTACGCGCGTTCGCTAACACTGCGTTTTATCAGGAATAAAATCTGACGGGGGATTGCGTTCGGGCAAAATATTGTATTGATAATTCTCGATTATCGATCTCGTTTTATCGATTGTTATTTCGATACGATTTATTTCGACTTTTACGATACGACGAACATCAACCCCTCGAACTGTCCAATAATGTTTGCACACGTTCCCCAAAACATTGTAAAATTTATCAGTACGCGAGAACGATGCTTTAAAAAAAAAACGGTAATAATTTTTTATATTAACATTCACAATAACAAATACAAATAAAAAAATTCTGCATGTCATTTCGTTTTGAAAAAAAAAAAAAACTGTTTTTTAGATTTTAGATCGCACTAAAAGCTGGCAGAAGACAAAAAGTACGTGATAAGTAAAAAACAAAAAGTGTCCAGCTTTACGAGAGAGCGTCGTATACGGAGCGAGTAACGTTGATGACAAAATTCTAAAAAGCTCGCTTTTCACCCCTCGATACGAATCTATATATCATACGTGTACGACACGTAAAACCCTCTGCACAGAATTTCGTACAAACCCCCCCCCCCCCCCCCCCCCCCCCTGCACCCGGAGCAAGCAACGTCCGGTAGAGAGAAGCCTGCTTTTATCCGTATTACTTTTTTGAGCCACGCGAACGTCGGCTGGGGGATGCACTTCGCGAAATCCCCCCCCCCCCCCCCATTGTTCGTCGCATATCCAGCGTATGCCACGAGTTGAATCTGCGTCGAGACTTTTCAAAACTCGTACATACGTTAATTTCAAGATATACGTTTTCGAATTCGAATGATTAATGCAATTTGTCAAATCCTGACGTTGGTCGCGATAAATTCATCCCCTAAAAATCCGTGCGCTTATTCAGGTAGCTTAGCGCTAATCGTTTTGCGACGAGCGCGACAGGTCGAGACTGCCGGAGCCATTGCCCATGGTAGATATTGTAGCTGGTCGTGTACAAAAAAAAACAGAAATGAAAAAAAAAACATAAAAAAAAGAAATAAAAATTTAAAAAACGACAAGGGTGAAAAAAGCTGCCAGTTCGGCGCGACCCGAATATGTACAAAAATGATGCATCGTGCTCGCGTACCGTATTATAAATTTTGAGCCATTATTACAAAAGCGCACCGGGCCACGCACCAGTTGGTCATGTACCGTGGTAAAGTCCCGGTTAGCGATGGGCGAAAGGTAGATACACGAGTAAAATCGTGGATAGAACACCGACACTGGCACCGCTCCGGTCGGCTAACCTTCTTTACGTTTGCACCATCCCTCTCCCAAAATCAACCCTCCAACCATGTCAAATCGTTTCGTAATGGACGTTGACCACGGTCACGCAGCTTTTTAGTATGTAACCGAGCTCATCCTATAGCTACCCCTATTCTTCCGAGCCCCTCTTCCCTCACTCACTCACTCTCACCGCCCCCCCCCCCGCCTCTCGTTTATTTCCTTTGTTTTCTCTTTCCCGTTCTGCCATTCTTTTTCGCCTTTATCTCTTTTCCTCTGTTTGTTTCTCGACCAGTCGCCCGGTTCCGTCGCATCAACGCACACACACACACATACCTACGTACGAACGGGGTGTGGGGGTTTAAAAAAAGAACGTTCTGGTCAACGTGATATGACGGAAATTGGATCTGTCGTGGATAGCCTCGCGGTATGCAATATCCTACACGAGAAATACATATCCGACAACGCTCTCTCTTCGGGCGTCGACGAGACACGAACTTCTCGCCCGCTTCGCTATTTTTACTCGCTCTCTTGTTCAATTTGCGAAGATTCAATCTTGCATTTTGTTAACGTTCCAGCCGTTTTTCCCCCTAGCCAGTCATTTGGATTGCGCTGGGCTTTTACAAAATCCACGTGTGTTTACGTGAGACGTAGAAAAACTTTGGACATGAATCTTGGATAACGATTAATCGTTTTCATCGATAGAGTGGAAATGATTTTTAAATCAAAGAATTACAAGGGCGAGTAGATAATATTTATTTGGATGATATTTTGTGGCGAGTGATAATTGAAGAATAGTTTTAACGTACGTAACAAATAATAATGCAAAATGATTTTGATACGATGAAAAAAAAAATGAAAAAAAAGTAACGATCATCGAGACAACCCCTATTTTCACACCCCTCGGTCGACTTTAGGTGTAGAGGGTGCAGCCACGCGTATCGCGTCATTACAGACGACCGCCGGGTCCTGTTATAACCCGCGGCAAAGTGAGAGGCGAGTCTTAAAATAAACCTGGCAATCTTCACAAGATTTTCTCACAACCGCTCTCTTACTCTCACCCTCTCCCTCACTCCTTCTTTCGTTACGGGAAATTAAGATACGACGCCGATAGCCCCCCCCGTAATCACGTCGACGACGTAAAAGCGTTTCGTATTATCTTCTTCCAGCGGTAGATCTCGGCGTTCTCTCTTACCAACGAGATAGGAGAAAAGTTGGCAGTGTCCCTTTACCTCGGGTCATTGACAACTAACGACCTCGAGCTCTACGTACCACCCTTACATTCGTTCTTTTATTATTATTTTTTTAATTTTGTTCATTCAGAATTTCGTTTTTTTCCTTTTTGTGGTAATACGAGAAGATAGTCTGGAGAAGGGCCGAAGGTCGGTAGGGAATTCTCGGCGAAGTTCACGTGTCACCATGTAGTTGAAGATTGTAGGACCCATCTTCGGATCACTAGACCCAGTGAGCAGAGTCGGAAAATTCCTGGATCTTGGCTCATTCGAAAGATTCTACCCGGGGAAAGAGGCGCAAAAGTCACAAAATACGCGGGCACGTAACGCAGCGACGGGCGGGGGCAGGGGAACGGGGCGAGGGTAGAGAGAGAGGGGATGAGATAGAAGGAAGGTGTTGCGAGGGAGGCGTTGAGGAGGACTACTCTGTTTGCTAATTACTCGGCGTCGGCACATTTGCATCAGCGTTGGTACGGCGGTAGTTTCCTCGTTCCTAGCGTTAACCCAGAGCCCGACCAGAAGTCCCCGGGCGACTGGTGCAGGCGTTAACCTTCTCATTAAACGTAATTGTTTGCAATAATTTGATGCCACCTGTCTCTTGCCTCCCTCCGTTTCTCCCACCCTCGCTCTCCTGGCCGTTTCACCCTGTCTCCGTACCAACTTCTCCACTAAGTCTCCACCTCGGCTGGTTTCCCAGCCTCGCAATGCCCGCGACCCCGTCTACGTTCCAACCCCCTACTTTCCCGCTTTATCTCCCCCACGGTCCTTTCCCCGACTGTCACACACCTCCTCTGGGAACATCCAATACCGGTTCTCCACTGCCTCTCTCTCTCTCTCTTCTTCTCACTGTCTCTCGTAACTTGCTTTATTCTCAAGCAAACCTCCGGCACATCGACCTCCAACTCGTACGTTCAAACACCAAGTGAGTAAGTGCGCACACACCGTGGAACTTCTCCCAGCTAAGGACGTTGAAGGGATGGAAAACCTTTGGGTAATATCAAGAGGTAAGCCACCACCTGGAATAAGTTACCAAGGGTGTGTAGCACTTATCCCCCGTCCTTAACCCTACTACGATCAGTGAGGGCCCTAGTGGCAGTAAGTCACTAGAGTCTCATCAGTTTCTAGATGGCTCCCTCAGATCTACAGCACTGCTCCAGATCGACACGCAAGAAAAAAGAAGACAGTGATAACAAGGTGGTAGTAAGTGTTACATCACTTTAGGAATCGTTGGAAGCGAGAACACCTTGGTGGTCGGGGATGGAAAGGAACGAGGCTGAAGGACTGATAACTTCCATGGTGTCGTCGTTGAAGGGTAAAAATGGTAGAGAAAAGGAAGATGTTACGTTTGGAGCGAGCGTTAAAGCGATGATCCTGAGGAGGAAAAACGCTTGGGCGCTGCCCGCGAGATTGCCATGGCGAACATTCGTATAAGACCGCCCTAAGCAGCTTATCTGTTGATGATGCACTGTATTTTCCGCTGATACTCCAGGAGTCCTCCGCCAACCGACCATCCCCTTTTCCCCCTCCTGACCATCCAGGAAACACACCGGAGTGTTCCAGCTTGATAGCGTGTCGTTTTCTCGCCCGGGCTATACCACCGACGGCTCTCCTCGCTTCCTAGGAACCCAACGCCCTCCTTATCCTCCTTGGCCACCCGAATCCTCCCCTCTCGTTCTTTCCCTCGTTTCCATTCTTTCGCCAACCCCGTGCCCACTTCCTCAACCCCGTTTGTTCCCCTCACTCTCGAAACCCCTAACCCCCTACCCACCCTGTGAAAACTATCCAACTCGCTTCCACCGAACTCCGACGCCGAAATGCACATTGTTTCTATCTCTTCTTCGTTTTCACTCTCGGACTTCCCTCTCGTCACCGACCACGAAATTCTCACGATCGCAACCGGTTGCCCCAAACATCCGTGCTACGTTGGGATTACCTACATCCCCCGACCCACTCTCTCGAGCTGTTGTATTATCGAAGCGGCTTCTCCCGCATCCTCTAGCTTCCTTCCTGTCTGTATCTACCGTCAGTTTCCCGTTTATATCTTTTTATCCAAACCCCTCCTTTTCTTCCCTCTTCCCCCTCTATCGTAATATTATGGCGCGTCACAGGCGCGAACGTTGGCTGGAAAGGACAATTTACGATCCGCTTCATTACGAAGCGCTTCACCTAAGAAACGTCTGGTTTCCTACAGCCCAGAAATACCGAAGTGATGGAAGCGGTGCAAACGTGTTATACTTGGGAAAAGGCATAAAAGCAAGAAGTGCCCGAGGAAAAACCAGCGTATTATTGCAGTCCCTCGAGCCTTAATCGAAAATATACTAAATCTGTTTACCTCCTGCAGCTACTTGCCTCGAATTTAACCGGGTTGGAGCGAGGATACGAGGGCTCTTCCGTGAATTGCGTGGAAAGGGTGGCTGGAGGGGTGAACCCTTCACGGTAAATGAGAAATTGATGAGGCGTATCGGACTTTCTACGATGATAAAAAGACCATCGACTCCCAATTTCGAGCCTGGACGTATTCGCGTCCAAGATAAAAAAAAAACCAGACGTAATTTGATTTTCGTCCAACTTTTTAATGGATTCGATTCGAGGTAACGATTAGCCTTTTGAACGAGGCAATATAGAAACGAAGGACATTAGGTTTAATTATTCAACGAGACTCGAGTGGGATAGTTACATGACGTTGAAAGAGTCGTCTCGTACGTGTTGTATTGAGGAAGTGGTGTTGGTACGGAACGAGGCACGTGCCCGTCGTAACGCAATGCCACAATCTAATTTAAATTGATCAGGCGAATATCTATTTATCCGCCTTCTCTGTTAATTATCTATTCGTATCGCGTATTAGTGGCAGAAAGTCCAATCGGACTTCATTCCCCATCCCAGCCTCAATTTTGCACACGGGGGCTCGTACCATCGCCCCTCAGGAGAGATTTCTCGTCTGTATTTCCCATCGCCCGTGTGTTTTCCCCAACTACATTTACCCCTTCAACGCTGTGTGTATCCATCGACCAACCGGGCGTGCGGTTCCGTGCCATGTGAATATTCAATTTCGGTATAACACCCGGGCCCGAGAGAGCATTCCAGCGCGTTGACAGCTCGCTCGTGTGCGCCCGTGTGGATGTCTGTACGTTCGGTACGGGCGCACCATGGCTCGAGTTTCGAGAAAACGAGAAATGGGAATGGTCGAACGTGGTATAGCCTCGAAAAATTTACGATGTGTCGAAAGGGCGGAGTGGCATGGTTGGGTCCGACGCACTTTCCAATACGATACCAACGCTCTATGCCCGCCTGACCCGCATTCCCAAGATTTATGTTCGTACGCGCTATGACAATGACTCAACTTCCAAAAATTGTCACGAATTAACCGTAGCACCTTCCGTAACGAAGATCGCAATTTTTGTCCCCGTGACGCGACAACCCCTCGACACAACCGGAATAGCGGTTTCACTGTTGTGTCTCGTATAGACATTGAAACGTGTCAGGATCGGTCGGTAAAACAGAACACGTGAACATTTTTCAAGCCGAAATAATTTCACGGCCGACTCTCCCGATGTTTTTTTTATACAAGCTGGGTTCCTACTAGATTGTAATTTGTCTTTTAACACGGAAAGTACGAGGGTTGAACTAGCGAGTTGGAGTAAGAAGATGTAAAGAAGCAAAAACGTGGAAACGGAAGAAGAGTCCAGTGAGTACCAGCCCTAGAGGGTTTGCTTAACCCAAGCCTTCTTTTTCATCAAACCTTTACGTTCCTTCTCTTCCAAAACCCGTTTCGCTCTCGCTATTGACCGAGAAAAGCTGTTTCCTAACACAAAAAATCTCTCTCGAACCTGATCTTTGGCACTGGTCTTTTTCTCGTCGGCTCATCTAGGCAGGAGGATAATGAAATCTTTGCGGAATCGTTTTGAAGGAATCGAACGTAGAAATCTTGGATGATCATTACTTGTTGATAATTCCTTCGATCTCGAACAGTGCGTGGTTAATTAACGCCATCGAAACGTACCTGCGTATTGTACACGTGCTTGTAACCCTCTCGGTTGTTACTGGGACAAGTGGAAATACCCCGTGTATAATCAGACATCGATCGGTCCGCGACTGCGCGCTCGCTTTCGTCCCGAGCCTCGAATGGCTCGTCGCTGAGGATTATACCCACAATTATCGGTATCATCTGATAAGGAACACGATTTCTGGCAATAATTAGTATAAGCGCGTATAACGGCTCAACGGTAAGCGGACGTGCATTCAATAATGAACAACAACATTATTTCCATGATACGCTGCCTGTGGCGAATCCCTCGTTCTAGAAGGTACGAATAGAAATCTCAAATTATTCTCTTTGTTTTTTAATTTTGAACAATTTTCAAAGAATACAAATATTTCAAACAGTTTTTTTGGAAATTTTTCATGATTTAGTAATTTTTTAACAAATGAACGACATTTTGGTAACTAAAATTCTTATTTTAATTTTTATACTTTTTTTTACGGGTTATTGTAATTTCCGCCGTTCGAATTTCGGTCTCGATTTACAGTGTTTCTTACGAGTTGGATATTTGTTTTCTTTTTTCGTTCATGCATATCAAATTTGCAATCGAAACGATTTGTGGGCGAATACTCGCCACGGGACCTTAAACTCTCGGTTTCGAGTCCGTTGGTGTGCCGTGGCATATCGAAGAAACACGCAGTGAAAAGCATCGCGTGACACGATAATAAAACCGTGATAATGATCTTCCTGTCTCGTGGTATACCAGCGATGCGATCGTTGCACGCCGAGCCAGACTTATCGTCGTCATTTTGTCGCCTCGCGGGGCTGGCCGAAGCGCGAGAGTCAGACTCGTAGCCGTAAAGCTCAGCTGTCGCAAACGCCCTTCTTACATCGCGTAAAATAATCGAGCATGGCAAATGTCCGATTGCCCAATCATATGCCGCTATGTTATTTACAGTACTTAAGAGCAATTTTTATTTTTATTTTTTACAACATTGCTCGTAATGTTTATTTTCAATTTCACCCTAAGGCATACAAATTATATCGGAGTGAAACATTTTTCTTGAATGCGATAAAATATTTCTCGAAATTCTGAAATATCACACGTTATTTGATAGTTTGCAGCAGTCCTGGGAACTTTTTGCAGATATTAATAAATTTTCTTTTTGTATTGAACTTTGCGGAAAAAAATAGTCGAGGAAAAAAATTTGTTTGTAGTATTATATGATTTATTATTTTGTAACATAGGGGAATTTTTGTTATGTGTATTCAATGGAAAACAGTGCCAAAAAATATTAGCTCTTGTTGAATTTTTACTAAAAATAATGAAATCGGAAAGAAAAACGATTTGAAACAAAAATCAATTTCTGACTATTTTTGCCTTACAATTTTTTCGAGTGTCTTACGTCATCAAAAATATTGTAATATTTAAAGCATAAACGAAGGTGTCATACCGCAAGATAATAATAAATTGTTAACGCAATTAAAATAATATAATTTTTATATATAAAATTATAATCCCCCGAATTCGATTAAACTCGAGATCGAGATATAAATTATTTCCCGACCTTCTATGTAATTTTATTATCAAATGCGATTATATTCTACAATCAAGGAACATCTGAAACCCCCGAAGGCACAAAAATAAGAAAAAAAACACAGCATCCATTTTTCAATTCACGAATATTACAAAATTCTGCAAACGTTTTAAAATTCTAATAAAAATCAAACAAAAAATCGTTGATACTAGGAAGAACATCCCTATTGTCGAATAAATTCTGTTTCACGTTGAATCAATCATGCTTAAATCAAATAAAACCATTTATCTCCGAGATCATACGATCCTCTGTGCGGGAGATCGCACGTGTTCACGAGGAGATAAAAGTAGTGCGCAAAAAACATTTCGCGAAGGCGATGACCCGAGGAGACGAAGCGAGATGAAACGAGTGTACTATGGTAAGGGTGGATGGTGGTTGTTGGAAGGGAAGAGGGGAGGGAGGTGGTGGGAGGGTTGGAAGTTGGAAAGGTTGAGCTTACAAATGCCCCGGGAGTGAAAGTGATGCTCCGCTCGCTTTTTTGTCCGTTCGTTCCCCGGGTAGGGTAAGGCCGTATATAGAAGGGGTGGAAGCGTGCGCCGGTGTTCCTGCTGGACGCCCACGACGCTGGTGGCCCGCTTCTCGATTCCGGATGAATATTTCATGGCTAGGAGGCGCGCCAGCTCTCCTTTTATTGCTCCGGTCCGGTCCACGTTCACTCACTCTTTCTCCTTGCTCTTTTTTTCTTCATCCCCCTTTTTCCTCTTTATCTCTCAATGCTCCCTTAGTACATACGTACGTATATATACAAGTTACACGCATATATATGTCTATATGTACGCATCCATACGCGAAGTCTTGGCTCGGCCGAGCTAAACAAATATATAACTGTCGCGAAGAAAAGCTCATTTTTTTTTCTCTTCGTGCCAGACATTGAGATTTTTCTCGCCCCCTCTTCTCCTTTCTTCATGCTCCGTTATTATATTCCCTGTCTAATATATACAGCGAGACGAGGACATCTTTTAT
Source organism: Netelia fuscicornis (assembly GCA_946811545.1). Taxonomy (NCBI): domain Eukaryota; kingdom Metazoa; phylum Arthropoda; class Insecta; order Hymenoptera; family Ichneumonidae; genus Netelia; species Netelia fuscicornis. The sequence goes on from OX328014.1 coordinate 9,021,674, forward strand.
CCGACGGCGAACACAGCCCCGGCACGAAGAATTGGTTTAAAAAAAAGTAGATCTACTTCGACCTACCGACTGTGCGAGAGTGGTACAAAGCGTAACCGCGGGTGGCGCTACCGCTGCGCTTCCCACTTTTCGGGATTCCCGCGTCACCTACGACACATTCGCAAAGCCCCGTGGCTGACGCCAGCTCTCAGAAATCCTTTCACGGCGTGACCTAATTTACGACTTTACGGCGTAAATCCAAATGTACAATTTTTGTTCATTTTTTTACCCATTTTTTTTCTGGTTTGTCTTTGTAGTATGTTTTCTCGCACGAGAGCACCGGGGAATAGAAATGCTCAACGCCCCGTTGATTCAGTGTCCGGGTGACCAGGAGCCATACCAGTCCCTTTACCCTTCCTTCTCTACCCTTTTATTCCTCGGATTCATAATCCACCCGGGAAAACGATGAAAAATGTGCCCTAGAAATTTATCCAAGTGTAACCATGTGGGATGTTTTTGTATGAAATCGCTGAAAAACTTTATCTTCCTTCGTCACTTCCATTACCATTCGCGTTATTCGTCAAAAACATTTTCTCTCACGATCCAACGTGTCGAACGTCGCTCGTATCTTCATCGTTACATTTATCCAATCGCCAACATCGTTGTGGGCAAAAAAATAAAATAAAAACCCTAAAGAAGGCCAAGGATTATCGCATCGTGATGCGAAAACCTTCCCTTTTCGAGAAAAATAAAATGAAAGTGAGGAAGCAAATAAACATTGTACGTAGCTGAAACGAGAGGTTACTTCCTCTCTGGGTGCCTCGGGAAACGAAGAGAGCCGGGCAAGTCACACAGAGGAATGATATAATGAGAAAAGATCACGTTGAAATACGAAAGTGTCGTGAAAAGCGGAAGAGACAATAGGACTCTTTTTCTCGCCCTCTGTCCTGCATAGAATTTTCTCTCGCCCTTTTTCCGCTCTGCTTGCGTTAGCCTCTCGTCTCGTTCTCTACCTTCTGGTCCCCATGGGTGTGGATCGTCCACTGTAATCGTTACCCCACTCTTGTTACGACGACGACGATGTCTCGGGATGTCGGACCCTCGGGGTGGCTCCTTCCCTCTTTCTCTCTCTCTCTCCTTCACTCACACAAGAAAACAAGCAAACCACCAGCATCCCTCCGGTGCTTTCATCCCTCGGCTTCGTGTGTATCCTGCGACAAGAGCGTGATTCCGAGAACGATAATTGAATACACGTAGACGGACTCCGATAATGAGAACGAGAATTTCTCCGACTTCGTAGAAGCGTGAAACTGCCAACTCTCTTGTTCGAGGCCTTCTTGGCTTCTTCGTTGCGTCTCACGTTCGTAGTTACGCGCGAATTTGTCTACTCTACCTTGTCACGACGTCCTTTCTCTACAGGGATTCGCTTCAAACCCCGTACATATATAACGATACGCAATTACTCGTTGGCGATTAGTGCGACAAGTAATAGAAAGTTGGTAGGATTTGCATGCAAAATCGACGATTTAGATAACACCAGGATGGTCGTTAACGCTCGTGGCTCGGGACACGAAACGAGGTTTATCGTGCACCACGAACATCATCGAAAAATCAACTAACTCCAAGTTTTCTCACGCTTTTGGAAAACTCAACTGACGACGAAAGAACGAATGAAAAAAAAAACCATTTCGTCCCTCGTATCCAAAAGGGTTGTCAAAAAAAAAACACATCACACTCGTTCCACGTAAATTATATTTCTGTTTGTCTCGTTTTACTTTATTCTCTCTTTCTCTCGCGGGCGTTTCGTACCAACGAACAAAACGGCTAATTGTTCTGGCATTTTTCCAGACTGATTCGCCGAGACGCTGGAGCACATCAGTCTCAGGCTTGATAAATAACGAGTTGATAAAAGTTTTCTCTCTTAATGGACTCCTCCCTTTCCATCCTTCCAAACGCCTCGATTGTTTCGAAATCCTCGCGAAGCTGGAATCCCACATTTAAAAGCTCGCTGTACTTCGGCTTGTAATATTTTCTTTCTCTCTTTTAGTTCCTTTCATTTTTCAGAACCATCGATCTTACCGAGTACATAAATGTCTCGATTCCTGTAAAGCCAGCCACCATTAGCGGAAATCCCTCTGAACTAATTGTTAGTAATACTAATACTTCTCGAGCAATATGATCAACGTTGCAACGATGCACTTTTACCAAAAATATCATAAAAATTGTTCATTCCGTTATTTCTCCCCCCCCCCCCCCCCCCTCTACACCCTAGAAAAACGCAAAATTTTTATCTCCGTTATAAGAATTGGAACGGGCTCTAAAAGATTTGTATAATACGGCAGTAAGATCATACGGGATATATTCGACAACTCACGCGCTAATTTAGTGCGTCTGGCGGAAAGCTTTACCATATCGGGGATAGAAAAAAGGGGTAGTAAAAACAAAATGTACCAAAGCACATTCGAATAAAATACTGGTAGATTCGGCGATCGTCATAAAAGTCCGACAGAGCTTTGCGATATTACTAATGAGGGATACTCGCTAATTGCGTCCACGACCTCGAGCCAACAAAAAATGTCTTCTTCCTTTTGTGTTGATAAACTCGGTATAGAACACGGGGATGAAAACGGATTTTGTTTCGTTGCCGGTCGCTTGGTGAAACGAAAAAAAAAAATAAAAATAAAAAAAAAATACGAGTGGCGATGGAGTGGCGGGGTAAGGTTTGTGCTAGATTCGGCCATTCCACTCGACGACCATGGATGCGTCGATGAATTATGCATTTTTGAAAAAGGAAAAAAGAAGGCACGAAAATAAAAATGAAAACGAGGGAAAATAAAAAAAGAATTTGAACGCGCTTCGGTCCGAGCAATATAGATGAATGGCCGAGGTTGGAGTGTGTGCGTGTGCGGGCATGGGACGTATTGTAGTTTATTCACTGGCGGAAATGCGAGCGAGGCGGGAGCGGCGCGTGAGAGCCGAGAGCGTGTATGTACCGACTGTAGGTACATGCTTTTGTATACGAAGGTTCAATCTCACGATATTTTTTTACCCGGAGCGTCTCTAGGCCCGCGCGAAATTTCCTCTTTTATTTTTCGCATCGCTATTTGCTCGTTCACGTAACTACAGGACTGTGCTACTGTTCGAAGAGACAGAGAGAGAGAGAGAGAGAGAGAGATGGAGGGAGAGAGGGAGAGAGAGGGAGAGACACCAATGGGTACACCAGTACCCATTGGCGTCCACGACCTGCATATCTCGTTATCGAACATTCTCCATCCTCCAGAATCGAGTTTCTTGTCTCTCTCACGCTCTTCCCCTCTCTCACCCTTTTCCACTCACTGCCTCCTCCAACCCCCGTTCCCCTAACCCTCCCTCGCATAAACTCTCGAACAGACTTCGGCCTCTTCGCGCTAACGACGAGAAAGAGAGAGATTGATTTGAAATTGTAATTTTAGAGCCTCGCTCTCGCGTCGTTTTCCCTCTCGAAAAATCGGTCGATCGCGTTCCTCGTCCGATCTGATATCGGTACGGCGGTTGCATCGGCGCGTTGATGGTAGGTTGTTACGGTACCCTCCCCACCTTCCCTTCACCCCCCTTGGCTACGTTCAGAATTTTGTAACGTTTTTTACCCAACCGTAACGTCGGCTGTGTTCAGCACGCGTGACGAAGAATGGGAATTATCACGATGGCGACCTCTAGCGGCAAAAACTCGATGAGCACTCTCGCGACCTGTGGAGACCTCTTCACGGCGAGACGTGAATTTTTGTCGTGATTACGGGTTTTAGAAATCATTATCGACACGCTATAAAGTGAAAAGTAACGGATATGGGTATTTTAGCGGGGTTGTTACAAATTCAAAGGGCGGGGGGGATACGACCGCGAATCGACGCTCGAGAGAATTTTGCGATAACGATTTGATTCCTGTTTGAATTATCCGAGGATCACCGACTCGCGAATAATATCGTGCGCAATGGGATATGATCGAGTCAGCGCAAACATTGAACCAACGTCGGGCCATTTCGGGCGGAGTATTAAGGGTGAAATCAAATAGGAATTGTTAATACGACTATAAAATTCTTAAAATCATATTTTTGTAATTTCTCAAAGTATTTTGATGTTAAATATACTCAAAACATTGGTCGAAAATCAAATAATTCTAAAATTCGTAACGACAATATAAGGGTTGTTTGTAATATCAAATTTACAATAAAAACAAAAATTATTATTTTCTCATCTTTCTCGAAACACGTTCATCTAAAAATATTCTAAATTAAACACTAAAAGTCAAATAGTTGTACAATTATAGAAAATATTTGAACAATTGATAGATGAGTGCAAAAACTAAACGTCGATATGATTGCAAAAGTTTGACAATAATTTAAATTATCATAATTATTACGAAATGAAATGTAAACAGTGAAACTTTTCGACCGAAAAGCTTAATGACCAGCTCAGACTCTTGATGAGTCAATGGATTAGCCCAGCGATGGAGGAGTGAGAAGAGGGGATGGAGGTCGGAGGGGTAAATTCTAGGGGGTGAAACTATGAGAGGTAGGAGGGTGAGAATAGAGAGACCGAGAAAGAGATGGAGGTAGAGAGAAAGCGAGAGAGAGAGAGAGAGAGAGAGAGCGAGCGTCAGAAAGCAAGCGAGCTTTGGTGAGCAAACAGGACGAGACTGACGAGATGAGGGGTTGTTGCAGAGGGCTCTGTACACTGAGTCGAACACGGGTTAATGATAATGTGAATTCACGTTTGCAGCAAGCCATACGTACTCTGTACACCGCACTGACGCCACTCCATGACCACAATAGGCAATCCCAAAGAGATGTGGAGGAGGACGAGAAAGCACCCTCTTGGCTTGCTCCGTTCGCCGCGCGTTTCCCACCACGGCCCAAGGACACGCACATGTTTAACCCCCAACCCTCTTTATCCCCGAAATGTATACACCGCAACTCGCATGTTCTGGCAGTAATCCAAAGTGCGGCTTAATCCACGAAAAGTATGGCGTGGACCGTTACGTTTACGAGGGAAACGTATCGTCTCCTGTGAAATAAGGGAAATGGGATGGAAGATAAAGGGGATGATCGATCAAATTTTTAATCGACTTTCACACACTCTTACTTCTCGCGATAGTTGATAAAACTCACGTCGTACTTTTGGATTGTTCTTGGTGGAATCAATCTTTCCATGGAAGGGATGAAACACACCCTTCGGACAGTCCCCGATGGTACAGGGTGACAAAATTTTCGTTACGCGAGTGATAAGGGAGGATGGATCGTACGACCGTGTGCCACGACGATGCTTCTACGGGAATTTCCCATTCCAGGCTGTGTTATACGACAGGGTGGATATGGGTTTGGGGGTTGGTGCGCACCGATCTGTCATGGAAGCGAGAAAGTTTCGTATCGCGGGACGAGCTTCAGGAACGAGACATGCAAGCTGCGCATCGTGCATTACGACAACCATGAATACTCTCGGAAAGGTTTATTGTTGAGGGGGAAAGGGGTGGGAGGGTGCGTCGTAGCATGATATTCGCGAATCGTGTAATTTCGTTGGGGGTATTAAACGGAGAGATCCAATATTAGTTGAGGGTACTAGGATGCGTTCTCGAGCCATGCAAGCTCGAAGGAATTCCGACGTTTCTCGATTAATCCAGCAACCATAATCCAGGTTCGTATTAATTTGCGAATCGATACGACGCAATTCTCACGCAGCTGGAGGAGGTCCAGGCAACTGTCGCCTGTGGTAGGTAGAAGCTTGGTCTTGGCTATTGGAAAATGGCGTTTGAATTTTATCCCTCGAGAAGAAGTCGGTTTCAAGGTTACTGTTCATCCCCGATGATAAACAAAAATTATCATTCGATCGGGGGTGAAAATTAACCTTAGCAAAAGACTCGAAGAAAGACCTTCGTACGTCCTTGAGAAAAATATCTTCGTTTTCATCGATGGGAAGATGGAAATTCAAAGGCAATTTAAAAGAAAATTCTTCTCGCCCTGTGTAAATTTCATCACAGTCTTGTCATGATTTATTGAGAAATTTTACTTTGTCCTTGCTGGAAAATTTAACCAATTGACCTTTCCCATTAATTTTAAAATCAAGCTTACTCGGATTTCGTATCCACAATAAAAAAAAAGTGTTTAATTAAAAAAATTCAGATATCTCTTATTGTTTTTTTATTTATTTACTTTCTGTCATATATATTATTTCTTGTCATGAAACAAAGCTTGAGCAATCAGCTTGGCACTGCTGACAAGAGTTCTGACAAATGGCTACCGGGTGATTTGGCACCTCGGACATCGCGACGTCCTTTCCCGAAGGATCTTATTAGTCGTAACAACGATGACAAGGACATTGGATATTTATTTTCAACATTAATCTTGCGTGAATTATAACAAACATTGCAGATCCCCATTGTATCGAAGACGTCTCATTTACCAGGAAAGAAAAACGAGAAACAAAGAAAAACAATAATAAACAAAAACAGCTTTTTGCAATTAATTTTTATTGGCTAGAAACAGAGGGTGGAAAACTTCGGGCATCCCATTAGTGGATAAAACGTACGTTTCAGTGAAGTTAAAAGGCTCTCCGAGCAAGTATTTGCCGTGTAAAGAGGATGAGTAAAGAAACGAGAAAGAGTCCGAGGTAGAGGCGAGAGGGGATGAAGGAAGCTCATAAAGCAAGGTGTGATATCCTGTCCTTGTTCTTTGACATACATCGGAGTCGTCGAGGTTTTCCATATCTTGCGGATGAAAGACTGATGAAAGAAAGATAGTTCGCGTTTTAAATTGCTAAGTATATTCTTGAAGTTACGAGGATAGAGCGCCGATAAAAAGGAATCGTCGTCGTGGCACGATGTGGACTTTGGGGTATGAAAGACAGAGAGAGAGAGAGAGAAGAGAGTCGGGGAGTGTACTATCAGTGATTTTTCAAGAGCAAAGGTGATATGTGGTACCAAAGAGCAAGTATATTTTACGCAGTCACCTGAGGGAAGAGCGACCACCGTCTCATGGTGAGAGAATAGAGAAGCTGCAAGGAGGTAACATCAGAGCGATGCCAGACACCTCTTTATGGCCCTGTACGTTCGATTCTACTAAAGCTAAAATCCCGGGCTGAAGCCACCACAAGCCAAAGGCAAAGCGTCGATAAATCGATTTTACCGTGTGCTAGAGGCGTTATAGCTATATTCCCTCATTCTCACGTCGCCGACCCTTTGACTTTCACACTGCGTAAAGTATATATAACCATGATATAGAGCTCTTGGCTCTATACCTGGTTGACTTTTCGTAAAAATCCTTGAACAAGGTCATACTTGTGTATTCTTGTTTTTGAACCTGAAGAAAGTATTTTTTGTACCTGAAAGAGTTCTTGAAGAAGTATATGAAGAAGTACTTGAAGAAGTAACTCGACAAGTACTTAAGGAAGTTTGTGACGAAGTATATGAAGATGTACTTGAAGAACTACGTGAAGAATCACGCGGAGATGTGCCTGAAGAATTAAATGAAGGATTACCTCAAGAAGTTGCTGACGAACGAATCAAATAAATATTTGAAGAATACAAAGTCGTTCTAAACCTTGCTCGACTTATAAACATCCTCTACTCAAATCCTGTGTATCCATTCTCATACTCGTACCTGAAGAAGTATCCAAGAATAAAAAAAGGAACATCACTATAAATTGGTTTTACACGCTGGCTCTATATCGTTCGACTTGTCATAAAAAATTCTCTAGCAAGCTGTCACGCATATATTTTCATTTTTATACCCGTACGAGGTAATTTCATACCTCAAGAAGTACCTGAAGAAGAAACAAAGAACTACGACTCGTTGGCTCTACGCACCGGTACTACATCGGTTGTGCTTATCGTGAAAATCTTCTTACAACCTACCGCACATACATTTTCATTCTCGTGACTGAATAAAGTATTCCCGTAGTAGCTGAAGAAGTACTCGAAGAAGGAACAGAAAAAAAATGACTGACGATCGTTTCAAACGGGATAAAGTTCACGTCGAACGAAATGAACGAGTATCGAGTATCTCGATAGCGCGCAATTTATATCGTCGTAATGTTCCTGTCTCGAATTTCGTTTTTTTTTGTCCTCGAAACAGCTCAGCAACCGTATAGAAGAGATTGCACTAATGCCACAGTCACGATTACGAGAATGCTACCCAAGGACGTATAAAAGGACAGCGATGGCTGCCGAAAGAGAAAAAAAGGCAGTGGCCATCGATTAGAGCCCCGTTTGTTCAACCGTTTCTCTACCTTTCAAACTTTTCACATTAGGGTCGAAGAGTCGAATAAGGTTACTTTGTTCTTACAGCTTGGTACTTGGGTCTCATTCTTCCCTCGTTTCATTGCTCCTTTTCTCCTTGTCTCGATTTTTTCCCTTTCTCTCGCTCGCTATTTCAACCCTACGAAGAGTACAAGATCTCTTTCGAACTCTCTGAAATCGAGATAACTATTATCCCACCCTCGATTCGCGCAACCCCCCAACCCTTAATTCTATCAGGCCGAATGTTGTTACAGAAAACGTCGTAAAGAAAATTCCTTTACTTCGCCTTGGCTAACCCATGCAACCCTCGCCACGTTCTTCGACTACGATCTTTTCACGAGGATCTTTAACACCCCGAGAACAATTTATATACTCTCAGCTTTCTTTTAACGAGAAATTTTCATAAAAGACATTATTACAGGCGAGATCGTTTTAACGATCGAAATTCTGGCTCGTTTCATCGAAGCTTTCCTCAGTTCGAATCGATACTTAGACAGAGGGCTCGACGAACTGCCCTTGAGCTGGGGTAAAAAAGAACAAAAATCTCGAAAAAAAAACAAAAAAAAAAGACAAAAAGCTTGCCATCCAAAAGTTTTCTCGCATGACGAGCGGAGGCGCCGCTCTTAAAAACCCTTAATTTGTCGTAACTCAAGAACCAAGCGTTCTCTTCCCTTTCTCTCTGTCCCTTTTATTTTTCTCATTTCTTCTAAAAAAATTTTTTTTTATTTTCCCCTCTCACCCGATGAGCCGCGCACGTTTCTACATTCAGCGCGGACAAAAAAAAACACGTTCTCGTTAATGGAACGCGAAAGTTTGCACGCTTCATTGACTGTAGGCCGAACGAAAAGTTTGTTAAAGCTTTTAGGTTTATTTTCCTTCTACCTGCTCGCAAAGAATCGCGTTCCTTTTTCTCTTCTTCTTCTTCTTCTTCTTCAACGGTAACTTCGGCCTCGTATACATCGGAGCTAGGAAGACCGGTGAATTTCTCGTTTGGACAATATTACAATTGCCGGTAATGAGAAACGGCGATTTGGACGTTTCCGGTGATACGAGCACAAATATTTCCACGCTGTCTAGGCAGTCACGGGGAGTTTGAGCGTTTGGGATTGAAGTAGGAAACGTAATTGGGTGAGAGGGAGAGAGAGAGAGAGAGAGAGAGAGAGAGAGAGAGAGAGAGAGAGATGAGCAGTAATGCGAAGCGGCAGAAGGATTTAAATTCGTGCGGATTCATTAGGGACGTGGAACACGAGCTATATATATAAATGCGAACATATATCGTACTGCGGCTTACTAGAACTCATGTCTCCATAATGAATCTTCGCTCTAGATTATTATAAGCCCCCGACGAGTCGCGACATGAGAAGATATAATACCGCCATATAACATTGTCTTTCGCGGCCGAGCATTCGTTCAGCCTGCTCGTACAAGATTCATACGCGAAGATATTGAGAGATACGAGTCACCCGTTGAGACGACGTTTGTACAAATTGGCGGAATAAAAAGTGTCAAGGACGAGAGCTGGAAATTGTTTTTTTTTTGCTATCTACGTTTTTTGACAGCGAGCAACGTTCGATAAAGATTTTCTCATATCGATAACCTTCAATAAGCGAGAGTTATTTGATTACGATTTCTGGAAGAATTGTAACGAAACGATAAGCAAGATTCGATTCGTTGATCCAATTCTTATCATCTCTCAGAAGAGTAATTGTTTCTGTCGCTTGATAACGATGTAATATGATAAATTTGCAAATTTACCACCGTCGGTAACATCGGTCGATTTTCATCGAGATAGTGGAAATGCATTATAGGAGTATCGATATATTTTTTTGTGACGATGGTAAAGGATGAAAATCGAGATAATATGTGTGATAGTAGGGTTAGGGTAATGGTATTTGAGTGAAAATGGGATCTCACATTGATAGGCTTATTGGATGATCAGAATTATCGAAGTTGCTCTCACGAGGGTGTCTAACCCTGAGCTTCGCACATAGGCGCATAGGCTGATGTATAATATCGATGGGTATTATATCAGAAGGCTTTGTGAGTCGTGGTGTATAGGAAACGGCAGAACGAGGAGACAGAAGCGGAGTGAGAGTCGGTGGAATCCGGCGAGTACTCTTAGTAATGAACAAACAGTCGGATAGTTCTACAAGCGGCAATAATCCTCGTCTTACAGGAGCCGTGGCGTGCCCGTGCGGATTAGGATGGAACAACCGGAGAAGAATATCGTGGTTCACCCTACCTCGACAGGGGGATGATCATCCCTCCCGGTCTTCTGGTCCCTCAAAGCCCTCCTCCATTTTACACTCGTCTACTAAAACACACGCCACAATTGCCAACAGAATTTCCCTCAAAACTCGTACCTAATCTTGCGACAATACCAGAGTTCCTTCCGCTCGAACGAGCTTGAGCATCGATCCGGTTAACGGTGGGTCGATGCACGGAGTTGCAGCGTTGTGCAACCGTTATGTTCATTATAACCTCCCATCGAACCTGTCGTCAAGCTCAACTTTGTCTAAAATAATTATCACTTCGATTTTCTCACTCCCATTCTACTTTTAGATCAATGAAAATAGTTCCTGTTGGATGTTTCCAGCTTTTAACGACCCCCTTGGGTATTGCCCCTGGTAGGAAAATAATCGCACAGAGGTCAAAGGGCAGAAGATAAGACAGTGACCCAAAGAGTTACAGAGTGAAGGAAGAACCTAAAAGAATTCTTCTAGTCTTTCCAATCCCGCTCTACTTTTAGATTAGCGACAGTACCTACTCCCAAATGGACGGTTCCATCGTTTAATGACCCCCCTGGGTATCGCCCCTAGCAGGAAGATTAATGCGCAGAAGTCAAACGGCAGATTAGAAAACAGTAACCAAAAGAGTCACAGAGTGAATGAAGAACCTAAAAGAATTCTCACTCTGGTCTTCCCAATCCCGTTCCACTTTTGGATCAGCAAAAGTACTCCCAAATGGATGTTTTCAGATTTCAATGATCCTTTTAAGTATTGGTAGGAAAATGATCGCGGAGAGGTCAAAAGGCAGAGGACAAGACAGTGACCAGTGACTTCCACCCCCAGTGTGCATTCCATGTTATTTTAATTCGTCATTCTTGTTTTTATCGTTACGTTCTTGTTGTTCTTGTTTTTAGAACCTTGTTCCTGGTCCAGATTGTTACGGTGACAGAAAACAGCCGCAGGCTCGGAGTAACGAGTGTCGCAAACGCGTTCACCACTACGAGTTCTACCTACGTGCCTTGTCGCATCCCCGAGTTAATGTCGTACGAATTGATTCTCCCTGGACCCATCGGTCCTCCGAGTTGTTCCAGGACTATCCGCCTGGCGCATATCTCTTTCTCTTCGTTCATGTGCCAAACAAGGAAGTTGACGACCGACGACCACTCCGGCTGGCTGCAAATAGTCCTGGTGACGCAGGAAACGATACCACCGAGCGACACTGTGTGGAACTGTCTATGAGAGAGACAGAGAGAGAGAGAGAGAGAGAGAGAGAGCAATGGCACTCTGGCAAATACATTTCCGTCGAACGACCGTTAATCAAGATAAAGCGGTTTTGACCCCGGGAGAATTTCGAACGTCCCGTAGCCCAACCGACGGGAGCATCGCCATCAGCGACCGTGTACTCTGTCCTTCACTCACTATTGGCTTCTCCAATTTCTCTTGCTCGAATCCGCCCCTCTCCCTCCGTGCACTCTCACGATCCTACTCTCATCGTTTTCATTGTTATATACCCACAAAATCTCCACATCCGGTGGGATATCTATCTCTCCGGTGCGACGGAAAATTATGAGATTTCCGTAATTTGCTAGTGGATAGCGTGCCACGTGTCACGCGTAAACGCATGTCGTATCACCAGTGAGAGTGTCATCAACGATGAGGCAACAAGGCAACGTTTATATCTCCATAAATTGTTGGACCGATGAACGCATTTACCGATTACGATAATCGTACTGCGTTTCGGTGTTATCGGACGCTGATATATTTTTTTTCGGTCGCGTAACGAAAACGATAACGATCCTCGATTGACGTTTCTCGAAGATTTTTATTATCGAAGTTTCGAGCGCGTTTCGCTCTTTCCCGGTTGAACTTTCAAAGATCACGCGGCTCTTCAGACTTCCGGTACTTTGGTCACTTGACTCGAGTGGTCGATCTCACTTTTCTTTGCGATGTTCGTACTTGTACACAAACCACAGATTACGCAATCTACTATTGATGTCTCCCAGAACAGAAAAATAAAGGTTGACCCACTGTAAGAGGTCGAAGGTTCAAGGTCATGATGTCCTTCCGAGAGTAAAAGTGGGTCAAGAGAATCAAATTTTCTTTTTTCTCCAAAAAAACATTAATCATAGATCGTACAATCCCAAATTCTCCGTACAACGTAAAAAAGATATCCTTAATTCAGCATTTTAGTAGGTCACCGTTCGAAAAGCAAAACAAAACAAACAAAAACTAAAATTCTCATCGTTTTTCCATGTTTCAACTAGCGCACTAATCGCAAACAAAAAAAACGTTCGGAAGCAAGGATATCATGATTACATCCTAGGGGAAATAGAATACTAGAGATCCTGCTTAATCAGAAATTCATTCCCTCGGCAGGATGTTTGGTCACGTTTCGCAGCGTTGCATCGTCGAGCGGCGAAGTTTCCATCTCGTTCATGGTGAAACGAAACGTAACCCAAGGGCGTCACGGTGAGATCTTGAGTGTATGTTGTCGTCACGATACAAAAGCGCCTCAAAAAGTCGTCTAATATCTTTTTACGAGAGGACCGGTTACCGGCACGGTCATCGTGCGAACTTCGCGCGATGGCGAGAGCTAGCCGAAAGTAGCCTGTGCCAGAGAGAAGATCCCACGTCTTTGCACCTTCGTTTTCTTGTTTCTTTTTTCTTCTCTTTTCCTTTTTTTTCTTCCTTTCTTATTCTCTTTCGCGTCGAGCAGCAAGCACCACCTACGCTTCTTCTTCTTCTTCTCCTCCTACGTATACAACTGTACGAGTAACATAATAGGAGTTTAACCGCCTGCTTCGTTCCGGCGTCCATGGGACGGAGAGATTCATGAAGCCCCCTCGCTCGTCGAAACTTTCGGAACTTCGCTAAGTACCTCGTGAGGGGTCCTACTTTCACCTCCGTACCACTTCTTGTTCTCTTCTTCATCCCTCTCTCTCTCTCTCTCTCTCTCACTCTCTCTCTCACTCTCTCTGTCTCTCTCTCTTGGTCGCTTTCGCTTCTACTTGCCCGGATGCTCTTTCGACCCGCAACGAGGAGCTTTCCTCCACCCCCTTCCTTTTTTTTTGTCGTTTGCTTGCTTCCCTCGCAATCCAGGAGTTCTGGCGTAAACCGCGTGCACTTCCCCGTTCCACAAGGTCCTTCCCGCGCATGTACAGTGAACGTTTCTCGCGACCTGACGCCGACCAACCTGGAAAAAACGAGCCCGAAACGTTGGGAAATCCAATTACCGGGTGGAAAATCGAGTCGACCGGGTCAATGAAGAATCATTTATCCACTTATCTGTGACGAAATAATTGAGAGAAAGCGGTCTAATCTTGGATCAGTGATATAACGTAATCGTCGAGTAGTGAGACATTCGACTGTACACAGACATCTGAGTCCTGCGCGATAGAGGATGGCCGTACCGTTATATTTCCAGTACTCTGTGACCCACGAACGGAAGAAGCCAGCCAAAATACAGCGAAAAAAATCATTCTTGATTCTTTTTGCGACAAATTAATAATAAATAATGGGTAATAATCAGATAGATAAATAATAATATAATAATTATTATTATCATTTATTATTATTATTGGTATTATCAGCATTATTATTATTATTAGTATATTATTTTTATTATTATTATTATTATTATTGTTAGTGAAAGATTACAAATTTAATTTGATTTTATTGGACGATTAACTTGATATTACGATAGATTTGATTAACCAAAAATCAAAAAGAGAACGGTGATTTTAAAAAAAATGGTACGGACGTAAAAAGAATTAGTCATATAATTTGGGACAACACCGTTCGGCGCGTTGAAATACAATTTCGAGGCGTAGAACGCATGGCCGAAATATGAATTAGAGGGTCCGAAAGCCTCGCGTGTACGTTTTCCCGGCCCTCGCTTCTGTGATTAATACATAGGTTTCATCCCTTGGCCCATATTATCACGTCGAAGCTTCTGGACTGTACAATAGCAAAATGGAAGAGAATCGGTCCAGCATCGGCATTCGATATGCCGCGAATAAGCGGGGAGAACGATCGAGGCTGTTGGTCTGACTCTATATCTACTTGAACTACTGGACCCCACCGGTATTTATATTGTCGCGCGAATACATACATACACACACAGTCCTATTCTCCATGGTAGAAACCAACCGAGCGTATAGTCCAAGCGTTCTCACTCACTTCGCATTCATCACACGCAACATCGGGTAAACGTCGATAGAGCGCGATTGTTATTTACGATCATAATCAACCTGTACGCCGTACGTCATCGCAACTGGGTTGCGATTCTCTCTCTTCGTTTGCGAGGACCAATATTTCCGGTGTTAACTACACCGTGCTATCGCGCGCTTCTTCGTCATTTCGCACATGCCGTCGGCTTGTGTGTATTCTGGTTGTTTCAATACGCGCCCTCGTGCGGTATACATATCGTTCTTAATTGAAAAGTTCAATGCTTGTAGTGACAAAATGGCGGGCCGTAGACGCGAGGCATATTTCGTTATGATTTGTAGGTTATGGCGGAAGAATTTGTTAGAAACGGAATATAGAACGAATTCTGGACGTGTGTTTGATCCTCGAGCGAGAAGATTGGCCCGAATTTCATTTAATTTGAGGTTAGGTAAAGGTCTATGCAAGTTACCGACTTGGATGCGTATTTATACAATTTACGTTCGGAATTTATATTAACGAAAAGGGTTTTGATTATTGTTTCGGTAAAATCCTTATTAACAACGGGAGTGAAGAAATTATTTGATTTTTGGAGGTTATGTTGACCATCAGCATAAACCTAGAAAAATGAAAAAAATAAACAAGACTTAGTTAGTTAATTTTCTGTGGTGTATGTAACGATTCCAATGAAATAGAGAACAAAATTCTAATAATTCACACGCGTGTCACGATCCTGAAGAAGATTCGATCGTCTCTCTCGATTAATAGCGATTTCATTTGCGAGTTCGCGACTTTACCATCAGTCGGTAAAAAGCTTCGAATTCGAGAGACGGCAATGGTTGGAATAAATTCGTAATGAAAATATAAATAATGCAATGACATTATTGCTTAATTACAAAGAAAATCGATTCGAACGCTACGACTCAACGACGTTAATTCAGCTATTAGCAGCGAGCGACCTTTGCCGAATTTACCAATTAGAATTTTCTGACGAAATCCTGAAATATCCTTTTTCCACTTCGTATTGGCACCATTCCCACCGAAATATTGCAGAGATTTTGGGAACATTGGATGAACCATGCGCGAGATAAAAATGAGTATGTAACTTAAAGAGAACAGACAAAAAAATACACAAAATAGAATAAAAATGTCGGGCGAAGCCTTGGTGCGGTAGAACACGTTGGAGAGGCTACACCTCAAATCCTTTGCGCATTAGCGAGGAAATTTCTCGCGCGCACTAACGAGTGTACTTAATTTCTCGACACAAAGTTCGGTATACGTTGTTACCAAGGGCTATGTCCATATATACGTGTATGTGTGTGTGTGTGTGTGTGTGTGTGTGTGTGTGGGCGAGCTTGCATGCAATTCTCGATATATAGGTAAAGGGAGTCGCTGCTGTTGCTGACGCAAGATTATAAAAATGTTTACGCCGTTGTGACTCCTACGCTCTAAATTTCAGCGGTTTACGTATTATATTCTGATTATTACGGTCGAAATAAAATACAGCCTTAATACCAATGTTGCCACACTACCGAAACCAATTAACAACACGTGCATTTTATTTATTTTTTTTTTTTTTCATGCTATTATTTTACTTCTTTGTTTTCCAATAACGTTTGGCCCACTTACGAATTAGAGAGCGAGCAATTTTGTTTTTAAATGTTTCAGACAGTAATATTTTAATCTCCGACGAACGAAGTATACACGCATTCCGGCATAAGTAATTGAAAATTTGGTTTGCCACAGAAAAAGCTTTTTTTTTTTTATATTTGGCGAAAGACATGAAAAAATATTATTACTCGGAATAAACGAGAGCAATGTGTTAACGCGACGAGCTAAAACAAAATCTTTCGGGATGGATGGTGTATGTACGAGTACGATTTTTAATAAACGATTCTTGGAATCGGATCCGGTCGAAAATGTTTTTTTTTTAAGGGCTTTGAGCTTTATAGAATTTAAATTTTTATGAGAAATGTGTTGAACATTTTTGAATTCCCGGAAATAGGTACCTACCTAAGGCTCGAATTACGACTACGTCGTCAATTATTACTCGCGAAACACTCAACATCGATTAACATTTATACATAATGGAAAGCTCTTTCATCTTGTGTTTACGCAATATAAACTAAAAGATGAAACTTGTAAAAAACTGTAAACGTTGTGCAAATAGAACTCTGTTATATATAAATTAAAAGATGAAAGAGAAAGTTTTATAACCGTCAATTACGAAGGAAAATAAAAATCTAAAAAAAAATATTCCACTCACCCAGTATAATTTTCCCATGTTCGTGGAACTATCGGCGAAAAGTAGAAGTAATATACGTATATATATATAACACAAGCATATTCGAATGCAATTTCGCGTCAAAATTTTGATACGTATATTCAGAGATTTAAGATTTTTAACAAACGAACATTTAGATTTTTATTTATATAGATAAAAAAAAGTGTGTCATACGAACCCAGTAACCTGAAATAATACTCTCCCAAAATTCGTCGTTATCGCATTTATTCTTTATAAGCATACGGTTCGTAAAATATTTGACTACTTTAATGAGTTTCGCAGGAAAATTTTCACGACAATAAAAGTAGGGAAATTGAACGATACTGGTAAATGGCGTATAAACGAGGGGAATTGTCCATATCCCAGGTTCATTCTGAATATTTCAATACAATCTATGAACGTGGCATTTCGTGAACCGAATCGCAATGCACCAATGATAATAATAGTATCGGAGAGCCGGGAGTTTCTGTAGGCCGGGAAATTTACGTGTCATAGAAACGAGCGAGCTTTTCGGTCACACTCTCGGGCGTAATTAAAAAATCATTGATTCATTAGTACCGAGCATTAGGGTATGCACGATTTTACCCAAAATCGTCATTCACCCCTCGACCCAAATATTCAATACGTGGAAGCGTACGAACATTACTGTATCACGAAGCACCGCTAAATGGTAGCTGTTTCCTCGATTCGCGCCCATCAGTCGATAAAAGCCTACGTAAAGCTTCGAGCGTACGAATTTGTAACTCGTGACGACGTGCTAATATCGAAAATTCACCAGAGTCCACGCAAGGCAAGAGTAGATTGAGGGAGGGGGGGGGGGGGGGGGGGGATGAGACGAAGGGGTTACCAGTGAAGGGTAGAAAAATGGTGGTCGAGGCAGATCAGAATGAAATTGTGATTCGGAGGGTTGGAGGTGACACGAGGGGGTTGAAAGTTTTGGAAAATTCGTGCTGGACACACGACACGAATATTCCAGTGGTTGATGACACACACATATATATATATATATATAGGAAAACGTACGTTCGAGCACGCTTACGCGTATACAACCCTCCTCGTTTCAACGTTTACGAGAGTTTCGTAAATATTCCAATTTAATTTCAATTTATCGATATTTGTCATTGGGTAAATATCGCATATATTTAAGGGTCGCTTTTACGGTATTTACGGTCGTATATCGCGACGGTGCTTTTGTCGAGGGATAGAAATCGCATCGACGTATTAAAAGAGGGGAGGGGGCATGAATTATGCGGGAGTGTGTGATTTTTACTGATGGTAGATGAGCGAAGTCGCGTACCGATGTGTTACCGCCCGAAATAACGTTCCATTCGTTACGACGTGATTGTTATTTCCGATTGGTATACGTCGATACATCCTGCGTTTTCGTACGTATATTTACATTGCCGTCGACGAGCATACCGCGATACACTCGTATTCACGTGGACCGCGTTCACGCGTGTTACGGAACGGGATAACGAGACCCGCGCTTGCATACATTATTGCTCGTAGTTGTTGCTTTCTTTCTTTCTTTTTTTTTTTTTGTTACATTCTCGTGATGATGAAAAAGCCATCGTTTATGCTCCCTCGGTACTCTCCCATCCAGTCATTTATGGATTTCAAATTACGATGTATCTGGGTGATTATAATTGTCGCGTTGGGACTTGGATTGGACAATTAGAAGCTAAGTTCGAACTTTAGTCAAACTCGAGGTCGGACGGTGGTTCGAATTTAAGATCAAACCTAAACTTGAAGTTAAGTTAAAGTTTGAATTCGAAACTTAAGTTCGAATTTTAATTTAATTGATAAATTTGAATTTAAGCTCAAACCTAAACTTGAAGTCAAGTTAAAGTTTGAATTCGAAACTTAAGTTCGAATTTTTATTTGAATGATAAATTTGAACTTAAACTCAAACCTAAATTTAAAGTTAAGTTAAACTTTGAATTCGAGCATTAGGTTAAAATACCGTTTAAATTGAGTCTTGAAGCGATTCCTCTATTGAATTCGTGCTTTACTTTTGACTTTAATTTAAACTTGAGTTTGTATTTGAGGTTAAACTTAAGCTTAAATAAAAATTTCGAAATAAACTTAAATTTAAGCGAGAGAATTAAGTTCTTACATAAATTTCACTTAAGTTTAACCTCAAATACAAACTCAAGGGAAACTTAAGTTTAAGCTCAAATACAAACTCAAGTGAAACTTATGTAAGAACTTAATTCTCTCGCTTAAATTTAACTTTATTTCGAAACTTCAATTTAAATTTAAGTTTTAATATTACATCGACTTTAAGTTCGAACTTACAACGTCCCTGAGACAAAGAAACGAAGAACTAGCTGAAGTTTCGGTCGCAGTTTGAAGTTAAGCTCGAACATAAGTTTGCACTTGGTGAGTTTTCGGGTTTGCGAAATATAAATAAAGTTCAAACTTAAATCCGCGCCAACGTCTTTCTATTCGTGAAAGCCTGTGAACGATCGATGGGACAACATATTGGGATTTGGATATCGTGCTTTAGCTTGCTTTCGAGGCTTTTCGATTCTCGTGCTGTACGGTCGCGAAGTTTTCTCCCCGCGTGATGGGAATATTGAAACTTTGGCGTAAAGTGAGGTCCCACGTAGAACTAGTTTCGACGAAAGTTTCGACCCGACTCTATTCTCAAAAGGACAACAGTCGGAAGGTGGAAACTATTCGGCGTGCTTTGACTGCGGCTGTATGCATCTTCACCAGTCAACCAAACTTTCTTGCACTTTCCCTCGTTCGCGAAAGCTTCGCGGTATCGCGTTCCAAGCGTTCTGCGAAAGACACTAAAATTCTCATTGACGATTGGCTCGCCCCCCGACTGCGACGAAATTATTAGGAAGTCTAATTTGATATTCGTTGCTATTTAAAAATTCCATTGAATTCACGATGATGCAATTTTTGAACGGAATAAAAATTCCATTAAAACGTCTACACTCGTTATCGTTATTCGCACATCAGGGACAACGATTCCACCAAAATATAAAATAACGTATTTCAATTTAAAAATGTACAATCTCATTGTCGTTCTTTCAATTCTAATTGGTAATCGTATCGTCGAAACAAAAAAAAAGAAATAAATAAATTATTCGTCCCGACATAAAATCACTAATTAAAATTTGTAATCGTGACGAGATATATTCTCAAGGGAAAGATAGATTTTACGAGAATTTATATCGCCCCATTAAAATACGAACGATAATTAATACCTTAAAATATATTGCCTTACGTCTGTTCTACCTTTGACCAATTTCCATGGAAATTCGTTGCGAATCGCATCGGCCGCTAGTCGTTAAGTGCGATGGGAATTTTTTTCTCCCTCGAGTTCCATTCGACTTCGTACTCTGTGAATAAAAAAGTCGTCGGTAACTCCCTTGGAGTTTTATTTCCGCTCGTCGTATTTTCATTCGACGTTTTCCATTGACTTTTCGACATTACAACCCTGCGATAATCGCACAATTTTTATCGAAAACCATTGTTCTCTTTAAAGGGGTAGTTAGCTTCGAGCAATTCCCTTAGTGATAAATTTATGGTACAAAAAATTGACGAATTTGAAAGCTACGTCCTTGTTTTTCATTCGCTTCTAAACTTTACAAACCTGTGCTAATCGTATAGTTTTAATCGACTCGATCATTGAACAGTTAAAGGGATGATTTGGTTCGAGCAACCCTCTTAACGACAAGTTTCATAATCAACAAATTACAAAGTTTTAAAACGTAGCTTCTTCTTTAATTCACTCCATAACTCCTCAGTCCCATGCTATTCGAATAATTTCCATCGATTATCATCGGCTACTTAAAGGGTTGGTTTCATTCGGGCAACCCTCTCAACGACCCCTTTTTCGAGCAAAAAAAATCGCAAATATGAAAATGAATCCTCTTTCAGTAATTCGCCCCTTTAATTACGATAATTAGGTTTCGGTGTATCCGATAGTTTCGACAATTCTCGTCCCCGAGATTCAACCCCTAGGACGACATGTTTCGAGGAGTACGAGAGACGATAGATCAGCTGGTCCACTCCTGTTGTTATTCGCGAAACTAGCACGGCCTTTCGGCAGAGCAACCCGCCCGAACAGAGATCCGTATGGGAAGCTTCCCTCTCTCTCTCTCTCTCTCCACCTTTCTCGACAACGAGGGAGACAGAGACAGAGAGAAGGGGTTAGGGGTTAAAGCAACCCTTCCTATTCCTCGGCTAATACAAGTTTCTAGTCGCGGCCAGGTCGGAGCGAGGACAGAAAGACATAGGGATCGTTCGAAAACGACAAGGACAGAGAGAGAGAGAGAGAGAGAGAGAGAGAGGGAGACGACAA
This sequence comes from Netelia fuscicornis, assembly GCA_946811545.1. Lineage (NCBI taxonomy): Eukaryota > Metazoa > Arthropoda > Insecta > Hymenoptera > Ichneumonidae > Netelia > Netelia fuscicornis. Next base: position 9,042,916 of record OX328014.1, read on the forward strand.
CGTACAGAACTGCGGCGAGAGGAATCCTGGGGGTTGGCAACCCCAGCCCCGGGGCGCCCATTATAGCCCGTTCGGCGACGCTCTCTCCCTCCACTCCTCTCACTCACTCACTCTCTCTGTCCCTCTCTGGCGATGCGATTTATCGCCCGCTTGTTTTATTGGCCCGCCGTTACCAGGGGCTTCCGTCCGATATTCGGGTTATCGCGACCAGATAACAGGAAACGCTCGCTCGCTCACTCTGCTGTTGCTCAACGGGCACCATGAAGGGAATGCACGAGCAAGCGAGACAAACGATTCGAGTTGATGTCAAGAGAGAGAGAGAGAGAGAGAGAGAGAGAGGGTGAGAGTGAAAGAGAAAAAGAAAGAAGGGAGTACAGGGTTTTCTGTGAAACGGAATGGAGCCGGAGATGAAACGAGAAAGAGGAAGAAGAGAGAAGGACGAAGAACGTGGGGCAGGGTACAACGTGGGGTTGGAGAAAAACGCGAACGAGCTATCCCCCCACCACTACCAATGGACCCTCCATCGTTTTCCTTATTACTTCGCGAAAGCTATTACGACCCCGTTCCATCCAGCCATCCCCATTTTTTCGCCCCCCCCCCCCTGTGCCCCCGTCTCGTCCTTCGTGCTTTTTCTATCTCACCCAAGCTATTTCTCCGCGCTATCCCCCCGGCGTGTCCGGATTCGAGTGCACTTCTACCGAATGCATGGCACAGTCGCCTATATACCCGCATAAGGGAAGGCTAACCATCCTGAACCACCCCCTCCTACAACCCTTAACCCCCTCCTGCCTCATCCCCCCTCGTCAACCACCTATATTCTCTCCCGTGCCACGTTACGACGCTAAATCTACCCTCGCCAAACTTTTGCCAACATTCAATTTTCCCATTTCTCGTTTTTTCAACCCCCCCCCCCCCCCCCCCCCCCCCAAGCCCCAAACCCTCACCACCACCATTGCCTCCCTTACTACCCTATGTATGATCATTTTTTTACTCTCGTTTTACAATCAATTTGTCGAGCAATAAGTGGATCGAAATGGTTATGGGCGGGTTTCCTAACGGGTCTATCGATGCGAATTAAAAAATATTTGATTCTGTTGTCTCGTATCATGAGCATTCTTGTAAATGTCCTTCAAACGATCGTATTAATCAAATCTGCTAATCGAGAGGAACATTGAGATTTTTATTTTACCTCGTTATTTTGTATTTTTATTTTTTTTTTATTGTTATTAGCTAGATCGGTTAATTTTATTTATATGATTGTTATTTTAGAGAGGTTTGGACGAATGGGTTTTCGGGATGGAAGGGTAAAGTTTATTTCATCTTGGGACGTTGACTCGCGATTTAATCCTTCTCTCTCCCTCCCCCCTCTCTCTCTCTCTCTCTCTCTCTCTCTCTCTCTCTCTCTCTCTCTCTCTCTCTCTCTCTCTCTCTCTCTCTCTCTCTCTCTCTCTCTCTCTCTCTCTCTTGCTTTCTCTTGTGCTTTGTATTTCCGTTTTTGTGGACCACGTATTCGCTCAGAGCGAACTGCCACGATAGTACGGTATTGCACGAGAGACAATCCCAACTGGGGATTAATATTCTCATGAAAGGAAGACTCTTAAATCTTAGCGGTGGAACAATCGCGCGAGCTCTCTAGCAAGCCCGAGACTCTCTCTCTCTCTCTCTCTCTCTCTCTCTCTCTCTCTCTCTCTCTTCTCGTTGCATCTGTCGGACTCTCGGAACTCCGGCAATCCTGCAAACTGCCTCGTCTATGGGAACTAAAGTACGAGATACGTGTACAAAGAGAGCGAGAAAGGAAGTGAGGGACAATGGGAGAGAGAAAGGGAGACAGAGAACGAGATGGGCAAAAATAAAGCTATAGTGGAGTTGAAGGGTTGTAGTGACGGTTCTTTGTTTAAGAAATATTTGGTTCGGGACAACCGATTATCATTTCAATCTTCGTCGTTGCTGATATCTCTCATCGAAAAGTAAAACGGACTGAGGTTACGATAAATGTTTTAAAATAATGTGAAATGTCAGATTGCACGTAAATTATAATCGTCGAGAAAATAATATAAGTTTTCGAATTGAATTTATATGGAAAGTTTAAAACTCCGGGAGTTTCTGTTATTTTGAGGAGGAATTAAATTTAGGTCGGAGCAATTCTTGAAACAGAGGTCTAATTGGAGAGATGGTACAATCGAGGTCGTCGTAATTTACGCCCGGGTGAGAATTATTTCTTTTTTAACAGTGGAAATGAAAATTAACAATTTCTTAATTATGTTATTATTACCATTGGAATTAATCTAATTTTTTTTTCTAGAATTGTGATATTTATGTTAATGAAAAAAACCCGCTTGTAATTTCGCACAGGAAGAAAAACAAGGTTTCGTTGCAATTTTTCCGGAAAACTCCGCAAGTGTCTGTTATGTTGAGGAGAAATTAAATTTGGGTCGGAGCAATTGTTGAAACAAGAGTCTAATTGGAGAGATGGTACAATCGAGCTCGCCGTAATTTACGCTCGGGTGAAAATTATTTCTTTTTTAACAATGGAAATGAAAATTAACAATTTCTTAATTATATTATTATTGCAATTGCAATTAATTGAATTTTTTTTCTAGAATTGTGATATTTATATTAATGAAAAGAAAAACCCCGCTTATAATTCCGTACAAGAAAAAAATCGTAAGTTTCCTTTCGATTTTTCCATTTTCTTCTGGAGTTTTTGAGATACGTGATCGACAACTTGTTAAAATTGTATTTTTCGAACATCCGTCTTACGACGTGCAACTTGGCAATAAAATCACGATTGTTTAGATTTCCTCTGGGCTCGTATTCCGAGGTGTACCTACAATGAAGAATTTACGACCGGATCGAGCGGACTCGTGGACAAATAGTTCGTGTGTGGTAAAATTGTACGAAGTGGGAATCGCAATTACGACCATAAAAAAAGAATTGTACAGCGCATTTCAAGATTGGGTGTAACCGAAATTTCAAGTTATCACCGAAAATAATTAATTTTCATTGTAACTTGTTGGATAAAAAATTATTTTTTTACGCTTATAAACAATGTTTCGATTCCTCGCGGAAGAATCGTTCATTCATTCAAGACGCAACATCCCTGGCTAGCTTCTCATCATTCTTTGTTATTCTTATCAATAAAGTTCTGCATAATGACGACATCCAGGCCAGATTTCTGCGTCAACTCTTTTTGCACTCATTAAATTTTTTTCACAAAAATCGATATTGCATAATCGAGAAGAGCTTTCACTTCGTAAGTAAACGCGTAAAATCACCATTTTATTTTATCGCTTGACACGACAAGGGAAATTGATACACATAATCAGTCGATAAAAAATGCTTAGAAAATGTCTGGTAGCTTTAAGAATCATTGATTTCAATTTTTGCATCAGTCTCTGTTGTACGAATTAAAATTGGCTAAGTGTAAGATTATGACAATTTTAATTCGTACAACAGAGACTGATGCAAAAATTGAAATCAATGATTTTTAAAGCTACCATAAAATATTTTATCGATTTTATCGATATGTGTTATCGATTTTATCGATATGTGTTATCGATCGAATCGATATATTTTATCTCGGTAGTGTCCAATCAACCCAGAATGAAGGAGAAATTCCATAAACAAAATGAAATGTTGCAAGTAAACGGATTATCGTTACGGTTAACAAGTTCGGAGTTAAATTTTGAAAATTGTTAGTGTTTATAAAAAACACATGCCATACATACTATTAACGACCCAATCCTTTCTATACATGTCAAGAGAAACAGAGAAAGAGAGAGAGAGAGAGAGAGAGAGGGAGACATTTATTATGCCCTCGTAACACTTTAGGGCAAAATTCATTTTCAATTTAATTACATTGCAGTATACATACTGATGTATAAATAATACAAGCATTAAGATAAATATTTCATTTATATATAATATATATAATAAATATTTACATTTATGTGTAATAAATATTTTATTTATAATAGAGAGAGGGAGAGGCAGAGGGTGAAAACGAGAACACCTTTCCCCTCTCTCAGGGTCGCCAATAATTCCAAGACTTACGGGCGTTTACGCACGTATTATAATACAACTACCTATCATGCGGTTGCTTACACAGCATGATATATGTATGTCTGTACAATATCGATATAATCCGTATTGCTTGGTATATTAATGATACTCGCGTACTGCGTGCGATTATAGTCAGGGTACATATAGATTAATGCATCAGCCAATATAAGCTACGTGTACAATACACGTGATTCGGAAAATAAACGTAGAGGTGGTGAGAGAGAATGAAAGAGCATTGGGGGGGGGGGGGGGGGGGGGGGTCTAATTTATCGATAGTTCATTCCCACGAGAGTGTAACATTACAAAATTGTACAAGGGTTTTAGGGATTCAAATAAAATAAAAGGGAGATCGTAACGAGTAAAAGATTCGAGGTCTTGTTCGTGGGAGAGACGAAGAAAAAAGAAATTATACCTTATTAAGGATTTTCTAATATTCCGCAATGCGATAAACCTTAAACTCGAACCGAAACGGAAGCCGCAGGGCGAAAGCTCTCGAGTCGTGCTTTCGGGACTCACGTGTTCGAAAGTTATCGCTTTTGTACAACTTGTTCTCCGGGGAAATTTCGTAGATCGGTTGGAGTACTTCAGGCACACATGAGACTCCCTCGCGTGAAACAGAGACAAGAATAGAGTTGCCTAATTACTGGAAAATATCTGTCGGTAAACTATATATATATATATATATAAAGAATTTTTGGTCGATTGTTTTCTTCTTTTCATTGACATATAGGGCATGTCCCAATTTTCTGAACATGTCGAGTTCTGTGGAAAAAATTCAAGTAGAAGGTTAGTTTGAGTAATAATTTCAAGGTCAGTGTGAAAAGTAATTGAAAAGCTAGTGTGAATGTTCAATTAAGCATTCGTTTAAATACGAAGTTGAAGGTTGTTGCTAGAGCAAGTTTGAAAATTGTTTTGGGAACGAAATCGAATATCGAAGTTGTAATTTGACAATTAGTGTGAGATTAGTGCAAGCGGAGGTAGGAGAGGGGGGGGGGGGATCAGCAACGATCTACAAAAGTTGAAACTACGAGAGTTGGTTCTACGATATCTGGGGGTCCAAAGGGTGAACGTTTTTGTAGTCGTGTTAAGTTGGTTGCAAGATTTCGTAGTCATATACATGGCGATGGGATATAATCTGATGGGATTTTTTGACCTTCCTAAATGCTTCAAATAGAGATTATGGCATCTAAAATTCGTCGCTGATAAAGATTATGACGTTATTTTGGAAGATATCTCAAAAACTCTCTGAGGAAAACGCGAAATAAGGGTTTACCCACTTAAGATCGATAAAATCTGAAAAATTCGAAAACGAAACCGTGATTTTCTTATTGTACGGGAAATTTGCGATCGACATAAGCTCCTAAAGTTGGAGAAAGGATTGGAATTCACCGGAGTGCAATACCGGCTGATTTTGTGAAACCTCGAAAAATCGACTTTTCACCATGCTGTATCTCGGTTCTCGTTCGTTGGACAGAAAATTTCCTGAATAACTTTTTGAAGAACTCGCCGACCTCTCAAGAACCCGCCTAAAACCATCCGGATAGCTCAATTTTTGTGCCCGCGGGGACACTTTGAAAATCGCGATTTTTGGGACCCATAGGAAGGGACCAGCAAAAAAAAGCCACGGCGATAAGGCCAATTTTTTTGTTGCTTCAAAACGCCTTTATTTTATCATATACGTGTTACCCGGGAAATTTCCGATTCAAAACTGATGCTACAAAGTCTTTTTGGACGAAAAAAAATTTTGACATCTTCCGAGCGCCCAAAGTACCGGAAAAAAAATTACGAATGTCGACCATCAGCTCTCACCGAGGGTCAAGGTTTTTTTTCGTCCAAAAATACTTTGTTGGGGTGTTACGGGGTCGGAAATGTGTCGCTGATGAAGAATATAACGTTATTTTACCCGATATCTGTAAAACTCTAGGAGAAAACCCCGAAAAATAAAAAATATCGATTTTCCCACTTAAAGTCGAAAAATTCTTTAGAATTTTCCGATTCCGATAAACCAAACCATGATTTTCTTGTTGTATGGGAAATTTGCGATCAACATAACCTCTTACAATTACAGTTTGAGAAGAATCAGCTGTCAAAGTTTCAACTTATATCGAGCGTTCCTGATCTCCGCCCTAATCTTCGATGCAACATCAATTTTCGAGTAAAGCGACACCCGGATGGGAACTATATCACACGTTAGCACATTTTGTGTTCCACACTCTTATTTACCATTATTAATGTACCTTCCAACTCTTAAAGCTTACAAATAAATAAAAGTAGTCGATATTTTTTGAATAATTGTTCCTCGATCCTCCATCAGTTACGTCCTACAGTCAGCGGTGTTCATCAATTAAGTTACACCTTATATATACGCTTTGTCATTCAACGGTCCATGGATCATTTCGCTCGCGGAATATTCATCTCGGCGGTCTGGTTCGAAGAAAAAAGAGCAACAGCAGATATAAAAAGAAGATAGCGACAGCGCTCATGGCCCGGGCAAGCCTGATAGTTTCTCCTGGTATTACTGCAGCGTGTATTACTAGGAAAACGGAGGTAGCAATAACGCCGGCGCATATCGAGAAGGGCTTCGAAGAATATCCTTTCGTTACGTTCGACGCGGTGCATGTTTCTCATGAAAATTTATCGTCCAGACGATGTTTTCATTGGCTCTCCGGTCTTTCGCAAATGTTTTCGCATTCCCTCAATGGAATATTCCACTATCGCTGTGTGGGCGAAACGTCCGGAACGTATGTGTATACTCAAGCGGGGAATATTACTCGTACCTTTTCGAAAAATCATGCATACGTTTACCAACTAAAGCTGTAGAAAAATAAATTATCTATTGAGACGGATATTGTCTCACACCGTCAACCACCACATAACTCCCACTTAGTCTGGCTGGCGACAGTTAAATCCGCGAGTCGGCCAGTCAAAATCAACTGATTGGGCAAGGGCATTGACCTATCCCGGCAACGGAAAATCGCGAAAATCAAACAAGGACGGACAATTTTCAACTATAAAAGGCCGAAATTTCGTACTGTAAGTCAGACTTGCTCCAACCTGCAATAGCAGACCTTGGCTGGGCCAAGAGATCCGGGACGCAAGGGCCCGAGAAATAGCCGAGGGTGCTTTAATCCAGTACGCGAGATCGGCCAAACAGTTGATCGGCACGTGTTGGCAACAGAGTCGAACATTAGATTTCACTCGGCCACAGTAATCAAGCGAGATTCAAGGACAACGGTACATTGTGTCGATCGAGGAGAGCGACGGAGAGGAGAAGCAGAGCAGAGGACAACACTGCTTTTCGGACGCGTGAAAACAAATCACACGCACACCACGAAATACTCACCTACTTGGGAGTACCAACACATTATCAGCCACGGTGCACGCACTGGAGCTCGGTATCGCACATTTCTGGCATCGCCGGACCAAGGACGCGATCACGCCTATCGGCAAATCGCAAGACCGGTGGCAGTAGAAGGGGGAATCAAGGAGAGGCTTGATCAAGGACTAGGAGGAGCCAACCACAATCAATCTTTCGTTCTGACTCGCACAAGACTCCTTAATATTCAAATTTATATTATCGAAGAGAAGAATAAACTCTTTTTTCTATTACAATAAGGAAGGAAATAATCGTAAACACTTAGCATGTACTAATTAGTTAGGAAAATAAATATTAACTTATTATTTTTGTTAAATTTTCTAAAAATAATTCACCCTCAACCTCCCATATGTGACACGATCGTCGGCACCTCCCAAATAAATAAATAAAATTGAGACCGTGACGTCTCACTATAGACCGATGCTTCATATTCCAGAGAATGATTTTTTCTTTTCTTTCTCTCGAACAAAAATTTCCTAACGATTACTCTTTCGTACGAATCCAATTAATGGCTCTCATCGTTCCGGGGTTAGTCTGACTTTATGCTCTGTGCAACTCCAGTTGCAGTGGTGTACCTACGCTTGGTCGAACGTCGGAAGCCCGGCAGCAGTCTAGAATTACGGAAGGGACCGTGCAGGCTCGGGTACGTATTCCTGTACACACGATGTAGATTATCCAGTCGGATGCCACGCCTACGGAGCGGAATATTATGCACGTCCGTGCATTACTCGTACACGGAGTTCCTAACGCTCGTACATGTATGAATGGAAGTACCAACGTGTGCCATTGTAACTGCGAGATCAGAATGGAGAATTGAAATGCTTGCGTAAGACGAGAATCCTGATTAGCGACTCGTGACGGGGTTAAATCTATGAATTCAAACCGCTTCGTTAGAGCCCGCTATCCCGTAGGCCTGATAAGTAATTCCTTTTCCATTGATTGTACGCTTTAAGTTATTATTAACCGGTTATTCGCTTAGATTCGCCGCCGTGAGTTTGCACATTTTAGAATGAATTTTTGTAGGTTATGCCCCATATCCACAAAAGAGACAAACAACCGTGATAAAACCTAACTCTTGATTTCTCCGGTCCGGATCGATCGATCAAAATGAAACTTAGCTCATTCAATTCTTGCCATAATTCTGCATTGGCAAACCAAATTTTAACTCGATCGGTTGCGCCGAACAGAAGAAATGGCGAATTCCGTTTTCGAGGTGGAGCGAACAGCGACATGGCGTCCCTCGAGCCTGCCCCCCTCCCCCCGCGCTCCTGACCGTGCACATGCGTAGAACACGCGATCACGCATGCCAACACCATGCGTACCACGGTGCTAAAAATATTCCGTGTAAAAATTCTCCGAAGGAAATAAGTATTTCCTGTTCACAGAACGTACCTCGGGCTTCGAGGCCATTGACGCTTATGAACATCGTTCTAACAGAAAACACAATTTCAAGTGATTGTATAGGAAAATAATTGCGAATAATTATAAATCCAAGCGTAAATTTTCTCCTCGTCGTGTCCACTCAACTCCTCTTCGCTTCGTTCGCATACGGAAAACGAACAATAGCGTGTTGTGCCGGTAATCCAGAAAGCCCGTGAGGACATACAACATGTGCGTTACACTATTACACCGTTACACACCGTGAATGACCGATATTAGCAAGCTGATCATGCACTCTCCTATACCATACGAAATTTACTCGACTTTATCACTATCGACCTCCACAATCAAGATCTGAAATTGTTTAAATCGTACTCGCAGTTACCCGTCGCCAAGCCAGTATAGTCGCCAATTTTACGGGTGTTTTTATCAACTGTCAGGTACACTTGTACGATCCATCGACAACAAAAAAAAAATCTTACCAAAAACAAAAAATTGATAGGGTTAACATTCACCAGGTGGGAGAACATCGATTGCGTGTGACTTACGTGGCACGCTATGTGAATAAAAATCCGTAGAATTCATCGTCGAAGAAAAGAAGAAAGGGAACGAACGAGCGAAGAGCAATGGGTACCTAATGACTGTGGCGCCTATTACAGGGGTGCGTGTATCTTTGTGAATGGAGGCGCACGAATGTTACGGGGCGACACGAAACCTACGAAAGAATCAAAAAAATGTCATGCGTGACGCTGGGGGAGACCAGTATTTCTAGGTTTCGTGCGTGAGGGTAAAAAGCTCCGACCACTACTGGTTTTTTTTCTTCTTTCTTTTTACACAGAACAACGCGGTTTCCAGCAATTAGGCGCGATTCGTCAAAACGCAAAGATATCGCTGTTACTTTATCTCGTACTACACGAGAGGGCCAAGAGTCACGAAAGAATCGAAAAATTGGTCGGACAAGAATGAAAAAAAAAATCAATTTCTCTTTCGACTCGATCACAAGCAAGTCTAAGCCTCGGATGATTGCTCAGGTAGATAAATGTATCGCTGGTTGGTAGGCAACCATTAATAATCTGGAGCATGAGGAGCTATGCCTTTGAAGATTTGCATTCTAAATTGAGAATTTCAGAACAACAGAAGCTACCTCGAGAGCGGTAAGTAGACTGCAGTTGCTTCTCTGTAACGAGGAAACTAGCCATATTTTCCCTTTTTATGGCAATGCAACAACTCGACTCTTTTGAACTCGACCCACCAAAGGTAGGTATAATTGCCTCGGCTATTCTCAAGAGAAAGAAAAGGATGATACAAAACATAGCGTACAAGAAGCTTATGCATTACGACAATTACGTATATGAACGATAAAGGACTTTCATAACTGACGAATAATTTCAAGAATGTCGAGAATGGGCTAAAAGATGACTCAAAGCAAAATTCTATTTCGGGACATGATATTTTTCAAACGCACTTACCTTAGGTACCTGTTCGTTATCATTTGTAGAAATGTTCTAAAATCATGAGTACTATTAACTCTATTGTTCTCTTTTATCAATTCCGAATTTATCTAATTGTTAAATTTGATCGTAAAAGAGTCAAATTATATATTGCCGCGAAGTCCATGTTTTCCTCGAACTTTGGAAGTGAAGAGAAATTAATTACGATTTGTTAGGCGAAAATAAATAATTAATCGCAATAGTTATTATATAATTAATTGTTATTCAAGCTCAGTTTATTCCTTAAACTCACTTCGAAATAATATGACCGCCTTAAGGGTGCTTAATTATTCTTTGAAAAATATTTCCACCTTCAAAGTTCCATTCGTAATTGTTTAATTCGCAGTTAACCAAATCGGTTCGTCCAACGTAAAGTAGAGAATCCAGGTGGATGAGTTCAGGCAAAGATTCGAAAGTCCTCATTCGATCAATAAAATAATTCTCCTTGAAACAACGTGAATGGTAATTGGTGAATACACAAACGACACTTCGGTACCTCCTCTCGACACGAACCATCCAGGGGTCGCTTTTGTAACTTCGCTTTTAGAAAGGAGCCTTTGGCTTGGATTCAAGACCATTGGAAAAGTTGTCGGTCAGTTTGAAGAGCTCACATTGGGTGCATTAATTATCCCCCGAAGTGGCCTCAAAGTTGGCACGAGAGACATGCAGAAGTGAGATGGACGAAATGATTGGCGGGATTGTGAGTTCAGTGGGTGAGCGAGAGGGTGGAATTAACGCTAAATCCACTAGAGCTGTTGCTGGAGCACGTGAAAACTGTTGATAAAATCAATTCGCTGTTCTACTCTGGGAGAGAGAGAGAGAGAGAGAGAGAGAGAGAGAGAGAGAGAGAGAGAGAGAGAGAGAGAGAGAGGGATTTTCCCAGAATCCCTCAAGATGAGAGCTTAAAATAGCACTCTCCAACAACAAAGATACCTCAAATTGTCGTTAATGCTGTTCTTGTTGATACAAGAACTTTCACTTCAACGCATTATCACTCCTGGTACATGTTCTCTACCTACGAGTTAGATGCGTGAAGAAGCATGACGAGAAAATTCCCCTTCTACATTAAGACGAGAATAATGCAGAGCCTCGGTGTAAACTCAGGAGCGCAATCCACATTCGATTCCTCTATTTACCCGGACATTGAAAATGGCTACTAATGATTGTATTATGTGCTGAATTTGGTCCATTTGTAAACATTGGAAAAATAGTGAAGACATAGTCGTAATAAGTATAAAATCAAAAAAGGCACAGGGAGGGAGAAGGGCATTAATTCGTTAATTCGGTAATTCATTGATTCATTTGTTTCATTGATTCATTGACTCATTGATTCATTGATTCGTTGATTCATTGATTCATTAATTCATTGATACGATGACTAATAGATTCATTGATTAATTGATTCATTGATTCATTGATTTATTGATTAATCGATTCATTGATTCATTGATTCATTGATTCATTGATTCATTGATTCATTGATTAATTGATTTGTTGATTCATTGATTCATTAATTCGTTGATTCATTGATTCGTTGATTCATTGATTCATTGATTCATTGATTCTTTGATTCTTTGATTCATTGATTCGTTGATTCGTTGATTCGTTGATTCATTGATTCATTGATCCATTGATTCGTTGATTCATTGATTCGTTGATTCATTGATTCGTTGATTCATTGTGAGGGGTTGGAAAGGGACGAGAATGTTTAAAAGGGGGATCGACAAAACTAAATGAGAAGCTCTGGAGACAATGATAAAAAGAGAAAAGAATTGATAGAGAGAGAGAGCTTGATAGAGAGGGAGCGGGGGGGGGTGACAAAAAGAAAGAGAGAGAGAGAGAGAGAAGGAGCGGGAGAGAAAGCGAAATACGGAGTGAGAGAGCGAGAGATGGTATCCTTTTGAGACTGTTTCTGTTGAAAAGGGTGTAAGCGGAAGGGGTTACATTGAATGTTTTTGTTTCGCTTTACCGAACGGCGAAGCGAGGAACGAGGAACTGGCAACGCCGTTTCGAAAGGAAAGCGAAGGAAGATGGGGTAGTGGACCGGAATGATGCATTGTCCTTGGCTATTGTACCCTTCTTCTCACTCCAGAATATAACTAGCATCTATAACTGGTAGACGAGACACTGCGAACACCTCCGTACAAGCATCTCCCCCAGCACCGAATCACGACCGCTCTTTCTCACCCCCCGGTAACACCAGCACAGTCAGGATCAAAATGAGAAAGAGAAAGAGGAAAGACCACCGTTGTCACATAAACAGTTCGCGAACACGCCCACTCCTCGATGACAGCTCTTCAAGTCTACACGCTTTGCTGCATTGAAAGACACTTGGATGTAGCTGGAACGGTGCGGACAGGAAAGGCTCTGTATCTTTCCTTTCCGTTTCTGCCGTCGTCATTCGCTATGGGACTCTATGACACTTCTCTGGTGGCATTCGAGGGTATTGAACCACGCTCGCGTTTGTAAAGCTGAAGTTAGGAAGTGGAGGGTTAAGAATATTCGTAGCCTTATGCCATCATCTCGGCCAGGATTAGACCATTCCATCCAATCCAGGATAGACCGATCTATCCATCGGTCAAATCGAGGTCGTTCCGTCGAAAGAAGAAAGCTTTTTTACGACCAGCAGACGGGGCTACCCTACGTGGTATCGAGCAATACGACGAGTTTGAAACGTGGGGGTTAATCCTCGAAGCGTCGGGTTCGAAGTGGAACAGCCCTGGATCCCCCCGAGCCCCGACTCTTGTACCCGTCCGAGTACGATTCCCTCGGCCAATTTGCAGGTACATATCGAATTCACTGCTCGACCGTTAGTGACCCCTGTTGGCTAACCGTGCTGTAAGCTCTCCACGTGGCTCGAAATCCACGGACTTTGCCGACGTGGGTTAACCCTCGGTACTTCCCGACCTCTAACGCCAATTCCACTCGTGCTAACTTTTGACTCGGCATCGCGGTATTTTCTCAACCACTGTTATAAAGCACTCGAGAAAACTGTTTCGAAAACCTCTTAAAAATCGGCTGGGTCGGACGAATTTGAGAGAGGAGGCGAATGGATAAACTTTCGGTGGTTCTCCGATACTCCGTACCCGTATTAACGTGCCGATCGTTTCGTTCGATTCGAATCCGCCATGTCGCGTTCGAACGGCCATTTTCTTACGCGACGACTCGGTCGGTAAGTAGGTGATCGCTATTACCGTCGGTAGATACGTCAGTGTTGCCGTTAGCGAAAGAGGAATGAATTGGAAATAATAGGTTTACGAGGGTCGTGGTATACGTGACACGGGAGAAAATGGTTGAAGCTCGACGCACACATCACCCGATGAAGACCAGACCGTGCGGTAAATTCTTTGGGTAGTGAAAGAGAGAAAATGGAGGTAGTCTACCATCAAAGTCGCGCGCCAAGACGCGTAAACTTTCTCTCTCTCTCTCTCTCTCTCTCTCTCTCTCTGTCTCATTATTTCTTTTTCTACCACTCACAGACACAGTTACGATTACAGTTCGTACCAAGCAGGTCGTGGGAGGGCTTCTTCGTCGGGTTTTCTGAGAAACGATAAAAACCGAAAGAGGATGAAGTGAAATTGGCAAACGAACGATTTCAGCCTTTGAGTAGTCGTTAATCGTTACGACGAGTCTGCCGTACTGGGCGTTGGTATCGAATGAAAAAAAAAAGAAGAAAAAACCCTTAAGAACTCTTAGCCGTTCGATATTTGTGCGAGAGTCTCGGGGTGGAACTGGAAGGGAGAATTGCGGATATGAGGAGAACGACGGCGGTCGCGCGTTTTCCAATCTACGAAGGGAACCGTTATTCGACTTTTTTTTTCTTCGACGCGACTGCGATGCAACCCTTAGAAGTGAACAATGATCCAACGGGGCAGGCGGAGTTATACGTCCTCTGTCTTTCCAACTAAGCTAGTTTTAGAAGGTCGAACCCGAAAAGCCATTTCGACCCTTTTCATAGTACGTGACTTTATCTCACGTTTACAAACGGTGTTTTTTCAATTTCTGTTAACTTTAGATGTTTCATCAAAGCCAGTAGAAAAAATATTTGTTTAATATAGAATTTTTTTTTATCGATCATAACGTTCCTAGCCACTTCTTTTTGATACTCCTTAATTTTCTTTCCTACCCTTTATGGCCCCAGAACCGATCGATCATCCCCCTGGAGAAGGTGGCTCCTTCGGACGGTCAACGATTCGTCTCTTCCCTGGGAGCCTCGATCATAATTTCAAATCCTCTTGCGTTGCGTTATACTCGTAGGTTAATCGCTATAACCAAAGCCATTCCCAATCAGTAGGGAGATGAGGTGACTGAGAATCGCTTCCCTCTAGGGTTACCTCGAACACTTTGGGTTTTCCTCGGACAAGGATTATTACGAGACATGGGGAGAATCGATTTCGCGCACGTATGAACCATCACAGGATTTCCTACTTGCATCGGTTCTCTCTCACTCTCGCTCTCCTACGTTGATCCTTTCCAATCCTGCATGCGTATTTCCCATTGCCTCCTGGTCCTCTCTTCCCCAGGAGTCCCAAAATTTACATACAAACTCGTCGATGATAAGTTCGTACTCTCCTTTTCTCATCGTCGACGTGCCTTGTAGTACCAGAATCGCTTACGTTGGTTGGTCTCATAGAATGGGACAGAGATAGATAGAGGAAAAGAGAGTGAGTGCGGTGGTGGGGCAAGAGAAGAGGGTTGAGGAAGAGAGAGAGAGAGAGAGAGAGAGAGAGAGAGAGAGAGAGAGAGAGAGAGAGAGAAGCTTGGGCAAGAAATGATCGCCGGGCCTCCTCCTACTGGATCCTCGCACCGAGTAGCACCCTCTTATCCGGCAGTTACTTCCATATACGTATGCGGAAACACGTTCGCAGAAACTCCATTTCCATAATTATTATGTAAAAGGTAACGGCCGCTACGCTGAGACGTCGATATATATGTGTGAATATATAGATGGATATATATATATATATCCATGCATATACGTTATATATATATATATATATATATATATATATATATATATATATATATATATATATATATAGGCATATACGTAAAGTCCCCGTGAGCCGTGTCATTTCAACGCAGTCATTATTTTTACGGGACGGAGCGAGAAGGGTCTGGGGTCTCGTCATTATTTTTACTTTTTACGGAGATTTTTATACATGCGACCCGAGACTCCTAGAATCATGAAAAAAACCTCTTTTTCCTCCTCCATGCTCTCACTCTTTCACATCCATATTGGCCGTTATTTCTTTTTATGTCGAAGGGAATTAAAAAGGCGATTTAATTCTAAAAAACGTCGAGCTCTCGAAGATCATTATTCGCAAATACGTTTAACGCCGAATTTTTAAAGGCGATAGTTATAATCTCAGGCATGCTGAATTAAAATTGTAATTTAACTTTAAGTTTCGGTGATTAGAAAAATTCAAGATTTGTTATTTTAATTACGAATTTCGCGTCGGTGAGAATGTTTTAGGAAATAATTCATTCAAACATTATTTTCCAACGATAGGAAACAAGTTTTTCGAAATATATTCTTTCGAATTGTTTTTTTTTTTTATTAAATATGTACGAGTTGTAATGATAAAAAGAATATTGGTCGATGCGAAATAAACGACACCATGTAAGCGTTAATGAGAAGTATACGTTGGGTTATCTTGATAATATCTAACTATATATCGCTATCGGACCGATACGGTCTGATTACAAGAAATTGTCGTATTATCCGATAACGTTCACGAGCAGGATTATTCATTGCCGGAATAGCGCGTTTGCTCTATAATAGCGACGTACGAGAGCGGCCATATTATAGAAATCCAGTAGCTCGCGGATCGAGAAATGTACGCGGTCCGGGGGTTGTGTGTTCATTCAAGCACGTATTTGCTCGGATAATAGAGGCCGAAATTAGTTCGTCCGGAAATAGGGAGAACAACGCGAAGCATACTCCCTCCTCTCGCACTCTCTTTCGGATTACCATGCTTCCTACGCCGCGAAGTTCCTCCAATGAAGAATTTTCACAATCAACGACTCGCTTTAAAATTAACCGCTCATTCGACAATTTTTGCACTTCGCTTCGGACAAAAGGAAAAGGCGTCGAATTTATTATGAACCCCTTGTTTTGTGCCCTCTCGTTGTAATTAGCACAGTGAATTAAAAAAAAATATCTGTCCGTTTTTGGGTGTATTAATTTTACCTCTTTCCTTGAATGAATTCACCGTCTGACTCGTCATTTACTTCGACTACTGTAAATTTCATTTCGAGACGTGCAATCGAATCATTACTATTTTAGATTGCCGAACGAAACAAATAGTAGTGAAATATTTGTAAGCCGATTAACCTTAATTCTCTCACGACTCGCTTCTCCGTCCGACTAATCGTTTATTCATACTACTGAAAGTTCTCGTTCGACACGTGTAACGAAGCGATCGATATTTTAGATTACACTTTTAAAAAGAATTAAAAGATATATTTTTGACCCGATTAATCTTAATTCCCATATGACATAATTCTCCGTCTGACTCGACGTTTACTTCGATTCCTGAAATTGTTATCCTTATACGTGTAATCGATTTAATACTATGTTAGATTGTAAAACGAAATAAAAATGAGTGAAATATTTCTAACAAGCCGATTAACCTTAATTCCCACACGACTCGCTTCTCCGCCCGACTAATCGTTGATTCCTACTACTGAAATCTTTCTTTCAACATATATAACGGCGTGCTCAATATTTTCAATTATATAAATAAAAATAATTCAGTGGGTATATTTTCAATCCTGTTAATCTTAATTCGCATATAATTCGATTTTCCGTCTGACCTTTCGTTTACTCCGACTACTGAAATTTTCATCTTGACACGTGTAATTGATTTAACACTATTTTAGATTGTAAAAAGAAATGGAAATAAGTAACAAAATTTTAAGCCAATTACCCTCAGTTTTCTCACGACTCGCTTCTCCGTCCGACTAATCATGTATTCATACTACTAAAATCTCTCTTTTGACACGTGTAACGAAATGATCGATATTTTCGATTATACTTTTAAAACGGATCAAGAGATATATTTTTAACCCAATTAATCTTAATTCTCGTATCACTCGATTCTTCGTCTGACTCACCGTTTACTCCGACTACTGAAATCCCCACCTCGACACGTGTACTCGAGTCGACACCATTTTCGACGAGCGGAGTAAAAAAGGAAATAATTGATCACTCGACAAAACGTTCACCACAATTTATCGAAATCTCGATTATCTCGTAATTTTCCTACGTGCACTGAAATCACATTAAATTTCGTATTCACAACAAGGTCACTGTACCGCGAAATTTTGAACAACGGATCGCTCGGTAAAGTTCACCGAGACGAGACAGTACGATTCGAACAGCACTCAGAGCCGAGTCCAAAGTTGCCGGTAGACCGATTATCCGTCAAAAGGATACGTTCCAATTATGATAAATTTTTCTGCATCGCCGCGATCAAAGAAGATGGATTCGATTCACATTCGTTTCTATACATTGCCATTTAATTTTTCATCCACTCACCGCCATAGAAACGGAAACGAAAATCGGTTTCTTATTCCGCTTTTCGTAATTCAGCAACGAATGAAAACGACTCTCACCGAGATAAGTGGCTCTCTTGGGGGGAGGTAGAGAAAGGAGGGTGGAGAGGGTGCGGGGGTTGTAGCGGTAGAGGGGGTCGGTTGGTTGGTCTCGGGCTCGTTGGCTGCCACGAGAGATTCACGAGTAATAATATAATCAGATTGAAAGTGGTTTATACACAATTTGCCGGCAACCACAACGATGCAAAAGCGACGAACCTCGTTGGTCGGTACGTGAGTGTGCGGGTCGCTTTCGACTGATTCTCAAACGTGAAAGCGCGCAGGTCGAGCTCGCTCTACTGTTCTCGTTTCTGGTCGTGGTGGTGGTTCGCGATGTGCGGAACGTCGCACGTCGACTCCTCGGTGTGTCCGCCAACTCGAGCACCCCACGCGCGCCATGCAACCGCCGACGTATCCCGTAACGTTGTTGCATCGGGATAGAAACAGGAAAAGAGAATATAATGCAATTTTGTATGATATTTTTTTGTTGGACTTGGTGTATTTTTTTTTTTTTTTTTTTTTTTTTTTTTTTTAATTAAGCTCGCATACCGCTTGTAATTGTCATACCGGTGCGACGAAGGTGGTTTGTAAAATTTGCCACTTTCCGGTGGAAAAAAGGATTTCCCAGTTGGAGAAAAAAAAATTAGGAAGTGGCACACGAGCGAGTTTTAATTCGCATTAGCCAGATTGGGTTCCGAGATTCGCTCGAGGCTTGATCGATCATCGCGTTTTTCGTACCAATTCATTATTTCGCGAATTATAACTTTATTTTCGGAGTAACGTTCGCGAACGTTCCGAGTTAAAGTGACATTCGAGGATTTATTATCCGTTACCGACCGTCGGTAACTTTACGGTTTTAGCGAAATAATTAATGGTTTTATACCACAGTACGTGGTTCGCTGCTTTCTTTTTTTGTTAACTATACGAGCCTACGGTATATTTTTTTTTCTCCAACTGTTCTAATTTGCCACGTTTGCGATAAGACGATCGATAACGAATACGACGAGTCCGGCAGAATCATCGCGGTTAAACTAACAATTTTGTCGTACGAAACTCGCGACCCTCGTGTTCGTGGGTACCAAGCATCTTATAGCCCTGACAATTACTCGAAGAGCTTAATATTCCTCGTACGATAAAAAATAAAATATATAATTTAAATATTTCGAAATGGTCATGGTGCCATTATACCTTTTCACTAAACGTCGTCAAAGTCTCACGAATGTGCCAATTACCGATATTCTACAGCTTGGCCATTTCCACTCCGCGAGATCGTTAAAATTCAAAAACTCTCGCTATTGGATCAAAACGTTTCCGCGTTGCGTGGAGCGGTGTTATTTAAAACGGCAGCTGTTTGTTATTGCAGTGCTAACCCTCTCTTTCACACCTATAACATCATACGGTGGACTTAAATTCTTTGATTCTCTCTCTCTCTCGGTTTTTTATACGATATATTCCCGTACATTCAGTGCTAACCTAATACCCAGTTATTACGGAAGAGTTTCCACATGGTCTATGCCGCTTGCGATAGAAGGCCGAAGCACGTACTTTAACATTCGTATTCAAACCACGAACGTAGCTACATCCGCAATTTTCCACTTTATAAGGCACTCGTATTTAAAAACTCTGTTGATATCGTTGTGCTATTAACCGACTTATATTTCTATATGTGCAAATGCACATACGCGCATGCGTATATGCATGTAGCCCATGCATGCGCATACGCACGCGTACGTTGAAACCAATGCGCACGCGCAGGGTCATGCGCATGCGCACACGCCCGCGTATAGGCTCATACCCGCGCATGCGCACACGCCCGCGCATGCGCATGCGCTTCCCTACGATCGCAAGTGTTCTGTATATAATTTCCGTATAATCCGGTAATATAATTCTCCGGTCGACCGTAACTATTACGAACACAATAGAGAGATGCACGTTTTTCCCATTTGAACGCTCGAAAAGATTGTTCCTTGGTTTCCACTGTTCATGGCAGCTATAAACAGAAAGTGCTATTGAATATATCGATCTCAAGAGAACTCATTTTTGTCGTAACGATAGAACAGCGTTTAATTCTTGCTTTTTTTCTTCTCTTTTCTTTTATTATGATTTCCGTCCGTACTTTTCGCATTTCGAAGGAGAAAAGAAGGCATATCGCGATGAACGAATTCGGAATAACAGAAGTAAAAGTTGTTTTGTTTTTCTATCGATCCTTAGACATTTCGCGTGGCGTTTGTACACGTGACCGGCGAAAACGAGAAGAGGGCGTTCGTGAGTGAAGGAGAGAGGACGAGTGGATAATATTTAATAACTCGCACGAGTGAGCGTAATGGAAATTATTTTTGCCGCGTCATTACCGGTGTCTCAATAGTCATTCACTCGGCAACAAGCCAATCCGGGCGATGATTATTATTGATTTTGTTGGGTCGATTAACAATACTTTATCAGCAATCCAGGCTCATTTCTGACTGGTTGAGAAAATCGGACCATTGCCATTGAAAAAATCGGACCATTGCCAAGGCACATCGCAACCGAGATCAATTATACGATCGACGTACAATTGCAAAGACAGTTGATCACAAAAATTTACGAAACCTCGAACATCAATGACTCGAAAGGTAAATGTCAATGGCGATTAAAATTCTTGGATCATTTTATTTTTTAATTACTATTATTATTTCGAACAAACTCGAAAAACGAGACACGTCGAACTGAAAGAAAACGCAAGCTAAAAAAAAGAATAAAAAAGCGATAGGGGAAACATTAAAAATATATACAGTCAAACCTAGGTGAGCGAGAATTAGATAAGCGAAAAAACTCTACAAGTGAGAGTAATTGTCAGGTCCCGTCATTTTATCCCTCGAAAACGTCTATGAGTGAGAAATAGAAACCTCTATATGAGAAAGTCGTTTTTCATCCCTGAACCTCTATAACTGAGACGGACACGTGACATATACCTCTATAAGTGAGAATCGAGCATATTTACTATCTGTTACAATGTGTTTTGTTTTCCACGAAATTCGTGCCAATTTCGTGGAATACCTGACAAATCAGAAAGACAGCTATAAGCTCGGCATGGGTAGGCTGAGGCAAGAGGCTGTAAATGCACTGGAGACGCTCCATAGGTTTTTTGAATTTTCGGTGGTTGTTGATAAAAGAATTTTTGATAAAATTTATGAAATTGAAAAACACGTACAAAATACAAAAACAGAAATGCAAACAAAAATTAACGGATTTCTTTAAGTAGGTATCAGTAGTATACTTATTAATAATCAGTATAACAATATATATATAATTGTTTTGTTTTTCTGAAAAAGTATCTCTTCCAAATTCATATAAAAAATGTATATACTACATATCTATCACTGTTCTTTGTATTTGTGTACACCTCTATAAGTGAGAAACTCGGTTAAGTGAAAAACCTCCATAAGCAAGAAAACGATTCCGGCCCCTTGAACTCTCGCTCATCCAGGTTCGACTGTATATATGTATATTACAGGAATCGTAAACAATCGGACGGATTTAGTGGAGAATATCTCGTGTATCAGATGTCGAGTCAAACTCCATTCGCTGAATGTTAAGCGAATACTTTTTGCTACGTGGCTCGGTGACAAACTGCGTTATCTACGCATTGCTCATAACACATACCAACCTCGGAATATTCTAGTATAGGAACGTGGCCCGCTTGAGCATTATCACTGGAGCCAGTCGAAAAAATATTAACGTAGCGTTCGGTGAAACTGGCGCTCGAGAAAAAAAACAATTCTGGTGACTTTGCGAAGCAGGCGAAAGGTTAAGAGCAAAATTGATGATTCAACAAGTATGCGTTTCGTCTCTTTTAAATAGAACAACTTTTTTATCCCTTTCGCACGAGACACCCGGTATATTTTTTCTTCTTTTCACAGGAGACACCTGGTATATCGACATCTCGTCTCTCGCACACTTTTTATTATCCGAGTATAAAAACGTTTTTTCATGTTTCATTTCTTTCTCCTCATCGAAATCTCTTTATAAATAATACCGAGAACAATAAAAAAAAAGATAATTACCCTTCCTCTCGTACCGGATGAGCAGTTTTCATCCAGAGTACATATACACTTGTTTTCCTCACAGTTTCACGATGCATTACGATATTACAAAATCCAGATGTATGAGAGCCAGATTTGTCATTCATGCATATGTATGAAATTGCACCAATCCATGTGAACATATTCTCACAAAAGTTAACCAACGTTGCAACTCGTAACGCCTATCGAACTTTCATTCCACAAGTTGGGATTAAAACGATGCATCACTATCGACGAATATTTCATCGTCATTAATTCCCACGATCGAATAATCATTTTTTTAGTGACAATTGAGAGCGTATTTAATTAAGGGTCGTAATAAAATCTTAATTAATAAATCCTTCAATTACGATCAAATAAAACATATACGATTCATCGTTTCGTAACTATAAAAAAAAATGTTATTACTCCCTTATAAAAGGGGTTGGTGGATTGGAGTGGATAGGGGTAGTTTCAAAAATATATCAAAATCTCGTTACGATCCTATTATTCGTTTTCGTATACGATACAACGAGGGACAAGGAGGAAATACTGTAGAGCTTGGTTGATACGCGTGTTAAGCGCCATAGTGTACACACATATTCGAGCGTGAATCGCGAGATGCTTATCCCCGACATTTCCGTAGGTCGTTTAATAATAATTCGTCATACCCCCCCGGGCGACGAAGGACGAGTAGAAACAGCGAGGTATGATGGAACGCGGGGTGAATGGAACGAGAAGGGGCCGAGGACGACGAGTAGTAGGGGGGGGGGGGGGGGGGGGGGACTACGATGCTGCACGCAAGATTAAACTGCTCTGGGCCTCTCTACAGCTCTTGACGATGTAACTACAATATATACAATGAGTACATATGGGGGTACGTGCCATGGCGGCTATTGCTACTCGAGAAACTTTCGTCGCTATCTATACCCATCCTCCATCCATCTCGTCGTACCATCCTCATATCTCCAGCATACATCATTTTATTCTACGTGAAATGAACTAAATTATTACTTCGGTATATGGATACTAAAGCTTTAATGGTATGACTCTCTCTCCCTCTCTCTCTCTCTCTTTCATTTTTTTATTTTACTTTTATTTTATTGTTATTATTATTATTATTATTATTATTATATTATAATTGTTTATTAATTTTTATTTTTATTCTTGTCTCTCTCTCTCTCTCTCTCTCTCTCTCTCTTTCATTTTTTTTATTTTACTTTTATTTTATTGTTATTATTATTATTATTAGTATTATTATATTATAATTGTTTATTAATTTTTATTTTTATTCTTGTCTCTCTCTCTCTCTCTCTCTCTCTCTCTTTCATTTTTTTTATTTTACTTTTATTTTATTGTTATTATTATTATTATTAGTATTATTATATTATAATTGTTTATTAATTTTTATTTTTATTCTTGTCTCTCTCTCTCTCTCTCTTTCATTTTTTTATTTTACTTTTATTTTATTGTTATTATTATTATTATTAGTATCATATTATAATTGTGTATTATTTTTTATTTTTATTCTTGTATAGAGGATTATTTTCTAAGTTTTATTGTAAACTTATGAGGGAATGGAAGGAAATTATTTCTCCCCCCCCACCCCCTCGCCACTCCCTCACAGTACCCCCCGCTCGCTCTTTCGCTCGTCTATTACTAGTATGTTGCTGATGTATTCTTACTTTACCCCTTTCTGTCCTCATTAACCTTTTCCAACGATTGTTACGTATTTAGAATAGTGAAATTTCAATTTTCAGAAACGAAGTATTCGAACAATTTTAGATTCCTCAGGTTTCGTTCTGATCTGGTGGAAACCTGTCAGAAGAAACTACTCGATTTAGAATTTATCACACTTGTATTAGTTACAGATAAAACTTCCTTCTCGAATTAACAACGTCAGAATATCAAACTCTCGAGTTTGAATTGAAATCGACGTAAGGAATTGTGGAATTGTGTACAGAATTTTGTGGTAGGTTAGTGGATTTCACGATAGTTTGGGAAATTTGTTGGTCGCAATTACCATATCGCGAATGTTTAATCGATCACTCAGACGTCGCGTCGTGCAACCCGAAGTTACTTGCGAATTTAATTGTAAGAATATCGATCAAGTATCGATTATTCGTGGATCGATCGTCGTTTCTCCAGCTAAGAATAATTCGAGATTTAAAAAATTAATAAAATCATAATTACGATTGATCGAACGAACACAATTTTATTCGACAGGAGTGAAATTTAATTTCTCAATCTTGTTTCGATGACGTATGACGCGAGAATTTCAAAAAATTACAGGACAATTGAAAAAAAAGAAACGACGAGGACACAGATTGTTTGGAAATTGTCGCGTTATCAGATATCAAATTATAAAATTTATTATCGAAAAGAAAACCTCATGATCGATTTCTTTTTTCTTAAATCAAAAATTCAACACGCGCCTGAAACCTTCCAATAAAACCGTATAAAAAGAAATCCGCGTTTAATGTCAACCGTCAATACGATTTCTCGTTTGGCAATACTTTCTCTATCCGATCAAAATAATCGAATTATCAATATTTCCGTTATTCATACAACGTCGATACTTTTCAGATCGAACAAGACCGTTGAGAATTTTTTATCGAAAAGGAAACATTAAACGATCGTCGTGTATTGTCGAACGCATTAAAAATACGCCGCACAACGATACACGATCATACGTTATCCAAGCTCTCTCTCTCTCTCTCGTCTCTTTTGTTCTCTTATTTTCTTCTCGTTTATTTAACTTCGTTGATTCTTCTCCAATATTGGCTCCCTCGTGCTCTTTCATTTTCTCATTTTCGATCCATTCCTCTCTTCAACCCCGCCGCGAAAAACATTTTCCTTTTCCGACAGAATTTATTTATCCGCCGGGCAAATATTTATTGCGTTTAACAATCATCGATGTTAATCGAACTGTCTTAACCAAAAAAGCTCAACGATAATACGAAACGAAACTCCCCTCCCCCCTCCGTGACTTTCACAATCGCGAAAAGCTTCGATACCGTACGAAGATGGCGCAGTTTGCACTCCGATGGGAAACGATTTAATCTCGATTTTATGGAATATGAGAAACTCCATTATAAAAGCCCCGGGGCAACGTATAAGGAACGAGATGAATTCGTTTTATATTTGTCTGTATGAATTTTCTTTTAATATTTTTTGTTTTGGCATTTTTTTTTGTTTTATTATTATTTTTTTTCTGGTTTTCTTTCCTCCGACACACCGATACACACGATAATCACGCACTTTGGCGACTGTATCGTAGATTGCATACGTGACCGTACCATCCGTGTATTTTTCCTTTGGTCGTGTGTAAACAGAAAACGTGCTCGAGCTTTCCAGCCACGGCGCGTGTAACACACACTCCACCCTCTTTGTCGAAACCTTCCACTTCGACAAATTGCATTCTATCGAAAAACAAATATACGGAACGAAAAAACGAATACGAATTGGATTTTTTTTTTCTTTTTCCGTTTTTTTTTTTTTTTTTTTTTATGTCAAAAGTACGATACGGTTCTTCTTATGTTACCCGATATTACGCGAATGCGCTTCGATGAACAAATAATAATGATAATAATGATAAATTAATTAAAACAAAATTTTTTAATAAAGAGATTGTCGAGTTTTTCTTTTTCTTTTAATTTGGGAAATAAAAATGTTTGAATACAATAATTTAACGTTTCATCTAATTTGCTCGATTTAATTGGATCGAATTGAAACTGGATTTTTGCACGTCGTTTAAATCGAGTTACGCGTAAATTCCGGAGAATTTTTGGAAAAATTGTAACGAAGCAAATTTTTCAAAATTTGAGCCTTATCAAATATTAAAGGATGAAATTTTTTTAATTACGTCAGGATCAAAGCTGGAATGTAATAATCAATTTCTCGAGAACAAAAACAAAACGGAATTTGAAATTCGACGAAAATTCTTGGACGAGGAAAGATAGCGAGTGAAAATGAGTCTAGCAAAAAAAACACTCGATCCAGAGATCAATTTCCTTTTACGTTTCAGCTTTCAGGGTGTGTGTGACAAAATTTTACGTTTTTTCTCCCTCCCTCTTAAGTCTTTTGAAAATAGGAGAATGGCGTGTTAGAGAGACAGCGAGAGGAAGAGAGAGAGAGAGAGAGAGAGAGGAAGAACGAAGTAGGAAAAAGTGCTGTCAGTATTGAGGAAAAGGATCGAGATAGAATGGCACGTTCGAACTCACAAGGCGTCGAGTCGGGGAGACGTGACTCGACGCTTTGGGGATGAAAAACTCCACCCGACGTTTTTTTTCCTGTCCCATCCTATTTCCCTTGTCGCTTGCCTAAAGTCGTGACCACTATGCCAGGAACGAGACGAAGAATCGACGACCTCGCCATTCACGACTCCGGCTTATACATAGACTCGCGAAGCCTTTCCCTGTTTCCCTGTACAAGGGTAACCGGGGGTTGTACCCAATGAGTCCAGCAGCAATTCTCCACCGCGAAAAACGTTCGTGACTCGAATCGCAATTATAAGTCGTCGAATAACTACTGAACGCGACTCGTTGTTGTTACGTTTTATCGGTATCGAAGTTATGACGTAACGAGCTAAGTCGTGTTTTCCGAGGATAAGAAAAACACGGGATTGACTCTTTATCGTTAGGTGGAGTATCGAGAGCGAGTAAATAACTCTCTGATCCGGCTTTTACGAACGTTATCGTCGTAATAATTCAAGGGATTATTTTTATGGGATATTAAAGGTTGTTTGAAGGTCGATATTGAATTAAAAATACAATCAATATGTACCTTAAGTTTTCGATTTTAATCGACCAATTAATTTTTAATTTCGATTCGAGTCCAAATAAAAATTGAATTTTAAGAGAATTGTTAAAAATGAAATCAAATTCTAAGCGGAATGTCAATCTTCGTTGACAGATTTGACCTTGAACATAATTTGTAATTAATAAATTAAATTCGAATACTTAATTTTCGACTTAAGTATGAACAGATATCGATTCAACCCTCGACAAAATTATTTTCATCCCTTATCAATAAAAATATAATCTCGAACGAAACTCGATAGACCTAACAGAATTCACTATCGAGCGTTATTCGATATCGCGAGATAAAAAAGAAAATTGTACAATTATAAATTCCACTGTTAAACTTGAATCGATCGAACGATCGTCGAAACGTTCCAAGCGGAAAAAATAATGCCATCCGTTTTCGATTTTAATCGATCAATTAATTTTTAATTTCGATTCGAGTCTAAATATAAATTGAATTTTAAGAGAATTGTTAAAAATGAAATCAAATTCTAAGCGGAATGTCAATCTTCGTTGACAGATTTGACCTTGAACATAATTTGTAATTAATAAATTAAATTCGAATACTTAATTTTCGACTTAAGTATGAACAGATATCGATTCAACCCTCGACAAAATTATTTTCATCCCTTATCAATAAAAATATAATCTCGAACGAAACTCGATAGACCTAACAGAATTCACTATCGAGCGTTATTCGATATCGCGAGATAAAAAAGAAAATTGTACAATTATAAATTCCACTGTTAAACTTGAATCGATCGAATGATCGTCGAAACGTTCCAACCGGAAAAAATAATGCCATCCGTTTTCGATTTTAATCGACCAATTAATTTTTAATTTCGATTCGAGTCTAAATATAAATTGAATTTTAAGAGAATTGTTAAAAATGAAATCAAATTCTAAGCGGAATGTCAATCTTCGTTGACAGATTTGACCTTGAACATAATTTGTAATTAATAAATTAAATTCGAATACTTAATTTTCGACTTAAGTATGAACAGATATCGATTCAATCCTCG
This sequence comes from Netelia fuscicornis, assembly GCA_946811545.1. Classification (NCBI taxonomy): domain Eukaryota; kingdom Metazoa; phylum Arthropoda; class Insecta; order Hymenoptera; family Ichneumonidae; genus Netelia; species Netelia fuscicornis. The sequence continues at coordinate 9,070,690 of OX328014.1, forward strand.
ACAAAATTATTTTCATCCCTTATCAATAAAAATATAATCTCGAACGAAACTCGATAGACCTAACAGAATTCACTATCGAGCGTTATTCGATATCGCGAGATGAAAAAGAAAATTGTACAATTATGAATTCCACTGTTAAACTTGAATCGATCGAACGATCGTCGAAACGTTCCAAGCGGAAAAAATAATGCCATCCGTTTATTCGAGCATACGTCATGAGGGTATTTGCCACTCGAGAGGGTGACGATCACCCAGCCAACTATGCTGCCATCATTTCTCAGGGTGGCATATCACGAAATGCTTTCCCGACGTGACGGCTTTTGCGAAACTCTCTACGCGCGACCAAGCATAATCTTGGAAAATTGCAAGTTCTTCGCGTTATATCAAGTGACAGGATTTCTCTTTCTACGTGACGGTTTCTCGTATCTACAGTTATTCTTCTTCTACCTCGAACGATATTTATTCACCGGCTCGTTTGCCTACGTTACCAAGAAGAAAACCGTGCCGAAATTCACCCTATCGTTATGACACCTCTATCGGCCAATTCTCGTGCATAACTTATTGGAAATATATTTATTGAAATCACAAGGGTAAAATAGTGAGAAAGAGTGAGTAGGGGTTTGAGGGGGTTGAAGAGCCAAATTTGCATTGCACTTGAGTGATCGATACATATCGAAATGAAATGCAAGCTGACATCTCTGAGAAAATACATAGGTACGAATGTACCAACGTCCCTCTTCCAGTCCCCTTACCCACCCCCTTCAACCCCACACACATAAATCCTAAACCAACGTCGAGCCACCTTCATGTACGAAGTGTACAACCCCTCACCTGGTACATGGGGTGAACGTCAGAACGATGCATATGGAGCTTCGAAGCGAAAGAGAGATTCAATGAAATTGGAGAATCGAGTTTGCTTGAAGCAAAGAAACCCTCCCCCTCGTGCGTTCGAGGATTCTACTGTTTCAGATGAGGACACGACAATCAAGGGGTTCGGTTCGGTTTCCTCTGCCGATTCTCTGTACCAAGGGCGTCCGGGTACGACATCGGTGTCTCTCTCTTTCTCTTTTTCTCTCTCTCTCTCTCTCTGTTTCTCTTTCTCTCTCTCTATCTATTGGGACGGGACAAGAAGAGAGACTACGGAGACTCTTGTCACACACTCGATAAAGAATCCTTTGGCTCGTATACTTCGCTATATCGATTCGGGGGATGGAAGTAAAGGGGAAAAAGAGAGAAAAACCTCGTTTCTGTGACTCCTCTCGTTCACGCTCACGCAGAGTCGACGTCGTTTTTTACTTGCTTGTTTTTTTTTCTTCTTCTGTTTCTCGTTCGTCTCTTCTTCGCCGTGGTTCTTCGTTCGATCGTCCGGGTTTCTTTTTTTTCGCCTCGACGGTTTGTCGACCCGGAATCGTTTGAAAGAATCGTGAAACTACCGCGTTGTTTCGCATTGTATTTCGTATCGTCGTTGGGAAGGAGTCGTGAAAAATCGGCAAATAGGCCTCGCACGATGGAAATCGGTTCATACACTTTATACCTGGCTCGGGTTAACGAAACTGGAAGATAGAAATGTTTCCTGAGATAGGATAGTTGTTTTGTTGTTGTTGTTGTTGTTGTTTTTATTATCGTGCATTTTGTTCCTACGATTTGTACGACCCTTGACTCGATCGATCATCCACGTATTGCCTGTCAGGTACTTGAAACGATTCTCGACCGACTCAAGCGTCCACCGATATCGCTTTACTTCCATACAGGGAGGTTCGACGTGAACAATTTTAGAAAGAACTTAAGTTCGAACTTAACGCATTGTTGACCGGTCACGAGTTAATTCGTGTCGTTATGCCCAGACGTTGTCAAATTGGAGGTAAACAATGTGTCAAGAGTCGGTATTATATATGCAACGAGCGATTCGAAAATGCGATTCGTATTTTCTTCGAAACCGAGCAACCGATCGCGTTACAATTTTGAAGGCATCTAGAGAATTGTGGCAAAAAGTGATTAAACATTGTATTTTTTTTAAATTGTTGCTATAATTCTCTAGATACCCTCGAAACTTTAACGCTGTTGGAGAACGTAGGGATGACGTTTTTGAATCATTCGTCGCCTGCAACACTATAGTCAAAATTTTGGGAAAAAACATTAAGAGCCACTTTTTGACATCATTTTCTAGATACCCTGAAAATTTTAAGGCGATTGGTTGCTCAGTGCCGGAGAAATTACGGATCGCGTTTTTGAATCGCTTTTCGCCTGTGACTCTGACTCTTGAGTACGAATTTAGGGTTTACACCGAAGGAGGAAGTTAGAATCGAACTTAATTAAATCTGAGGCGAAGTTTGAACCCGAATTCGCTGATAATTATGGTGAGATTTCTAAGTTCGAACTTAGACTCGATTTAAGTTAAGCTTAAACTCGAGTTTGTACTTAAATTCAAAAGAAATTTAGTTAAAATTTAGATCCAAACTCAAATTCGACCGTAATTAAACTCGAAATTTAATTAAATGAAAATTAAATTACAGCCTAAGTTTGAATTTAAATATTATAATAATTATGCTCGAATTTAAATGCAATAAAAATTAAATTCAATTTTAAGTTTCAACTTGAATCGAATAAAAATTAAGTTGAAATTTAACTCGATGAACTCATTCAATTCAAATCACTTTATAACCTAAAAACTAAATTAAACTCAAGCTTCCGTTAAATGACTTAAAAACGAAATTAAAAATTGAAATTAAATTCAGCCCATTCGCTTCCGGTGTATAAACGTGATTTAACAGGCTTTCCTCGTATCCGATAAAAAGCTGATAAACGCATCGAACGAACGAGGGAAATCTTTCGTAATTCATTTCGTTCTTAATTTTCACTGAACACTAGAAAGCCTATAGATAGAGAAGCCTCGTGGAGTTACGTATGCACGTAATTTCGTTCGTGTACGAAAACTTTTGGTCGAAAACCTTGGCTGATGCAGTTTGCACTGAATTGCCCTTCGCTCTTCACACACATACATACATACACACATTTTCTCGACCACTCTTTCATCCTATCTCACTCCCTCGGAAAACCCCAAAGCGCGTGCGAGAAAGCCGTAACTTCACGCCCTGTGAATCTCAATTTTATGCAGAAACTTGTACCACGAGAGTTTCTGAGCAGACTTTAAACCCTCTCAAGACCATTGGAGCAGACCCTAAAACACGGACGTCAGGGCGTGACCGAGGAGAATGCGTTGATACAGGACCGTAGGGGGTTTTGGGAGTGGGAGAGAGAGAGAGAGAGAGAGATAGAGAGGAAGGAGAGAGAAAGAGAGAGGGAGAGAGAGGAAGAGAACCATCATACCACCATTGCGAATCCTTTCACATACTCCGAGGGAACTTGTCAAATAGTCCGAGTCTCGCTATATATTACCACTCTCCATGCTCTACTCGTCCTCTCCAGGAGTAATCCAAGAAACATCAGGGTAGTACAAAATTTAGCATTACCATCCCCAAATTAAATTTTGCAAGAGACTAAACTTTTTTTAAACTTACGTCGAGCCAAGATAATTGAATTTTTATGTTTTTAACTCGTGTTTTTTAGTTAGTTTAGACTCGAGTTAAGACTTATGTCTCGATTTAGAGATTGGATTAACTTGGATCTAAGTATTCGATTTAGTTTCATTGTTTGTTAAAAAAAAAATCGGTTAAATATCGAATTTGTAAAACAGAGAAATTTTGTAAAATGCTTTTTATTAATTTCTTATTCTTGTCAATATTTAAATGTTCTTTTTTTCGTGAAATTAAATTTATGTCCTGCCTAATTTAATGTAATTTTGCACGTAATTTTGTTTTCAATTGAATTTACAAAATGCGGAAAATCGTTGTAAACCTTTTACATTTAACTCCTGAAATATCTGTAAATCGTTTAGAAACTTGTTCGATCCAGCGTATTCAAACGTCAATCCGATTATACTTTAAATCGTCGAATTACTTAATAATTGTAGTAAACAAATATTCTTGAAAAAATTCCGAAAATCTCTTGAAGAAATTCCGAAAAATTCTGAAAATCCGACATAAGCACCTTCATTGTGTACTCCTAAGTAATCCATACATGGAATTCAAATAGTGAACGCGATGTTGAGTACCGATGGAGTCTGATCACTATGAATACCATGGGGGCAAATCCTCTTGCGCGTTTCCCGAAGCTGGATCCTTGTCTCTCGTTTTGCCCCGGCGTCGAGGCAAATCATGGAATTACATTGACGATTTCTCTCAGCTGTGCCATCAGTTCCGACTACTCACTCTCCCTCTCTCTCTCTCTCTCTCTCTCGATCGCTTGTTCTCTCTCTCTCTCTCTCTCTCTCTCTCTCTCTCTCTCTCTCTCTCTCTCTCTCTCTCTCTCTCTCTCTCTCTCTCTCTCTCTCTCGATCCATAGCACGCAACAAAGGAGGATTTGCTTTGTCCAAGAGCGATAGGTTTGTTTGAAAACAACACGCAATGGGCTTGGCACAGCACCCCCTCGCCACCGCCGCCACTCATCCTCGCCCTACCATACCGGTCGCGAAAACCCGAGAATGCTGAGAGCGAGAGAAGGGAACGCCGATCGAGTTCAGAATCGCTTGGAAAATTTTCTGCTGATACTGTGAAAATGAAAATCCACCACAGTCGAGGTTGGGCGACTAGCGAGCCGGCGGTTGAAAGCAGTCGCAACGCACGGGGTTGCGCCGGGGTTTACGGGTCTATCGATCCTCCACCGTGCGGTTTCGGCCGAGATTCTGCACCGTGCGGCATAACGAGACAGCAACAACGGTCCCGAATTGTCGGACGCTCGCATCAAATTTTTATATATTTTGTATTTATTTTTTAAAAAATATGGGGGTGGACGGTTTCAAGGTTATGAGAAAAAATGTATCGACTATTTTCGTAGACTTAATATAGAATGTATTTTATTAACCCGGCAAATTTTTACATTGAAAAAAAAATGATTGAAGGTCGAATTGGGGGTGCAAACAACCCCTCGCCCCCAGTTTCATTATTTTAGAAGGGTAACATTTCCAATGTGCTAAAACGTTCTATCTGTCTTCTTCGAGTCATTTTTTTCTTTCAAGGATATAAGGGAAGAGGGATGATATTAATTCTCTCCCCCCACCCCTACAATTTTAGAGGAACAACGTCCTCAAAGATTGTATATATTTAAATATTTCTAAGAATACAAAATTCGATAAAGCTATCTTCGAAATCGTTGCCTTATTCTTCCATGTTCGACCAAGAGTTCGTTCCATTATTCGTAGCTTCGCATTTAATCAGACGTCATCCAATACAATTAATCGACCCTTATTATCGTTAGTTGATTATTAGCTCTCCAGATTTAGAGGAAGTACCTAATTTAAAATTCGTTCCTGACGCTATTCCTGGTATCGCGATAACGAAGAAAAATAAACTTTATCGTATTTCCATTATTTTGTTTTCCACACACTGAAAAAAGTAGACGCAAGCATAACGGATTAAAAATATTATGGTTTCTAAATATAAAAAAATGATACGTTAAAATATGACGTGATAAAGTGACAGAATTAATTTCCGCTTCCCAGATGTATGTATTTTAATTGTTCCAATTATAGAAATTCGTAATTGCTTCAATTTGGAAACGTCCGATATAAAGAACTAACGAACACCGCAAAAAATAACTTTATATATGATCTCATAATAAACCCAGTACTGAACGATATTTACTCAGGTGTTTTGAAACAAGAGTAACCGCTTGTTTAAAATAATGATTATTTACAACAAATTTTTGAATTTCAATTCGCCGATCGTTATGCCAGCATTGGTAATTTGTTATTATCAAATCGAAATTTAAAATGATGTAAATGGATCGAACGAATGAACATTAATCATCAAATAAATTTAAATAATTGGAATAATTTAATAAATTTGGATAATTTAAAGAATTCAAATTATTTAATTAACTCAAATACCTTAAATAATTTAAATAATTTAATTAATGATAAATATTTGATAAATTCCAATCAAGAGCGAGGGGAAGCGCAATCAGCGTGCACCTTCCGGTGAAATAAAGCACCGAGCGAAAGGTCATTTTTCTGTAGTCCGATGATTTCCTGTGTAGGAACGTTGGACTTTGAGAAGTGCTGAGAAGGACTTGGAGTTAACGAGAGTTTTCTAAACTTTCCCTGTATACGAGGCGAATGCATTACAGTGTAGAAAGTCGCCTGCAGACGCACCCAAAAAGTTATTTCGGATGAACGAAAGGCAAGCAAGAAAGGGCTAGCAAAAGAGTTAAAAAGTAATGGGTCGTAAAAATCCGAAAAACGTATACGATCAAAGAGGGTTACCTTGAATTGATTTTGACAATATTTTGTAGATAACTTTTTTTTAAATCCTAAATTCCAGTTTTTCCTTGCCCCAATGAAACAACGTGGCTATCAAATGTACGAGAAAATCAACAATTAACTCACTTAAGGTCGATAAAATCTGAAAAATCGCAAAGGAAATCATAATTTTCGTGTTGTACGGGAAATTTATGATCGACATAGGCTCTTGGAGTTTGAGAAAGGATTAAAATTCACCAGAATGCAATATGACAAATTTCGATGGATATCGCGAAATCTCGAAAAACGACTTTTCTCGATGTTGTATCTCGGTTCTCGTTTGTCTGACAGAAAATTATATGAATACATTTTTAAAGAGCTTGCCGAGCACTCGATAATGAGCCGAGGATCATCCGGATAGCTCAATTTTTGTGGCCGTGGCGGCACTTTGAACACCGCCATTTTCAGGGCCCACAGGAAGGGACCTGCAAAAAACGCCGGGGGGGGGGGGGGGGGGGCAAAATTTGTTTGGATTCAAAATGTCTTGGTTTCATGATATTCGTATTGCGCGGGAAATTTCCGTTTTCGAAATGGGGTTACAAAGTCCTTTTGGGCAAAAAAAATGTTGACCCTCGGCAGGTGCCGATAGTCGTCATTGGTAATTTATTTTCGGCACTTTGGGGGGTCTAGAGGGGTCAAAATTCTTTTTCGGCCAAAAATGCTTTGTAGCATCATTTCGGAATCGGAAATTTCCCGCGTAACGCGAATACGATGAAATAAAGGGGTTTTGGAACCAAAAATATTTTGGCCTCATCGCCTAGACGTTCTTTTGCAGGTCCCTTCCTATGGGTCCCAAAAATCACTATTTTCAAAGTGTCGCCACGGCCACAAAAATTCAGCTACGCGGATGATTCTCGGCTCATTGTCGAGTCCTCGGCGAGGTCTTTAAAAAGTTATGCATGTAATTTTTTACCGGATGAACGAGAATAGAGATATAGCCTGCCAAAAAGTCGATTTTTCGACGTTTTGCGAAACCCATTGAAATTGACCATATTGAATTCCGCTGAATTTCAATCCTTTCTCACGCTCTAAGGGCCTATATCGATCGCAAATTTCCCGTACAGTAACAAAATCATAGGTTCGATCGAAAATTCTCTAATTTTATCGTCTTTAAGTGAGTAAATCCTTATTTTGGGTTTTTCGGGTTTTTCGTTTACAGCTTTTGAACACCCCCCCCCCCCCCCCCCCCCCCCCCCCCCCACACACACACACACAACCCACCAAAGTCTCGAAAGTATCTAAATCACGAACATCGACTATCATCACCTACCTGATGATCAGAAATTTAAAGAACAATAGTCCAATCCACAAAGTTTATGTAAAAATATCGAGCGAGGTATCGATTCTTTCCATTTTCATTTACATTTTTTTCTCTGTTTTTTTTCTTCCATTAAATTCAATACTAGAAACTAGAACACGTAAAGTGTCAGGTTTCAATCCTCAGCGAAGATTTCTACAACATATACGTGTGCTTGAGTACGAGAGTTTTGCTACAGCCTGAGAGTAAAGTATCCAAGGTAGACGTACTAAAGTTTC